>OY997262.1:119025371-120225371 GCA_963921465.1 Triticum timopheevii
TTCCAGCAGCATACTTGGTTTGCCAAGTTGATGCCTTGTTCATCTTTTTCCTTCCGGAGCACGCATATGCATTGCATATTACATCTCGCATATCATGTCATGTTTTGCATCATATTGCTTGTGCATTGCTCCATGTTTGATTGTGGTTCCATTGCTTGTGTTCTTGCTTTGGGTAGAGCCAGGAGACGAGTACGTGAACGAGGAACCTGTTGAGAACGCTTACGAGGATCAAGCCTTCGACAACTCTAAGAACCTTGCAGGCAAGATGACCATACCCTCGAAATCACTTCTATCTTTGCTTGCTAGATGCTCGCTCTTTTGCTATGCCTATGCTACGTTACCTACCACTTGCTATATCATGCCACCCATATTGCCATGTCAAACCTCTAACCATCCTTTCCTAGCAAACCGTTGTTTGGCTATGTCACCGCTTTTGCTCAGCCCCTCTTATAGCGTTGCTAGTTGCAGGTGAAGATGAAGTTTGTTCCTTGTTGGAACATGGATACTTTGGGATATCACAATATCTCCTGTTTAATAGATGCACCTTATATACTTGGTAAAGGGTGGAAGGCTCGGCCTTATGCCTGGTGTTTTGTTCCACTCTTGCCACCCTAGTTTCCGTCATACCGGTGTTATGTTCCTTGATTTTGCGTTCCTTACGCGGTTGGGTGATTTATGGGACCCCCTTGACAGTTTGCTTTGAATAAAACTGTTCCAGCAAGTTGACCGTGAGAGCTTATGATGGGCTAAGTTGGGACACCCCTGCAGGGTATTATCTTTTGAAAGACGTGCCCGCGGTTATGAGGCAGATGGAAATTTGTTAATGTCCGGTTGTAGATAACTTGACACTTGACTTCATTAAAATGCATCAACCGCGTGTGTAACCGTGATGGTCGCTTCTCGGCGGAGTCCGGGAAGTGAACACGGTGTTGGAGTTATATTTGACGTAGGTTGCTCAAGGATCACTTCTTGATCGCTTCTAGATTCACGACCGTGCCTTGCTTCTCTTCTCGCTCTCTCTTGCGTATGTTAGCCACCATATATGCTAGTCGCTTGCTGCAGCTCCACCTCATTACACAACCCTTCCCATAAGCTTAAATAGTCTTGATCTCGCGGGTGTAAGATTGTGGAGTCCCCGTGACTCACAGATTCTACCAAAACAGTTGCAGGTGCCAACGATGCCAGTGCAGATGACGCAACCAAACTCAAGTGGGAGTTCGACGAGGAACGTGGTCGTTACTATGTTTCGTTTCTAGACGATCAGTAGTGGAGCCCAGTTGGGACGATCGGGGATCTGTATAGCATTCGGGGTAGTCTTCTTTTATTTTTGTTCTGTAGTCGGACCTTGAGTGTAATCTGGATGATGGATGTTTATTTATGTATTGTGTGAAGTGGCGACTGTAAGCCAACTATGTACCTCTTTCCCTTATGTATTACATGGGTTGTGTGAAGATTACCTCACTTGCGACATTGCTTTCAATGCGGTTATGCCTCTAAGTCGTGCTTCGACACGTGGGAGATATAGCCGCATCGAGGGCGTTACAAGTTGGTAATCAGAGCCATCCCCGACTTAGGAGCCCCCTGCTTGATTGATTGCTGGCGTTGTTGAGTCTAGAACAAAAATGTTTTGAGTCTTAGGATTATATATATCGGAGAGTAGGATTCTTTTTACTCCTCAGTCCCTTCGTCGCTCTAGTGAGGTCTCCTGACGTAGAAGTTTTGACTTTCCTCTCCTCAAATTTCAATAAAAAAATTTAGGATCACGCGGGTATCTTGGAATCGTTCCGATGGTTTTGTGACGAGAACATTGTTCTTGGTGCCTCCTGACATTTAGGGGTTGTGGCAGTGTCCCGGGGAGTTGAGCTCCAAGGTGTTGTCGTCACAATTTTATCATTGCAGTTCTGGAATACCTGAGTTTTGCCGACATCAAAAATCTCTTTTATGTAGTTGTTGGTGAGATAACCTCGACGTCACCCGGTACTGGGGAGTTCAGGAGTATTGCCATGACTCGTATAACGGATGGTTTTCGAAGGTTGAGGTACACGATTTCCGAAGGTTTCTTGGTTATGTGTTGACGGATGGATAAAGCTGGATGTAGGGATTGTTAGTTTGGGTGAGATATATTGCTTCCCCTGTATCCCCAACACCTGATTGCATAACCAGAAAGTTTCGGGAGTTTATAGGAGGGATTCAAGTAGCTCTAGCACTTCTTCCCGCAGATATTTGGTTTGTGATTGGGTAATCCTTACCACTTATTTGTTCCAGTCGTACCTTGTTTTTTTTTCATTCATCAATCTCTTATCAAGTGGCTTCTCACCTTAATGGACGTGATGTTTACTTTGGAATTCATTCGTTCATCCCTGTTCGAATGTTTATTGTGAAGACTATATGTTGCAATTTCTATCCGTTGATTCAACTTGTCTATCTGTCTATCAAGATGCTAACGGATGTCACCCTCTTCAGGATGGCTCCGCCAACGCGTCAGAATCCGGAACGCAATGATGGGAGTCAGGCGAACCCTCCACCTCCACCTCCGCCTCCGGAGGCATGGCAAACTTTGATGGCAACCACTAACGCCAACGCTCAGTTGTTGATTCAGCTGATGCAAGAGCGCAACCAAGGCCAAGGCAACCAAGGGGATCAAGGTCAAGGGCAGTTCAACCATCAGCCTCAGTTTCCTACCCTCAACCAATTCCTTGCAAATCAGCCGAAGTCTTTCAGCTACTGTGTCGAGGCCACAAACGCCGACGATTGGCTCGTGGATATCAACAAGCATTTCGAATGCAGCAATGTCAGGCCTGAGGACTACGTCAAGTTCACTTCTTTTCAGCTCAAGGACCAAGCAGCTGATTGGTTCCAGCAATACAAGGATTCCAGAGGAGGTCGAGTGATTACTTGAACTGATTTCTGTCGGGACTTTAAAGCACACCACATTCCTACCAGTGTTGTTGAGAGCAAGCGTGAGGAGTTCCGCAATCTCAAGCAAGGCAACATGTCAGTGTACGAATACAACAAGTAGTTTCAGAAACTTGCTCGCTTCGCTAAACAAGACGTTCCTGATGAAAAGAGTATGATCTATCAATTCAGAGGTGGCCTTAGAGAGGATCTGCAGTTAGCTCTCGTTCTTGTTGAGCCTACTCAGTTTGATCAATTCTACAATATGGCCCTCAAGCAAGAAGGTGCTCAGCTCAAGTGTGAAGCTTCTAAGAAGAGAATCAGGGATGCAGTTCAGTCTTCTTCTTCCTCCCAAGTGGCAGCTAAGCAGCAAAAGTTCTACCTTCCTCCTCCTCCGTTTCGTCAGCCTTACCAGCAGAAGAACTCAGGTGGTCGTGGATCTTCCCACCCACCCAACCCAAGCTACTAGAACAAGTCTCAGCCTCAAGCTCCAAGGTCAAATGCTCCTTATCACCGTCCGCTCTCAGAGGTGACTTGCAACAAGTGCCAGCAGAAAGGTCACTATGCGAACAAATGCTTCAACCAAAGGCGCCTTCCTCCTCCTCCTCCTATGAGATCTTCAAGCAATGCAGTGGTCAAGCATAATCCGAAGCATGCAAAGGTGAACTTGATGAATGCAGCTCAGGTAGAGGATTCTTCAGATGTGATCATGGGTAACCTTCCAGTTAACTCTATTCCTGCAAAAGTCTTATTTGATACTGGTGAATCGCATTGTTTCATGTCAAGACCGTTTTTTTCCAGGCATGATTTCACTTCTTCTCATTTGGATAAACCCATGGCTGTCATTTCTCCGGGTAAACGGTTGAGCTCCAGTTTGGTGGTTCCAGATACCACAATCAAGATGGGCGACTATAGATTTCTGTCTAAACCAATTGTCCTTGGTGACTCGGATGTCGATCTTATTCTCGGGATGGACTGGCTTTCTCAGCACAAAGCTCAACTTGATTGTGCTGCCAGGGAAATTCAATTGACACACTCTTCTAAGGATGTTATCATCTATGCCGCTCATGATGAAACCATTCGTTTGTTTTCTCTGAATGAGAAGGGCGAGCTGCACGCAATCTCTCAAATTCCAGTCGTTTGTGAGTACCAAGATGTCTTTCCAGAAGAGCTTCCGGGTATGCCTCCGCACCGGCCAGTCGAATTCGTTATCGATCTTGAGCCTGGCACTGAACCCGTTTGCAAGCGTCCTTACAAGCTTGGACCTGAAGAACTGAAGGAATTGAAGAAACAGCTCGATGAACAAGAGCGTCTGGGTTTGATCAGACCGAGTTCATCTCCATGGGGATGTGGAGTTCTTTTTGTCCAGAAGAAGGATGGCACGGACCGACTTTGCGTCGATTACCGTCCATTGAACAAGAAGACAATCAAGAACAAGTATCCACTTGCAAACATCAATGAGCTTTTCGAGCAACTCAAAGGTGCTAAAGTATTCTCCAAGCTTGACCTTCGTATGGGTTATCATCAGATTCGCATTCGTGAACAAGATATTCCCTAGACAGCATTCAGAACAAGCTATGGTTCTTATGAATATACTGTCATGTCTTTCGGCCTTGTCAATGCTCCTCCAACATTCTCTCGAATGATGAACTTTATCTTCAACCCCTACACCAATGAATTCGTCTTGGTGTATCTCGATGATATTTTGGTCATCTCCAAGAATAAGTCGGATCATGCCAAACATTTGCGATTGGTGCTCGACAAGCTCAGAGAGCATCAATTCTATGCGAAGTTTTCCAAATGTGAGTTCTGGCTTGATGAAGTTCTTTATCTTGGTCACATCATCTCTGCAAAGGGCATCGCTGTTAATCCCGAGAAGGTGTCTTCAATTGTGAATTGGGAACCTCCTCAGAATGTCAAGCAGCTCCGCAGTTTTCTTGGTCTTGCAAGCTATTGCCGAAGATTCGTTGAGAATTTCTCTAAGATTGCAAAGCCTCTTTCCAACCTCCTCCAGAAGCATGTCAAGTATGTCTGGACGCCTGAGTGTGATGTTGCTTTCAACACCCTCAAAGAGAAACTCGTCACAGCTCCTGTCTTGACTCCTCCTGATGAATCCAAGCCATTTGAAGTTTTCTGTGATGCTTCTCTTCAAGGTATCGGTGTTGTGTTAATGCAAGAGAAGAAAGTTGTGGCATATACCTCTCGTCAGTTGAAGCCCAACGAAAAGAACTACCCCACTCACGATCTTGAGTTGGCGGCAGTTGTCCATGCATTAATAACATGGAGACATCTCTTGTTGGGAAGGAAAGTGGACATTTTCACCGATCACTAGAGTCTCAAGTATATCTTCACTCAACCCAACCTCAACCTCAGGCAAACTCGATGGGTCGAAATGATTCAAGAGTACAATCCAAGTATTGAATATACTCCTGGCAAGGCGAATGTGATTGCAGATGCTCTGAGCAGAAAGGCTTATTGCAACAGTCTAATTCTCAAGCCGTTTCAACCGGATCTTTGTGAAGCTTTCCGCAAGCTGAATCTTCAAGTTGTTCCTCAAGGCTTTCTTGCCAACCTCATAGTCTCTCCTACTTTGGAAGATCAAATTCGTGAGGCACAACTCCTGTATACCATGGTGAAGAAGGTGAAACGTGGTATCGACAAGGGCATTTCCAAATACAAGTGCTATCGCTTGGATGACAAAGATACTCTTTTCTTCGAGGATCGAATTGTGGTTCCAAAAGGCGATCTGAGAAAAGTCATTATGAATGAGGCACATAATTCCCTCCTATCCATTCATCCTAGAAGTACAAAGATGTACCATGACCTCAAGCAGTCGTATTGGTGGACTCGAATGAAGCGAGAGATTGCTCAATTCGTGAATGAATGTGATGTCTGCAGAAGGGTGAAAGCAGAACACCAAAGACCAGCTGGTCTCCTCCAACCTCTTGCTATTCCGGAATGGAAGTTTGACCATATCGAGATGGACTTCGTGACTGGTTTTCCTAAGTCCAAGCGTGGATATGATGCTATCTTTGTTGTCATTGACAAGCTTACTAAAGTGGCTCATTTCCTTCCTATCAAAGAATCTATCACAGCAGCTCAGCTGGTGAAGTTATACACCTCCAGGATTGTCTCCTTGCACGGCATTCCACAATTGATTTCTTCAGACCGTGGAAGCATCTTCACTTCTAAGTTCTGGGACTCCTTTCAGAAGGCCATGGGAACCAACATTCATTTCAGCACAGCTTTCCATCCTCAAACAAGTGGCCAAGTCGAGCGAGTCAATCAAATCCTTGAAGATATGCTCAGGGCTTGTGTCATTTCCTTTGGCATGAAGTGGGAAGATTGTCTTCCTTATGCCGAGTTCTCCTACAACAACAGCTTCCAAGCGAGTTCGGGCAAGGCCCCATTCGAAATTCTCTATGGCAGGAAGTGCCGTACTCCTCTCAATTGGTCCGAGACAGGTGAACGCCAACTTCTTGGCAACGACTTGATCACAGAAGCCGAAGAGATGTGCAAAGTCATTCGTGAGAATCTCAAAGCCGCGCAATCGCGCCAGAAGAGCTATTATGATGACAAGCACCGTGATGTGGCTTTTGAAATCGGAGACCATGTCTACCTCCGCGTCTCTCCAGTGAAAGGCACTCGTCGCTTCGGTATCAAAGGGAAGCTTGCCCCTAGATACGTGGGTCCTTTCAAGATCATTGGCAAAAGAGGCGATCTCGCCTATCGAGCTTCCATCCAACTTTGCAAACATGCACGATGTGTTTCACGTGTCACAGCTTCACAAGTGCTTCAAGACTCCTGAGCGCACTATCAACTTTGAAGAAATTGACCTCCAATAAGATCTCTCTTATCATGAGCATCCCATTGCTATTCTTGAAGAAACTGAGCGCAAGACTCGCAACAAGTCAATCAAATTCCTGAAAGTGAAGTGGTCACACCATTCCGACCGAGAAGCCACCTGGGAGCGCTAGGATCACCTCCGTTCCGAATACCCAGAGTTCTTTCAGTCCTAGATCTCAGGACGAGATCCTCTTGTAGTGGTGGAGTGTTGTAACACCCAGATGTAAAACTTCCATATTTGGCAATATATCCATGTTGGTCTCCATCCAATTCCATTCGGGGTTCCTTACTTTGGTCTCTTTTTGTTTTGTTTTGTTGTTCTACTCATTTCATTGCCTTGCTTACCTGGTCATTTTGCATTTGTACTTCTTGTCATGCTGCATTTCATCATCCTCTTCATGTGCATTGTGTGTTTCATGCATGTTGTATTGTCGCTTGACCCATGTGTGATCCATACATGACCACCTCCATGCATCACCATCTCTCCTTCTCTTTTCTTTCTTGTTGCAAGTGCCATCTTGCCCTCCTTTATAAATGTTCATATTCTCCCTATAAATCTTGCACCATGCCTACATCCTCTCTGCCAATTTTCAACTCGTTTGAATATGATTTGGTTAGGTTCAAAAATGCCTCAAGTTTGAATTATATTCAAACTTGTTTTATTTTTCTACCTCTAAAAATGCCCAAACCAATTTATTCAAATAGTCCATAATTCCAGGACCCCAGATATATTTTTTATATATCCCCAACACCTCTCTTAGCTCTCTGTGCTTTTCTTGTTTATTTTTCCATTTGAAGAAAAGAAAAGATAGCAGCAGTGGACAACCCAGCAGCATCTCAACCCGGCTGGTCCTCCTCACTCCAGGCCGGCCCAGCTACCCAGCGAGCCAGCAGTGCTCGCTCGCTCCCCCTCCTTTCCACGCTGGAGCCGCGCCGGCCCCACCTGCAGTGACCCAAACCCTGTTCCTCTTCCTCCTCCCTCGCTCGTTCCTCTCACAGTAAAAGCAGAGGACAGGGGCACACATGGCCACCGTGGCTACCACATCCCTCGCTTGCCCCCTATAAAGGGCCAATCCCAGGGCAAGCCTAGGGTTCCTCCTCCTCCCTTCTTTCCCCTCCGTGTCGCCGCCACGGGTAAGAGGCACCCACGCCCTGCTTCCCCGCTACGTTTCCTCCCTACAGCCAACATGACCGGCCCGAGCAAGAGCTCCTCGCCGGTGTAGGTGCGTCGCCGGCCTCCCCTCCATCGACCCCGAGCAACGCAGCGCCTCCCCGAGTCCATTCTGACGCCGATCCGAGCCCGAGGACGCCTTCCTCGACGTCCTCTTTGTCCTCTACGTCGTCTCCTTCTTGGACAACAAGTCCACCAAGAATCTTCGCCTCCCCGCTGTCGATCTGCTGCGCCACCGGCCTCACCTCCTTGTCATAGGTATACTAGGTATACCCATCCTCCTCCCTGCTCTTTTCATTTCGTCGATCGGTCTCCGTAGGAGCGGCCAAGATCTCGCCGTCGTCGTGTTCCCGGCGCACCGAGGCGGGTTCTGAAGTTTTCTTCAGTTTGGTAGTTCAGAGACATCTCGCGTGCACCTCCTGCTCTGGATCCTCCTAGACGAGCTCCTCCACGCCTTGCTGCACCCATGCGCGCACTCTCTCACAGCCTGCACGCGCCGCGCCCTGCTGCTTCCCCTGCCCACCGTGCTCGTCGTAGCCCGAGTCGAGCAGATGCTTGAGCTCGAGTACCCCGCACGCCAACTCCCGCAGTTGCTCCACATGCACGCACATTCCCTTCCAGCACCGCATGCGCGTACCACTCTGGCCTATCCTGCACCCCCGCCGGTGTCGCTTGGCTCCGGTGGTCGTCGTCGTTGCTCGCAGGCACCGTCGGCGTCTTCTCTGTTGTAGATGAGAAGGGGCCCGCATCAGCCTCCAGTTGCTTCACCAGGACACGAGCCCCTACAAAACTAGCAGCCCCGTCCTAGCCCAACTGGTAGCACACCCACGCTTGTAACCAGGAGACCTGGATTCGAATCCCAGGCTCTCCACAGATTTCTGTTGATTTTATTTTTCATTGTAACAATGACGCTTTGGCCCCACCGGTTATACACACACCCAGCCACGTGGACCACGGCCCTACCAGTCGGTCTAACGGCTGGGAACAGCCTGGGTGCATCTAGCTTTCCCTCACGTTTTTCTGTTTTATTCCAAATTCGGAACATGCCAGTTTTGGCATATGCTGAGGTTTCCATTATAGGTTGTATTGGTTTTTGCATAAATGTGGGGATTTTTCTACTGCAACCTAGACATATTATATATGTTTTGGGGGTAGAAAAATCCCACCAATCCAGTGGTGGCATTAGTTTCTGCATTTGAGCAAGTTCATAAACATGTCATTTTACTTCATGATGTTGTCTTGTCATTTTTGCTACATTTATTGTGTGCATCTTATGGGCATGAGCTCTACATGTGTTTTGTACTATGACATGCCATCTTCACAGGGGTGCTTGCCATGTATTTTTTTGATCAATGTGGTGACTAGCACAAGCATGCAAACTAGGGATCATAATGTTGCTGATTTCAGGGACTTAGTATTTTCACCAAGTCATGTCCTGCTGTTATTTTTATGCCATGTGTTCATGTTGTTACAGAGAGATCTATGCCCATTTTGAGCATGATCAGTAAGGGTGTTTTGAACATATGGATGTGCTCTATCCATCCGTGCCTTTGTTGGCAATTATGGAGTAGTCTAGCATGTCATTTTCGTGCTCTACTTTTGCTACAAAATGTTTCCTGGCAGATTGTTTACATGATATTCAATTCTTACAAGGTTGTTGTAGTTGATCCTTGTATGCTATGATGTTGTTCTTGCCATGTATAGCTTCTATGCCATGTCTTCTTGACGGATGTATGCTTAGTTTATCATGAAATGCTCTGTAGTGAGTGCATCGAGCTCACGAACATGCCTACTTGTTATCTGTTTTTGCCATGTCCAGTTTTTCTGCTAAGTCTGAGATCTGTAATGAAACTTGCTATGTTTACATGGGTGCCATCATTTCTTATGGTCCTTTTTGGCTTATGGTCAGTAAGGGATTTTTGATCTATGCTTTGAGTAGATTCCTGCCATGTCTTGTTTTGCTATTATAAGTTCCTGTAGCTTGTTAATAACTTGCACTGAACATTGCTTCGTGATGCTGTTTATGCCATGCCCAACCTGATATTTTTTTCACTTTCACCATGCTTGTTTGAGCCTGTTATGATGTGATTTAGCCGTAGCTCAGTGTTCCTCTTTTGTTAAGCATCTCCTGTAGATCACTGCCATATGCTTTGTTTTTATGTTGGGGTGCTGTAGCATAGTTTCTTGTTGCATGCTAAGTAGCATCATGCTGTTAATCGCAGCTTTGTGTCATTCTTGTTTTGATTGCCATTTGCAAACCGTGCAACCGATTCCGGTGATCTTTATATCGATTTCAACCGAAATCATCTCATCTTTCCAGCGGCATACTTGGTTTGCCAAGTTGATGCCTTGTTCATCTTTTTCCTTCCGGAGCACGCATATGCATTGCATATCACATCTCGCATATCATGTCATGTTTTGCATCATATTGCTTGTGCATTGCTCCATGTTTGATTGTGGTTCCATTGCTTGTGTTCTTGCTTTGGGTAGAGCCGGGAGACGAGTACGTGAACGAGGAACCTGTTGAGAATGCTTACGAGGATCAAGCCTTCGACAACTCTAAGAACCTTGTAGGCAAGATTACCATACCCTCGAAATCACTTCTATCTTTGCTTGCTAGATGCTCGCTCTTTTGCTATGCCTATGCTATGTTACCTACCACTTGCTATATCATGCCACCCATATTGCCATGTCAAACCTCTAACCATCCTTTCCTAGCAAACTGTTGTTTGGCTATGTCACCGCTTTTGCTCAGCCCCTCTTATAGCGTTGCTAGTTGCAGGTGAAGATGAAGTTTGTTCCTTGTTGGAACATGGATACTTTGGGATATCATAATATCTCCGGTTTAATTAATGCACCTTATATACTTGGTAAAGGGTGGAAGGCTCGGCCTTATGCCTGGTGTTTTGTTCCACTCTTTCCACCCTAGTTTCCGTCATACCGGTGTTATGTTCCTTGATTTTGCGTTCCTTACGCGGTTGGGTGATTTATGGGACCCCCTTGACAGTTCGCTTTTAATAAAACTCTTCCAGCAAGGCCCAACCTTGGTTTTACCATTTGCCACCTACACCCTTTTTCCCTTGGGTTTTCGCGAGCCCGAGGGTCATCTTTGTTTTAGCCCCCCCCCCCCCCCGGGCCAGTGCTCCTTCGATTGTTGGTCCGAACCGAGCAACCTGCGGGGCCACCACGGGGAAACTCGAGGCCTGGTTTTACTCGTAGCTTGACTTATCCGGTGTGCCCTGAGAACGAGATACGTGCGACTCCTATCGGGATTTGTCGGCACATCGGGCGGCTTTGCTGGTCTAGTTTTACCATTGTCAAAATGTCATGCAAACCGGGATTCTGAGACTGATCGGGTCTTCTCGGGAGAAGGTATATCATTCATTGACCGTGAGAGCTTATGATGGGCTAACTTGGGACACCCCTGTAGGGTATTATCTTTCGAAAGCCATGCCCGCGGTTATGGGGCAGATGGGAATTTGTTAATGTCCAGTTGTAGATAACTTGACACTTGACTTCATTAAAATGCATCAACCGCGTGTGTAACCGTGATGGTCGCTTCTCGGCGGAGTCCGGGAAGTGAACACGGTGTTGGAGTTATGTTTGACGTAGGTTGCTCTAGGATCACTTCTTGATCGCTTCTAGATTCACGATCGTGCCTTGCTTCTCTTCTCGCTCTCTCTTGCGTATGTTAGCCACCATATATGCTAGTCACTTGCTGCAGCTCCACCTCATTACACCACCCTTCCCATAAGCTTAAATAGTCTTGATCTCGCGGGTGTGAGATTGCTGAGTCCCCGTGACTCACAGATTCTACCAAAACAGTTGCAGGTGCCAACGATGCCAGTGCAGATGACGCAACCGAACTCAAGTGGGAGTTCGACGAGGAACCTGGTCGTTACTATGTTTCGTTTCCAGACGATCAGTAGTGGAGCCCAGTTGGGACGATCGGGGATCTGTGTAGCATTTGGGGTAGTCTTCTTTTATTTTGGTTCCGTAGTCGGACCTTGAGTGTAATCTGGATGATGGATGTTTATTTATGTATTTTGTGAAGTGGCGGCTGTAAGCCAACTATGTACCTCTTTCCCTTATGTATTACATGGGTTGTGTGAAGATTACCTCATTTGCGACATTGCTTTCAATGCGGTTATGCCTCTAAGTCGTGCTTTGACACGTGGGAGATATAGTCGCATCGAGGGCGTTACATGAGGCCCCTGGGCCTGGGGGCTCGTGAGGATCGGCTCCCGCAGCCCACCGAGTCTCCTACACTGACACCCCTTCGTCCCCAACATCATCAGGTGACATCTTTTAAGTTTCATTTCTGGCTGGGAGCGCCCTCAGGGCTGCATTATTCCCAGGCCGCGTGGGTCCGTCCCTGCGGCATGTATCCCTTTTGTTTCATGTCCTTAGCTTACCTTATTGGGGGCGCCCCTCGGGCTGCATCATCCCCAAGCCGCTCGGGCCTGACCCAGCGGCATGTACCCTTCTTGCGTTTATCTTAGGGCTATGCTTTCGATCCATCATGCTTGTTTTTCGGTGCCTTTCTCTCCTGGGTGTCGGAATCTTGGGCGTTAAAGGGGGGGTGCCTGAGCATCACGACTCAGGGCTCCTACCGGCTCTCCGGCCCTCACCCTCTGGTCTTGTCCATGGCATCGCGACCTGGCATGCTAACGACGGCTGAGACCAGCCCGAGAGCCGGGACCCGAGGACGTAGAGTTTCGACATCCAACCCAGCTTGCGCGTTAAAGGGGGGGTGCCTGAGCATCGCGACTCAGGGCTCCTACCGGCTCTCCGGCCCTCACCCTCTGGTCTTGTCCATGGCATCGCGACCTGGCATGCCAGCGATGGCTGAGACCAGCCCGAGAGCCGGGACCCGAGGACGTAGAGTTTCGTCATCTAACCCAGCTTGCGCGTTAAAGGGGGGGTGCCTGAGCATCGCGACTCAGGGCTCCTACCGGCTCTCCGGCCCTCACCCTCTGGTCTTGTCCATGGCATAGCAACCTGGTAGGCCAGCGACGGCTGAGACCAGCCCGAGAGCCGGTACCCGAAGACGTAGAGCACCGGCATCTGGCCAAATTTGCAGGAACACAATCCAAGATAAGGCCCAGAGCCAGGCGCAACCCGCCTTGAGGTAGGGCCCCGTGAGTCCCGCGCTGGCTCACGGGTGCCCAGATACACCTCGTCAAGCCCTACCGTGCCAGCCACGTGTCAGGCTGGGGCTGTATACGCCCCGGGGGCTCCTCCCGGAGGGGAGCCCCCTCCCACGTACCAGTGGAAGCACCACCATGCTCCGCGTTGGCTGACAACACTACCGAGGAGCGGCTATGCCCGTACGCATACGGAAGCGCTATGCTCCACGCTGGTGATAAACAACTGAGGGTGGCCTCCGGGCCGCATCAACCTCAGGGATCCCGGAACTCAGTGTCTGGCCTTGTCGCAACGCCTCCCCTCGGGAGTGCCGCGCGAAGGGGCTGGGCACGGGGGCTGCGCCTGGGTCACACCCAGACACACGCCACCTGGCCAGGCCCCCCCGGGCCTGGTTCATCGCACGTCCCTCCCCGAGCGGAGCCAAGGTACGAAGGCTGTTTGAGCATCAAGGGGGACTCCTGAGCATCGCGACTCAGGAACCTAACTGGTCACATAGCCCCTCACTCCTTAGTCCCGAAAGGCTAACGGCGGTTGAGGTATGCGCGGGGCCGGACTCTGCAGACGTAGAACGGCAGATCCATCCGCATCTCACCTCCCTACTTGCTGTTCGAGCGCCAAGGGGGACTCCTGAGCATCGCCACTCAGGAGCCTAACTTGTCACGTAGCCCCTCACTCCTTGGTCCCGTCCTGGTTTCCGGTCGGGGCCAATGGCGGCTGAGGTATGCGCGGGGCCGTGCTCTGCCGGCGTAGAACATAAGCAAGTAGGAAGGAATAAAGCAAATTTCAGGGAATTCAAAAGCAAATATTACAGTCCATGCTGTTATCACAGCATCAAACATAAGTTTTAACGCCTCCCCGAGGCATGGTACATGCGCAGGAATTAAAAGCAGGACGGGAGCCATGACGGAGTCACTTGCCGGTGGGGGAGCTGCACGGAGCAGGTTCGCCTTGTGGAGCAGCGGGGCTAGCAGCGCTCCGCTTTGACTTGGTACTGAAGGCCCGGAACTTCCCCAGCAGAGCCTCCGCACGACCCTTCAGGGCCTCAGCAGCAGCAGCGGCACGCTTGCCGCTCACTGGCTCCAGCAGGCTGTCGAGGTCGATGTTGGGGTCCCGAAGATAGATGTGGGTGAAGACCCGCGTCAGCGCTGCAGAAGACAAGACGCGTGCCTCAGCCTCAGCTGTAGGGCCAAGGCCAAGGGTGACGTCTTGAAGGGCGCGAACTAGGAAGGGAAGCAGCTTGGTGGGGCCATCCTCCTCGCCGACCAGCGGGCTCTCAAGGCCGCTGTCATAAAGTGTCTTCAGCGAAGTGCGAGCCTTCTCTTCCATATCCGCGAAAGCCACGCGATCCTCGGCGAGAACCTGGGCCTTGTCGTCCAGCTCAACCTTCCTCGCCTCCAGCTCTTGCTCCAGCGCGCCTAGGCGGCCACGGCGCCTCTTGAGCTTGGCCTCCAGGTCCTTGACGGCCGCCTCGCAAGCCTTCATGCTTTCCTCCTACTCTTGGCGAAGGCAAGCCTCCTCGGCAAGCTGGTTTTGCAGGCCCTTCAGCTCGCTCTCCAGCGCCTCACAGCGACCTTGGACGCTAGCTTCCTCCCCAAGGGCAGCATCGCGGGCAACCTTCGCCTCAAGGATGGCCTGCTTCTCCTCGTCGCAAGCCGTCGAAGCCTGGACCAGCGCCGCCCATATCGAAGCATCGGAGCAAATCCAGCCAAAAGCCAGCTCCAAGCGCCCGGCCACTAGACGAGGGTCGGCGCCCAGAAGATCCTGCCGTAGATGGTCCAGTCCGGCAACGGCGCGATCCAGAACAGTATTCGGGGAAGCAGCAGTCGGTGGAGTAGGAGGAGAAGACAGCCGCGTGACCACAGTATCCTGAGGCGGAACCAGCTGCGCCACGACGGTAGTGGAGGCAGCATCAAGCAAGCGCACCTCGGGAGTCGCCTGGGTCAAGGGGCTGAGCTCGCCCCAGCAGGCTCAGCCTGGCCTCGCGAGGATGCCCGGGCAGGAGAGGCCTGCGCGTCACAGTCACCTTCTTTCTCGGGCAGAGGCACAGCCACGGATGGGGCCTCGGGAGCTCCCTTCGGCTTCTTTGCCGCGGGCGCCAGCCTGGCCAGAAGACACGAGCGTCAAGTCTCGGCAACAGAACAATAATCAGGACAGGAATCAAGCACTTACAGGTCGTCGCAGGTGGGCTCAAGCAGCCTCCGGCCGTACTTAAAGCCCAAGAGCCGGCTGCAAGGGTCAGCTTCAAGGGGCTCGGGAGCAGGAGGCGCGCCTGCGGATCGCCTCGGGGCCGGGGCAGACCCGCGGGGGATCGGCCCAGTCCGGTCCTTCTTCGGGATCGGAGGCAGGCTCCCGCCGCCCTGCTCATCCTCATCCTCGTCGTCGTCACTCTGAGGGAGGCGGAGAGTACGGGACCTGCGCCGAAGGGGAGGAGCCCTTGACTCCGCCTCTGTGTCAACCCCCTCTTCCCGCTCCCCTCCTTCCTCCTCTTCGCTGGAGTCATCGGAGGACACGTCCACCAGGTCCTCTGGAGCCTCCGCGGGCATGGGCCCGTCCCCGTTGAAGGCGGGCATGGACCCCACTACCTGCTCCCAATCCTCACGAAGGAACAGGGGCGTAGGGGCGCCCTCCAGCCTCACCACGTCGCCCCCAACCAAGGACTGGAGGACCGCAGCCAGATCCTCGTCGGCCAAGTCCACGGGGCTCGGGTGAGGCCTCCACATAGGAAGCGAGTACTGATGGAGCGGAGCCAGCTGATGCTCCAGGAACTCCCTCAGCAGCGACGCACCGGTCAGCTTCGCCGCCGCCACGCTGGCCGGCCTCAGATCTACGTCCATCTTCTCCAACACCAGCTTCGCGCGGGGATCCAGAAGCTCCACTTGGGACCAGTCGTCGGAGCTCGCGGGGTGCTCCGTGGGCAGGATCAGCCGAGGATGGATGCGCCCAGCATCCACCAAGACCCACTTGCTCCTGAAGCCCTCAATCCTCTTCCCGGGGTTCGAAATGGCGATGGAGCCGCTGTACGCGACGAAGCTCGCGCACGCGGAGGCGGAACCACGGGAGGTCCGGAGGGAAAAGTAGTAGCGTAACAAGGCCACCGAGGGTTTCACCCCTACGTGAGCCTCACAATAGTAGGCGAAGATCGCCAGAAGAAGGACGGAGTTGGGATGGAGGTGCAGAGCTTGAATATTGTAATGGCGGAGTACAGAGAAGAAGAACTCAGAAAAGGGAGGCACCAGACCGGCGACGATGGCGCTCACGAAGAGCGGATAGAAGGTGCTCCCTCGGCCTTCAGGGACGGTAGAGCCGGCCTTGAACGCCTTCGTCCCATCGATGCCCTGCTCCGCCGCCATCTGGCGCACCCGGGCAAGGCTCGCCTCTGACACATTGGGCGAGTCCAAGGCAGGCGAGTACCAAGCTCCGGCCGGGACTTGGCGAGGCGCCATGACTGGCTAGGGCACGCAGGTGGAGTAGATCTGAAGACTTCGAAAGCAGGGAGGAGAGGCACAAGAAAAGGGATCTGAGCAGCAACTGGAGGAAGTAAAGGAGGCAAAGGAGATGCCGCCCCTTTATCAACTCGCGCGGTTGCAGGGGCGCCCACGTCCAATCAACCGCCACGTGGCGCCCAAGGTCGTAGGCTGTTAGGGCCCACGACGCTTCGCACTTGCCCTTTCGCCTCACTGCTCAGCCAAGTTCGGGCGCGCCGTGGGCCCGGGGGCTACTGTCGGCATTCTAGGAATGGGGGTCCCCAGACTTGCCTGCCTGCGGCCTGCGGCGTGGCTCAAAGGAGGCCCAGCATAGCCCATCTTCATCAACACAAGCTCAAAACCCTCGCGAGGGGCCAAGCCTCGCGGGGCCGATGACAAGGAGCTTCCTCAGGCACGGCCTCGTCAGGCTGGCTCATGAGGAGGCGGAGAGTTCAAGGCGGGGTACCTCACGAGGTGCCCATGACGCAAGCCGTGACGACCAGGGGCGCCAGTCGGGCGCCAGCCCGTGCACTGTCCTCCTTTCCTCTTTGGTGCAAAGGGGGCAAGTGCAGGCGAGAGTAGCAAGCTAAGGCGTCCATTTCGGTGCAACAAGACCAAGACCAGCCCAACGGCCGGAAGGAAGTCATTGTGGAGCCCAAGCCGGCTTCACCACCAGAGCCTCTGACAGGCGAGGACCAACTTTAGTCAGGATAAGTGTACCCGCTGTTCCCCTTCAAAAATGGCCAATTGTTGGCGCCCTTCCTGCTCAATATTTGGGAAGAGGCCCAGGGCCTTTACCTATAAATAGGACTAGCCACCCCCGGGGTAGAGATATCTAGAGACCGGATCAAGAATCCAAGAGCCAGAACCAAGTAGCACCAGCCAAGAACAGGCCCTCGCGAGGCTGTTCTGCCTTGTATTGTTCATCATCAAGCCCAAGAGGCAATCCACCACACCACACTTTGGAGTAGGGTATTACACCACAATGGTGGCCTGAACTAGTATAAATCTTGTGTCTCTTGTGATGTTCAGTTTGGTAGTTTAGGTCCTTGTGATTCGGCAAGAAGCGAGCCGGTAGAGGGTTGAATCTCCGCGCGCACCCCAGTGTTCGAACCTCAAGGGTCTGCCGGAAACCGAAATCCGACAGCTCCTTTCTTGTCGCGCGGGCACCGGACGTGGTGGATCTCGTCCTGGGGCCGCGCGCCTTGGAGCCAGGGCGCCTTCTTGGGGAGGAGGTGGCGGAGGCACCTCCTGGGCTGCACCACCCGCACATGACGGAGGATGAGGCAGCGAGAGAGATGGCGCAGGGGAGCCCCCTGCGGCACTGACGAGCTCGGTGATGCGAGCGAGCCACTCCTCGTAGAGGTCGTCGACGGGACGGTAGTGCAGGAGCTCACGCGCCAGGAGCAACGCGGCGTGCACGCCCGTGGGGGCGCGACGGGCGTGGGACGACGAACCAGCTGGAGTTAGCGACGGGGTGGCGGTGTGGCCTTCCCGCTGCACCGAAGGATGCAGCGACGAGGCCTGCTACTCGTTCCCCGCCGGGCCAGTGGCGGCGTTGGCGGCAGGCGACGGGGAACGACAGGGACATCCGCCGACGGGAGCCGTCTGGGCGACGCGGGCGGCGAGAGCAGCCCGACGCTCGGCGCGAGCCCGGTGAGCGTAAGCCATGGACACGACGGGTGATCGAACGTAGAACAGCGGAAGAAAGATTCCGGCGCACCCCTACCGGGCGTGCCAAATGTCAAATGTTGGGTTCTGGCAGACCCTTAAGGTTCGAACTCTGGGGTGCGCACGAAGATCTTCCCCCTACCAATCCACGCTCGATCGCCTCGCGAGAATCTAAGCTAAAACGACGAACAACACGAGGGACACAAGATTTATACTGGTCCGGGCCACCATTGTGGTGTAATACCCTACTCCAGTGTGTGGTGTGGTGGATTGCCTCAGGGGCTGATGATGAACAGTACAAGGATGAACAGCCTCGCGAGAGGTGTTCTTGAGCTGATGCGGTGAACTACTTGGACGAGCTCAATCGCCTATGGATCTGATGAGGTGTCACGCCCAATATGCGATACTATCCTAAAGAGACTCGAAGGTCCCACCAAGGATAGAACCGCATATTGATACGCTTTTGCAAGGTGGATATCATTACATCAACATTACATAATAGATAGGGATACATACATAAGGCATACAATGCCACACGAATACAGCATCATCTTACATAAGAGAACCATCCGTCTACGGATGAAACACAAACAGAAACTCAAACGACATCCACCCTGCTAGCCCAGGCTGCCGACCTGGAACCTATCCCCTGATCGAAGAAGCAGAAGAAGAACTCAACGCAAGCAAGCATCGCTCTCGCGTCATGATCATCGCATAACCTGTACCTGCAACTGTTGGTGTAGTAATCTGTGAGCCACGAGGACTCAGCAATCCCATTACCATGGGTATCAAGACTAGCAAAGCTTAATGGGTAAGGAAGGGGTAAAGTGGTGAGGTTGCAGCAAGGGCTAAGCAAGTATAGTGGCTAACATACGCAAATAAGAGCGAGAAGAGAAACAATGGAACGGCCGTGAAGCTAGCAATGATCAAGAGGTGATCCTGAACTCCTACTTACGTCAAACATAACACAGAAACCGTGTTCACTTCCCGGACTCCGCCGAGAAGAGACCATCACGGCTACACACGCGGTTGATGCGTTTTAATTCGGATCTGGTGTCAAGTTATCTACAACCGGACATTAACAAATTCCCATCTGCCACATAACCGCGGGCACGGCTCTCGAAAGTTTATACCCTGCAGGGGTGTCCCAACTTAGCCCATGACAAGCTCTCGCGATCAACGAAGGAATAGACCTTCTTCCAGGAAGACCCGATCAGTCTCGGAATCTCGGTTTACAAGACATTTCGACAATGGTAAAACAAGACCAGCAAAGCCGCCCGATGCGCCGACAATCCCGATAGGAGCTGCACATATCTCGTTCTCAGGGCAACACCGGATAGGTCAGCCTACGAGTAAAACCAGACCTCGAGTTGCTCCGAGGGGGCCCCGCAGTCTGCCCGGTTCAGACCAGCACTTAGACAAGCACTGGCCCGGGGGGGCTAAAATAAAGATGACCCTCGGGTTGGCCGACCCAAGGGAAAGGGATACGTGGTGGTGAGGCAAATGGTAAAACCAAGGTTGGGCCTTGCTGGACAAGTTTTATTCAAAGCGAACTGTCAGGAGGGTCCCATAAATCACCCGACCGCGTTAGGAATGCAAAAATCCGGGAACATAACACCGGTATGACGGAAACTAGGGCGGCAAGAGTGGAACAAAACACTAGGCATAAGGCCGAGCCTTCCACCCTTTACCAAGTATATATATGCATTAATTAAATAAGAGATATTGTGATATCCCAACATAACCCTGTCCACCATGGAGCAATCTTCAACTTCACCTGCAACTCGCAACGCTATAAGAGGGGCTGAGCAAAGTGGTAACATAGCCAAACAACGGTTTGCTAGGAAGGGTGTCAAAGGTTAGAGGCTGACATGGCAATTTGGGAGGCTTGAGCAACAAGAGATAGGTAGCACGGCAAAGCGATAGAACGAAGCAACTAGCATAGCAATGATAGTAGTGAGATCCAGGGTAGCGGTCATCTTGCCTGAAATCCCGCTAGGAAGAAGAACGAGTCCATGAAAAAGATGAACGAGACTAGTCGAATGAATCCTCACAACTCCGGAACGAAACCGAAGCTAACGAGAGAAGCAACCCGGAAAGAAGCAAACAATATGGTAAAATAACCATCACATAAACATGGCATGATGCACAATCAAGTATGATGCATGTCCAGTTTAATGAGGTATGGCATGGCAAAGTGCAACAAACAATACTACAAGTTAAATGGAGCTCAATATGCAACGAGTTGCATATTGACAAAACACCACATTGACATATTTAGTTTAATCTCGTTTAAGCTATCAAGCAATGTTGAATGTTGTTAAACATGGCAAGAGGTGAAGCATAAGTAAACTAACTATCTAGAAAAATTTAAATGAGGCCGGAACAACAAACAACATTTCCGGAAAAATCC
Source organism: Triticum timopheevii (assembly GCA_963921465.1). Taxonomy (NCBI): domain Eukaryota; kingdom Viridiplantae; phylum Streptophyta; class Magnoliopsida; order Poales; family Poaceae; genus Triticum; species Triticum timopheevii. Next base: position 119,045,980 of record OY997262.1, read on the forward strand.
TCATATGCAAATTATGGATTTGGTACTGTTCTGCCCTAAACCATATTTTAAAGTTGTTAAACAGGAAAATAAAGTGGACCATGTTAAACTAGGCATTTTTCCACCCCATTTATGTCTAAAGTTAATTTAAAACCGAGCTACGGTTATTTAGTTATGAAATAAATCATTTTAGCATGGCATTTAAGCAAATTTAATCAAACAGCAATTTAAACATTTTAAACATGGATGAAAGTGGCATATTATTAAACTACACAAAATTCTAAGCATTTTACATGTTTAAATCATTTTAATCCGATGCATGGTTGTTGAGTTATTAAATGCATGAACATGAGGGTGCAATCTGTAAAACAAGCAAATCCTGGAATAATAGCTAAATCGTTCCGCGGAAAAAAACATGGATAGGGCCGAATCTGGTCAGCCCAAAAGTGCACAGGAGAGGGGGCGGGGCTGCTCACCCTGGGCCAAGGCCCGGTCAGTGGAGAGGGAGGCCGAAACAGGCCAGCTTGGCTTCGAGGCGCTGGGCCGGAGAAGAGGAGGCCCAGGCGCGTGGACGATGCAGGGGCCTGGTCAACGCGCAGGGGAGACTTGGCAATGCGGTCGTGCTCGTTCGAACCAGAGGAAGCGAGCGGGCGGGCGACGCTGCAGAGGGACTTGGCGGGGCGGCGGAGAGGCGCAGGGGCTTGGGGCTCCGGCAGCTTGGCGTGGGGCTGGAGCGGCATGAGGACGACCCCGACGAGCTCCACGGCCAAGGCGGACGGCGGCTTGGTGACGCGGGACTTGGGGGCGCTGGCGGCGGCAGGTCTTGGCGAGGGCAGGGCGTCGCGAAGCGACGTCGTGAGAGGAACCGGGCGGAGGCGACGGGAACCTCCATGAGTTCCTGCATGTTCAGGTGAAGAAAAGAGAGGCCTGAGAGACAGAAGACACGGGATATGTAGGGGAATAGAAGGAGAAGGGCCGGAGAAAGGTAGGGCAAGGGAGACCGAGTCCATCTGTTGGTCCGGCGAGGAACAGCGGGGTCGGGGAGGTCCTCGGCTATCCTGGAAGGAGACTTGGGAGCGGAGCTCCTGCGCGGGATGGAGAGGACGCAGAAGGGTGAATCGAGGGGAGGAAGGGGCTGGCCCGGTGCTGAAAACAAGGGGCATGGTCGGATCGGCTGCGTCGAATGGATGGATTGGATCGGGGAATCCCGAGGAAGAGGGTGGCGGCGGCAGGGAAGGAAATGATTGATGGGACTGCCTAGTCTAGGGTTTGGACTAGTATATATAGGGGGTGAATTAGGCTAGGGGCTACCTCGTCCCTCCGATCGTAATCGGACGGACGGAAAAATAGGCTAGGGAGGTCCAATTAAGAAAACGGAGATGTTTTATAGACGTTTGGGGATGATCTGAACCCATCGGTAATGAAAGCCCGGGTCAGGTTCGGGAAGTTTTCGGGCGCACGAAAGAGGGGGTCGGTGGTTGTTGAGAGGTTAGGTGGTTTGACAAGAGGAAAACGAAAACACGGTTGGTCTCGGAACGGTCAATGAAGGCAAGGGGGACGCGGCAACTACGAACGGGTGCAAGTTTAAGAAAACAATGCTGATGCAATGCACATGATGCTATGAGATGAAATGCAACACATGAACAAAATGCAAAACAAAACAAAAACAAAAACCCAACCACGGAGGAAAAATCAAAACACATCTCCGGAAAAGGCAAGAGTCGGAGTTACAGATATGGAAAGTTGTATTCGGGGCGTTACAACACTCCACCACTACGAGAGGATCTCGTCCCGAGATCTAGGATGGCACCGGAGGGAAAAGGAAGAGGAAAATAAGAGGTAAACTAAGTTGCTTCTTTGACGAACGAGTGAAACCACGAACCTTGAGAGGTTGAAAACTTGAAGAAAAGCCACAACGGAGATGAAAGGAATTGAAACACTCCGTTAGATAAGGGGAACAAGTGATACGACAAGAACCAAGAAGGTTGCAAAGACATGAACCAAGAGTTTAATGGACAAGATAGAATTTGAAACCACTCCGGTTAAAACAAGATGAGAGAGGAAGAATTCGGGCAGCACTCCGGTTGAACATGGAAGAAATAGAACATGAACTTGAGAAGATTGGATGATACTTGATGAAATCAACAACACACTGCCTCCGGAACTATTGAAAGAATGGCACAATGGGTAAGAAGGATTTCAGACAGCACTCAGGTTGAAAAGAGTGGCAAAACTTGATAACATGAAAGAACTTGAATTAGAACACAACACTCCGGTTAAATGGATAAACACGAAAAACATAATCCTCATAATTTGAGATGATGAGTGAAGAGAGCAACATCACCATGCCTCCGGAAGAACGAAAATAAGATAGATCATTGGAATAAAAGAATGGAGAAGAAAATGCCAACTTCTGCCACGAATGAGCTTGGAAAGTACCCTTCCAAGAAGGTTAGAACGGAATTGTTGGAAAACCAACAACGAAATGAATAAGCTTGTAGTGGGATTATGGAAAACATCTCAAAATTTTGAGGTGAGCTTCTGGCACCAACGGAAACAAATGATTGGATTGATATCAACAAGGAAACGAGAAACTTATTTCACCGGGAGGACAAATGAAGAACTTGGGTCATTTATAAGCACCATAAATAGCAACAATCCTTAGGGAAAGATTTAGGTGAAACATGACACAAGATGACTCCAATGAAGAGATTGGTGGATTTAAAATATCTCATTCTTGACAACAATATGAATCATGAAACATGAAGGAAATTGTCAAGAGTGACATAACACCACCTCAAAAGATAAGGTAGAAAGAATTGCACTCCGGAATGCAAGATGAAGAATGCTTGAACTCCTCAAAACAAAACATGTGTTGGGCACCATGTTAATTTTAGAGTATAGCTTGGCGGATCATAACTTCAAGAGAAATCTTGAAGAACAATTGAAGAATGAAAAGAATCCTTGAGGAACCACCATGTAGAGCCTCAATGAAGAGCTCCGGTAATAAAAGGATGATCAAACGAAAGGAAAGTTGAAAACACAAGGTGAAGCCTTGCGATGATTTAGATGGAGCTTCGCGACAATATAACCGAGAAAACTTGGAACTCTGGAAAAAGAAAAGATGAAACACTAGAAACGAGAATTACTTCATCATGAACACTCTTCGGAAGAAAAGAATTGAATCACCTCGAGGAAATAAGAATAAGATTTATTGTATGCTTATCCTTCATCAAATTAAAGTGATGGCAAGCAATGGATTTGGCATACTACTTATTCTTCTTGAGGGATTGAAAAGAGATATAGTGCCAACTTGAGGAAGTTATTGATGGGACCACCAGTGGGATTGGAAACAAATAATGAAATGATATGGTAGCAAAGGAAGAGGAATCTTGAACGAACCACCGTAAGAATTGAAAATGAAAGTAGCAAAGACACAATTCACTGGGAAGAATTGGAAAACGAATGAAGATACTTGAGGGGATTTAGATACATGAGAATGAAGAGATCGTGAACTGATTAGAGGATATTTGAATGACTCACCGATAAGATTTGGAGAACGATAGCTACACGCTGAGAATGAAAAATTATGATATGATGGCCTTCGGAGGAAAGAAACGGGAACAACTCATGAAATGCTCCGGATGGTAAGAAAAGAATTGTCACAATCAAAACAATTATGATGATAGCATGAAGCTAGAACCATGAATATTCAAGAGAATGGACCAAGATTTAAGAGAAATCCTTCTTCGGTCTTCAAATGTTGAGAATGATGATGAGAACCACCATGAATTATTCAGATACTCCGGGAGAATTAAAAGAGGAAAGGTTGAACCAAAGACGAAAAGGATTTGAAAGAGATCTTGGAGAACATCTGACTGATGAAATTCATTCTTACGTCAAACTTCAAAAAGAATTTGGAATGGCTCCGGAATAATTAGAAGAGTCAGGTAAGATCCTGGGAAAAGACCTGTGGGTTAGGGCCCACTCAAAAGAAAACACCATTGCAAATGATTTTAAAGAGAGATTGCACCAGTTGAATTAAATGGCTTGAATGAGATAACAATCTCCAAATAGCTTGAACGGATTACGAATGGAAACACAAATCTTCTGAGATATCTTCAACACTCTAGAACAAATGAATAGCAAGAGGTGAGTGATTGAGAGGTGCACCGGCATGAGAAAGCATTTGACACGAGGAAAGGAATATGATCAACACTGAAAGCTTGAATTGGATCCACCGGAGAAGCAAAAAGAACAGAGGATGATGGACTTGAAACTGTTGAGCATCTTCATGGGGAATCACCGGATAAGAACACTGAAAGAAAAGAATGAAGAGACTTCCCACAAATAAAAGGATACATGATTAAGAAATCTGAGTCCTTGAAGAAAAAGGGTGGGAGGGCGGGAAAACAAAGACAACTTGGGACAGATGAAATAAACACCAGTGAGAAAACTTAGAATTAATCTTGCAGATGGGGAGAATGATGGGATCATCTCGAAGAGAAGCGCACCGGTTGGAAAAGAATTAACATGTCAACCTCAATGATCAAAAAGGATTAGTATTCACATAGCAATATGAGAACACCGTTTAGAAAAGGTATGGAATCAACACTTGACATCGAAGCAACTCGAATACCACAAATAAAACAAAACAAAGGATTGGCTTGCAGAATAAGCCGGAACAAACATATGATAGAGATTTCGTCCGAAGTTTTTGTGGTGGGGCCCACACGGGCTCAATCGTACAGCACCATCATGTGCAAGGCAGTGCACATGACATACGAAGTGTCCCCGAATCGGCATAGCCAAGGATTCTTTAAGACACAATGAGACCACTGTAAAACCAACCGTGGATAGGCGGACCACTAGACGTCGAACCCCAATCTCATATCATACATCTGTCGGAAAGATATTCTAGGAGCTACTTGAATTCCCACCTATAAACTCCCGAAACTTTCTGGTTATGCAACCTGGTGTTGGGGATACAGGGGAAGCAATATATCTCACCCAAACTAACAATACCTACATCCAAACTGTATCCATCCGTCAACACATAACCAAGAAACCTTCGGAAATCGTGTACCTCAACCTTCGAAAAGCATCCGTTATACAAGCTATGGCAATACTCCCGAACTCCCCAGTACTGGGTGGCATCGAGGTTATCTCACCAACAACTGCATAAAAGAGATTTTCGATGTCGGCAAAACGCAGGTATTCCAGAACTGCAACGATAAAATTATGACGACAACACCTCGGAGCTCAACTCCCCGGGACACTGCCACAACCCCTAAATGACAGGAGGCACCAAGAACAATGTTCTCGTCATAAGAATATCGGAACGATCCCAAGATACCCGCGTGATCCTAAACAAAAATTAGTGAAATTTGAGGAGAGGAAAGACAAAACATCTACGTCAGGAGTCCTCACCAGAGCGACGAAGGGGGCTAAGGAGTAAAAAGAATCCTACTCTCCGATATATATAATCCTAAGACTCAAAATAATTTTCTTCTAGACTCAACAACGGCCAACAATCAAGGGGGCTCCTATGGTCGGTTGAGGCTCTGATTACCAACTTGTCACGCCCAATATGCGATACTATCCTAAAGAGACTCGAAGGTCCCACCAAGGATAGAACCGCATATTGATACGCTTTTGCAAGGTGGATATCATTACATCAACATTACATAATAGATAGGGATACATACATAAGGCATACAATGCCACACGAGTACAACATCATCTTACATAAGAGAACCATCCGTCTACGGATGAAACACAAACAGAAACTCAAATGACATCCACCCTGCTAGCCCAGGCTGCCGACCTGGAACCTATCCCCTGATCGAAGAAGCAGAAGAAGAACTCAACGCAAGCAAGCATCGCTCTCGCGTCATGATCATCGCATAACCTGTACCTGCAACTGTTGGTGTAGTAATCTGTGAGCCATGAGGACTCAGCAATCCCATTACCATGGGTATCAAGACTAGCAAAGCTTAATGGGTAAGGAAGGGGTAAAGTGGTGAGGTTGCAGCAATGGCTAAGCAAGTATAGTGGCTAACATATGCAAATAAGAGCAAGAAGAGAAACAATGGAACGGCCGTGAAGCTAGCAATGATCAAGAGGTGATCCTGAACTCCTACTTACATCAAACATAACACAGAAACCGTGTTCACTTCCCGGACTCCGCCGAGAAGAGACCATCACGGCTACACACGCGGTTGATGCGTTTTAATTCGGATCTGGTGTCAAGTTATCTACAACCGGACATTAACAAATTCCCATCTGCCACATAACCGCGGGCACGGCTCTCGAAAGTTTATACCCTGCAGGGGTGTCCCAACTTAGCCCATGACAAGCTCTCGCGATCAACGAAGGAATAGACCTTCTCCCAGGAAGACCCGATCAATCTCGGAATCCCGGTTTACAAGACATTTCGACAATGGTAAAACAAGACCAGCAAAGCCGCCCGATGCGCCGACAATCCCGATAGGAGCTGCACATATCTCGTTCTCAGGGCAACACCGGATAGGTCAGCCTACGAGTAAAACCAGACCTCGAGTTGCCCTGAGGGGGCCCCGCAGTCTGCCCGGTTCAGACCAGCACTTAGACAAGCACTGGCCCGAGGGGGCTAAAATAAAGATGACCCTCGGGTTGGCCGACCCAAGGGAAAGGGATACGTGGTGGTGAGGCAAATGGTAAAACCAAGGTTGGGCCTTGCTGGACAAGTTTTATTCAAAGCGAACTGTCAGGAGGGTCCCATAAATCACCCGACCGCGTTAGGAATGCAAAAATCCGGGAACATAACACCGGTATGACGGAAACTAGGGCGGCAAGAGTGGAACAAAACACCAGGCATAAGGTCGAGCCTTCCACCCTTTACCAAGTATATAGATGCATTAATTAAATAAGAGATATTGTGATATCCCAACATAACCCTGTCCACCATGGACTTCAACTTCACCTGCAACTCGCAACGCTATAAGAGGGGCTGAGCAAAGCGGTAACATAGCCAAACAACGGTTTGCTAGGAAGGGTGTCAAAGGTTAGAGGCTGACATGGCAATTTGGGAGGCTTGAGCAACAAGAGATAGGTAGCACGGCAAAGCGATAGAACGAAGCAACTAGAATAGCAATGATAGTAGTGAGATCCAGGGTAGCGGTCATCTTGCCTAAAATCCCGCTAGGAAGAAGAACGAGTCCATGAAAAAGACGAACGGGAGTAGTCGAATGAATCCTCACAACTCCGGAACGAAACCGAAGCTAACGAGAGAAGCAACCCGGAAAGAATCAAACAATATGGTAAAATAACCATCACATAAACATGGCATGATGCACAATCAAGTATGATGCATGTCCAGTTTAATGAGGTATGGCATGGCAAAGTGCAACAAACAATACTACAAGTTAAATGGAGCTCAATATGCAACGAGTTGCATATTGACAAAACACCACATTGACATATTTAGTTTAATCTCGTTTAAGCTACCAAGCAATGTTGAATGTTGTTAAACATGGCAAGAGGTGAAGCATAAGTAAACTAACTATCTAGAAAAATTTAAATGAGGCCGGAACAACAAACAACATTTCCGGAAAAATCCTCATATGCAAATTATGGATTTGGTACTGTTCTGCCCTAAACCATATTTTAAAGTTGTTAAATAGGAAAATAAAGTGGACCATGTTAAACTAGGCATTTTTCCACCCCGTTTACATATAAAGTTTATTTAAAACCGAGCTACGGTTATTTAGTTATGAAATAAATCGTTTTAGCATGGCATTTAAGCAAATTTAATCAAACAGCAATTTAAACATTTTAAACATGGATGAAAGTGGCATATTATTAAACTACACAAAATTCTAAGCATTTTACATGTTTAAATCATTTTAATCCGATGCATGGTTGTTGAGTTATTAAATGCATGAACATGAGGGTGCAATCTATAAAACAAGCAAATCCTGGAATAATAGCTAAATCATTCCGCGGAAAAAAAAGCATGGATAGGGCCGAATCTGGTCAGCCCAAAAGTGCACAGGAGAGGGGGCGGGGCTGCTCACCTTGGGCCAAGGCCCGGTCAATGGAGAGGGAGGCCGAAACAGGCCGGCTTGGCTTCGAGGCGCTGGGCCGGAGAAGAGGAGGCCCAGGCGCGTGGACGATGCAGGGGCCTGGTCAATGTGCAGGGGAGACTTGGCGATGCAGTCGTGCTCATTTGAAGCAGAGGAAGCGAGTGGGCGGGCGACGCTGCAGAGGGACTTGGCGGGGCGGCGGAGAGGCGCAGGGGCTTGGGGCTCTGGCAGCTTGGCGCGGGGCTGGAGCGGCATGAGGACGACCCCGACGAGCTCCACGGCCACGGCGGATGGCGGCTTGGCGACGCGGGACTTGGGGGCGCCGGCGGCGGCAGGTCTTGGCGAGGGCAGGGCGTCGCGAAGCGACGTCGCGAGAGGAACCGGGTGGAGGCGACGGGAACCTCCATGAGTTCCTGCACGTTCAGGTGAAGAAAAGAGAGGCGTGAGAGACAGAAGACACGGGATATGTAGGGGAATAGAAGGAGAAGGGCCGGAGAAAGGTAGGGCAAGGGAGACCGAGTCCATCTGCTGGTCCGACGAGGAATAGCGGGGTCGGGGAGGTCCTCGGCTATCCTGGAAGGAGACTCGGGAGCGGAGCTCCTGCGCGGGATGGAGAGGACGCAGAAGGGTGAATCGAGGGGAGGAAGGGGCTGGCCCGGTGCTGAAAACAAGGGGCGTGGTCGGATCGGCTGCGTGGAATGGATGGATTGGATCGGGGAATCCCGAGGAAGAGGGTGGTGGCGGCAGGGAAGGAAATGATTGATGGGACTGCCTAGTCTAGGGTTTGGACTAGTATATATAGGGGGTGAATTAGGCTAGGGGCTACCTCGTCCCTCCGATCGTAATCGGACGGACGGAAAAATAGGCTAGGGAAGTCCAATTAAGAAAACGGAGATGTTTTATAGACGTTTGGGGATGATCTGAACCCATCGGTAATGAAAGCCCGGGTCGGGTTCGGGAAGTTTTTGGACGCACGAAAGAGGGGGTCGGTGGTTGTTGAGAGGTTAGGTGGTTTGACAAGAGGGAAACGAAAACACGGTTGGTCTCGGAACGGTCAATGAAGGCAAGGGGGACGCAGCAACTACGAACGGGTGCAAGTTTAAGAAAACAATGCTGATGCAATGCGCATGATGCTATGAGATGAAATGCAACACATGAACAAAATGCAAAACAAAAACCCAACCACGGAGGAAAAATCAAAACACATCTCCGGAAAAGGCAAGAGTCGGAGTTACAGATATGGAAAGTTGTATCTGGGGCGTTACATGAGGACTCGATCTCAGATGCCCTCTTCTGTGGTGGCTAGCCCTATTTATAGAGGCCCTGGCCCTCTTCCCAAATATTGAGCGGGAAGGGTGCCAACAATGGCCATTTTGAAGGGGAACATCTAGTACAAGTTATCCTGACTAGGTCTTCGGCTGCCAAAGGCACTGGCTATGATGCCGTCTTGGGCTCCACGGTGACCTCCATACTGCCGCTCTGCTGGTCTTGGTCTCGTTGCAATGAAATGGCAACCTTTGCCTGATGCCTCGGTACTCCACGCATGTGCTTGCCCCCTTTGCACCAAAGAGGAAACAAGGACACTGCGCGGGCCGGCGCCCGCCTGGTCTCAATCGTCACGGCTTGCGTCACGAGCACCTCGCGAGGTACCCCTGCCTTGATCTCTCCGCTTCCTCGCGAGCCTGCCTGGCGAGGCCGCTCCTAAGGAAGCCTCGTGTAGTCCGCCCCGCGAGGCTTGGCCCCTCGGAAGGGTCTTGAGCCTTGCGTTGATGAAGATGGGCCGTGCTGGGCCACCACTCAAGCCACGCTGCAGGCCGTAGGCAGGCAAGTCTGGGGACCCCCGTTCCCTGAACACCCACAATCGAGCATTGGTACATCAACACTCCTTTGGCACATTGCACTCACACCTCCATATTTGTTGATTGTGATCCCACATGTCATGCTCAATGGACATATCATACTCACCGCAAGTTTACACCCTATGCATGGATTGACTCACATTATGCTCGCCTTGTTGCATCTATTTCCATGTCATCCATGATATATGAGATTGTGCATTTCCTTAGCAAATTTGTTGTGATATACCTCGATGGCATATTCATCCATAATGATCACATTGCCCACTATCAATTGCATGATCACATACTCACATTGAGCACCAATTACCATGTTCATGCTTTTGATACACCGTCCCTTTATGACATCATTTTGCATAATGGTAGAATTTATAGCTTTGTGCACCATGAGCCCATGAATGCTTTGCATATCATTTTATATCATTTGTCTAAGCATCATGTGTCTTGTCACGAACAATCTTGCTGCACGGACTCATTCTTACATGATGTACACTTTGTGTGCGCTAACCATTGTATTTATGAGTGTCGCTTGTGTTTGCTCTTTTTGCATGAATACCACGTCGGAGACACCTTGGAGTACTAGGATTGCGCCATGTCTTCAACTTCGTCCAACTACAAGTCCGTCCATGACAACCGTTTCCATGGTGATGAGGATCACGATCCGAGGTTGGATCTTTCCCAAGGGGGGGAGATGATGTGAAGCATCTAACAGTCATCCCCATGTACACTATGACTACTCCCCAAGCCCCAAGTGGACATACGACGAGACCTCAAACATACGCCATTGGACACAAGGTGAACCTGCTCCTAAATGCTTCCCCTTTCCATTCATGTGAGACATGGTTGCTACCTTATGCAAAGACACTGTACGTGCCCAGGAATCAAGGAGACGACCTTGGAGACACTCAGAACTTTGGACAAGTCCCCAAGTACATAGATGAAGAGGCTCGACGAAGAAGGACGTCAAGGTGCTACAAAACCCGGACATCCGGCCCCTAGCCCGGACATCCGACCCCTGGAGATGTCAACAACAGCAGCAGCCCAGCAACCGAAGTGCTACATGGCCCAGACATCCGGCCCGACGCGAGCCGCCGGACATCCGGCCCCAGCCCGAAAATCCGGCATCCTTCACAAAACGCATCCACACCAGCCCGGACATCCGGCCCGTCACGAAGCCCCGGACATCCGGCCCGATGCCCAGACATCTGGCTCCCTGCTTGCGTGCAGAGCATCTGGGCCGAGGCCCATGTACCCCTTCGCCTCTTAGATTATATGTACTCCTACTCCGACTACGTTTTAGGGTCAGCATTGTGATAGCTCATATTAGAGATGGAACTTTGCTCATCCACTTGGTTACTTCTCCTTCGGAGACGAGCCTCTTCGGAGAAGATCCCCCAAGCGGATTCAAGACCCCATCATGGGAAGAACCTTCAAGACCTCTTCACAGAGAAGACCCTTTGTATCGTCCTTTGTTGACTTTGAATCGTGTATCTCTCTTTGTGTTCCGAGGATCTAGCATATGTGTGACCGAATCTTGTTGGTTTGAGTGATTCTCTCATGTTTCCCCTCGTGATTTCTCCTCGTTGTCTTGGTTTTCTTCGTAGGATTATCTCCAATCGTGAAAGATCGGGCCGCTAGGGTTCTACCCTACATCATGCAACCACGTGGTTTGATAGACGAGCCTTGGTCTGTGCTATCAAAGCCATGCGGGGCTGTCATCATGGACCAAGAGCGAGATACTTTGCGGCTAAGGAAAAGTTGCATGGGTAAATTTCCAACATCCAACTCGGTACGGAGACGACGAAGAACTCATCAAAAAATAAAGAGAGGGCACTCCAACTCCTCAGATACATTTGGACAAACAAGACGTCATATGCGGGAAGGATTGTTGAATCAATTTTCAAGACCGACAACTCAAGACGAAGAGCAGATCAGAAGATCCAAGGAGCATCGCCAACTTGAAGACAGGTTTATGGGCTACTGAAGGTGTCCTGGATTAGGGGTCACTCACCATGTTGTCTCCCAGCCAGATGGGCCAGGCCAAGGACCCCATGTCAGTTCACCAGTGGGACACAACAAAACGGCCTATGGCGCATAGAAGGAATATTTTCGAAGACTTGGCGCATACTCCAAGACTTAGATGTCGTCTACAACATGATTACCTTATCCGTAGCCACCCTTACTGTAACACTAGACCCCCTATCTATTAAACAAGGGGTAGGCTCATAGATGACATCATCAATCTCATGGTAGATCAACCTGTACTTTGTACTCCATCCAAATCAATAACACAAGCAAGACTTAGGGTTTTATCTCCTCAGAGAGCCTGAACCTGGGTAAAATCCCTTGTCTCTGCTACCATCGCATCTAGGCTACTATCTCGGAAACCCCTACACAAGACCTGCTGGAATCGACTCCGTCACGGAGCTTCCCACATCCAATCCCGAGGTCGCCCCATCAGAATCGAGTCCGTGTCCGCCCTTCTCCAGTCACCACGACCATGACCGCAGCGCCGACGCCAATAGCCGCGACGACCAGCCACATCATTTGGCACCTTGATGCACTCGAGCGTTGGGCATCGTCCGTCCATCCTGCTATTGTGCTGTTGTCCGCAGTGTGTTGTGGAGGACCGTCGCGCTCGTGCGGCGTCGTCCGCGGTCTGCCTGGAGTGCGTGTGTGACGTCTTGGAGGGCTGTCGCAAGCGTGGAGTGTGTGCGCACCATTGGTCGAGGCTATGCCGTCATGGGGGGTCGTGCTGTTGTCCGTGGTGTGTTGTGGAGGACCGTCGTTGTAACGCCCGGATAATCATGCTACAGTAATCACACGTTAGCGATGCCACGTCACCCCGGTTACTGTTGCTAATCCTGCGTTAGTTCAAACAATTCAAATTCAAAATTGAGTTTTTTTCAAACATCAAAAGTTTTTAAAATATTAAACTAAAATGTTTGGAGTGTGCAATTAAATGCCTATGTATTTATGGTGAGGGAACCATGCTTTTATAAAAAAACCTAAAAACTTAAAATGAGATAAAACAGAAAAGAAAATAAAGAAAAAGGAAAAAAGGACAAAACAAAAAAAGAAAGAAAAAGGGCCCCTAGCCAACAGGGCCAGACGGCCCAGTTGGCCGACCCACCTGGCCCGGCCGGCCAGCCCACCCCCACTCCCTCCGAAACCCTAACCCCTCCTCGTCGCCCCACTCCCCCACTCTTCCCACGTCTCTCCTCTCCTTCCCCCGATCCAGATCGGATCGGGGCTTGGGGGCTCGATCCCGGCTCCGCCCTACTGCTCGACGCCGTCACCGGAACGCGTCCTCGCCGGCATGCCTCCTCGTCCTCACCGGCCTGCCTCCTCGTCCTCGTCGGCCTGCTTCCTCTCTGACGTTGTCGTCCCCGTCGCCCTCCTCGCACCCCATTGCACCGTCCCCTGCTACCCACGGTGAGGCCCCAGCCTTCCCTCGTCCCGCGCCCCAACCGCGTGCTCCTCGTTGCCCATTCCGGCTCTTCTCGCTGTCCCGCTGTGCGCCCGCTCGAGGCCGTGCCCCGCCTCTGCTTCCCCCCCCCCCCACCCCACATGCTGGCTGCTGCGGCTGCACTTCTCCGCCTATGCGTGCACGCCCCCGCACAACCGCGCCCTTCCACCCGCCAGTGCGCTCGCGCACCCTGCGTGTGGCCTTGCCCTGCGGCTGCTTGCGCCTCCGCACCCAATCCTCGCTGCAGCCCGGCCGCCCCTGGCCTCTCCTCCTCTCGCGCCCGCGCGCACCCCGCGGCCACGCGACGCGCCCACCACCACCCGCGGCCGCCTCCTCCCCTGTTACTTGTTCGTCACCAACCCCCCATCGCGCTCGCGGCTTTCTCCGTGCGCCCGCGCAGCCGTGCGCTCACGTGCCCCGCCTCTGCTCCCCGCTGTGCTGCTGCCCCCGGCTTCCTCCACCCGTGCGGCCCTGCACCGGTGCCCGCCCACGTGGCCCGGCTGCGGCCTGCGCCCGCCAGCCAGCCGCGTCCGCTCGCCCCACCGCCTGCTGTCCCGCTCGCCGCGCTGCCTAGCTCCGGCTGCGGCCGTGGGCGCTGGCGCCGGCCCGCAGCACCTGTTCGCCCGCGGCACCCACTGCCCCGTTTCGCCCATGCCCCGTTAAGGCCCCCTGGGCCAATGACAAGGGTGGCCCCACCCCTCCTGAACGTTTTTGAATAAAAAAAGAATATTAAATGAAAATATTAATTAATTAATTAATTAACTTAATTAATCCTGATTAGACTAACCTAATCACTAATTAAACTAATTAATCTGTTTTTAGTATATCACAATGAATGACAGTGGGACCCACGTGTTAGGTTGACCAGATCAACGGTCAGAGTTGACCACTGACATCTTGTTGACGTCATAAATTGACTTTTGAATTAAATTAATTCTGTTAATTCCAAAAATGATTTAAAACTTTGAAAATTAAAATAAATTAAACCGTAGCTCGGATGAAAAAACTTTCTACATGAAAGTTGCTCAGAACGACGAGATGAATCTGAATATGTAGCCCATTCGTCAGCCACGCGTCCCTAGCATAGCGAACCCGCAACATTTCACCTCCGGTTCATTTATCCGAAAACGCAAAACACCGGGGATACTTTCCCGGATGTTTCCCCCCTTCGCCGGTAGCACCTACTGCCGCGTTAGGGCACACCTAGCACCGCCCATTATCATGTCATGCATCGTCATGCTTATGTTTGCATTGTATTTATTGTTTCTTCCCCCTCTTTCTGGTAGACTACGAGACCGACATTGTTGCTGCCCCGTTTGACTACGGAGTTGACGACTCCTCCTTCTTGCCAGAGCAACCAGGCAAGCCCCCCCCCCCCCCCCTCATCACCAGATATCGCCTATTTTATCCTCTACTACTTGCATTAGAGTAGTGTAGCATGTTACTGTTTGGTTAATCCTATTCTGTTGCATAGCCTATCATTGTTGCTACAGTTGTTGATACCTTACTTGCAATCCTAAATGCTTAGTATAGGATGCTAGTTTATCATCTGTGGCCCTACATTCTTGTCCGTCTGCCTTGCTATACTATCGGGCCATGATCACTCGGGAGGTGATCACGGGTATATACTTACATACATACATACTATTCAGATGGTGACTAAAGTCGGGTCGGCTCATTGAGTACCCGCGGTTGATTCACGAATTGGGGGCTGAAAGGACATACTTTCCCAACGGCCCTCTGTGTGGATCTTCGTGGCAGAGCGACAGGGCAGATTGAGACCACCAAGGTGAGAGGTGGGCCTGGCCCTGGTCGGTGCCCGCAGTTACTTCAAAATAACACGCTTAACGAGATCTTGGTATTTGATCTGAGTCTGGCCACCGGCATATACGCACTAACCCACTACGCGAGAACAGTTATGGGCACTCGATGTCGTGGTATCAGCCGAAGCCTTCTAGACATCAGCAACTGAGCGGCGCGCGCCGGATTGGACTGGAACGCCCGCTCTTGTATTAGGGAGGCTAGGTCTATTTTTGGCCGCCCACGCAACGTGCAGGTGTGCAATGGGCGATGTGCCCAGACCCTTGCGCGCTTAGTATTTATATCGGCGTGCTAACCTCTCTGTTAGGCCTAGGTAGGGTTGCGACGTGTTGATCTTCTGAGGCCGGGCATGACCCAGGAAATTGTGTCTAGCTAGAGGGATCGAAACTGTTGGGAAATCTGGTGCACCCCTGTAGGGATGTTTATCTATTCGAATAGCCGTGTCCCTCAGTAAAAGGATGACGCGGAGTTGTACCTTGACCTTATGACAACTAGAACCGGATACTTAATAAACACACCCAGACAAGTTCTAGAGACAACCCGGTGATCGCTTTCCCACAGGGCGACGAGGGGAGGATCGCCGGGTAGGATTCTGCTATGCGATGCTACTTGGAGGACTTCAATCTACTCTCTTCTACATGCTGCAAGACAGAGGCTACCAGAAGCATAGTCCTCAATAGGACTAGCTATCCCCCTCTTATTCTGCCATTTTGCAGTTCAGTCCATAGATATTGCATCTTTACACATATACCCATGCATATGTAGTGTAGATCCTTGCTTGCGAGTAGTTTGGATGAGTACTCACGGTTGCTTTGCTCCCTCTTTTCCCCTTTTTTCCTCTTATTCTCGGATGCCGCAACCAGACGTTGTAGCCCAGGAGCCAGACGCCACCGTAGACGACAACTCCTACTACACTGGGGGTGCCTACTACTACATGCAGGCCGCTGACGACGACCAGGAGTAGTTTAGGAGGATCCCAGGTAGGAGGCATGCACCTCTTTCGATCTATATCCCAGTTTTTGCTAGCCATCTTATGGCAACTTGTTTAACTTATGTCTTTACTCAGATATTGTTGCTTCCGCTGACTCGTTTATGTTCGAGCACTTGTATTCGAGCCCTCGAGGCCCCTGGCTTGTAATATGATGCTTGTATGACTTATTTTACTTTTCGAGTTGTGTTGTGATATCTTCCTGTGAGTCCCTTATCTTGATCTTACACATTTGCGTGCATGATTAGTGTACAATTGAATCGGGGGCGTCACAAGTTGGTATCAGAGCCGACTGCCTGTAGGAATCCCCCTTCCACACTCCTTGGCCTAAGTCGAGTCTAGTCACTACAAAACTTTTACTAACATGGTTGTGTGTCTTACGGGCCTGATGACCCACAAGTGTAGGGGATCTATCGTAGTCCTTTCGATAAGTAAGAGTGTCGAACCCAACGAGGAGCAGAAGGAAATGACAAGTGATTTTCAGCAAGGTATTCTCTACAAGTACTGAAATTGTAGGTAATAGATAATTTTGTGATAAGATAATTTGTAACGGGTAGCAAGCAATGAAAGTAAATAAGGTGCAGAATGGTGGCCCAATCCTTTTAGTAGCAAAGGACAAGCCTGAAAAGTTCTTATAATGAGAAAAGCGCTCCCGAGGACACATGGGAATTATCATCAAGCTAGTTTTCGTCGCTCATATGATTCACGTTCGTTACTTTGATAATTTGATATGTGGGTGGACAGGTGCTTGGGTGCTGCCCTTTCTTGGACAAGCATCCCACTTATGATTAACCCCTATTGCAAGCATCCGCAACTACAAAAGAAGTATTAAGGTAAACCTAACCATAGCATGAAACAAGTGGATCCAAATTAGCCCCTTACGAAGCAACGCATAAACTAGGGTTTAAGCTTTTGTCACTCTAGCAAACCATCATCTACTTATTACTACCCAATGCCTTCCTCTAGGCCCAAATAATGGTGAAGAGTCATGTAGTCAACATTCACATAACACCACTAGAGGAGAGACAACATACATCACATCAAAATATCAAATGAATACCAAATTCACATGACTACTAATAGCAAGACTTCACCCATGTCCTCAGGAACAAATGTAACTACTCACAAAGCATATTCATGTTCATAATCAGATGGGTATTAATATGCATTAACGATCTGAACATATGATCTTCCACCAAATAAACCAACTAGCATCAACTACAAGGAGTAATCAACACTACTAGCAACCCACAGGTACCAATCTGAGGTTTTGGTACAAAGATTGGATACGAGAGATGAACTAGGGTTTGAGAAGAGATGGTGCTGGTGAAGATGTTGATGGAGATTGACCCCCTCCCGATGAGAGGATCATTGGTGATGACGATGATGATGATTTCCCCCTCCCGGAGGGAAGTTTCCCCGGCAGAACAGCTCTGCCGGAGCCCTAGATTGGTTTCGCCAAGGTTCCGCCTCGTGGCGGCGGAGTTTCGTCCCGTAAACTTGCTTATGATTTTTTTCAGGGTAAAGACTTCATATAGCAGAAGATGGACACCGGAGGGCTTCCAGGAGGCCCACAAGGCAAGGGCGCGCCCTGTAAGGGTGGGCGCGCCCCCCACCCTCGTGGATGGTGGGTGGCCCCCCTCGGGTATTTCTTCCACTAAATAATTCTTATTAATTCCAAAAATGACTTTCGTGGAGTTTTAGGACTTTTGGAGCTGTGCAGAATAGGTTTCCAATATTTGCTCCTTTTCCAACCCAGAATCCCAACTGTCGGCATTCTCCCTCTTCATGTTAAACCTTGTAAAATAAGATAGAATAGCCATAATTATTGTGACATAACGTGCAATAACAGCCCATAATGCAATAAATATTGATATAAAAGCATGATGAAAAATGGACGTATCAACTCCCCCAAGCTTAGACCTCGCTTGTCCTCAAGCGGAAGCCAATATCGAAAAATATGTCCACATGTTTAGAGATAGAGGTGTCGATAAAAATAAAATACGGACATGAGGGCATCATGATCATTCTTATAACAGCAACATATATAGATTTTGTCATATGATTTCTTATGCTCAAGTAACAATCTATTCACAATGTCAAGCATGAATCTGAAACTTCATTGAGAACTAACAAACTGTAATCTCAATCATTGAAGCAATTGCAATTTATCATAACATCGGAAAGAGTCAATATAAGAGCTTTTCAGCAAGTCCACATACTCAACTATCATTTAGTCTTTCACAGTTGCTGACACTCACGCAATACTTATGGTTATGGAGTTTTAATCGGACACAGAGAAAGATAGGGGCTTATAGTGTTGCCTCCCAATGTCTTACCGCAAGGGTAATGTCAACAATAATAGTTCATGCTAACTTACATCCAATTGGATATATATATCATGATCTTTCCAACACGAGGTGCTTGCCAAAGGATAAAATGAAAAAGGGAAAGGTGAATATCACCTTGACTCTTGCATAATGTAAAAGACATAAAGTAAAAGATAGGCCCTTCGCAGAGGGAAGCAGAGGTTGTCATGTGCTCTTAGGGTTGGATGCACAAAATCTTAATGCAAAAGAACGTCACTTTATATTGCCACTTGTGATATGAACCTTCATTATGCAGTCCGTCGCTTTTATTACTTCCATATCACACGATCGTATAAATCTTATTTTCTCCGCACTAATAAGTCATACATATTTAGAGAGAATTTTTTATTGCTTGCAACATGACAGCTTACTTGAAGGATCTTACTCAATCCATAGGTAGGTATGGTGGACTCTCATGGCAAAACTGGGTTTAAGGATATTTGGAAGCACAAGTAGTATCTCTACTTGGTGCAAGGAATTTGGCTAGCATGAGGGGGAAAGGCAAGCTCAACATGTTTGAATGATCCATGACAATATACTTTAACTGAGATGTGAGAAAACATAACCCATTACGTTGTCTTCCTTGTCCAACATCAACTCTTTAGCATGTCATACTTTAATGAGTGCTCACAATCATAAAAGATGTCCAAGATAGTATATTTATATTTGAAAACCTCTCTTTCTTTATTACTTCCTATTAATTGCAACGATGACCAAAACTATGTTTGCCAACTCTCAACAACTTTTAAGCTTCATACTCTCTATATGTGAAGTCATTACTATCCATAAGATCAATATGACTTCTTTTATTTTATTTTTTTATTCTTTCATGCACTTAAGATCATAGCAAGATAGAAAAGCCCTTGACTCAACACTAATCTTTATTATATATAGCTCACGGACTCAATTACATAAAGGGATCACAAAGCAAAACTCAAAACTAATTCATACCAAAACTTTATTCTACTATATCAAGATATTACCAAAGGGGTCAAACTAAGTAAAACGGTAAAGATAGGAGTGTGATGGTGATACGATACCGGGGCACCTCCCCCAAGCTTGTCAGTTGCCAAGGGGAGTGCCCATACCCAAGTGATTATGTCTCCTTCTTTAGAGTTGGTGTTGGAGTTGTTGATGATGTAGGCTTCTTCCTTAATTTGCGCTTGAGAATGGAATTTTGCTCCCATAGATCATCGATCTCCTGCTCAAGGCTTAATATCCTTTTGCATAGTTCCTGTTTGTTTTCCTGCAAGAGACGAAAAGGGATAAACTCGATCTTGGGTTTGTTTGCCCTGTCAGGGAGGCTTGACTTTTTAAACTTCACATGCATATCCCCAGGTTGAGGTAATGGGACTTCATCTTCATCTGAGCTCGTCTCCTCCTTTCCCTTAGGCTTGTCGTCTTCTTCTTCCTCAGTGGTCCAGCCACAATGATCCAAGTCCCCGTAGACCTTAGGGTCTGCAAGGTAATCAGCCACATAGCTTTCTCCCTCCGAATCCTGGGATGACATATTGCTCTAATCTGCGGCAGAAACAGCTCGAAACAAAGACCGAAGATATTTGCGTGATACGGTGGTCAAAACCTTCAGGGGATTATATAATGAATTTTTACCGACCAAAAGAAGTATCGTGCAAGAAAATGGAGTCCAGAGAGCACACGAGGTTCCCATGAGGTAGGGGGCGCGCCCAGTAGGGTAGGGCGCGCCCTCCACCCTCATGGATGCCTCGTGTCCTTCCCGGACTACTTCTTATTTTCCTATTTTCTTAAATATTCCAAAACGGAGAAAAATTGCCATTAGAACTGTTTTGGAGTCAGTTACTTACCGTACCACATACCTATTTCTTTTCGAAGTCTGAAACGTTCTGGAAAGTGTCCCTTATGTGTTCCTCCGGGGTTACAGTTTCAATAATATTAGTTTCAACATTTATTGGGTTACCTAAGATTTAATGTTTGATTCTTTGACCGTTCACCACCTTCGGATTTGTGCCTTGGAAGTTGTTGATTTTTATGGCACCGGAGCGATAGACCTCCTTGATAACGTAAGGACCTTCCCATTTAGAGAGAAGTTTTCCTGCAAAAAATCTTAAACGAGAGTTGAATAGCAACACATAATCGCCTACATTAAACTCACGCTTTTGTATCCTTTTGTCGTGCCATCTTTTAACTTTTTCTTTAAACAATTTGGCATTCTCGTAGGCCTGGGTCCTCCATTCATCAAGTGAGCTAATATCAAATAACCTCTTCTCACTAGCAAGTTTGAAATCATAATTAAGCTCTTTAATAGCCCAATATGCCTTATGTTCAAGTTCGAGAGGTAAGTGACATGCTTTTCCATAAACCATCTTATATGGAGACATACCCATAGGATTTTTATATGCAGATCTATAGGCCCATAATGCATCATCAAGTTTCTTGGACCAATTCTTTCTAGATCTATTAACAGTCTTTTGCAAAATTAATTTGAGCTCTCTATTGCTCAATTCTACTTGACCACTAGACTGTGGGTGATAAGGAGATGCAATTCTATGATTAACATCAAACTTAGCAAGCATTTTATGAAAAGCACCATGAATAAAGTGTGAACCACCATCAGTCATTAAGTATCTAGGGAGTCCAAACCTCGGAATAATAACTTCTTTAAGCATCTTAATAGAGATGTTATGATCAGCACTACTAGTTGGAATAGCTTCCACCCACTTAGTAACGTAATCAACAGCAACTAAAATATGTGTATAACCATTAGAGGCAAGAAAAGGTCCCATATAATCAAAGCCCCAAACATCAAACGGTTCAATAACAAGAGAATAGTTCATAGGCATTTCTTGATATCTACTAATATTACCAATTCTTTGATATTCATCACAAGACAAGACAAACTTACGGGAGTCTTTGAAGAGAGTAGGTCAATAAAAATCGGATTGCAATACCTTATGTGCAGTTCTATCTCCAGCGTGGTGTCCTCCATATGCCTCAGAGTGACACTTGCGTAGGATCTGTTCCTGTTCATGCTCAGGTACACAACGTCTAATAACACCATCTACTCCTTCTTTATAAAGGTGTGGGTCATCCCAAAAGTAATGTCTTAAATCATAAAAGAACTTTTTCTTTTGCTGGTATGTGAAACTAGGTGGTATAAATTTAGCAACAATGTAATTAGCATAATCAGCATACCATGGAGCAGTACGAGAAGCATTTATGACAACTAATTGTTCATCAGGGAAACTATCATCAATAGGTAGTGAGTCATCAAGAACATTCTCTAACCTAGAAAAGTTGTCTGCAACTGGGTTCTCAGTTCCCTTTCTATCAATAATATGCAAATCAAATTCTTGTAGCAAGAGAACCCATCTCGAGAGTATGACTCCACTACTGTGCTGCACACCGCTCATGGTGTTGGAGTGACCATCGAGATGGCAGTCCACGATGCTGCTTATGCTGCTCTGACACATCTTCGTGGAGAGTACATTGCTTATGCTTATGCTGCTTATGCTTATGCTGCTCTGACACGTCTTCCCCTTTCAGGCGATTAGTTCAAACGATTCAAATTCAAATTTGAGTTTTTGTCAAACATCAAAAGTTTTTAAAATGTTAAACTAAAATGTACGGAGTGTGTAATTATATGCCTATGTATTTATGGTGAGGGACCATGATTTTATAAAAAAACTAAAAACTTAAAATGAATTAAAACAGAAAAGAAAATAAAGAAAAGGGAAAAAAGGACAAAACAAAAAACAAAACAAAAAAGAAAGAAAAAGGCCCCCTGGCCAACTTGGCCAGACGGCCCAGCTGGCCGACCCTGGCCCGGCCGGCCAACCTACCCCCACTCCCTTATCCCCACTCCCTCCAAAACCCTAACCCCTCCCCCGTTGCCCCACTCCCCCACTCTCCCCACGTCTCTCCTCTCCTTACCCTGATCCAGATCGGATCGGGGCTTGGGGGCTTGATCCCGGCCCCGCCCCGCCGCTCGACGCCGTCGCTGGAACGCGTCCTTGCCGGCCTGCCTCCTCCTCCTCGCCGGCCTGCTCCCTCTCCAACGCCGTCGTCCCCGTCGCCCTCCTCGCGCCCCGTTGCCCCGTCCCCTGCTACCCACGGTGAGGCCCCAGCCTTCCCACGTCCCGCGCCCCGACCGCGCGCTCCCCGACCCCGCGCCCTCCGTTGCCCGTTCTGACTCTGCTCGTCGTCCCACTGTGCGCCCGCTCGGGGCCGTGCGCCCGCTCGGGGTTGTGCCCCGCCTCTGCTCCCCCCGTGTTGGCTGCTGCGGTCGCACTGCTCCGCCTGCGCGCGCACACCCCCCACACCGTCGCGCCCTTCCACCCCCGCGTGTGGCCTCACCCTGTGGCTGCTCGCGGCTCCGCACCCAAGCCCCGCTGCAGCCCGACCGCCCCTGGCCTCTCCTCCTCTCGTGCCCGCGCGCACCCCGCAGCCACGCGACGCGCCTGCTAGCCTCCCCGCTCCGGCCACCACCCGCGGCCGCCTCCTCCCCTGCTGCTTGCTCGCTGCCAACCCCCCCCCCCCCCATCGCGCGCCCCTCCTATGCTCCCCGCTGCGCTGCTGCCCTAGCCTCCTCCACCCATGTGGCCCTGCTCCGGTGCCTGCCCGCGCGGCCCGGCTGCAGCCAGCGCCTGCCAGCTAGCCGTGTTCGCTCGCCCCACCGCCTGCTATCCTGTTCACCGCGCCGCCTTGCTCTGGTTGCGGCCATGGCCGTTGGCGCCGGCCTGCAGCGCCCGTCGCCCGCTACCCCGTTTCGCCCATGCCCCGTTAAGGCCCCACTGGGCCAATGACATGGGGGCCCACCCCCCTAAACATTTTTTAATAAAGAAAGAATTAAAAAAGAATATTAAATGAAAATATTAATTAATTATTAATTAATTAAATTAATTAATCCTGATTAGACTAACCTAATCACTAATTAAACTAATTAATCTATTTTAGTTAATCACAGTCAATGACAGTGGGACCCACGTGTCAGGTTGACCAGGTCAACTGTCAGAGTTGACCGTTGACGTCATGCTGACATCTTGATGACATCATAAATGGAATTTTGAATTAAATAAATTCTGTTAATTCCAAAAATGATTTTAAACTTTGAAATTTGAAATAAGTTAAATCGTAGCTCGGATGAAAAAACTTTGTACATGGGTGTTGCTCAGAACGATGAGACGAATCTGAAGACGCAACCCGTTCGTCAGCCACGCGTCCCTAACATAGCGAACCTGCAACATTTCACCTCCGGTTCATTTGTCCGACAACGTGAAACATCGGGGATACTTTCCTGGATGTTTATCCCCTTCGCCGATACCACCTACTGTCGCGTTAGGGCACACCTAGCACCGCTCATTGTCATATCATGCATCGTCATGCTTATGTTTGCATTGTATTTATTGTTTCTTCCCCCTCTTCTCTCCGGTAGACTATGAGACCGACGTCGCTGCTGCCCCGTTCGACTATGGAGTTGACGACCCTCCTTCTTGCCAGAGCAACCAGACAAGCCCCCCCCCCCCTGATCACCAGATATCGCCTATTCTTCCCTCTACTGCTTGCATTAGAGTAGTGTAGCATGTTACTGTTCGGTTTATCCTATTCTGTTGCATAGCCTGTCATTGTTGCTACAGTTGTTGATACCTTACCTGCAATCCTAAATGCTTAGTATAGGATGCTAGTTTATCATCTATGGCCCTTCATTCTTGTCCGCCTGCCTTGCTATACTATCGGCCCGTGATCACTCAGGAGGTGATCACGGGTATATACTTACATACATACATACATACTATTCAGATGGTGACTAAAGTCAGGTCAGCTCGTTGAGTACCCGCGGTTGATTCATGAATTGGGGGCTGAAAGGACATACTTTCCTGACGACCCTCTGTGCGGATCTTTGTGGCGGAGCAACAGGGCAGGTTGAGACCACCTAGGTGAGAGGTGGGCTTGGCCCTGGTCGCCGTCCACAGTTACTTCAAAATAACACGCTTAACGAGATCTTGGTATTTGATCTGAGTCTGGCCACTGGTCGATACGCACTAACCAACTATGCGGGAACAATTATGGGGACTCGTTGTCATGGTATCAGCCGAAGCCTTCTAGACATTCGCGACTAAGCGGCGCATGCCGGATTGGTCTGAAACGCCTGCTCTTATACTAGGGAGGCTAGGTCTGTTTCTGGCCGCCCACGCAACGTGCAGGTGTGCAATGGGCGATGGGCCCAGACCCCTGCGCGCTCAGGATTTAGACCGGCGTGCTGACCTCTATTAGGCCTAGGTAGGGCTGCGACGTGTTGATCTTCCGATGCCGGGCATGACCCAGGAAAGTGTGTCCCGCCAGAGGGATCGAGCGTGTTGGGAAATGTGGTGCACCCCTGCAAGGAAGTTTATCTATTCGAATAGCCATGTCCCTCAGTAAAAGGACGACCCAGAGTTGTACCTTGACCTTATGACAACTAGAACCGGACACTTAATAAAACACACCCAGACAAGTTCCAGAGACAACCCGATGATCGCTTTCCCAAAGGGCGACGAGGGGAGGATCGCCGGGTAGGATTATGCTATGCGATGCTACTTGGAGGACTTCAATCTACTCTCTTCTACATGCTGCAAGATGGAGGCTGCCAGAAGCATAGTCTTTGATAGGACTAGCTATCCCCTCTTATTCTAGCATTCTCCAATTCAGTCCACCGATATTGCCTCTTTAAACATATACCGATGCATATGTAGTGTAGATCCTTGCTTGCGAGTACTTTGGATGAGTACTCACAGTTGCTTTGCTCCCTCTTTTCCCCCTTTTTCCTCTTCTTCTCGGATGCTGCAACCAGAGTTGGAGCCCAGGAGCCAGACGCCACCGTCGACGATGACTCCTACTACACTGGGGGTGCCTACTACTACGTGCAGGCCGCTGACAACGACCAGGAGTAGTTTAGGAGGATCCCAGGCAGGAGGCATGCGCCTCTTTCGATCTGTATCCCAGTTTGTGCTAGCCATCTTATGGCAACTTATTTAACTTATGTCTGTACTCAGATGTTGTTGCTTCTGCTGACTCGTTTATGTTCGAGCACTTGTATTTGAGCTCTCAAGGCCCCTGGCATGTAATATGATGATTGTATGACTTATTTTACTTTTAGAGTTGTGTTGTGATATCTTTCCGTGAGTCCCTAATCTTGATCATACACATTTGCGTGCATGATTAGTGTACGATTGAATCGGGGGCGTCACAGTCGCGCTTGTGCATCGTCGTCTGCATGGTGCGTGGAGTGTGTGCGCGCCATTGCTTGAGCCTCGAGGCTAGGCCATCATGGAGGGCCGTGGCTGTTGTCTGTAATGTGTTGTGGAGGACCGTTGTGCTCGTGTGTCGTTGTCCGCAGTGTGCGTGTGCGCCGTCTTGGACGGCCACCAGCGTGGAGTGCGTGTGTGCCATTGTTTGAGGCCAGGCCATCATGGAGGGTCGTGCTATTGTCCGTGATGTGTTATGGAGGACATCGCGCTCGTGCGTCGTCGTCCGGGGTGTGCGGGGAATGTGTGTGTGTCGTCTTGGAGGCCTCCCACAAGCATGGAACGTATGTGCACCATTGTTCGAGGCTTGGGCGTCATGGAGGGCCTCCGCACGCGTGGATTGTGTGCGCGCCGACTGCGGTAGAGCGTTGAGAGCCAAGCGCAGCAATTGCTGCGGCGGAGGGGAAGCGACGACCACCACGGGGACAGGGTGGCCTGGGGGCGGCTAGAGATAAGGTGGGTGGCGACGGCCAGGGACCCAATTATAATTTAGTTTTCGTTTTGAAGGTGCTTTGTGCAGGACCCTGTTGTAAATTAAACTATTGACAAATGAGCTTCACATCTGACCTGAAAGGATTTTTACGGAATGTGTTCTGGCGACACAAATGCCATATTGTAGAAACATGTAAATACATTTTGCAGTATACTGTAAACCACACTCAAAAAAAGGTATACTGTAAGTGATTTTGCGGTATGAGAATATTCTTTTTAACTGGCTAGAGAGTTTAAGATATGGTCTACAGATAATTTTAGGGAAAATTATGTTTTTGTCACTCTAGATTTTGCCAATTTTCCTTATGCCACTCTAGATTTTGACATTTCATTTTTGTCACTCTTAGCTTTTGATAGTTAACAATTACCATTCCTGTGGCAAAAGGGAAATTTTCGAAGTGACAGTTATGATAATTGTCAAAAGCTAAGAGTGGCAAAAATGAAATAAAATTATTTTTCTTTTGCCACAGAATGACAATTGTGACAATTATCAAAAACTAAGAGTGGCAAAAGTGAAAGGTCAAAATCTAGAGTGTCATAATTTTTCGGAAACACTAACGCCCACACGTGTGGGTGTTAGCCAATCGCCCACACGCGTCGATCAACATCGATTCCCTTTTGCATGAATCTTGGCATGAAGTTGTTGATTTTGTGTGCCACGTAGGATAAGTCGCATGTGTGGCGTGTAAGAGAGTTCGCCCGCACGCCGTTTTCGTTTCGAAGTCAGCGGTTGCGAGTCGGGGCATGCGGTGGAACTTACGTCGCACCCGCATGCCACGCCCGTCTTCGGTTGCCGTCTCCCACGTCTCGCCACTTCGCTCTCCCCTCGCGGTTTAGTTTACTCCCCTCCCCATTCATTACTCCCCAACCCACCCCTTTCACACCAGTTGCATTTGATTGCGAGGAGAAACCGAGAGGAGAATGCGACAGCGGCGGCGGCGGAAGATTCGACCGCATTCACGGCCGTTGGTGGGGCTTGCCGGACCGGAGCATCATCACCAAAGAGCCGCAGATTGAAGGTAAGGATCCCTCTCATGCTCACATTTCATGTCTGCGATTTTGCACCCCCCCCTCCCTTTTTGGTCAATTTCCGCTCAAGTTTCATTGAGATTCCGGCCGATTCGTGGTGCTCCGGCGTCCCAGTCGGCGGTGGAGTCGCGTGATTGCCATCTAGGGTGGCATTGCGCAGTTTTTTCACCATCGCAGTGGCAGTCGTGCTGATGTGGGCCAAATCCGTCCCCATCCCCATCCGCAGCCTAATCCGTTGTTTACCTTGCGATTGAGCAGGCGATTTTTCCAGATGTTAGTTATGATTTGCCTCGAAATGCTATGGCCATCAGTGTAGGGAGTATTTTGTTTGTTAAATTTCAAGGTATGATAATTGTGAATGAACCCTAGATCTAGGTAGTTGCATTTAAAAGTGTAGGATAATGGCAGCCATGGCATTTTCAACAACTGTCATCACTGATGGCAACTAATTTCCTGATCAACTGTGTCAACTGCCACGAATATGCTTTCCATGTGGCAACTAATTTTGTCAACACACTATGTTGTTGCCATGCCACTATCATCACTGATGGCGACTAATTTCGTGATCAAGTGTGTTAGTTGCCACGAATATGCTTTACATGTGGCAACTAATATTTGTGAGCACACTATGTCTATTGCCATGACACTATCATCACTAATTTCCTTAACATTCATGTCATTTTTGCCACGATTATGCTTTCCATGTGGCAACTAATTTTTCTGAGCACACTATATGTGTTGCCATGCCATATCCAGGACAATGGCACACTCACTATACAATAGACTCAGTTTGCGTTTGCCATGCTGGCTTGTGATACCTGAATATTTCCTGACTGCATTACATGGCAACTCACTTTTATGTGAGGCCAGGGTGTGAGTTGCCACATTACATGTTGTCTAGTGAAAGTTGTCTGCCTTTTTTTACATGCCTTGTGTTTGACACGACAACTTTGAACATAGTACATTTGCTGCTTGTGAATACATGGCAACTCATTTTTATGTGATGCCAGGGTGTGAGTGGCCTTATTACATGTTGTACAGTGGAAGTTCTGTGCCCTTTTTTGGAGTGCCTTGTGTTTAACATGGCAACTCAAACCTAGAAGATGTGTTCTGTACGTTTTTTATGAAGCCAATGTGTTAGTTGCCACATCTCTTGTTCGACAATCCTAGGGGGGTGGGTGTTCCTATGCTCTGCCTCATTTTGCCACTTTAATTGGAGCCAACATGGCAAGTAGATTTTGCTAGCTAGCAACTGCTTCCTTGAGAAATACATACGCGTCCAGTTGCCATGTTTCCGTAATTGCTCTTCCATTTGAATATTTTTCTGCCTTTTTGTGCATGTTTAGCACATGGCAATTACTGCCCTCTTCAGATGCTTAAACTTTGGGGAAACCATGGAGTTTTCATTTTTGTTCATCGATGATATCCAGTGAATATTTTACTTTATGCATTTCTTTCTGTATCCGTCGGATGTGTTTTCATTTCACCCTAATGTGTGTTTTGTTCTTATCGTAGCATAATGGCTCGTGGCGACCATCAAGATGATGATGATGACTTCATGGATGCACCGCAACAGAATCGCGCGACTGGTCGGGCAAAAGATGGCGAAGAGGTAACTTTCCACCCACATATGTTTTCAATGTCACATTGTGTTTTCAATCTTCGGTTAGAACTAAATTTTTCATGACATTGAACATGGCAACAAATTATCCATTTTCTGTTATACAGAAGAAGAAACGTCATCGCAATAGGGCTTTGCAAGAACGCCTGACCATTTTGAATGATGGATTTACTGATGAGCAGAAGGGAGCTACCGGTGCCATGGGGATGTAGGCTCTGATGGATGTTCGCTGCAAGAACCTAGTGAACCCTGTATGCGACTGGCTCGGTGAGATTTATGATCCTGCCTCCAGAGAATTTGTGATTTCGAGACGGGGAAGTCTGCCTTTGGATGAGGATTCGGTGTTCTGCACTTTGGGTGTGCCCCGTGGAGAAATCAAAGTCCCGTATGAGTTGGTTGAGGAAGCCTTGTTCCCCTGTTTGTTTCCTGGGATGTCAACCATGCCGAATACGACTGCGCTGGCAACTTCGCTGGAGGGCATGACAACCCATGGCGAGGTATTTAAGATGAAGCTGCTTATGTACTTGATCTCAGCTGTCTTTGCGCCTACCACGTCTCTTCGCCCAAGCAACAAGTGATTCCCCATCCTGGTGAATGCTCTTTCTCAACTTCTTTGTTCCCTTCAATTTTTTTGATTTTGATGTCATCTGGAAGCTAGTCACTGCCAGTTTTTTGATGCTTTCATTTGAATGCTAATGCGGCAACTTTTGTTGTCCTAAAATTTGTGTTGTGCAGGCGAAGCTGAAAGACGTGAGGAAAATGAATTGGTGTAAATTCATTGCTGACTTCCTGCATGATGCATTCTCAACCAAGATGTGCCAGAAGGGTTGTCGCTTGCACCTAATGGTATTTTTTCCCACTCTTTTGCAAATACTCTTATCATAGTTCAATGATTTTTCCTAAATCAACATCACAATGGTTGATAAGTGTGAACCGTACAAGATCGTGCATGGCAACCGTACAAGATCGTGCATGGCAACCCTTTGTTTCATTTTTTATGTGAATCCTTTTACATGTGAAAGTGACTTTTGTTTAATCCATGACAACTGTAGTTGCTGCCTACAAGGCAACAGCATTTTTCAACAACACAAAAAAGTGTTCATTTCATACATTCAATCTTTTTTATACAATCTGCATGGCAACCATGATCCTGAGGTGGTGGTGGCTACTAGCACAACAAGATGGCAACTATCAACAAAGCATGATGGCAACTAACAAAGATAGATGGCAAATCTTTTTCTTCATTCTCTTCAACTTGATGACTCAAGGAAACTACATAAGCTTCCTTTTCACCATAGCATGAATGCAACTGACATAGCTTCCTTTTTTATTGTGTATACCAGCATTTTTCAACAACACAAAAATTGTTTCATTTCATACATTCATTATCTCTTATACAATCTGCATGGCAACTACTAGCATAAGAAGATGGCAACTACCAACACAAGCATGATGGCAACTAACACAGATAGATGGCAAATCCTTTCTCTTCATTCTCTTCAACTTGATGACTGAAGAAAACTACATAAGCTTCTTTTTTTCACCATAGCATGATTGAGAGTGGCATAGGTTCCTTTTTTATTGTGTATACCAGCTCATGTGCGCCGATGCTCTTGATCTGTCCACCGTTGACTTTACTGGGATAGGAGGCCCACCGCCTGCACATAAGTTTGATGTCTCTGCATGGACGGACGCTGCTGTCAAGCCTGTGCTTGCCGCAGACAGGATAACCGAGACGAAATATGGGAAACTCCAGGTCAGTTCTGCCTTCTTTCTTCACGACATTCTTCAATTTCGGATGTTGCATAACATGTGAAAAATCCCCATACGACAATCATTTATGGCTAACAAGAGGTAAATACCTTTGGCAGCCATGGCTGTCTGCACATGGCAACCATGTCTGACCCCATATGGCAACTCCGCCATCCATGTCGAAACTCCTTTTTCATTTCCTCTTTTTTGCAATACATGAATTGTTAGTCACTCCACCTTATTTCTCTCTCACATCTTAGTTGTTTTTTGCTGGTTTCCAGCTGATGGCCAAGAATGCTATAGACTACAGTGTGTTTGGTGGGCCACAAAACTTTGGCAAGTGGATGGATGTGCATTCAGCTCCATCTTGTTCTACTGAGGTAATCAAGGATGTTTATTTTGTTTTTTGAAATTGTTTTTCTTTTTCCATTTTTGATATATATCTTATGGTTGTTTTGGTTTTTTTTGTTCTTACGCACGTGACTCTAATGTCTTTGGTTTTCGCTACTTTTTTTGTTTTTGTGATCAGGCGAGGGCACCTGTTGAGCATGTAGTTGTGCAGTTTGCCTCCGGCATGACCAGCTTGCTCGGGAAGTTGGCTGAGGGTTGGATGACACTTAATGGCTCTGACAGCGACACGGTTGCAAGGCACTTCACATCATTCGTTGAAGAACGGACACATTGACCAACTGGTTGCTGTGGCCGGTAAGACTACAACAACTCACAGGAGCTTCCCGACACGCAAGATGATCTAGATGGAGACCGTGGTCTCGACAAGGACGATGACGATGACATGGAGAATGTGCAACATGCAACCAACAACGATGAACATGGTGAAGTTCGTGTAGGTGGTAAGAAGGATAAGGCTGCACCAGATGTCCCTCCACCGGAGGAAGCAGTTGAACAAACAATTGCGGGAGACACGGGGGTGTTGCCGTCAAAGAGGGGCAGAGCTCCAGAGGATGTTGGGCAGGGCTCTGTTGGCAAGAGGTCTAGGACCGATCCCATAGCTGCTAGGAGGAGGTTCGACATTTATTTAGTGCTTTGTTTGTCTCTCCTTTTTAACAGACCGACCCTCTTTTTCGTTGTTTGCTAAGCGCGGCATGATTTTTTGTGTCTCACACTTGGTATCCTTTTTTGCCATCTTTTCTACGTGCAGCGAGGCGACAACTGGTGGACGAGCAGTTAAGAAGAAGCAAGCACCAACGCCAACCCGCGCTTCTGCTCGATTGAACAAGGGTGCTCCCACTGTTGGTGACACCACTTCCACTAGGTCGTCTCCTCGTACGTCGATGTCAAACACCGGTGATCCTGTCGTGTTGGTAGACTCGAGGAAGACAAGCAAGAAGTAGGTTCTCCCTGTTTTTTCATTTGTCATAGTGTTATTCTTTTGTTTGATGCATTCTAGATCATACACAACTTTTTTAGTTGATACATTTATGTGGCAACTACCCCGTCTGCTTTTCATTGTAGCTGTTCAGCTTGCCATATGGGCTACTGCCATCAGTCCCACATGGCAACTTCTTTTTTTTCTCATGATTTATTTTTTTGCTGCATGGCAACTCCTATTTGTTCTCCATGGCAATTGCTAACTATGCCACATGGCAATTCTTATTTCACTCATATGGCAACTAGCAGCTCTCCACTGGCTTCCATCCCCTACATTTTTGTCTTGTGTGCTCATCCATACCTTGTTCTCAAATGGCAGCTCTGGCACATCACACATTTTTTCATTTTTAAAGATGACTACCATGGCAAATTTTTTGTTCAAGTTTTCATACTCTTCATGCGCTTTCTTGTAGGGTGAAGAAGACTACTACATGCGTGACCAAGCAGAACCATAGATATCCACTCGAACGCATTCATTCAAAGTTGTCGACAAGTGGCAACTTGGATGCTCATGAGGCTCCAGTCGAGAAAACTGTTGCTGAACCGTCCACTGTTCCCACTAGCTCTGATGCAAGCGGACGACCATCTCTGCCGGTTGCAGATGTGCAGGCTACAACAACACGCATCCGTACATCTGGGAGTGATGAGTCAGTATCTGCCAGGACTGCTGAGATACTGCCCACTCTGCTGGCAATGAGGGATGCTGCTGTGACCCATGCCACCCGATCAGCAAGTGCTGAAGTGGATGCTCCCGATATCAACCTAGGCAAGGAAGATTCCCGCTCATCTGATAGGGATTCCAAGTGCGTGGCTGCTGGTACTTATGCGTCCACAAAAGAAGGGGCTGCAGCGACAATTCAGAATGAGATGCCATCCACAGGTGAGATTCATGGCACAACAGCTCCAGCTTCTGGTGGCCCAAAGGATACTACGGTGACCGTTGCGTGAGTTGGTCTTCCACCTAGGCGTCATAGCCCCCGCAAGCAACCTGCAGACATAAGTAGAAATGCACCAGATGTAGCTAGGAGCAGCAGAGATGACTCTGGTTATGTGCCTGCTTCCACACTGTTTCCACCACCTGCCAGAAGCAATGTTACGGAGAAAACGGAAGTCCGGGGTACAACTAATGCATGCAACAAGCCGGGATGACTGACAGAGGTGAACGTCCAGAGCAGACTATGTCTCTCACCACTGTGGAGAACCCCAGCTTAAATCTGCACACTTCTAAGCTCCCAGTCAACATTGGTGTCCCGTACAGCTCAAACAAGAAGATTGGCAAGAAAGCTGTGGATGATATCACTGGCAGCGCGCCCTGCCCTACTAATAAGCCTGATGATACTACAGCAGATGAGGCAGAAATGTTTGTTAATCTGTCACCCCTGGATTCTGCCAAACAACTCGTTCGCGATCCAGCTGGTAGGGAGGAGAGGCACCCAATGGCCTTCACCCCACCGAGCCGTAGCCTTTGCATTGATCGCAGTCAAGATGAACCAGTGGCGCAAGATCCTATGCCAGTTGCCTTTGCTTTCCCAGCAGGCATGGCCCCAATGATGGCGCAGCCAATGGCTGACGGCAGGAAGGCTGTGAAGTTTGCAGAGCCGATAGTGCAAGGTACATTTCTTTGCTTGTTTATCATTTTGGTTTCTACATTTTTTTAGTCTGACGTTTGTCACAAGCTTTTTTTGGTTTGACACTGGTGATGGCAAAATCTGATCTGATGTGCATGGCAGCTGGAGTTGCTGCAACATGGCACCTGCAGTTTGTTGCCATGTTTCAATTCCATTCGCCAAGCAGATGGCAACTGGAGTTGTTGCAACATGGCAACTTCATTTCAATGCACTTGGCAACTGTAGTTGTTGCCACATGGCAATTGTAGTTGTTGCCACATGGCAACTGAAGTGCACTACACAAGGCAACTGGAGTTGTCTCCACATGGAAACTCACTATTTTTGCACCTACATTTCATATTCTGTATCCTTTTTTCACAATAACCTGTTTGTTTCCAAGTATCCTAAACCACTGTCTCGATCCTTGCAGCCACCCCTGAAGAGATTTCGGCATCACTTGATGCTGCTTACCGTAGGATTGAGGATGAAACATTGAATAGGAGATCCTCATGGGGTCAGGGGCAATCAAGTTCTAACGTGCCTGCTGAGTCGGTATCCGAGGATACCATTAGAAGTGCCACCCCTGGATCTATGAGGCTGCATAGGGTAGTTCACGCACCCCCCGCGGATGACTATGAGCCCGAAGTCAAGGCCACAAAGGAGCAGAACAATTGTATGATATTGTCAAGTGTTTTGGAAACGCGAGGTCCAGCAGCAAGCACATGAAGGAGCTGAAAGCATAACGTCCACACCACATAACCCCTCACTTGCTTTTCTCTTATTTTTTTCCTCTTGCTATTTCCAGCCATGCTTTGTTTACGTTTTATTTTTAATTTTTAATTAGTACACATGATTCTTTCATGTTATATCATTTTCATACAGCTCATGTTTGGACAGATCCAAAATCATACAATGTGATGCGACGTACGTCGACCTGGGTGATCTGGCCGAGTCTGTGAGGCCACTTGGCAAAATGTCGAAGAATGTAGTTGCATGTGGGATTGACTTCATCAACAGGCATATGGATATTTGTCCCGACAAAACGATCATGCAGTACAGTGTGACCTACAAAATACGGGATGGTGACTTCCACCATAAAATCCTGAGGAAGAATTTTGCCACGCATGGTGATTTCAAGCTCACACTGAAGAAATGCATGAGTGTTCCTTCTTGTTTGCACATCTTTTTTTCCATGATATGTTTTGTTAGTAGCTATGCTTCACACTTTGGGCTACATACTGTTTTTGTGACAGATGTTTCATGCGGCAATAGCTGCCATGTAAACTAAGTTTGACTGTTTTTTAATGCAACTTATTTGGCAACTTGAATTAAAATTCTGGGTAACTTTGTTCATACATGGGTGGCAACTTCTTTTAATTACACATGGCAAATAAACATTCTCTGTGGGCGTATTTTTTGGTCACTTGTTGCTTTGTCATTCATGTACCTCTTACTGCATCCGGCAATATCTTTACATATCATTTTTCCAACTACATCATTGTTGTTTTTATGTGAAATCTTCTTTTTCTTTTCCTGTTATTTTACTTGCAGGTATTGTTTCCCATGTTCCAGGAGCTTGCACCACATGACCCACATGACAAGTGTGGCCACCACTACGTGATTTTCCTTGACCTGAAGAACCAACGATTTGAGGTGCTCGATTCAATGCGTTCAGAAGCTAATACAGACCTTACTACACATGCTGAATTCTTCATCAACAACCTCAAAGAGACATGAACCCGTCACTACGAAAACTCAAGGGTCCAGATCAATCATTTTCCAATCGAGTATGTCGCGACTACGAAGCAAGGAAACCGGTAATAACTATCTTTTTTCATGTGTCCTCCACACCAATCCTAAACCTTTTGTCACCTGTGCATCAAAGTTTATGATTTTTTCTGTTCTATCGAGTTGACCTTATTCTTTTGTTTTATAGGCATGACTGCGGGTTTCACACGTTGGCCCCTGGCATGTAATATGATGCTTGTATGACTTATTTTACTTTTTATGGTTGTGTTGTGATATATTTTCGTGAGTCCCTGATCTTGATCGTACACATTTGCGTGCATGATTAGTGTACGATTGAATCGGGCGACACAATCGCGCTTGTGCATCATCGTCCGCGGGGTGCGTAGAGTGTGTGCGCGCCATTGCCTGAGCTCCAGGCTAGGCCATCATGGAGGGCCGTGTCTGTTGTCTATAATGTGTTGTGGAGGACCGTTGTGCTCGTGTGTCGTTGTCCGCAGTGTGCGTGCGCACCGTCTTAGAGGGCCACCACAAGCGTGGAGTGCGTGTGTGCCATTGTTCGAGGCCAGGCCATCATGGAGGGTCGTGCTGTTGTCCGTGAAGTGTTATGGAGGACATCGCGCTCGTGCATCGTCGTTCGGGGTGTGCGGGGAATGTGTGCGTGTCGTCTTGGAGGCCCCCCACAAGCATGGAGCGTGCGTGCACCATTGTTCGAGGCTTGGGTGTCATGGAGGGCCACCGCACGCGTGGATTGTTTGCGCCCCGACTGCTGTAGAGCACTGAGAGCCGAGCGCCGCAATTGCTGCGGCGGAGGGGAAGAAACGACCACCACGGGGACAGGGCGGCCTGGGGGCGGCTAGAGATAAGGTGGGTGGTGACGGCAAGTGACCCAATTATAATTTAGTTTTCGTTTTGAAGGTGCTTTGTGCAGGACCCCATTGTAAATTAAACTATTGACAAATGAGCTTCACATCTGACCTGAAACGATTTTTACGGAATGTGTTCTAGCGACACAAATGCCATATTGTAGAAACGTGTAAATACATTTTGCAGTATACTGTAAACCACACTCAAAAAAGGTATACTGTAAACTGATTTTGCGGTATGAGAATATTCTTTTTAACTGGCATGAGAGTTTAAGATATGGTCTACAGATAATTTTAGGGAAAATTTTGTTTTTGCTACTCTAGATTTTGCCAATTTTCCTTATGCCACTCTAGATTTTGACATTTCACTTTTGTCACTCTTAGCTTTTGACAGTTATCACAATTACCATTCCTGTGGCAAAAGGGAAATTTTCGAAGTGACAATTATGATAATTGTCAAAAGCTAAGAGTGGCAAAAATGAAATGAAATTATTTTTCATTTGCCACAGAATGACAATTGTGACAATTATCAAAAACTAAGAGTGGCAAAAGTGAAATGTCAAAATCTAGAGTGGCATAATTTTTTGGAAACACTAACGCCCACACGTGTGGGCGTTAACCAACTCGCCCACACGCGTCGATCGTCGTTGATTCCCTTTTGCACGAAGCTGTTGATTTTGTATGCCACGTAGGACAAGTCGCATGTGTGGCGTGTAAGAGAGTTTGCTCGCATGCCGTTTTCGTTCCGAAGTCAGCAGTTGCGATTCGGGGCGTGCGGTGGAACTGCCGTCGCGCCCGCACGCCACACCCGTCTTCGGTTGCCGTCTCCCACATCTCGCCACTTCGCTCTCCCCTCGCGGTTTAGTTTACTCCCCTCCCCATTCATTACTCCCCAACCCACCCCTTTCACACCAGTTGCATTCGATTGCAAGGAGAAACCGAGAGGAGAAGGCGACGGCAGCGGCGGCAGAAGATTCGACTGCATTCGCGGCCATTGGTGGGGCTCGCCGGACCGGAGTGTTGTCACTTGAGAGCCGCAGATTGAAGGTAAGGCTCCCTCTCGTGCTCACATTTCCTGCCTGCGATTTTGCGCCCCCTCCCTTTTTGGTCAATTTCCGCTCGATTTCGTCAAGATTCCGGCCGATTCGTGGTGCTCCGGCTTCCCCGTCGGCGGTGGAGTCGCGTGCTTGCCATCTAGGGTGGCATTGCGCAGTTTTGTCGCCGACGCCGCG
Organism: Triticum timopheevii; assembly: GCA_963921465.1. NCBI lineage: Eukaryota > Viridiplantae > Streptophyta > Magnoliopsida > Poales > Poaceae > Triticum > Triticum timopheevii. Next base: position 119,083,521 of record OY997262.1, read on the forward strand.
ACAGTCATGCTGGTGTGGGCCAAATCTGTCCCCGTCCCCGTCCACAGCCTAATCCGTTGTTTTGCCTTGCGATTGAGCGGGCGATTTTTCCAGTTTTTAGTTATGATTTGCCTCGAAATGCTATGGCCATCAGTGTAGGGAGTATTTTGTTTGTTAAATTTCAAGGTATGATAGTTGCGAGTGAACCCTAGATCTACGTAGTTGCATTTCAAAGTGTAGGATAATGGCAGCGATGGCATTTTCAACAACTGTCATCACTGATGGCAACTAATTTCCTGATCAACTGTGTCAATTGCCACGAATATGCTTTCCATGTGGCAACTAATTTTGTCAACACACTATGTTGTTGCCATGCCACTATCATCACTGATGGCGACTAATTTCATGATCAAGTGTGTTAGTTGCCACGAATATGCTTTACATGTGGCAACTAATATTTGTGAGCACACTATGTCTATTGCCATGACACTATCATCACTAATGGCGACTAATTTCCTGAACAATCGTGTCATTTTTGCCACGATTATGCTTTCCATGTGGCAACTAATTTTTCTGAGCACACTATGTGTGTTGCCATGCCATATCCAGGACAATGGCACATTCACTATGCAATAGACTCAGTTTGCGTTTGCCATGCTGGCTTGTGATACCTGAATATTTCTTGACTGCATTACATGGCAACTCATTTTTATGTGAGGCCAGGGTGTGAGTTGCCACATTACATGTTGTGTAGTGGAATTTGTCTGCCTTTTTTCAAATGCCTTGTGTTTGACACGGCAACTTTGAACATAGTACATTTGCTACTTGTGAATACATGGCAAGTCATTTTTATGTGATGCCAGGGTGTGAGTGTCCTTATTACATGTTGTACAGTGGAAGTTGTGTGCCCTTTTTTGGAGTGCCTTGTGTTTAACATGGCAGCTCAAACCTAGAAGATGTGTTCTGTACATTTTTTATGAAGCCAGTGTGTTAGTTGCCACATCTCTTGTTGGACAATCCTAGGGGGTGGGTGTTCCTATGCTCTGCCTCATTTTGCCACTTTAATTGGAGCCAAAATGGCAAGTAGATCATGCTAGCTAGCAACTGCTTCCTTGAGAAACACATACACGTCCAGTTGCCATGTTTCTGCAATTGCTCTTCCATTTGACTACTTTTCTGCCTTTTTGTGCATGTTTAGCACATGGCAATTACTTCCCTCTTCAGATGCTTAAACTTTGGGGCAACCATGGAGCTTTCATTTTTGTTCATTGATGATATCCAGTGAATATTTTACTTTATGCATTTCTTTCCGTATCCGTCGGATGTGTTTTCATTTCATCCTAACGTGTGTTTTGTTCTTATCGTAGCACAATGGCTCATGGCGACCATCAAGATGATGATGATGACTTCATGGATGCACCGCAACAGAATCATGCGACTGGTCGGGCAAAAGATGGTGAAGAGCTAACTTTCCACCCCCATATGTTTTCAATGTCACATTGTGCTTTCAATCTTCGGTTAGAACTAAATTTTTCATGACATTGAACATGGCAACAAATGATCCATTTTCTGTTATGCAGAAGAAGAAACGTCATCACAATAGGGCTTCGCAAGAACGCCTGACCATTTTGAATGATGGATTTACTGATGAGCAGAAGGGAGCTGCCGGTGCCATGGGGATGTAGGCTCTGAAGGATGTTCGCTGCAAGAACCTAGTGAACCCTGTATGCGACTGGCTCGGTGAGATTTATGATCCTGCCTCCAGAGAATTTGTGATTTCGGGATGGGGAAGACTGCCTTTGGATGAGGATTCGGTGTTCTGCACTTTGGGTGTGCCCCGTGGAGAAATCAAAGTCCCGTATGAGTTGGTTGAGGAAGCCTTGTTCCCCCGTTTGTTTCCTGGGATGTCAACCATGCCGAATACGACTGTGCTGGCAACTTCGCTGGAGGGCATGACAACCCATGGTGAGGTATTTAAGATGAAGTTGCTCATGTACTTGATCTCAGCTGTCTTTGCGCCTACCACGTCTCTTCGCCCAAGCAACAAGTGCTTCCCCATCCTGGTGAATGCTCTTTCTTAACTTCTTTGTTCCCTTCAATTTTTTTGATTTTGATGTCATCTGGAAACTAGTCACTGCCAGTTTTTTGATGTTTTCATTTGAATGCTAATGCGGCAACTTTGTTGTCATGAAATTTGTGTTGTGCAGGCGAAGCTAAAAGACATGAAGAAAATGAATTGGTGTAAATTCATCGCTGACTTCCTGCATGATGCATTCTCAACCAAGATGTACCAGAAGGGTTGTCGCTTGCACCTAATGGTATTTTTTCCCACTCTTTTGCAAATGCTCTTATCACGGTTCAATGATTTTTCCTAAATCAACATCACAGCGGTTGATAAGTGTGAACCGTACAAGATCGTGCATGGCAACCGCACAAGATCGTGCATGGCAACCCTTTGTTTCATTTTTTATGTGAATCCTTTTACATGTGAAAGTGACTTTTGTTTAATCCATGACAACTGTAGTTGCTGCCTACAAGGCAATAGCATTTTTCAACAACACAAAAAAGTGTTCATTTCATACATTCAATCTTTTTTATACAATCTGCATGGCAACCATGATGCTGAGGTGGTGGTGGCTACCAGCACAACAAGATGGCAACTATCAACCAAGCATGATGGCAACTAACAAAGATAGATGGCAAATCTTTTTCTTCATTCTCTTCAACTTGATGACTCAAGGAAACTACATAAGCCTCCTTTTCACCATAGCATGATTGCAAATGACATAGATTCCTTTCTTATTGTGTATATCAGCATTTTTCAACAACACAAACATTGTTTCATTTCATACATTCATTATCTCTTATACAATCTGCATGGCAACTACCAGCATAAGAAGATGGCAACTGCCAATACAAGCATGATGGCAACTAACATAGATAGATGTCATATCCATTCTCTTCATTCTCTTCAACTTGATGACTGAAGAAATCTACATAAGCTTCTTTTTTTCACCATAGCATGATTGAAACTGACATAGGTTCCTTTTTTTATTGTGTATACCAACTCATGTACGTTGATGCTCTTGATCTGTCCACCGTTGACTTTACTGGGATAGGAGGCCCGCCGCCTGCACATAAGTTTGTTGTCTGTGCATGGACGGACGCTGCTGTCAAGGCTGTGCTTGCCACAAACAGGATAACCAATACGAAATATGGGACACTATAGGTTAGTTCTGCCTTCTTTCTTGCACGGCATCCTTCAATTTAGGATGTTGCATAACATGTGAAAAATCCCCAGACGACAATCATTTATGGCTAACAAGAGGTAAATACCTTTGGCAGCCATGGCTGTCTGCACATGGCAACCATGTCTGACCCCATATGGCAACTCCGCCATCCGTGTCGAAACTCCTTTTTCATTTCCTCTTTTTTACAATACATGAATTGTTAGTCACTGCACCTTATTTCTCTCTCACATCTTAGTTGTTTTTTGCTGGTTTCCAGTTGATGGCCAAGAATGCTATAGACTATAGTGTGTTTGGTGGGCCACAAAACTTTGGCCAGTGGATGGATGTGCGTTCAGCTCCATCTTGTCCTGCTGAGGTAATCAAGGATGCTTATTTTTTTAAATTGTTTTTCTCTTTGCATTTTTGATATATATATTATGGTTGTTTTGGTTTTTTTGTTCTTACGCACGTGACTCTAATATCTTTGGTTTTTGCTACTTTTTTTGTTTTTGTGATCAGGCGAGGGCACCTGTTGAGCATGTAGTTGTGCAGTTTGCCTCCGGCATGACCAGCTTGCTCGGGAAGTTGGTTGAGGGTTGGACGACACTTAATGGCTCTGACAGCGACGCGGTTGCAAGGCACTTCACATCATTCGTTGAAGAACGGACACATTGACCAACTGGTTGACGTGGCCGGTACGACTACAACAGCTCACAGGAGCTTCCCGACACACAAGATGATCTAGATGGAGACCCTAGTCTCGACAAGGACGATGACGATGACATGGAGAATGTGCAACATGCAACCAACGACGATGAACATGGTGAAGTTTGTGTAGGTGGTAAGAAGGATAAGGCTGCACCAGATGTCCCTCCATCGGAGGAAACAATTGAACAAACAATTGCGGGAGACACGGGGGTGTCGCCGTCAAAGAGGGGCAGAGCCTCAAAGGATGTTGGGCAGGGCTCTATTGGCAAGAGGTCTAGGACCGATCCCGTAGCTGCTAGGAGGAGGTTCGACATTTATTTAGTGCTTTGTTTGTCTCTCCTTTTTAATAGACCGACCCTCTTTTTCATTGTTTGCTAAGCGCGGCATGATTTTTTGTGTCTCACACTTGGTATCCTTTTTTGCCATATTTTCTACGTGCAGCGAGGCGACAGCTGGTGGACGAGCAGTTAAGAAGAAGCAAGCACAACGCCAACCCACGCTTCTGCTCGATTGAACAAGGGTGCTCCCACTGTTGGTGACACCACTTCCACTAGGTCGTCTCCTCGTACGTCGACGTCAAACATCGGTGATCCTGTCGTGTTGGTAGACTTGAGGAAGACAAGCAAGAAGTAGGTTCTCCCTGTTTTTTCTTTGTCATAGTGCTATTCTTTTGTTTGATGCATTCTAGATCATACACAACTTTTTCAGTTGATACATTTATGTGGCAACTACCCCGTCTGCTTTTCATTGTAGCTGTTCAGCTTTCCATATGGGCTACTGCCATTAGTCCCACATGGCAACTTTTTTTTTTCTCATGATTTATTTTTTTGCTGCATGGCAACTCCTGTTTGTTCTCCATGGCAATTGCTAACTATGCCACATGGCAATTCTTATTTCACTCATATGGCAACTAGCAATTCTCAAATGGCAGCTCTGGCACATCACACATTTTTCCATTTTTAAAGATGACTACCATGGCAACTTTTTTGTTCAAATTTTCATACTCTTCATGCGCCTTCTTGCAAGGTGACGAAGACTACTACACGGGTGACCAAACAAAACCATAGATATCCACTCGAACGCATTCATTCAAAGTTGTCAACAAGTGGCAACTCAGATGCTCATGAGGCGCCAGTCGAGAAAACTGCTGCTGCACCGTCCACTGTTCCCACTTGCTCTGATGCAAGCGGCCGACCATCTCCGCCGGTTGCAGATGTGCAGGCTACAACAACAAGCATCCGTACATCTGGGAGTGATGAGTCAGTATCTACCAGGACTGCTGAGATATTGCCCACTCTGCTGGCAATGAGGGATGTTGCTGTGACCCATGCCACCCGATTAGCAAGTGTTGAAGTGGATGCTCCCGATATCAACCTAGGCAAGGAAGATTCCTGCTCATCTGATAGGGATTCCAAGCGTGGCTGCTGGTACTTATGCGTCCACAAAAGAAGGGGTTGTGGCGACAATTCAAAATGAGATGTCATCCACATGTGAGACTCATGGCACAATAGCTCCAGCTTATGGTGGCCCAGAGGATACTACGGTGACCGTTGCGTGAGTTGGTCTTCCACCTAGGCGTCGTAGCCCCCACAAGCAACCTGCAGACATAAGTAGAAATGCACCAGATGTAGCTAGGAGCAGCAGAGATGACTCTGGTTATGTGCCTGCTTCCACACTGTTTCCACCACCTGCCTGAAGCAATGTTACGGAGAAAATGGAAGTCGGAGTACAACTGATGCACGCAACAAGCCGAGCACGACTGACGGAGGTGAACGTCCAGAGCAGACTATGTCTCTCACCACCGTGGAGAACCCCAGCTTAAATCTGCGCACTTCTAAGCTCCCAGTCAACATTGGTGTCTTGTACATCCCAAACAAGAAGATTGGCAAGAAAGCTGTGGATGATATCACTGGCAGCGCGCCCCGCCCTACTAATAAGCCTGATGATACTACAACAGATGAGGGAGAAATGTTTGTTAATCTGTCACCCTTGGATTTTGCCGGACAACTCGTTCGCGATCCAGCTGGTAGGGAGGAGAGGCACCCAATGGCCTTCACCCCACCGAGCTGTAGCCTTGGCATTGATCGCAGTCAAGATGAACCAGTGGCGCAAGATCCTATGCTAGTTGCCTTTGCTTTCCCAGCAGGCATGGCCCCAATGATGGCGCAGCCAATGGCTGACGACAGGAAGGCTGTGAAGTTTGCAGAGCCGATAGTGCAAGGTACATTTGTTTGCGTGTTTATCATTTTGGTTTCTACATTTTTTTTGTCTGACGTTTGTCACAAGCTTTTTTTGGTTTGACACTGGTGATGGCAAATCTGATCTGATGCACATGGCAGCTGGAGTTGCTGCAACATGGCACCTACAGTTTGTTGCCATGTTGCAATTCCATTCGCCAAGCACATGGCAACTGGAGTTGTTGCAACATGGCAACTTCATTTCAATGCACATGGCAACTGTAGTTGTTGCCACATGGCAACTTAAGTGCACTACACAAGGCAACCGGAGTTGTCTCCACATGGCAACTCACTATTTTTGCACCTACATTTCATATTCTGTATCCTTTTTTCACAATAACCTGTTTGTTTCCAAGTATCCTAAACCACAGTCTCGATCCTTGCAGCCACCCCTGAGGAGATTTCGGCGTCACTTGATGCTGCTTACCGTAGGATTGAGGATGAAGCATTAAATAGGAGGTCCTCATGGGGTCAGGGGCAATCAAGTTCTAACGTGTCTGCTGAGTCGGTATCCGAGGATACCATTAGAAGTGCCACCCCTGGATCTATGAGGCTGCATAGGGTAGTTCACGCACCCCCCGCGGATGACTATGAGCCCGAAGTCAAGGCCATAAAGGAGCAGAATCAGTTGTATGATATTGTCAAGCGTTTTGGAAATGCGAGGTCCAGCAGCAAGCACATGAAGGAGTTGAAAGCGTAACGTCCACACCACATAACCCCTCACATGCTTTTCTCTTATTTTTTTCCTCTTGCTATTTCTAGCCATGCTTTGTTTACGTTTTATTTTTAATTATTAATTAGTAGACATGATTCTTTCATGTTGTATCATTTTCATACAGCTCATGTTTGGACAGAACCAAAGTCATACAATGTGATGCGACGTACGTCGACCTGGGTGACCTGGCCGAGTCTGTGAGGCCACTTGGCAAAATGTTGAAGAATGTAGTTGCGTATGGGATTGACTTCATCAACAGGCATATGGATATTTGTCCCGACAAAACGATCATGCAGTATAGTGTGACCTGCAAAATATGGGATGGTGACTTCCACCATAAAATCTTGAGGAAGAATTTTGCCACGCATGGTGATTTCAAGCTCACACTGAAGAAATGCGTGAGTGTTCCTTCTTGTTTGCACATCTTTTTTCCCACGATATGTTTTGTTAGTAGCTATGCTTCACACTTTGGGCTACATACTATTTTTGTGACAGATGTTTCATGTGGCAACAGCTGCCATGTAAACTAAGTTTGACTGTTTTTTTAATGCAACTTATGTGGAAACTAGAATTAAAATTCTGGGCAACTTTGTTCATACATGGGCAGCAACTTATTTTAATTACACATGGCAAATAAACATTCTCTGTGGGTGTATTTTTTTGTCACTTGCTGCTTTGTCATTCATGTACCTCTTACTGCATCCGGCAATATCTTTACATATCATTTTTCCAACTACATCATTGTTGTTTTTGATGTGAAATCTGCTTTTTCTTTTCCTATTATTTTACTTGCAGGTACTGTTTCCCATGTTCCAGGAGCTTGCACCACATGACCCACATGACAAGTGTGGTCACCACTACGCGATTTGCCTTGACCTGAAGAACCAACGATTTGAGGTGCTCGATTCAATGCGTTTAGAAGCTAATACAGACCTTACTACACATGCTGAATTCTTCATCAACAACCTCAAAGAGACATGAACCCGTCACTACGAAAACTCAAGGGTCCAGATCAATCATTTTCCAATCGAGTATGTCGCGACTACGAAGCAAGGAAACCGGTAATTACTATCTTTTTTCATGTGTCCTCCACACCAATCCTAAACCTTTTGTCACCTGTGCATCAAAGTTTATGATTTTTTCTGTTCTATCGAGTTGACCTTATTCTTTTTGTTTTATAGGCATGACTGCAGGTTTCACACGTTGGAATACCTTGCTAAGTGGGAAGGCCGATGGGTCCCTGTCGTCACAGCTGCAATGGTCGTTGAGCTTTGCAAAATATACAAATGGAACCGGTTGATGACTGAAGATTTCAACACGCGGGCCAATGTACGAGAGTTCATAGAGGAAGCTGTCAAAAAAGCCAACAAGAAGTACAAGTGATCACGTGGTGCTCCATACCGCACGCCTACCTTACATTCTATGGCTGATGAATGTAAGGTATCAACTTGTTCTTTTAAAACTATGTCTGTGTACTATGTTATGACTGCAACCCTTCCATAGTCTAGTATTTAGCGGTGGCGTGTGAGTGGCATTGAACATATTTGTAATATATGTGTGGATGTGAACCTACTTAGGTTTGACAGCAGCTACGTTTATGTTTTAGTACTATTTATGTGTTTGTGGTTGGTAGTACCACTTGGGTGTTTGAATGTGTTTATGATGCTTGAAAACATGGCAAATATAGTTGATCAAACACGGTTAGTGAAAGTAATCGTTCTGTTTTTTGTTATTTTGGGCAACTGCATGATATATGACATGGCAACTGCATGATATTTGACATGGCAACTACATAACATATAACATGGCAAACACACTTTATTTAACATGGCAAATGCAGTTCATAAAACATGGCAACTGTAGTTTTGTGTCACATATCAACTAGATACCATTTCACATGGCAACTGCGTTTTGATTACACATGGCAACTGTAGGTGATTTCACATGGCAACTACGATTTTTCATGCTTACAATGTACCTAGTTGCCATTTTTCAATAGATCAGCATGTCAAAAAACATAAACAAAATGCGTGGTGTGAAAACGAAAAATATGCGCGATGGCAGATTCAGTAGAAATCACATGGCAGATTCGATGGAACCTGCATGGCAGATTTAGCAGCACATGTGTGGCATACATGCCATTTCTTTCAAATCCTGTTATCCACCAACAGTCATTGTCGAATTTTTAAAATCCTTACCATATACCTTATAAAAAATGTCACCAGCACATAAGTTACAATCCTCCACAATTGTTTTTCTGGATTGCCCGCCCCTTACTTTGTTTTCTTGTGTTTTGCTTGAATTTCCAACCCCGATTTGTATCTCATCTCTTTTAGACGCCCTTTTGTGATGAAACGGGGTAGGTTTCTGACCTGGGTTTGCGTGCTTGCTGTTCCAGACCCTACCTCCGAGTTTTCAGATGACGGACCCGTGGACGAAGGCACACTTGAGGTGCGGGGGAACCTGTGTAAGGCTTCTTCAGCCTTCCTCTTTTTGATCTCATCAAGCTCTCTTTTCAGGGCTTTCCTGTGTTTTTCTGCCACCCTCGCTGTCTCATCGCTCTTGCATGCTTCATCTATTAGTTCAACATAGTTCTTGGTCAACACAACGTGCCTCACGGCTTCCATGGTTGCCTTCGGTCTCTCGTCATGCACAACCAACACTGCATTTGATGTTTGTGGCCCCAACGCATCGTCAGCGTCCCAAGTCCATCGCCGCCTTATGAAATGGCAGGGCAATCACGTGACCGCGTGCATGTCCATTACTTTCAGTATGTGACAACACACAATCCCGTCGCATTCGAATTTGCAGTATTGGCAATAGTATACGTCTTCGTTTATCGTTGCCTTCACATAGTAGTTCCTTCCCTTGTCCGGGTCTTCAGGTTCTAAATCCGACATGCCCAATAGTGAACACACCTTGAACGTATGTTCGTCCACCTGGTAAGCCGTGTACATGTTGGCACGCTTTATTTCTTCCTGGAATCTGCATGTTTTTGTGCTTTTGTTAAACTATTATATGATGTTTTGTAGCACCTTATGTTGAGGTAGGTCGTATCATAGCAACACGTATATCTAAAACTAATAATGGCATGGAAATCATGTTCTTTTTCCTACATCTGTTCTTGTGTTTTTTGTTTCCATATGGCAACTGCACGATATTTTTCACATGGCAAAATGCATAACATTTTGAATTGGCAAATGAATTTCATTTAACATGGCAAATGTAGTTTATAAAACATGGCAAACGAAGTTTTGGGCCACATGTCAACTACATATCATTTTCACATGGCAACTACAGTTCAACCCACATGGCAACTATAGTTCAACCCACATGGCAACTACAGATCATGCTTACACTGTATTCAATGGCTATTTTCAATAGATCAGCAAGTCAAAAAAGATGGCAACTGCATTGCATTCTATATGGCACCTACTATCTTCATGCTTTGTGCAAATAAGAGGGTAACATAATCGACATACTTGTTAAAAATCTTGTTGGTATATATCTTGCTCATCTGCCTCTCCATTGGCAAATATGTTAGCAATTTAGGCTGCTTGAGTGCGGTGTTCGCTTCTTGCTGTAGCTCAGATCCCAATATTTTCTGTTGCAAAGCTGTGTATTGCTTGGCAAACTGCAGCAAGGAGTTGCCAGGGATCATGTACCGCTTCAAAACAGTGTTGAACCCCTCGCTGCGCTGTGTAGTCTGCAGAAATGGGAAGAAGCACTGCATGAAGTAGGCCGGCACCCAGTACATTCGCTTCTCCCACAGGCCAGTAAGTGTCTCGTTGTCTTGCACTTGGTATGTTTCAATCATAGCCGTCCAACTCCGTTCAAACTCCTCCACCGTCAGGCTGTGGTCCATGCATAACTCGAATGCCTTGTGCAGCTCTAGACGGTCAGCAAAAAATGGTCCTAGCGTCTCCTCAGCCTTTTTAATAGTATGCCACCTGCAGTGCCTGTGCACTGCCAACAGGAAGACCTCCCCTATGCCTGCACGCATGCTAAAATCCTGGTCTGTTATTATGTTCATCGGAGCAAGTCCATCCATGCACTCCAAGAAGGTTTTGAACAGCCAAGTGAAACCATCCGTATCTTCGTTCCGAACGAGTCCGCAACCGAATTGCAATGACTGATTGTGGTTATTTATTCCTATGAATGGAGCGCAGGGCATCTTGTACATATTAGTGAGATATGTCACGTCGAATGATATGCAATCACAGAAATGTTTGTAGGCCCTTCTTGCAGCACCATCCACCCAATACATGTTTCTGACACGGTCCTCATCGTCCAATCTTATCTTGTAGAAGAAATCAGCATCTGCTTTTGCTTTCTCTTCAAAGTAGGCTATCGTGGCTTCTATGTCAGCCAGCCTGCTCTTTCTACGGTACTTTGCCTTTAGGTTTGTGACGTTTGCTGGTATGTAGGGCATGCTACTCAGTCTACCATCTTCGCTGTGTATCAGGAACATTATTTGGACCATTCTTGATGAACCGACGTTACGATCATGTAGCAACTTTATGAATTTCTTCTCGAGGGGGCTGAATCCTCTATGGGCGCTCAGAAATTTTACCAAATCAAACTTCTTTATGAGTTTGTGGTTGTGTTCGTCGAAATAGTTGGTGACCACCCACTGCGCTCCATCTGCGTTTAGTTTACACCGGACAGGGCATTCTGTCTTGACAATGATACCTCTCTTTCGTTCCGGCACGACATGGGCAACACCTTTCCCCTTCTTGTTCCTTCATGCCTTGTAGCACCTTATCTCACCTCTGCTGTTCTCATTAGTTTTTTTATTTTCCTATGGTATTCGGTGTTCACCGCAAACCCATGGAACATTGCATATGTCTGGTAGAATTCCTTGGCATCTTCAAACGAATCAAATCTCTGCCCAACATATGGTGGCTGAGGTACCATGATTTCTGATTGCCCATCTTCTTCATCCCCTTGTGCTTCATCATCAGTTTCATCATTCACTTCAGTATTGGCGGCTGTTTCATCTGCTTGAGTGTTGCTTGTGCTGGTGTGCAAAGGTGTGCTTGTCGGCATTGCTGGAACGATTGCCATTTCCGACACTGATTCTGCATTGTTTGTGGCAGGACTGTTGACTGGCTGGTGGAACGCTTCTTCCGTGTGCTCAGAGGTTCCCGCAGTAGATGTCCCCGCGCCACTATTGATTGTAGTCGAAGGCCCTGCAAAAAAAAGGTACGTGTGTAAGATTGCCTGAATGTCAAGCTTATTGTCTGATTTGGCAAAATATCATTCATACAGCAAGCCATGACATCTGCATCTGGCCATGCATGGCAATTGCAGTTTTTGAGCCATGATAGCTACAGTTCAACAGCCATGGCAGCTACTGTTGCCAATGCATGGCAACCAACATCCTTTATCATCAAAACATACATTCTAGGTGCACGCATCCACTTGGTAGCATTTTTGTTGTTTTCCGCCACCACCGTGACAAATCCATTTTCCCCCATGCTTTTCCACAAAAGCAAATGCACTATTATTTTGCTAGTTCACATATTTTTTACCTTGTTATGCCACATGTGCTAACCGCATCTGGTTTGTCATTTCAACTTGATGTGCTCTATCTGCAATAGCATTGGACTGCAACTGTGAAGCTTGCAATGAGATGTTTGCCGGTGTGGTTCAACCATAACAACCTGTGATGATTTAGCAGTTGGTCAATGCATGGCAACTGCAGTTTGTACAACATGGCACATGTAGTAGTTCAACCATGCCACACAGGTTTTTGTTCACACTTGTCATCCACAGTTGTCTAGACACATGAATCATATTTGATTAGGTATGGCAACTACAATTGATTTGACATGGCACTGCATTTGTCCAGGCATGGCAAATGCAGTTGTGCATGCATGGCAACCCAAGAATAGTACTACATTTGTCCAAGGCATGGCAAATGCAGTTGTGCATGCATGGCAACCCAAGAATAGTACTGCATTTGTCCAAGGCATGGCAAATGCAGTTGTGCATGCATGGCAACTGCACCTGTCCAATCACGGCAAATGCAGTTGTCCAGGCATGTCAACTGCATTTGTCCTATGTTCATTCTCCTGAATCACCGTCCACAAATTCACTTCATTCGTCTAACCTATGTATGATGTTGATGGCAGGTACATGGTTGCCACCTGTTGCCACACGCTACATGAAGCCCTGCGTTTTTTCATATAACTCGTAAGCCTTTGCCATACTTGCAAGTTTAATTTCATGTCGACACCCGTATGTTTCTTTTCCGTACGCGTTATCTTGATTTGCCACATTGGCTACTTGAAGTTGGTCGCCCGTACATCTGTCAACATTTGCGCCATGTGCTTGCACTTGGCACGGTATCCCCGTGTGTGTGGTTGGGTCATAAGAACCTGCAAAAAATGACATTATAGGACATAAGTAGAATGCCATATTCCTCGTCACAAATATGGCAACTGCCCCTTTTTTGATGATGCATCGTACTGATGTTTGCGTACTGCTCTAGTAGTGGCAGCAACGGTCCTGCGGAAATGAATTGATTGTACTTTGCTGCATCCCAAGGGGGCGTTTCTGGCCTTTGAGAAAACTAAGGATCAGTGCCGTCTTCATGATTCATTTTTTCTCTTTTTTCTCCCACTTTGTTTTTAGTCACTACATGAACAAGAACGCATCAATATCCGCAAAATGCATTCTTTCTGTTTGCACATACAAGAAAACACAGCAATCTTATCACATTTCTTGCATAGACAACCAACACATCATGACAAGTAGGACATGTACTTTCATTCTCTTTTCTAAAATCTGGATGCCAACTATCATTTAGAACCGACGGCAACAACGAACATAATATGATGACAACTAACAACACTATATTGTGGCAGCTGACGGCAAAGATAGGTGGCAACTAACATCAGAAATATGAGGCAATTATTTTCCTCCCTCTCTATGCACCACCAAAATCCCTCCTTTTCTTTCCCCCTGATTTTAGTGATTCCTACGCATTCTTATGCATCAACTACTCGCACCAACTCAACCTAGAAGCTTAACTCAACTCTAGGATAGAATATGGCAGATCTAGTGTACTTTGGTGGGCAAATTTGAATACACGCAAATCTGTGGTGTGTTTGTCATGACAGTGTGGATCTAGTCGCCATGTTCGTGGGCAATCTGCAATTTTCACTTTTTTGGATAGAAGAAGGACGAGAAACAGAAAGAGATCGGAAATCGACCTGTTAGCTCGTCTTCGCGGGGTGGGGGGTGGGGAGGCGCTAGAGATTTGGTCCGGTTGCCATGGCAACCAGAGAAGAAAGACGATGGTGGTAGAGGATCGAGAGGTAGGAGACGACGGCAGCATGGCGGAATGGGGTTGGAAGGCAAGCCGGGACGACGGGCGCGCTCGATCGCCCGGACGTGTGGGCGGTTGTGCCCCACACCGGACGTGCGGGCTGTTGCTGGATGCGCCCGGACGCCATCGTGCGGGCGGGGTCGTCTCCGTGCCACACGGGACGTGCGGCACAACCCCACTAGATGCCACACGTGTGGACAGTTATCGGCGTCCTATTTTTTTTTTTACAAAATGTAGAGCGGCAAAAACAAAATTTTCCCATAATTTTATCACCGTCAATCTACGGGTCTCGACCGCCAACGGCGCACCGTCCGTCCGCAGTAGGTGGACCCTTTCGCACCCGTCCACCCAACTAAGCATCTCCCCTCTCTTTCCCTCGTCCTCTTCCTCCTTCGATCTCCACGGCAAAGGAAAAGAAAATCCCGTATTAATCAATTTACAGGTCGGTCTCTATCTGCTCCCATCTCCTGCTCCTCCTCCGCTTACGATCGCCACGCACAATTCCTTCCAAATTTATTTGATTACTTTGATTTTTCTCTATGGAATTCTGAAATCTGAGGCGAGTTTGTGTTAGATTGTGCCTGGGGGCTTGATTAGATTGTTTCGAGATGGCGGCGTGCCGGGGATTCTTCGAGTGCCTGCTCAGGCTGCTCAACTTTTTCCTCACCGTCGCCGGCCTTGCCATGGTCGGCTACGGGATCTACCTGCTCGTGGAGTGGATGAGGATCTCCGGCGGTGGCGAAGGGGCACCGCCGTCTCCGGCCCCGCCGGCTGAGTTGCTTACGTTTGGCCGCCCGATGCTCACGGTCGTGGCCCTTGGAGAAGGAGGCAGTTTCTTCGACAAGCTACCCAAAGCATGGTGAGACGATTGCGTATCCTTGTTTCTTTCTTGTCCCGCAATAGTTTGATGTTCCTGTTTGTGTGACTAGATAATGATTGAGATCGAGAGAAATTGGAAGCTTTGCTTAATAACAATAACGGCATGCCTAGGATTAGAAGGCCTCTTCATCTGTCCATCCGCAGATTTAGTGATCACCAAATCTGCGATCTCAAACCCTAGCGTGGAATTGGCGGGGGCTCAGAGGATTGATATATTTAGTTTGACTCTGGCATAGGTTCTGTTGGGACGGTTCGAAGTTGCACTTTCAATTTTCCAGATTAGTTTGTGTTACGGGCTGATTTTTGGTGGAACTTGAGTGGGGAACGGAGGAGGTGGTGAGTTCTGGCATGGAAACGGACGGGATATCGCAATGACTTGCGCTCGTGTGCCAGTGGCGATGAAGCTCTGGGCTAAGCTTATTTGGAGAAGAAGATTTCTGTATCATTCCTCAAACGTACACGATACATGATCTTATATACCCAACTAAACTACCTGCTAACACCTGAACTTTTTTTAAGGGAGGCTCGCAGTCACACCTGAATTAGTGTCCAACATGGACATGTTTACCCCTCTATAGTTTCCTTATAAGATTAGTGCTTTCCTAATTGCTGTGCTTCCGCATGATACACTACCCCGATTCGTGCGTGATTCCCAGAACTTCAGTCTGCATTGGTTTGGGCATGAACCTGACTTGAGCTGTGGCCCTTGCAGTGACACTGATAGACTTGACCGTGAAAAGAGTCCACAACACTTCCTCTCCAGAAAACAGCTCGTCCTCGAGCTGAAACAAAGGATAGCTGTCACGGAATGCTTGTGCTGTCATCCACAAAGTCTCTTGGTGGATTATCCCTTCCATTGCGCCAGCACCTCCCAAACACTTCTATTCGAACGGGCTTGCAATATTGCTTGTGGAATTGGAAGAACCCGACCATGCAATAATAAGTCCGGTAATGGCACAACAGTCTCAGGAGGCTCACCATGAAATTGTTTTAGCAGGGAGACATGGAAAATGTCATGAATATGAGCGCGAGCAGGAAGCTGCAGACAGTATGCTAGGGTGCCAACCCACTCACACATCTGATATGGCCCAAAGAAACGCGGAAAGAGCTTAGTAGGCATAGCCGTTGTGATGGTGGTTGCTTGTTGATGACGAAGACATAACCAAACCCATTGCCCAAACACGAACGCAATATCTCAATGCCCATCATACTGTTGTTTCATTGTGGCTTGAGGCTGCAGCAAGTGCTTCTTGATGCTGGCTAAAAATCCATCTCTGCCATTGATGGCCATAGCTGTGTACCGCTTCGCTGCGACTTCTCTGCCGCCCAAGAAGAACCGAAGGACTGAAGCTCTTGTCTGAAATGATACAGCTACTGAAGAAAAACAGAGGAAGGAGGAGCCTGACAATACCCCCCGGAAAAGTTCAGACTTGTCCTCAAGGCTGAAAGTTGGGAAAGATCTTCTGAATAAATGCCGAGTCCTCCCATGTAGCTTCTTCAAGAGGTAGGTTCACCCACTTAACCAGCCATCGGAAGCGGGAAATAGAGATATCTCCCTGTTGTCGGGGAATAAGTTTCCTTTCGAGGATAGCTTCAGGTTGCAGTTGGATTCACCCTTGGTCATCCACAAGAGGAAGATGTTTTGTTGGAATGACCTGGTCGCCAATGTGTTGCTTCAATTGACTCACATGAAAGGTATGGTGTAGTTTACACCCTTCAGGCAGTAGGAGCTGGTAAGCTGTGTTGCCCACCTTTTTGAGAATACGGAATGGTCCATAGTATCTAGCATGTAACTTCAAGTGTCTGTGTATGCTTAAGGAAGTGTGCCTGTAGGGCTGTATCTTGAGGTATACCATATCTCCTTCCTGGAACACTCTTTCCTTCCTTTTCTTATCCACATAGTGTTTCATCCTCTCTTGGGCTTCTGCAAGTTCTCTTTGATAACTTGGTTGGCCAAGTCCTTGTTAAGTAGAAGGTCCGGGGAGTCCTCACAAAGGAAATCAGGAAGAATTGATTCGCCCACCATGGGGGGAGGAAATCCATATAAACCTTGAAATGGGGTCATTTTCAGGGATGTATGGAAGGTAGTGTTGTACCACCATTCAGCTAGGGCCAGCCAGGTATGCCATTTAGTGGGCTGTTGAAAGGCCATACATCTCAAATAGTTCTCCAAACATTGATTTACCCTCTCCGTTTGCCCATCAGATTGGGGATGATATGATGTACTCATGTGGAGTTTAATGCCCAAGGTTTTGAAAAGTTTCTGCCAAAGATTGCTAGTGAAAATTTTGTCTCTGTCAGTGACAATCACACTTGGAAGACCATGTAGCTTGAAAATCTGGTCAGAGAATTGCCTAGCAACAGATTGGACACTAATGGGGTGCTTCATCGACAGGAAATGTGCATGCTTGTAAATCTGTACACTACCACCAAGATAAGATTCTTGTTTTTTGACATGGGTAGCCCCTCTACAAAGTCCATACTAATGTGGCACCAAGCGAAGTCAGGTATTGGTAGGGGTTGGAGAAGGCCAGGATAAGGGGTGTGCTCAGACTTGTTGATTTGGCAGATAGGGCAAGCTTTCACATAAGCAATGACATCTTGTTGTATGCCGGTCCAATGGAGTAATAAATGCAGCCTCTCTGGTATGTTGCTCGTTCTCCAGAGTGACCACCCAGTTCAGACTTACGAAATGTTTGTATCAGGTCCTGCCTAAGGGAGGTATTGTTGCCAATGACAATCTTGCTCTTATATCTCAGAATGCCATGTTTGGAAGTGTAGTGTGGGTGTGCCTTCTCATCCACAGCAAGTTCAGCAATGATATTTTTATATTTCTGGTCTTGGCCATAAGACTTAACCACCTCAGTTATCCACATAGGTATAGCAGAGCTTGCACTTAAGGAGTGGATGTAGTATCTGATTCTAGACAGGGCATCCGCAGCTCTATTTTCTCTCCCTTTCTTATACTCGACAGTATAATTGTACCCCAGGAGCTTAACTAGTAGTTTGTGTTGAATTTCTTGTGTGAGCTTTTGATCCTGAATGTATTTGAGGCTCTCTTGGTCAGTTCGGATAACTAGTTTAGACCCTGCAAAATAGTATTTCCATTTTCTGAGTGCTTCAATGATTGCCATGATCTCTTTGTCATAAGTACTCATGGCTTGTCCCTTGGGCCCCAAAGACTTGCTCATATAAGCAATGGGTCTCCCTTCTTGCATGAGCGCAACCCCCAAGCCATATCCACTAGCATCGGCCTCCAAGATGAAGGGTTTGGAGAAGTCAGGAAGTGCTAGGACAGGGGTATTTGTCAACTTCTGTTTTATTTCTTGAAAGGCTTGCTCTTGGGCAGGCGACCATTGAAATGAGTCCTTTTTGAGGGCATCGAATAGAGGTCTGCCGACAAGACCATATTCCTGTATGAATCTCCTCTAATAGCCAGCTAGCCCTATGAAACCCTGAAGTTCAGTAACATTCTTGGGAGCAGGCCAGTTAGAAACTGCTGCAATTTTGACAGGGTCAGTGGCCACACCCTCTTTAATGATGTGCCCCAAATACTCCACACTGGTCTGTCCAAAGGTGCACTTGGAGATGTTGACAAACAGCTGGTTTTGTTGCAGGGTTTGGAATACTTCTCTCAGGTGTTGTATGTGTTTTGTGTTCTTCCAGTGTTTCACTATACGCCAAGATGTCATACAAAAAAACAACCACAGATTTCCTTAGGTACTTAGCCAGCAGCACATTCATGAGAGATTGAAATGTGGCAGGGGCATTCGTTAAGCCAAAAGGCATAACAATGTACTCGTAGTGCCCCATGTGAGTAGAGAATGCCGTCTTGGCAATATCCTCAGGTTTCATCCTAATCTGATGATAACCACTTTTGAGATCAATCTTAGAGAAATACTTGGCCCCGTGCAGTTCATCAAGTAGGTCTTCAATCACTGGAATTGGGTATTTATTCTTGATGGTCATGGAATTCAAATTTCTGAAATCATTGCATAGTTGCCATGTACCATCCTTCTTCTTGACAAGTATCACTGGGGAGGAGTAAGGGCTGGAACTATGTTGTATGATGTTCCTCCTAAGCATGTTCTTGATCAACCCCTCTAGTGCATCTTTCTGATGGTGGGGTAGTCTGTAGGCTCTCTGGTTAATGACTTTAGCATCAGGGACTAGTGGTA
Source organism: Triticum timopheevii (assembly GCA_963921465.1). NCBI lineage: Eukaryota > Viridiplantae > Streptophyta > Magnoliopsida > Poales > Poaceae > Triticum > Triticum timopheevii. Next base: position 119,102,783 of record OY997262.1, read on the forward strand.
TTGCATGGTCACAAAACCTTGTGTGTGTGTGGGGGGGGGGGGGGGGGGGGGGGGGCTTCGTTGGTTCCTGGAACAGCTCTTCAAATTCCTTGAGTAAATGTTAGACAGGAGGTGGGCAAACAGGTTTGTGGTCTGTGCTGTCTTCAAGTACTGGTGCCACAAAGATCAGTGACCCACAGTCAGGGTTGTCCACCATTCTGGTGAAATGCAGGGTTTCAGGAGCTGGCTCACTAGATGGTAAAGTTTCATCTTGGAAGATTATGTGTCTTCCCTCTGTACCAGTGATTCTCATGGACATGGTTATGAAATTCATTTCTACGGGGCGTACTTTTTGAGCCAGTCAGTTCCTAAGATAATGTCATAACCCTAGAGATGCAATATTCTGAAATTGTCAGAAAAAGATTCTCCTTGAATACTGTACGAGCAAGAATTACAAATGAATTCCGTAAACAAGGTTCCTCCATTTGCCACTCGGACTTCTGAGTTTTTTTGTGGGTACAATAGGGACAAAGATTTTATCAGCCAGAGCAGGAGTCATGAAGGTGGATGTGCTGCCACTGTCTATTAGGGCTGTAGCAATCTCATTTCCAATTTTCACATTTACAATGAAGGTGTTACTTGTTGCAGCAATGCCCATAAGTGCATGCATAGAAATTTGGAGTTCTTCTCCTTGTTGTGCTTGAAATTCAGCTAAGTCTTCCTCACTTTCAAATATGTATACCACTCCAGGTAGCTCATCGTTTTGTTCTTGTAAGGCCAAGACTTGATTTCTCTGACTTAATTTGCAAATCTGCCTATAACCGGGCACCCATGGTTCTTTGTACCTAAAACAAATTCCTTTTTGCCTTGCTTGTTGTATTAGGGCTTGGTTAGAGGGTAGGGTAGCTTGAGGAGGTGTTGGAGTTTTTGGCAGATCAAAGTTAACTTGCCGTCGGACAGCGAAAGGGGCGAAAGGAGGCTGTTAGCAGCTTGCTCTAGTCTCCTAGCCATCCACATGGCATCTTGAAGGTCTTTAGGTTTGTTGCACTGGAGATGAGCTTGTATGTAATCGGATAAACCAGCAATAAAGCTGTTGGTGTAGTAATCATCAGGGAGACTAGGGTTGTCTCTCATCAAGTTAACCGCCCTCTCAAAGCTTTCAATGTATTGGCCCACTGTTCCTGCTTGTACTAAAGCATGGAATTGCTTGACATTGTCACAAATTGAGCTCTCAGCAAACCTATCCCCAAGGTACCTGCAAAATCTGTGCCCAGGAAGAGTTTGGGCATTGAATCCCGTGCCCCTCCACCACTGAACTACTGTTCCTTTAAGATATGATACAACAAATTCAGTTCTCTGTTCCAGGGGTGTCCTAGCAGTGTTAAAGTACTGTTCAATGGTTTGTATCCAGTGCTCATTGTCTTCCCCTGCGAATTCAGGTATATTCAGCTTGGCAAGTTTTACACCGACAATGCCCCTTCTAGCCTCATGTGGGCTGTTGCTTCTCTATTTTTGGTATCTGATTCCATTGCCCATTGGTTCCTCATCAGGAATGTGCACATGAGCTTCAGGTTTTTGATTTTGCACTGCCATGTTCCCTTGATGCCCATAGTAAGGGTGTCTGTAGGGTAACTTAGCAGGTGGCTCTTGTAGTTGGTCAAGAACCACAGTAGTGACCAGACCTGGTGATGTAGGGTAGAATCCTAGATGCCTGATCTTTCACGATTGGAGGGGATCCTACGAACAACACGAAGAACATGAAGGGGAAAACGAGGGGAAACACAAGAGAAATCACTCAACCAACAAGATCCGGTTACACATATGCTAGATCCTCGAAACACAAAGAGTGATACACGATACAAGGTCAACAAAGGACGATACAAAGGGTCTTCTCCGTGAGGTCTTGAAGGGTCTTCCCGTAAAGGGTCTTGAATCCGCTTGGGGGATCTTCTCTGAAGAGGCGCTCGACTCCAATGGAGAAGTAACCAAGTGGATGAGCAAAGCTCTATCTCAAATATGAGATATCACAATGCTAACCCTAGAAAGAGGGCGAAGGAAGTCTATTTATAGTCTTAGTGGACGAAAGGGTAAGTGGTTTCGGCCCAACACGCGGGCGGTCACACAGGCGTCGGACGTCCGACGGTCACCGGTCGTCCGAAGGCTCGCGAGGGTCCGGACATCTGGTGCAGGTCGGGCGTCCGATGTTTTGGCTCTGGTCAGGACTTGTCGGTCGTCCGGAGGTCTCCATTCTTCCGATGTTTTGGCTCGGGTGTGGTGGTGCTGGTCGTCCGGTGAGGCTTGGTCGTCCGAGCGCTGGGAGGGTCGTCCAGCCGCTGGAGCGTGCGCCGGCTGGGACTTGGCTGGTGGGTTGGAGCCTCCAGGCGTTGGACGTCCGGGAGACGTCGGTCGTCCGATGACTGGGAGTTTTGAGCGGTCCTTCTTGTCCTTGAACTTGGTGTCCTCGCCGTCTTGTCTGTTGGGTGTAGCTGATCCGTGGCTTTCCTCCAAATACTTGATCACACATAGGGTCTCCGCATGAGGTAGTAGCCATGTCTCATAGGTAGAAAGTGAGTTCACCTTATCTTCGATGGGCTTTGCTCGAGCTCTTGCCATTGGTTCAAGTGGTGTCGTGGGAGATGTAGATACGTCCATGGGGATGATCGTGGGATGCTCCGCATCATCTCCCCCCCCCCCCCCCCCCCCCCCCCCTTGGGAAAGATCCGACCGCGGATCGAAAGCTTCATCACCATGGTATGGCGAGAGGTCTTTGACATTGAAGATGTCGCTCACGTTGTACTTGTCGCGTGGGAGGTCGATCTTGTAGGTGCTGTTGTTGTAGTGTGCTAGCACCTTGAAGGGTCCATCGACTCGGGGTAGAAGTTTGGACTTGCGTTCGTTGGGGAAGCGGTCCTTGCGAAGGTGTAGCCACACAAGATCTCCGATGTTGAATATCATGGGTTGCTTGTTGATGTGGAGCTTGGTCGCGAGTCGTTGTACTTGGCGCTCGATGGTGTGCCTTGTATCTTCATGCATCTTCTTGAGGTAGCTTGCACGTGCACTCGCGTCCATGTTGGTGCGCTCTTGTAGTGGAAGAGGCAGAATGTCCAATGGGGACAACGGGTTGGAACCGTAGACGACCTCGAAAGGGGACTTGCTGGTTGTGGAGTGTCTTGCACGGTTGTAGGCGTACTCGGCGATAGGTAGACACTCCTCCCACTCCTTGATGTTCCTCTTGATCAACACGCGTAGTAGAGTGGAGAGTGTTCGGTTCGTCACCTCCGTTTGGCCGTCAGTTTGAGGATGGTATGCCGAAGAGAACAAGAGCTTGATTCCGAGCTTGGCGCATAGAGTCTTCCAAAAGTAACTCAAGAACTTGACGTCGCGGTCCGAGACAATCGTCTTTGGCACTCCATTGAGGCGCAAGATTTCCCTACAAAAAAAGATTTGCAATATGTGAACCATTGTCTATCTTGTTGCATGGGATAAAATGAGCCATTTTAGAGAATCGGTCCACAACAACAAACACGGAATCCTTTCCATTTTGGGTTCTAGGCAAACCAAGTACAAAGTCCATGCTATTGTCTTCCCAAGGTTGATAAGGAATAGGAAGAGGCATGTAAAGACCATGGGATTGAACTTTTGACGACATGTAGAGCATCGGTTGGTGAAGCGTGAGACCTTGCCGAACATCTTGGGCCAAAAATAATTCTCGGAGAGCGTAGCGAATGTCTTGTCGCGTCAAAAGTGTCCCATGAGTCCGCCTCCATGAGCCTCTTGCAAAATGAGCAAACGAAGAGAAGACTCGGGAATGCAAAGTTTGTTAGCTCATAAGATAATCATCCTTGATGTAATATCGTTCCCAAGATGTATGCGTCAAACACTTAGCATATGGAATAGCAAAAGTAGGATCATGCGCATACAAATCTTTAGCATATGCACTTGATGTATGCGTCAAATATTCAGTTCAAGTTTAGTGACCCGCATGCATATGCGGGAAAGAGCATCCGCCACTACATTTTCCTTACCTTTGATGTACTTGATGACATAAGGAAAAGACTCGATGAATTCACTCCATTTAGCATGACGCTTGTTCAACTTCGTTTGGCCCTTTAAATACTTAAGCGTTTCATGATCGGTATGAATGATAAATTCATGAGGGCGAAGATAATGTTCCCATTCACGCAGAACATTCACTAAAGCATATAGCTCTTTGTCATAGATGGGGTAATTGAGTTGTGCTCCGGAAAGTTTCTCACTAAAGTATTAACACACCTCCTATGCCATTACCGCTAGCATCGCAATGAATTTCGAAAGGTTTGTGAAAGATGGGTAATGCAAGCACGGGAGCATGAGTAAGCAGATTCTTAAGCTCATTAAATGCGGTATCTTGGGATGGTCCCCAAACAAATAGCGCATTTTTCTTACTCAAAGAATGTGAAGGTGAAGCAATTGTGCTAAAATCCTTCACAAATCGACGATAGAAACCGGCTAAACCAAGAAAACTACGCACTTGTTGCAAGTTGGTTGGTTGGGGCCAAGTTTTAATAGCATTGATCTTAGATTCATCTACATGAACCCTTAGAAGACACAACAAAACCCAAGAAAACAAGCTTATCGACACCGAAAAGGCATTTGTCCATATTAGCATAAAGACGCTCTTTCCTAAGGGTTTGCAACACGGTTCTAAGATGGGTGACATGATCTTTGAGGGATTTGCTAAAGACAAGAATATCATCAAAATAGACCACAACAAATACACCAATATAGGGTCGAAGAACGAAATGCATGACTCGCATGAAAGTACCGGGTGCTTCGGATAAACCCATTGGCATAACAAGCCATTCATATAAGCCAAATTTGGTCTTAAATGCAGTTTTCCATTCATCACCTTCTTGGATGCGTATTTGATAGTAGCCACTTTTAAGATCAATCTTAGAGAAAATGGCGGCTCCGCTAAGCTCATCAAGAATATCATCTAAGCGTGGAATAGGGTAACGATATCTAACGGTGATAGCATTGATGGGACGGCAATCGGAAACCATGCGATAAGTACCGTCTTTCTTTGGAACAAGAACCGGAACGACACAAGGGCTCAAGCTTTCATGTACTTGACCGTTGTCGACGAGTTGTTGTACTTGCCGTTGGATCTCCTGAGTTTCCTTGGGGTTGACGCGGTAGGGAGCCTTGTTAGGTACCGGTGCTCCGGGGATGAGGTCGATTCGGTGTTCAATGCCTCGTAGTGGAGGTAGACCCGAAGGTAGCTCGTCGGGAAAAACATCTTGGAATTCCTGCAAAAGAGAAGACAACACTAAAGGTAGATTGTGAGAGGTGTTAGTTTTTGGTGCCTCGTCCTCTCACACAAGGACATAGTGCATAACACTTGATGGGTTCTCACACACTTCTCTCCTCTCACTTTTGGTGGCAAATAGAACTAAGTTCTTGTCGCTCATCACGGAGGCACTCGATTTTGGCTTGTGGCGCTCACTCTCGTTTTGTGGGTCACTCTCTCACTCTTTTCTCCATGATGGGTGGCTTGCTTGTCGGCGATCACTTGACTTGGAGACATAGGTCGTAGCACGTACTCCTTTCCTTTCATCTTGAAGCTATAGTGATTGGTACGCCCGTTGTGGATGACGCCGCGGTCGAATTGCCATGGTCGACCAAGAAGGAGGTGCAAACGGATATCGGGACGACATCACACTCCAAAGTGTCTTCATATGCTCCGATTTTGAAGGAAACTTTGACCGTATGCTCAACTTGGATAGTGGCGGAATAGCTTAGCCATTGAACCTTGTGGGGATGTGAGTGCTTCATCTTGACCAATTGTAGCTTGGAGCATAGTTCTTCACTTGCCAAGTTGTGACAACTCCCTCCATCGATGATGACCTTGACGGACCTTCAATTGATACCGGCCTTGGTGTGGAAGATGTGGCATCTTTGGTCTTCGTCTTGTTGATGTTGAAGAGTCAAGACTTTGGAGACAACGAGAGCGGGGCTTGAATCCTCATCACAAAAGACTTGATCATCTTCATCTTCGTTCACGCGCCGATGCATGGCCACGTGCTCAAGGGCTTCCATCTCCTCTTCACTCATGGAGCCATAGGTTCCGTCGTCGTTGAGGATCATGGTGCGCTTGTTGGCACACTCAAAGGACTTGTGGCCTCGGCCGCCGCATGTGAAACACTTGAAGGAGTTTGTCTTGACGGTCTCATCGGTTGGAGTAGATGATGAAGCCCGCGGCTTGAAGTTGCTTGTAGTAGGAGGACGACTTGAGGTTGTCGAAGTTTTCTTGTAACTCAACTTGTCGCCATTGTTTGTGGATGGCTTGGTTGAGGTAGAAGTTGTTGGAGCCGTTGAAGCTTGGTTGTTGGAGAAGCCGTAGCTCTTCGAAGATTACTTGCGTACTTGAAGTCATCTTGCACTTGGCGTTTCGCTTTGGTAGCTTGATGCATGAGCTCAATGAGGTTGGAGTAGGGTTGGAAGTCGGCAATCTTCTTGCTCATCATCTTTTGTGACATTGGCTCTTATCATGGCAATCTCCATTTCCTTGTAGTATTCTTCAACGCTCTTTGTTCCTTGCTTGAGGAGTTGGAGTTTCTTCAAGAGATCACGGTTTTAGTAGGTGGGCACAAAGCGTGCGCACATGACATCTTTCATTTCCTCCCATGTGGTGATTGGTGGTTCACCTTTTGCTTCTCGTCGCTCAAGGACTTGTTCCCACCATATGAGCACATAGTCTTGGAACTCAAGGGATGCCATAGTGATCTTCTTCTCTTCCTGCAAACGAAAGATCTTGTCGACCTTCAATGCCCATGAAAGGTACTCTTCGGGATCATTGCTTCCATGGAACTTGGGCTTGGTGAACTTGAGCTTGCCGTAGCGTTGCTCTTCATTGTGATTGGGTCGAGGGTGATGATGACGCCCTTGACGTGGAGGATTGTCAACCTCATATTGCTCTTGGCGTGGAGGATTTCCAAAGTCATCTTGTTCTTGATGAAATTGAGGTTGTGGAGGAGCTTGTCGAGCTTGATGAGGAGCTTGAGGAACTTGACGATGCACTCTTGCTTGGTAGTTTCGCTCTTGAATTTCTTCGCGAAGTGCTTCCTCTTGATTGCGCCTATCTCGGTTGCGGTTGGCAATGGCTCGACTTGAATCTTGAAGGGCACGTTGCGCCTCAAGAGCTTGTGCTTCATGTTGTTGTTGTTGAAGACGTTGAGCCTCGGCATCTTGTTCGTCTTGGTGTTGGCGCGCTCGCTCTTCCTCTTGGAGACGTTGACGTTGCCTTTTTTGTGCTTGTGCAAGAGGAGCTTGGTTTTGGCGATGACGATGTGCTTGCTCGTCGAATTGCTCTTGTGGATGATTGCCGTGTAGAGGATTGCGAGTTGCTTGACGGTCTTGACGCGCGGCTCGACATAGAGTGTTCGATGTCGGTGTACTTGAGCCGGAGAAGGTGTCGTCAGTGTGTCGACTCGAACGGCTCCGTCTTGAGTAGGACGAAGTGGAAGAATGGCGGTTCACCAACAAGGCATGAATCTCGTCCATTCTTGCATCGTTCTCTTGTTTGTGAGCGTCGAGCTTGTTGTCGAGTAGTCTCTTGTTCGTTGCTCGGAGAGTCGCAAGTCGGTGGCGAGATTGTCGATGCGGTTGCTCATTGCTTGTTGTTCTTGATGCAAAGCTCTTTGTGCACCGAAGAGGTGGCTCTTGGTGACATAGGATGACATGTCGTCGTCTTGCTCGATGAAGAGTGGGTTGGTAGAAGAACTTGGCCTATCCATCATTCCAAGCAAATATGTGAGTGGGAGAAAGAGAAGAACTTATACCAAATGTACCTTGACCGATGTTGAAGATGGATCAATGATCACTCAAATGTGGAACAAGGAAATAGCACAATTGGTACCAATTCTTGTCGGTTCTCACACCTACACAAGTAAAAGCTTATGGTGGAGCTCGGTTAGGATGGTGGCACAAAATTTGATGCAATTGTTAGTGAGCCTCAATAATGTTGGAAAAGATTCACAAATTTGCAAATGCAACAAGTAGACCAATAGCAAGATATGGTACACGGAAACACACACGCAAATAGATAAGTAGGGCCGTGCAACCAAGGAATGAGCCAAATTGTGGAATCCACGAAAATGCTCTTGTTGCACAACACTAGAGACGCTAGCACGATTGCACAATAGGCGGATACGAAACTTGTGCACAACCTACTAGGCAAAAATGCAATGACTTCTATCCCAAGTATGCTATATGTATGGTATTTTGGTGATATGATCCAACAATCTTAATGTACTATGATGCTATGGTTCTTGCTTATAAGCTCTTTGCTTATCTTCCCCTTCTGTGTAAAAGCTTGTTTGGCTCTTTCACTTTTGAGCTCTTTTCTCATGCAAAACTTCACGAACCAAGATAGCAATTGTGTATGCGATGACAACTTTGTGACACAAAAGATGATACCAAGATATGCACCACGATGATATGGTATGTATGCTATGGTAAGTATGATCACTAATGTGCACGTCACGTTGCCGGCAATACTCAAAGGCTAGTCTCGATGGGAAAGCAACGCAAAATTGGGCTATGGTGGTTATCAATGCAATGGCAAGGAATGTACCATGAAAGGATACCACGATACCAAAATGATATGGAGGTTACTGTTCTTGCTTACGATCGAGGTGTCAAAATTGTGTAGCGGTCGATGTCGATGATGGATATGGGCGGCGGTGTTGTCGTTGTTGAACCGTCCCTAAGTAGCCGAAACACGTTAGGAAATGGAACCGCCACTCAAAACTCAAAGACCAAAACGTGTCAAAATTTGTCGGAGTTGATAGCGGGTGAGCGATGGTGGTGCTTGCGGAAAGCGGTGGTGGTATGCAAGTGCGTATGCGGAAGTGGCGGTGGAACGATGAGGGAAACCGAACTGAAAATATTCAGTTTCGTCAGGTATGGTTGGACGACCGATGGAGGTCGCATGACCGATGTTGGTCGGACGTTCGGTGCCTGGGCGATTTCGGGCACGGGATGAACTCGGGATTTCGAGATGGGGATGGCGAAAAATGGTCAGATATTGCAGATGGAAAAGGTGGAGATGATGGGGGAAAGCTAGATCCACTCGTGGCGAAGCAAATCCAAGGATCAAATCCAACAAAACTTCATCACACCAACAAATCACAAAAAAATAAATTGGGGGGCTATTTTTGGCGGGGATTTTTGGATTAGGACGAAAAACAACAAAATCAAGCTAGAAAACAAAGGGTAGGGGCTCCAAATACGTGATCAACGTGGCTCATGGTACCAAGATGATGTAGTGTAGAACCCTAGATGCCGATCTTTCACGATTGGAGGGGATCCTACGAAGAACACAAAGGGGAAAACGAGGGGAAACACAAGAGAAATCACTCAACCAACAAGATCCAGTTACACATATGCTAGATCCTCGAAACACAAAGTGATACGCGATACAAGGTCAACAAAGGACGATACAAAGGGTCTTCTCCGTGAGGAGGTCTTGAAGGGTCTTCCCATAAAGGGGTATTGAATCCGCCTGGGGGATCTTCTCCGAAGAGGCGCTCGACTCCGATGGAGAAGTAACCAAGTGGATGAGCAAAGCTCTATCTCAAATATAGCTATCACAATGCTAACCCTAGAAAGAGGGCGGAGGAGGTCTATTTATAGTCTTAGTGGACGAAAGGGTAAGTGGCTTCGGCCCAACACGTGGGCGGTCACACAGGCGTCGGACGTCCGACGGTCACCGGTCGTCCGAAGGCTCGCGAGGGTCTGGACATCCGGTGCCGGTCGGGCGTCCGATGTTTTGGCTCTGGTCAGGACTTGTCGGTTGTCCGGTCGGTCGGTCGTCCGGAGGTCTCCATTCTCTCGATGTTTTGGCTCGGGTGTGGTGGTGCTGGTCGTCCGGTGAGGCTCGGTCGTCCGAGCGCTGGGAGGCGTCGGTCGTCCGGTCGGCGTCGGTCGTCCGGCTGCTGGAGCGTGCGCTGGCTGGGACTTGGCTGGTGGGTTGGAGCCTCCAGGCGTCGGACGTCCGGGAGACGTCGGTCGTCCGATGACTGGGAGTTTCGAGCGGTCCTTCTTGTCCATTGAACTTGGTGTCCTCGCCGTCTTGTCCGTTGGGTGTAGCTGATCCGTGGCTTTCCTCCAAATACCTGGTCACACATAGGGTCTCCGCATGAGGTAGTAGTCATGTCTCATAGGTAGAAAGTGGAGCCTTATCTTCGATAGCCTTTGCTCGAGCTCTTGCCAAGTGGTGTCGTGGGAGATGTAGTTACGTCCATGGGGATGATCGTGGGATGCTCCGCATCACCTGGTGGTTTGGGGAGGGTCTGATTGGTGCTACCCTGTCCTGGTGAGACGCCCACATCCCTGGCTGTGTGCAAAACTTCAGGAGTTCCTGGAGGTCCTTCCGCAGCCAGCCGTTTGCCTAGATTTGGTTGTTCGGCAAAGAATCTTTCGAAGCTAGTCTGAATCTTCGGAAAACTGCTTTGTAGGCCAGCAAAGTTTTGGTTAACCGATTGAGAGTATTCCAAAAATTCCTGCTTGTCCGCTATACGATGCCGTTGCACTTGTTGAACGTCGAGCTGCAGTGATTTGAGCTCGAGCAGCCCGGTATCTGACGAACCAGAGTTTTGAGCCATGGTCCAGTAGGAATTACAGCACAAGCAGAGTGCTTGCGTACCTACAGGACTCGATCTGGGTGGGCGAGTAGGGAATTTTACAACCACGTCGTGGCAACCGTACCTACCGACCAGGTCCAGCCGCTGCCAATGCTTGCCGCCGCAGTGCACTAGAACGGCAGGGTGGGTGGAATTTTACTTCTAAAGAAGAGTTCTTCAGTAACCACGCCCACGTTGATCTTGCACTCGAGCTATCTACCGCCGCCAGCGCCACCGGTGTCTCGCCGCCATCGAAACCGGATTAGGAAGGAAGGATTTGGCCGGCGAACCGACTCCCCTTGCCCCGATTCAACCCGCCGCCGAGGTCAGAGGGCTCTAGATACCAATTGTTAGACTAACTCACAAACACGAATAGTAGGAATTTCAGAGGAAGCTCACTTTGATTTTAGAGGAAATTATCTAGGGTTCTTACAAGAGAGGAAAGTAGAGGCCAACCACTCCAGTGGCGGCTAGGGTTTACAACCCGGATTACATTGATGCCTCGCTCCGATGGATAGGAGGGCTATATAAAGAGGGAAAGCTTTACTAGAAGTAAAAAGGAACGACATCGACATGAGCAGAGACAGTCAGTGCATGCGCCACAGTGTTTGATCGCAACCGCTGGATGGAGATCGCACGACGCGGCGTTGATGGCCAAACGGCTCTGTGTACCGCTTCGCTGCGACTTCTCTGCCGCCCAAGAAGAGCCGAAGGGCTGAAGCTCTTGTCTGAAATGATACAACTACTGAAGAAAAACAGAGGAAGGAGGAGCCTGACACCATGATCATGATGGCAGGGTGGAGGTACACCACGCGGCTCCTTGAAAACTAAGGCAAACTCCTGTAGCACTACTGAGGGCATAAGATCATCAACCTCACACGCCTGGAGCATTGGAGAATCTGGTGCAGCCGCTACTTCATGCCAAATGACCTTGTGACCTTTGTGCCAAAATGAAGTTCAAACCACAAGATTGTGCTCGGTGAACAAAGCCATTGGACACCGAGTACCACCTCAAAGCCTTCGAGTGGAATAGCATAACACTTGATTGGGAAGTGCTCATTGCCAGCGCCCACGCCTAGGCCTAGTGTACGACAGATGCGAGTGCTAGCAATCCGGTCGCGTTGGCCACAGTAATGTAAAGTCTAGGTCGTGGTTCCAACTCAGTGCCAGGTGGTGCATCCTGGGCAAATGCAGTTATGTGTCGAGCCAGAATCGAATAATGCCATGAGTGGCTCTGTTATGTGGGGAACCACATATGGTCAGAGGCCCCCAGCCTGGTCGCACCACCCCCTGGTCCAGCCCAAAGTGGCTAGGATTCCTGTACTGCTACAAGTAATTATTAAGGTTCAGATGAGCATTAGGTTCAGAGTCCAGATTAGTTAGTGGGTTCAGATTCGAAATAGGTGCAGAGTCCAAATTAGAACTTGTTCGAGAGTACAGATTGTATTCCCTTTGAGTCGGCTTGTCAGCCAAGCTATTCCTGTTATATATGGGGCTTCTCCCATGATCAATAAAGCATCAGAAGAGTATTACTATCTTTTAGGCCTTAGAGTAATTAGAGTTTGTTCCATCTGGTATTAGCGTCATCTAGGATGGTGGACGATGACAAAGAAGACGGTGGCAACATCAACCTCGTGCTCAAGGAGCTAGCGACCTAGCTGAAGGAGATGGTGGTGCAACGGGCCACGGATCAGGTCATCATCGAGGGCCTCGTCCAACGTCTCAACACAACAGCACCCCAGCGCTCCACCTTCCACCTTGGTCGACCTGCGCGCGGCATTGTCGGCAGCCAGTGGCTCCTCCGCTGCCTCCTCCATGCCGTCCAGTACCTCCGCCGCCCTCGGCACCACCGCCCCCACCACTATCCCCATCCTCCTGAGCGCATGATTTGATCCATGCTTTCCTCCATCGCCGTCACCGCCCCAATTTTCGGCCTCCCATTTCTTCCCATAACAACCTCTTGTTTACCCTCCGTTCAACCAAGCTTTCCACCACGCATTCTTGCCACCACTTCTCTACCAACAGCCACCCGCCAATCCTTACCAGCCACTTCCTCAAGCACTACAAACCCAGCCCACCTATGCCGCCTCACCATACCTCACGTCAATTGCCCCCTTCGCATACCAGCACCTTGGTTCTGGTTCCGGCTCTGGTGTCCCACACTTTCACAAGCTCGATTTTCCTACTTACGATGGTTCTGTCGATCCGCTTGGCTGGCTTCATCGGTGTGAGCAATTCTTTTGGGGACATCGCACAGAGGAGGCTGACAAGGTGTGGACAACGGCATACCACCTAGTCGGCAATGCTCAGTTTTGGTACCTCCAGTTTGAGCGTGATCATGTCATTCTCTCCTGGCAGCACTTCAAGGAGGCGTGTCACCTTCAGTTTGGGCCATCTGTACGCGCCAACCCCCTGGGCGAATTGCTTGGCTTCCGTTCACCTCTATCGTTGCCGACTACACCAGCAGATTTATGGCGTTGTTGTGCAGGACCAGCGAACCATTAAACTCAGTCCAACAACGTTTCTTGTACACAACCGGGCTTCCCGAAGGCCTCAAAGTCGATTTTGAGCTTCAGCAACCGATGGACCTCCTACAACAGTATCCCTCGCTAAGGCATATGAACAACGCCATCCGTTCCCACCACTCATGCTCCTGGCACGTTCCCGAGGTTCGAAGTCTTGGGCAAGGGGACCGACCTTGCCGCTTGCTACATGTACCATGCCACAAGGCGTTACTGCTGCAACTGCTGCCCCTACATCGGCGGCTCGCACTGCGCGCCGCCTCATGCCTATCGAGATGGAAAGATGGCTGAACGCCGCCGCCAAGGTCTTTGTTACAACTGCGTTGAGCAGTACGTCCTGATGATCAATGTGCACGCTTGTTCTCCATCAAGCTCGATGATTTTGCTCCTGAGGATGCACCTTTGGAGGAGGACCTAGAGACGCCACACATCTCGCTTCACGCCATCACCGGGCTTTGGAGTATGCGTGTGATTGACACCATACAACTGCGTGTCGTCATCGGCACTCATACCTAAACTGCCTTACTGGACATAGGCTCGACACACAGTTTCATCGACTCAGCTGTGGTCGACGCACTCGGCCTAACTCCAGAGACTTGTCCCGGTCTATGGGTCATGGTGGCCAACGGGGACACACTTGTTAGTGCCGGCCTATGTCGCAGCATCTCCATCAACATGGAGGCATGCTTCCACTTGGCGGCTTCGACCTTGTCCTTGGTTGACTGGCTCCGTTCCTTCGGACCGATTTTGTGGGATTTTGATCACCACAGCGTGACTGTTGTCCTTGCTGGTTCCCAAGTCACATGGAACGGATTGGTGGTGCCCGTCTTGCCTGCTGTTCGCACGATCACGAGCGAGGACTCTGGCCTCATGGCTGACATGCTCGACGAGTTTGCTGACCTCTTTGCCACTCCGACCATGTTGCCTCTAGGATGCTCTCGCGACCACCGCATTTGGCTTCTACCTAACACCACGCGAGTTGCTGTCCGGCCATACCGCTATGCGCAACTTCAGAAGGATGAGCTCGAGTGCCAGTGCACGGAGATGTTGGTCCGAGGCATCATTCGCCCTAGCGTCTCGGCCTTCTCTTCACCCGTCCTCCTTGTCAAGAAATAAGATGGCTCATGGCGCTTTTGTGTCGACTATCGGGTGTTGAACGATCATACTGTGAAGGATAAGTTTTCGATTCTTGTTGTTGACGAGCTAGTGGATGAACTCCGGGGCGCCAGGTTCTTCACCAAACTTGACCTCCGCTCGGGGTATCATTAGGTACGGATGCACCCTGATGATGTTGCTAAGATGGTGTTTCACACACATGATGGCCACTATGAGTTCATTTGGCTTAACCAACGCACCGACAACCTTCCAGGCTTTGATGAATGACATCTTGCGCCCATCTTTGCGCAAACTTGTCCTTGTTTTCTTTGATGACATCTTAATCTACAACTCATCATGGTCGGAGCACCTGCGCCACCTTCGTGTTGTCTTTCAGGACATGCGGTAGCAGTCCTTCTTCCTCAAGCGCAAAAAGTGTTGCTTTGGTGAGTCCTCCGTGGCCTACCTGGTTCATGTCATTGATGCTGATGGGGTGGCCATGGATAAGGATAAGGTGCGCGCAGTTGCATTGGCCTGCGCCTCGTTCGGTCCGAGCGTTGCGCGGCTTCTTGGGGCTGGCCGGCTACTATCGCAAGTTCATCAAGGACTCCGGCATGCTCGCTACTCCTCTCACGCGCCTACTCAGCAAGGAGGGATTTCGGTGGTGCCCAGAGGCAGAGGATGCCTTCCAGGCGCTCAAGCATGCCCTTGGTCAAGACCTGGTGCTCCAGACGCTGGACTTTGACAATCGCTTCATTGTTGAGTGCGACGCCTCTGGGACTGGCTTTGGTGTCGTTCTTCACCAAGGTGCGGGGCCCTTGTCCTTTTTCAGTCGGCCCATTGCTCCACGCCATGCCAAGTTTGCTGCCAATGAGTGGGAACTCATTGGACTGGTTTAGGCTTTGCCGTACGCACCGACCACTATAGCCTGAAGTTTCTCCTCGACCAGTGGCTTTCGACAATCCCTCAACTCCAATGGGTGAGCAATTTGTTTGGATTCGACTTCACTGTCGAGTTCCGCCCGGGGCGCCTCAACATCATCGCTGACGCCCTCTCCCGGCGTGATGCCGATGCAACACCTACGCTTTGTGCTCTCTCGCTGCCAATCTTCACCATCTTCGAGGACCTACGGTGTGAGATCGACGCTTCACCCGAGTTGACCTCCCTTCGTGATGGTATTCGCGCTGGTGATCGCGACCACCACTGGAGTTGTGTTGACAACTTGATTCTTCACGTTGCCCACCTCCCCGTCCATACCAATGATTTTGCAATGCTCATGGCGCTCATGAGGGGGTCCAAAAGACGCTTCATCGACTCCGAGCTGATTTCCATGTCCCTGGCGATCGCCAATTGGTTCAGGACTGGGTACGTGCTTGTGTAATCTGCCAACACAACAAGACAGAAACACTCCTGCCTGCTGGGTTACTTCAGACTCTGCCGGTCCCAACGTCCGTGTGGAGTGATATCTCCATGGAATTCATCGAGGCACTGCCAAGGGTGCTGGCAAGTCTGAGATCCTCTCGGTCATTGGCCGTTTCTCCAAATATGCACACTTCATTCCATTGTCCCATCCATACACGGCTGCCTTTGTGGCCAAGGCGTTTTTTGAGGGCATTGTGCGCCTCCATGGACTTCCATAGTCTATCACCAGTGACCGAGATCCTGTCTTCACCAGCAATTTTTGGCGTGAATTATTCAACTTGTCCGGCGTTCAGCTTCACATGAGCTTAGCCTTTCACCCCCCGTCTGATTGCTGACAGAAGTTGTCAACAAAATCATCGCAATGTACCTGCGTTGCCTCATTGGTGATCAGCCACGGCGCTGGGTCGAATGGTTGCCCTGGGCGGAATTCTGCTACAACATGTCCTACCACTCCGCTCTTCGTGCGACTCCATTCGAGGTTGTCTATGGTCAGCCACCGCCACGTCGTCGTGACTATGTTCCTGGCGAGGCCAAGGTGGCAGCTGTGGACACCGCCTTTCAGGATCGCGCCAACTTTGTTCGTGAGGTTGGTGAGCATCTCCATCAAGCGCAGCAGCGGGCAAAGCATTATAATGATGACAAGCATCGGGAGCTGGCATTGGCATCGGTGATTGGGTTTGGCTTTGCCTTCACCATCATGCGGCACCATCGTTACCAGGTCACAAGCATGGCAAGTTGTTTCCTCTCTTCTATGGGCCTTTCCAAGTCACTGAAGTCATTGGTTCTGTTGCATATAAACTCGCGCTGCCTGCTCATACTCGGCTCCATGATGTATTCCATGTCAGTCTTCTTAAAACATTTCATTGAGGATGGCCGTGTGCTGCCTGCACCAACCAAGATTCTTCGATCCAGCATTCGACGCGGCGTGAAGCATGTTCTTGTGCAGTGGGTTGGCGCTTCTGAAGATGATGCATCATGGGAGCCGCTGGATGAGTTCATTGCTCGTTTTCCCACGTTTCAGTTCGAGGACGAGCTGTTTGTGGAGGGAGGGAGAGATGTTATGTGGGGAACCACATATGGTTGGAGGGCCCAAGCCCTGGTCGCACCACCCACTGGTCCAGCCCAAAGTGGTTAGGATTCCTGTACTGTTACAAGTAATTATTGAGGTTCAGAGTCCAGATTAGTTAGTAGGTCCAGATTCAAAATAGGTGCAGAGTCCAGATTAGAGCTTGTTTGAGAGTCCAGATTGTATTCCCTTTGAGTCGGCTTGTCAGCCAAGCTATTCCTGTTATATATGGGGCTTCTCCCACGATCAATAAAGCATCAGAATTCAGAGTATTACTATCTTTTTGGCCTTAGAGTAATTAGAGTTTGTTCCAGGCTCGCTGTTGACAAGCACCCTGAGCTGCATTGTCTTTCTGGTCCGGAACTCAGTCGGGGCATGCAGGGAAATTTGGACGTCATCCATGGTCATCCCCTGTCACATCGTCTTCATCAAGCTCGATCCAGTACATCCCCTTTAGTGTGCACTTGTGGTTGTGATGGAACTTCTCCGGGCAATTGAAGCATTGTCCTTGGGCTTTCCGATCAGCCATCTCCTCCGGTGTAAGACGGTGGAACCGGGAGGCTGGATTTGCCACGGCAGCCACGACCGCCGGAGCAGTTGCCGTGCGGCCAGGTATGCTCATGCTTGCTTTATGCCGGGGCCCTGCGCTCAGTGCAATACTGACTGGTGAGCAGGTGGGTGCTGGTACAGAATATGATATAAAGTTTGTGCAGACTAGTTGCCTGAGGAGTCACAACAGGCTTGGAATGAGGCTCATCCCACAGGGGTTGTTCATATGCCCTTGCAAAGCTCATAGCAGTCTGAAGGTTTGAAGGATTTTAAGGCTCTACATCTGTACGCAATGGCTTTAAGAGTCCTGCTGTCAATATGCCAACTTGCTGACGAAACAATCTCTCACAGCAACAGATGAACAACATGAATTGTAGACAATATTCATCCATGTGCCTATATGCTTGGAGCTGGGTGAGTTCTCGGAGTGCATTCCTCAAAGCACACCTTTTCCACCTTCCTCAAAAGGGGAGGAGAAACGATACATGACCTTATATACCCAACTAGACTACCGACTCACAGTTGAATTAGTGTCCAACATGTACACGTTTACCCCCTCTAGTTTCCTTACAAGATTAGTACTTCCCTAATAGCTGTGCTTCCGCCTGGCACACTAACTACGATTCGAAAACATGTATGTGACTCCCAGAACTTTTGCTGCTCCTAAGCTTGGACTTCAATCCGCATTGGCTAGGGCCTGAACCTGACTAGAGCCGCGGCCCTTGAGGCGGCGCTGATAGACCTGACACAGAAAATAATCCACAACAGTTTGTCGATCATTTGTTTATTCTACCAAAGATTAAGTTCTACCTTGAAAGTGAATGATTGCATTCAGTAAAGAATTTCTGATTTCCTGGCAGGTTCATCTATTTGTTCATTGGTGTTGGTGCTGTTATCTTCATCGTTTCTCTATTTGGCTGCATTGGAGCAGGGACAAGGAATACGTGTTGCTTGTGTTGTGTATCCTGATAGTTGGTCTTCCATTTTATCAGTACTCTCGTTTTTTATAGACGACCACTGAATGTACAAATAAAGGAAGAAAACAGTTATTAAAATCATCGGTAATTCCAAATATGGCATGCGTTAGATACATAACATGCAGTGCAAAAATGACACTTTTGATCCAGCTGTGATGCAAGTGAAAAGGCATACACCATACTATGTTCTATTATATGAACATGAGTCATTCTAGAATCCATGCCGGCCAAGTATTTGGCCCGGAATATACAAATGTACATTTAAATTACTGACATGCAGTTGGTATTTTACGGGATTGATCCCAAAATGATATTTGCATAACATATAACTATTGTGATATAAAAATGTAGTTAAAAAAACCGTTGTCAAAGTGCTACCCTGTAAATTGTCAATATGTAAATGACTTAAAGCTGTATTCAGAGGCATAAAATGTAAAAGGTAGATAATGAGCAGGATTTAGCTGTTTCTGAGATCTGAATAATGTTTAGTGATTCCATTCAATAATGCATAAATTTGTTTCCTTTGAATGTTAAGTGATTCCATTCAATAATCCACAATTTGTTTCCTTTGATGTTTAGTGATTCCATTCAATAATCCATAAATTTGTTTCCTTTGATGTTTAGTGATTCCATTCAATAATCCATAATTTTGTTTCCTTTGACGTTATAAGTATTCTTTCTTGGTCATATTATTAATCCTTGCTGAGGCTGGAGGTGCTGCATTCATATTCTTTGACCATAGCTGGAAAGATGTGAGGCTTCTGTTTGGTGCTAATTTGGAAACTATGTTATAGTCTCATCCTTTTATTTAATCACTGTAAGTACTTCTTTGTAACTTCCTTTTCAGGTAATTCCAGTGGATAAGACACAAAACTTTGATGCCATGTATAACTTTCTGAATGAAAACTGGAAGATTGCAAGATGGGTTGCTCTTGGTGTTGTTGTTTTTGAGGTAGGAGCAAACTCAAGTCTATTCTTGTTGTGCCTTTTTTTGGATAGCACTGGGCCTTCCTAAACACTAATAGTTTATTAATCATGTTCCGAATGTGTAGTTGTTACCGGCTTAAGGTTCATTCTTTTCATCTCACATATTTCATTCTACTGTGTCCTTGTCTTTGATCTGCTTGTTGTGAATAAGTTTAGTTTCGACGTACCCTGCGGTACTGGTGAGCGGGAAAACAGAAATTGGTGACGATTTTTAGTCGTGGACAGTCAGTTGCAGTGTGTACTCTTTTAGCTATAGTTGGTCTAGTGCAGGTAGACTAATGTTTACCAGTATGCAGGTATTGCTTTTCTTGTTAGCTCTTGCTGTCAGGGCAATGAACAAACCTGCCGAGTATGACAGTGATGATGAAATCATTGGAACTGTTCGAAGCACTAGCATCCGTCAGCCTCTTATCCATTCCCAGAATGCTCCGGCTACTGGTGTTCCCGTCCCAACACTTGATCAACGTGCGAGCAGAAATGATGCATGGAGCCAAAGGATGCGAGAGAAGGTACATACATCATAGATCGGTTTCAACATCATCGATCATTCTCATACATGTTTTGAACTCATTGATCGGACTTATTATTATTTTTCATTACAAAACAACATGTAATTATTCTACCTGATGCAGTATGGTCTGGACACAAGCCAATTTACTTACAACCCATCAGATGCAACCAGATATCAGCAAAATGGGGCACCTCCAGCTGAAGAAAGGAGCCGTTGCATCGTAATGTGAAGATCCTTCACGACGTCATCCAAATTGATGGTTCTTGAACAGGCCATCTCAGCTTGCACAGTTTGGCTATACCGTGTTGTTCAGAGTGGTGTATGAATAGAGGTCCTTTTACCTTAATGCTCATCTTATCTGCTGTCTTCTGAACAACTCCATGCACCTGTAATTTTTGTGTGAACGAGTATTGGCCGTTGATATCTCATTATATTTCATGTTTTCCTCAGATTCCTTTTGTTGGCATTCCATTTTTGCCCTGTTTACCCTTTCAACTTGTATCATGAACTAGAGTAAATGGTGAACTCCGCTTTGCAGATTGGTCAATGTGTGCTTGATGCGGTTGGTGTTTAATTTGTTTATGGGTGAGAGAGTGTGCCTGGTGGAGTATGTATGTTGACAATTGAGATCCGTGATGGCAAATTGTCACTCCATCGTCAATTGTTATCTAATCTGTTAATACAATACAATTAAAAGACATATTTTTTATTTGCGGGTAAGACCACAATGTCGGCATGTTAGGTTAGAGGGTTAGTAGGTCTCTTGGGTTAGAGGTTAGGATAACGTAACTTAACGTCTGCGGACATGTCTATGTCACGTGTTGGCGGACATCCGACCGGGCGCTCGTAATTCAACCGAGATCACCAAATGTCCGTCTCTTTCCTTTTTCATACTCCCAAGAGCAACTCCAACGGGGCGACCCATTTCGTCCGCCCGCGTCCGTTTGGGTCGGCGCGGACAGAAAAGACGGCCCAACGCGCCGACCCAAACGGATGCGCGTTCGTTTTTCGTCTGCGGGCGATCCATTCCCGGCCCATTTTTGAGCCTGATTTGCATTGGCGCGGACACGCGACGGACGCGCGCGCGGTCGCCTACTCCTGTCCCCGGGTCCGCTGGTCTGTGGCACATTGGCCTCTCCTCTCTGGCCAACAAGCAACCCTCGCCCCCCGCCTCCTCCGTCATCGACGCCGCCGCCCATTTTTGCGGCGACTCTTCCAGCTGCCGCCGCCTCCACATCCGCCCAGCAACGCCGCCCCTGTCCCCAGTCGCCCGCTGCCGCCGGGGAGCAAACTAGTTCCCGCCGCCGCTTCCCCCACCGCACAGCCGCCCGCGACCAAGAAGACGCCTCCCCGCCCCCGCCACATACGACCGGCACGCTCATTGGACGCCGTCACACTCGTCGGACGCCGGCCGGGCAGCTAGCTGGTCTGTGGGCGCCGCGTCTCCCCTCGCCGGCTGTCTCCTTCGACGCCCGCAAGCTGTTCGACAGTTTGCCAAGGTATGAAAATGGACTCCGCCGACGAGTTCTTTTTCCACAATTTCATTTGCGACTTCGACGATTCGTCGTCCGACGACGAGGAGGAGATATTGGCTGCCTTGTTGGTCCATCACCACCTCAACAACCAGCGGCCGTTGTTTCGTGGCTCCATTCCGGGCCACCTTCCGGCGTTGAATCGTAACCGAGAGGGCGGGCATTTCCTTCTCTGGAAGTACTACTTTGATACAACAAACCCGTTGTTCAAACATCACAAATTCTGCCGCCAGTTCTGTATCAGTAGGCATGTTTTCAATCGTATTAGAGAGGGAGTGATCGGCTATGTTGACTACTTCGAGTGCAAAGAGGATGCTGTCTGCAAGATTGGTTTCTCCTCTTATCAGAAATGCACTGCCGTCATCCGAATGCTTGCATACGGAGTGCCCGGTGATCTCATTGATGAGTACGTCCGTATGAGCGAGTCTACATGCCTAGAGCCCCTGTAAAAGTTCTGCAAGGCTGTGATTGCTGTGTTTGGCCCTGAGTACTTGAGAGGGCCGACAGCTGCAGATACAACCCGTTTGTTGGCGATGAATGCTAGCAGGGGCTTCCCGGGGATGCTTGGCAGCATAGACTGCATGCACTGGGAGTGGAAGAACTGCCCTTCTGCTTGGCAAGGGCAGTATAAGGGACATGTCAGGGCTTGCACTGTCATACTAGAGGCCGTTGCGTCTAAAGATATCTGGATATGGCACTCTTTCTTTGGCATGGCTGGATCACACAATAATATCAACGTGCTTCAGCGCTCGCCGGTGTTTGCTAGGCTTGCCGAAGGCAACAGCCCACCGGTGAACTTTACTATCAAAGACCACAACTACGACAAAGGGTACTATTTGGGTGACGGTATCTATCCTCAATGGACCACTATTGTACAGACAATACCCAACCCTGTTGGAGAGAAAAGGAAAAGATTTGCCCAAGAGCAAGAGAGTGCTAGAAAGGATGTCGAGCGTGCTTTTGGTGTTTTGCAATCTCGATGGGGCATCGTTCGGTATCCTGCTAATACTTGGAGCACACAGAAACTATGGGAGGTGATGACTGCTTGTGTGATCATGCACAATATGATCGTAGAAGACGAGCGCCCGGAACGTCTGTACGATCAAGGCTTTTAGTTTCAGGGTGAGAATGTTGTGCCTGAGTATGGAGTAGCAACAACATTTGAGCAGTTCACTCAGTTTCATGAAGACATGCGTGATTGGAAAACTCACGTGCAACTGCAAAATAATTTGGTTGAGCATATGTGGACTCATGTTGGCAACCAATAAATGTATCTACTTTTATTCGTTCGTAAAACTATGTGAAACATTTTATTTTTATTTGGCCTGTAAAACTATACTATTTATTTGGACGGACTATTTTGTTTGTTAAATTTTCATTTCACAATATGTTGAATGCAATGCAAAATTGGGCGGCCAGCCGGCCACGCCTGCACATATGGGTCGGCGCGTTGGGCGTGCTGCCGACTCATATGAAAAACAGGGCGGGCGGCCGACCCAAACGGACAAAAAGCGGACGAAATCGCCGTCCGTTTGGGTCGGCCCGTTGGAGTTGCTCTAATACTGAAAACAACCAAAGATAAGTACAACAGTGTATCAACAAAGATAAATATTTCAATAATAATAATAATAATATAATTGATAGAGGCAAAGGTGTCCCGTCTTTCGATGAGATGATGACTATCGTTTCAGAGGAGTAGACTTTGATGATCCAAGTACGTACGTGCGAGGACGTTGCACCTTAGCAATCGCCGAACCAACTTTGAGAGGTTATTGACCACGCTGGAGCACGATCAACTTGACCACGAGAGTCTATTTCCTGCAAGAAAACGAAGAACAAGCAAGAAACTGAGATTGCAATCAGGATATTGCGAATATAAGATGAAAACTTTATTGATCAAGATGGGGTTCTGTGACATCTTGGTCTGGTCGTTGAACACAAATGAAGTACGTGAAGTTGCAGCTATGGCAAACTTTTAATCTAAACAAAACCCAAAGTCTAAATGGTGCCCTAAGGGCTGTATATATGGAGGAAGAGGGGGGGGGGGGATTTCGTGAGCCTTGGTGGACGGGTCCGAAACCAACCCTATCTCTTGTTTCCCCACACATACATACTCTAAAAATAGCCTATACAGATGTATTTAGAAATTACATGGACCTGACCCAATAATAAGGTGACGCGGCACCTAGAATGGCCTCTAGACGAAATTTATGAAGTGGCATCTTGTATATTTTGTCCATGGCTTCATGCACTCATTATGGTGGCTTCAAAGTCCCGAAATCATCACTTGTAACTCCGTTCTTTTTTCCCTTGCGCATGCCATCATCTCCATGCTTGATCTTGCTCCAGTGTTCTTCCCTCTTATGCCAGGCCCTTCATTTGTGAGCAAAATAAATGTATCCAATTTAGGCAGCATCATATTCTCATGAACATTAGAATCATTACCAAGAAACGAAAGTACCTGATAATTTAATTGGCGTGCGCGAGCTCTAGTAATTGGTCCAGTATATGTAGCAGTAGGGGCTGTGGGTGTAACAATGTTAACTCATGCATTTTTAAGATCAATTCAGCACATTGTTTAGCATCAAAATTAACCTTCTTCGAAGATGGAAGAGGCAACAAATCAATAGGTGCACGAGGTAGGAAACCATACACAATTTAAAAAGGGCACATCTTAGTAGTAGAATGCAATGAACCATTATAAGCAAATTCAATATGAGGCACACATTCCTCCCACATTTTCTTATTATTCTTCAAAACAGCCCTAAGCATAGTAGACAATGTTCTATTGACTACTTCAGTTTTTCCATCAGTTTGGGGGTGACAAGTAGTACTAAAAAGCAGCTTAGTCCCCCAACTTAGCCCATAAATATCTCCAAAAGTGGCTAAGAAATTTAGTATCACGATCTGAAACAATAGTATTTGGCACACCATGCAAGCGAATAATTTCACAAAAAAACAAATCAGCAAAATTAATAGCATCATGGATTTTATGACATGGTATAAAGTGTGCCATTTTCGAGAATCTATCCACGACAACAAATATGCTATCCCTCCCCTTCTTTGTTCGAGGTAAACCTAAAACAAAGTCCATAGATATATCCTCCCAAGGAACACTAGGTACAGGCAAAGGCATATATAAACCATGAGGATTGAGTCGTGACTTAGTTTTTTGACATGTAGTGCAGCGAGCAATAAAACGCTCAACTTCCCGTCTCATCTTTGGCCAAAAGAAATGTGTAGCAAGTACATCCTCCGTCTTCTTCACGCCAAAGTGTCCCATTAATCCTCCTCCATGGGCCTCCTGCAACAACAAAAGACGAACAGAGCTAGCTGGAATGCATAGCTTGTCAGCACGGAACACAAATCCATCATTAACGACGAACTTGTTCCACATTCTTCCTTCTTTACAATTCTGTACATCTTTAAAATCAGCATCATGCACATATTGATCTTTGATGGTCTCCAAACCAAAAGTCAAGTTGTGAAATCATAGTATAGCAACGAGACAATGCATCAGCAATAACATTTTCTTTACCCTTCTTGTGTTTAATGACATAAGGGAAAGTCTCAATGAATTCAACCCATTTAGCATGTCTACGATTCAGTTTAGCTTGACTTCTAATATTTTTCAAAGATTCATGATCAGAATGTATAACAAATTCTTTGGGCCATAAATAATGTTGCCATGTTTCTAAAGTCCGAACAAGAGCATATAATTCTTTATCATAAGTAGAATAATTCAGACTAGGCCCACTCAATTTTTCAGAAAAGTATGCAGCAGGTTTGCCATCTTGTAATAACACACCTCCTAATCCAATTCAACTAGCATCACATTCAAGTTCAAAAGTCTTATTAAAATTAGGAAGTTGGAGTAAAAGAGCATGTGTCAACTTATCTTTCAATACCGTGAAGGCTTCTTCCTGTGCGGTACCCCAAACAAAACGCACATCTTGCTTTGTAAGCTCATTGAGAGGTGCAGCAATGGTGCTTAAATCTCTCACAAAACGGCTATAGAATCCAGCGAGGCCAAGAAAACTCCTCACTTGTGTGACCGTTTTGGGCTGCGGCCAACTCTCAATAGCTTCAATCTTGGCTCTATCAACTTCAATTCCCTGTGGAGTAACAACATAGCCAAGAAAAGATACTCGGTCGGTGCAAAAGGTGCACTTCCCAAGGTTACTAAACAAACGTGCATCACGTAAATCAATAAAAACAACACGTAAATGTTCCAAATGTTTCTCCAAAGATCTGCTATAAATCAATATATCATCAAAATAGACTACCACAAATCGTCCAATGAAAGCACGTAAAACTTCGTTCATTAATCTCATGAAAGTACTAGGTGCATTAGTTAACCCAAAGGCATGACTAACCACTCATATAATCCAAACTTAGTTTTAAATGCTGTTTTCCATTCACCCCCCAATTTCATACGAATTTGATGGTATACACAACGCAAATCAACTTTGGAGAATATTGTAGAGCCACTCAATTCATCAAGCATATCATCTAGCCTAGGAATAGGATGACGATAATGAATAGTAATATTATTAATGCCTCCACAATCAACACACATACGTGATGTACCATCCTTTTTCGGCACTAGAATAATAGGAACAACACAAGGACTAAGGGATTCGCGTATATTACCTTTGTCGAGAAGCTCCTGTACTTGACGCATAATCTCCTTCATCTCCTCTGGACTGATACGGTAAGGCGCACGGTTCGGCAATGAAGCACTGGGAATTAAGTCAATCTTATGCTCAATCCCTCGAATAGGTGGTAATCCCGGTGGCACGTCTTGTGGAAATACGTTAGCGAACTCCTGCAAAATGTTAGTGACAGCAGGAGGCAAAGAGGAAGGCACGTCCTCGAATGGAAATAATGCCTCTTTGCACACAAAAGCAGAGCAAACATATTTGCTGAAATCTAGCTCATCAATATCAGATTTTGTGGCAAATAAACATGCACTTTTCAATTTAATTTCAGAAGCAACACTAGATGGTTTATTATTAGGCTTCATTTGTTGCTCAAAATCTTTTGTCACAATCTGACTTTCACTCTTATTTTTCTCCTATTTTGCTTTATTAGCTCTATTAATATCATCTTTCAAAATGGATTCAGGAGACATAGGAAGCAAAGTAATATGTTTATCCGTATGAACAAGAGTATACTGATTGTTTCTACCATGGTGTACAGAATTTGTATCAAATTGCCATGGTCTACCAAGTAATAAGGAACATGCTTGCATGGGTACCACATCACAATCAACATAATCAACATATGTAGAGATACTAAAATGCACACGAACAACACACGTTACCTTAACCTTGCCACTGTTATTGGACCATTGGATATAGTAAGGATGTGGATGTGGTCTTGTGGTGAGAGATAAGTTCTCCACCATCTCCATGCTAGCCAAGTTGTTGCAGCTCCCTCCATCAATGATGACGCGAATAGAACGTTCCTTCACAACTCCCTTTGTATGGAACAAATTATGCCTCTGATTTTGCTCAGTTTGTGTGACTTGCACACTCAAAACACGTTGAACAACTAAACATTCATACCTGTCAGCATCTTCAGGAGCCATGCATTGCGTCTCATGTTCAGAATCATCTTCACCATATTCTTCACATGTAATAAGAGCCAAAGTCTCTTCATCATAGTCACTAGCGGACTCATACCCACCGTTCTCAGTAGCAATCATCACACGCTGAGATTTGCATTCTCTCGCATAATGACCTCTTCCCTTACAACAACGACAAATAATATCACTTGTGTGCCCTGTTGATGCCATGGAAGAAGAAGAGCTCTGTGCAGGCCCGACAGGTGCGCTCTTGGCAGATAGTGGTGGTTGTGCCTGCTTTCTTGTATCACGGCTAGAGGTGGCACCTGATGGAGGTGCTGGTGCAGTGGAAGTAGAAGATGCATGCGGTGTCCATGATGAAGGTTGGCCTGCAGAAAAATTAGTTTGCGCCAATGCTTGTCGATCCTGCACTTCACGTTCAGCTTTACAAGCAAGATGGAATAAACGAGT
This sequence comes from Triticum timopheevii, assembly GCA_963921465.1. Taxonomy (NCBI): domain Eukaryota; kingdom Viridiplantae; phylum Streptophyta; class Magnoliopsida; order Poales; family Poaceae; genus Triticum; species Triticum timopheevii. The sequence continues at coordinate 119,130,127 of OY997262.1, forward strand.
AATATTAGTATAATCCTTATACTCTAGAATGGTCTGAATCTCTCTGTTTAATCCAACCATAAAACGTGCAAACATAGCTTCATTCTCCTCAACAATACCACATCTAATCATGCCAGTTTGTAATTCCTATTAATACTCTTCTACAAAATTTTCCCTTGCCTCAAACGCTGCAGTTTTTGAAGTAATTCACGCTGATAATATGGTGGAACCCAACGAGTACGCATAGAAGTTTTCAAAGCAGCCCAAGTGGCCGGAATAGGATATAATCTACAATGTTCAGACCACCATACACATGCAAAACTAGTGAAAACACAAACAGCAGGAACAACCCGTCTCTCCTCGGGATATTGTAAACATGTAAAACCTTGTTCAGTTTCTAACTCCCAAGCAAGATATACATCAGGAATGTACCTACCCTCAAATAGTGGAATATTCAATTTCAGTTTAGGAATATGGTCATGATCTCGTACCTGAGGTGGTGGTGCAGGCCTACCATTGCGAATATATACCTGAGGTCGACCTGCTGGTGGTGGTGCTGGTGGCTGCACGTAGTTCTGATTTTGATCAACCTCATCCTCGTAATAGTCCTCCACCTCTGCAGTAGCAGCAAGAGCTATAGAAGCATCAACAGCAGTAGCAGCGCACCAGAATTTTGTCCTGGCTCAAGAGGAATACGCCGTGCTCGCCCTACTGTATCGCGGCGTGGAGCTAGTTGTGGGAGACGTTTGAGTAATTCATCGAACTTGGCATCCAACTTGGTGTCAATTGTCTTCTCAATGTCATCCATCTTCTCCATTGCCTTTCCAAAGCTGGCCATCACGTCTTCCACCTGTTGACCCAACATTTGATGAACTTATCATGAAGCTCCTTGTTCGTCATGTTCTCCCAGTAAATCTTGTCGGCTTGTGGTCCTGCCATAGTTAGCAGCAATAGAAACAGACAAGAATATGATCCTATAGACTACTAGAAAATGGTGGTGGTGGGGTGTCACAAATCGGTCAAGCGAATCTCAAATTCTTACCAGTCCTTACCCAGCAGCAGGTGGTGATCGGCAACCGTTGTAGTCAAAACTCTCAAAGCTTGGATAGAGCGATTACCAGGGAGAGTCAAACGCACGACGCAGATGTATGTGGAGCTAGGAAGGCTTATAATATGGTAGCAAATATGGTCAGCAATAATCAATTCAGAGATGCAAAGTTGAATAAACGCTCAACGACGGTACTGTGCTGGTCCTAGGCTAGACCGTGCTAGAGACGCGAGCCTAGAACACTAATAAAATCACGGCGCAGCACGTAAAAAAGGGAAAAGCACACTGAATTTTTTTTCGCTCCTCTTTTTCTTTTTGCGAAAATTCACTATAATGGCGAGTGTCTCAAAACTCTTTCCAAGTCAAGGTAACAGGATAGGCACGAATTTTTTGACTATTTTTTTGGAAATCAGGGCAGCGATGATGAAAAAATGCGATAAAAAATCACTATGATGGCGAGTGTCTCAAAACGCTTCTTGGAACCTAAAAATAGGATAGGGAAAAATATTTTCGGTCGCCGAAATTTTGGCCTAAAAACTTCCCGGGGGTCTGCAGACTCGTTTTTTTTTGAAACCTACCCAGGCAAGGAAACACGAATCGGAAAATAGATGGATCTCGAAAACAAACCTAATATGAAAAGAACTCAGATTGGTGGTGGATATATGGTGGTATATGGCAGTGGTGGTAGGATATGGCAACAGTTGTGGTATATGGCAACGATGGTAGGATATGGCAGCGGTGGTGGTAGATGGCAGCGGTGGTGGTATATGGCAGCAGCGATGAAGATGGTGCGGCGGCGGCGTGACAAACTGTGACAGAACTCGAAACTCTAAAGGACTAGATGCTAAGACCAGCGACTAGACACGACGATGCAACCGCAAATTCAACAATGCAAAAACCCTAAAAAGATTATGCAAAAGCTTAGATTGGTTCGGATATGATGAACTAACCCTAATTTTTTTGTGGCTTTTTCGTTGACTGTAGGTATGATAACAGACTCGATCAAAACTACAACAAACTGTAAAATCTCACTGAGCAACCTGGAAATCTTTCGATGAGATGGTGATTATCATTTCGGAGGAGTAGATTTGACGATCCGACTACGTACGTGCGAGGACGTCGCGCCTTAGCAATCGCTAAACCAACTTCTAGATGTTATTGACCATGCCGGAGCACGATCAACCTGACCACGAGGGTCTATTTCCTGCGAGCAAACGAAGAACAAGCAAGAAACTGATTGCAATCAGGATATTGCGAATATAAGATGAAACCTTTATTGATCAAGATGGGGTTCTGTGATGTCTCGGTCTGGTCGTTGAACACAAACGAAGTACGTGAAGTTGCAACTATGGCGAACTTTTAATCTAAACAAAACCCAAAGTCTAAACGGTGCCCTAAGGGCTATATATATGGAGGAAGAGGGGGGGTGTGGGGGGTGATGCGGAGCATCCCACGATCAACCCCATGGACGCATCTACATCTCCTACAACACCACTTGGACCAATGACAAGAGCACGTGCAAGAGCTCTCGAAACCAAGGTGACATCACTCCTCTCACAACTCCCTTTCGAATCACACGAGACATGGCTACTACCTCAAATGGAGACGCTTTGCGTACTCAGGTACCAAGGAGTTAGCCATGGAGAAGCTAGGAAGCAAGGAGAATCGGAAGCGGAAGACATGCATGAAGACGGAGAGGAAAACAGCCTAGTCCCAGGTTGGCTGTACGATCCGGACGAGGTCCCGGACGATCCAGACAGAGCCCGGACGATCCGGATAACTCACCCATCGACACCCGAAGCTGGACCCCGAAGCCGGATCATCCGGATGAGCACACGGATCATACGGACACCAATCGGACATCCGGACCCTCCTACAGACATCCAGGCCATCGCCGCCACCGCCTGCGTTTTCAACTCATCCGGGCCATCACCCGGATCATCTGGACAGAGCCCAGATCATCTGGCTCCCCACCCGGATCATCCAGACCCTGCCTGCGTGCGCGTGTTGGGCTGAGGCCCATGTACCCCTTCGCCCCCTTAGCCTATATATATGACTCCTCCACCTCTCTTCTAGGCTTAGCATTGTGATAGCTCATACTTTGAGATAGAGCCTTGCTCATCCATCCGGATCTACTCCACCGCGAGGGACCGACACCTCTTCGGAGAAGATCCTCGTTGGATTCAAGACCTTCTCTCGAAGAAGACCCTCTTCAAGACCTCTTCACGGAGAAGAACCGGTTACCTTATGTATCGTCCTTTGTTGGATTCGGATCTTGTATCACCTCGTTTCCCTCGTGTTGGTTGAGTGTTTTTTCGTGTGTTTCCCGTGTTCCCCTCGTTTCCCCTCCTGTGTTCTTCGTGTTCTTGGTAGGATTGTCTCCAATCGTGAAAGATCTGGCATCTAGGGTTCTACCCTACATCATCTTGGTATCATGAGCCACGTTGATCACGTTTTTGGAGCCCCTACCCTTTGTTTTCTAGCTTGATTTTGTTGATTTCGTCCTAAATCCGAAAATCCCCACCAAAAATAGCCCCCAATTTTTTTTTGTTATTTGTTGGTTTTGATGATGCTTTGTTGATTTTGATCCATGGATTTGTTGTGTAACTAGTGAATCTTGCATTTCCCCACCATGCCATCCTCGAAATCCATCCGAAATCCACGAAACCCTTGATTTTCTCCCCTTTTTTGAGTTCCTCCCGAGCCATTCCTGTGCATAGTTGACCTGCCCGGATCATCCGGACCTTGACCCAGATCATCTGGAACCACCCGGATCATCCGGCTCTTGGCCCGGATCATCCAGCTTCCTCTGCCGAAGCTGCATTTTCTGTAGTTTTTGTCCACTGCCACTTACGCCTCCGCATACCCACTTCGACCACCACCACCTAAATGCCGCCAACCCCACGACATACCTCACCGTACCACCATTCGGCTTTGGGTCCGAGAATTTGAGTTGTGGTTTCCGTGTCCTATTGTGTTTCGGCTATATAGGTACGGCGCGACATCAACATCACCACCGCTCATCTTTGTCGACTACTCATCATCGCTAAGGACGGTAATGATACGTCTCCAACGTATCTGCAATTTTTGATTGTTCCATGTTATTATATTACCCCCTTTGGATGTTTATGGGCTTTACTTTACACTTCTATATCATTTTTGGGACTAACCTACTAACCGGAGGCCCAGCCCAAATTGCTGTTTTTTTTGCCTATTTCAGTGTTTCGAAGAAAAGGAATATCAAACGGAGTCCAAACGCGATGAAACCTTCGGGAGCGATCTTTTTGGAACAAATGCAAACCTGGAGACTTAGAGTGGATGTCAAGCAACGCCCGAGGCGGCCACGAGGGTGCCCGGCGCGCCCCCTATAGGTGGGCGCCCCCACCCTCATTGGCCCCTCGGGAGTCCGCTGACCTAATTCTTCCTCCTATATATACCTACGTACCCCGAGAACATCAGAACAGACCACGAAAACCTAATTCCACCGCCGCAACCTTCTGTATCCGCGAGATCCCATCTTGGAGCCTTCGCCGGCGCTCCAGCGGAGCGGGAATCGACCACGGAGGGCCTCTACATCATCTCCAAGGCCTCTCCGATGAGTTGTGAGTAGTTTACCACAGACCTTCGGGTCCATAGTTATTATCTAGATGGCTTCTTCTCTCTCTTTGAATCTCAATACAAAGTTCTCCTCTATCTTCTTGGAGATCTATTTGATGTAACTCTTTTTGCGGTGTGTTTGTCGAGATCCAATGAATTGTGGGTTTGTGATCAAGTTTATCTATGAGAAATATTTGAATCTCCTCTAAATTCTTTTATGTGTGATTAAGTTATCTTTGCAAGTCTCTTCGAATTATCAGTTTGGTTTGGCCTACTAGATTGATCTTTGTTGCAATGGGAGAAGTGCTTAGCTTTGGGTTCAATATTGTTGTGTCCTTTCCCAGTGACAGCAGGGGCAGCAAGGCACGTATTGTATTGTTGCCATCGAGGATAAAAAGATGGGGTTTATATCATATTGCATGAGTTTATCCCTCTACATCATGTCATCTTTCTTAATGCGTTACTCTGTTCTTATGAACTTAATACTCTAAATGCATGCTGGATAGCGGTCGATGTGTGGAGTAATAGTAGTAGATGCAGGCAGGAGTCAATCTACTTGTCACGGACGTGATGCCTATATACATGATCATGCCTAGATAATCTCATAATTATTCGCTTTTCTATCAATTGCTCGACAACAATTTGTTCACCCACCGTAACACTTATGCTATTTTGAGAGAAGCCACTAGTGAAGCCTATAGCCCCCGGGTCTATCTTTTATCATATAAGTTTACCATCTACTTTTATTTGCATCTTTACTTTTCCAATCTATATCATAAAAATACCAAAAATATATTTATCTTATCATATTATCTCTATCAAATCTCACTTTCGCAAGTGGCCGTGAAGGGATTGACAACCCCTTTATTGCGTTGGTTGCGAGGTTCTTGTTTGTTTGTGTAGGTGCATGGGACTTTTGAGGAGCCTCCTACTGGATTGATACCTTGGTTCTCAAAAACTGAGGGAAATACTTATGCTACTTTGCTGCATCACCCTTTCTTCTTCAAGGAAAACCAACACAAGCTCAAGACGTAGTAGGTAACCTCTACGACATCTTTGTCTACGCCTTGCCATTGCATTGATAACCACCATAGCCTTACTTTTGCGTTGCTTACCCATAGAGACTAGCCTTCGAGTATTGCCGGCAACGTGTCTTGTGCACATTATTGATCATACTCCCAATATCATACATACCATATCATCGTGGTATCTTGATATCATCTCTTGTGTCACAAAGTTGTCATCACATACACAATTGCTATCTTGGTTCGTGAAGTTTTGTATGAGAAAAGAGCTCACAAGTGAAAGAGCCAAACAAGCTTTTAAGCAAAAAGGGAAAGATAAGCAAAGAGCTTATAAGCAAAAACCATAGCATCATACTACATTAAAATTTTCATATCCGATCATCTTGGATCATACAACCGAAATACCATACATATAGCATACTTGGGATAGAAGTCGTTGCATTTTTGCTTAGTAGGTTGTGCACAAGTTCCGTATCTGCTTATTGTGCAATCGTGCTAGCGTCTCTCTAGTGTTGTGCAACAAGAGCATTTTCGTGGTCTCCACATTTTGGCTCATCCCTTGGTTGCACAACCCCACTTATCTATTTGCGTGTGTGTTTCCGTGTACCGCTACTTGCTTGGTCTCCTTGTTGCATTTGCGAATTTGCGAATCTTTTTCAACATCTTTGAGTCTAACTAACAATTGCATCAAATTTTGTGCCACCATCCTAACCGAGCTCCACCATAAGCTTTTACTTGTGTAGGTGTGAGAACCGACAAGAATTGGTACCAATTGTGCTATTTCCTTGTCCACATTTGAGTGATCATTGATCCATCTTCAACATAGGTCAAGGTAAATTTGGTATAAGTTCTTCTCTTTCTCCCACTCACATATTTGCTTGGAATAATGGATAGGCCAAGTTCTTCTACCAACCCACTCTTCATCGAGCAAGACGACGACATGTAATCATACATCACCAAGAGCCACCTCTTTGGTGCACAACAAGCTTTGCATCAAGAGAAACAAGAAATGAGCAACCACATCGACAACCTCACCGCCGACTTGCGACTCTCCGAGCAACGAACAAGAGACTACTTCGACAACAAGCTCGACACTCACAAACAAGAGAACGATGCAAGAATGGACGAGATCCGTGCCTTGTTGGTGAACCGCCATTCTTCCACTTCTTAATACTCAAGACGGAGCCGCTCAAGTAGACACACCGACGACACCTTGTCCGGCTCAAGCACACCGACATCAAACACTCTACGTCGAGCCGCACGTTAAGACCGCCAAGCATCTCGTAATCCTCTACACGACAATCATCCACAAGAGCAAGTCGACGAGCAAGCACATCGTCATTGTCAACACCAAGCTCCTCTTGCACAAGCTGAAGAACGATAACGTCAACGTCACCAAGAGCAAGCGCGACAACATCAAGATGAACAAGACGCCGAGGCTCAATGTCTTCAACAACAACAACGTCAAGCACAAGCTCTTGAGGCGCAATGTGCCCTTCAAGAATCAAGTCGAGCTATTGTTGAATGCAACCGCGATAGGCGCAATCAATAGGAAGCACTTCGCGAAGAAATTCAAGAGCGGAACTACCAACCAAGAGTGCATCGTCAAGTTCCTCAAGCTCCTCCACAAGCTCGACAAGCTCCTCTACAACCTCAAGTTCAACAAGAGCAAGATGAATATGGAAATCCTCCACGCCAAGAGCAACATGAGGTTGATAATCCTGCACGTCAAGGGCGTCAGCATCACCCTCGACCCCATCACAATGAAGAGCAATGCTACGGCAAGCTAAAGTTCACCATGCCCAAGTTCAATGGAAGCAATGATCCCGAAGAGTACCTATCATGGGCTTTGAAGGTCGACAAAATCTTTTGTTTGCACAACTATGAGGAAGAGAAGAAGATCGCTATGGCATCACTTGAGTTCCAAGACTATTTGCTCGTATGGTGGGAACAAGTCCTTGAGCGCCGAGAAGCAAGAGGTGAACCACCAATCACCACTTGGGCTCAAATGAAGGATGTCATGCGCGCACGCTTTGTGCCCACCTACTACAACCGCGATCTCTTCAAGAAGCTCCAACTCCTCAAGCAAGGAACAAAGAGTGTTGAAGAATACTACAAGGGAATGGAGATAGCCATGATAAGAGCCAATGTAACGTAAGATGATGAGCAAACTATGGCCCGTTTCTTGAATGGCCTCAATCATCCCATCAAGAAGACTGTCGACTTCCAACCCTACTCCAACCTCATTGAGCTCGTGCATCAAGCTACCAAAGTAGAACGTCAAGTGCAAGATGACTTCAAGTACGCCAAGTACTCGTCCAAGACCTACGGCTTCTCCAACAACCAAGCTTCAACGACTCCAACAACTTCTACCTCAACCAAGCCATCTACAAGCAACAACGACAAGTCAAGTTACAAGAAAACTTCGATAACCTCAAGCCGTCCTCCTCCTACTACAAGCAACTTCAAGCCGCGCGCTTCATCATCTACTCCAACCGATGAGATCGTCAAGACAAGCTCCTTCAAGTGTTTCACTTGCGGCGGCCGAGGCCACAAGTCCGTTGAGTGTACCAACAAGTGCACCATGATCCTCAATGACGAAGGAACCTATGACTCCATGAGTGAAGAGGAAATGGAAGCCCTTGAGCAAGTGGCCATGCACCGGCGCGTGAACAAAGATGAAGATGATCAAGTCTTCTGTGATGAGGATTCGAGCCCCGCTATCGTTGTCTCCAAAGTCTTGACTCTTCAACAACAACAAGACGAAGACCAAAGATGCCACATCTTCCACACAAAGGTCAGCATCAATGGAAGGTCCGTCAAGGTCATCATCGATGGAGGTAGTTGTCACAACTTGGCAAGTGAAGAACTATGCTCCAAGCTCCAATTGGTCAAGATGAAGCACCCACACCCATACAAGGTTCAATGGCTAAGTGATTCCGGCACTATACAAGTTGAGCATACGGTCAAAGTCTCCTTCAAAATTGGAGCATATGAAGACACTTTGGAGTGTGATGTCGTCCCGATGTTCGTTTGCCACCTCCTTCTCGGTCGACCATGGCAATTTGACCGCGGCGTCATCCACAACGGGTGTACCCATCACTATAGCTTCAAGATGAAAGGAAAGGAGTATGTGCTACTACCTATGTCTCCAAGTCAAGTGATTGCCGACAAGCAAGCCACCCATCGTGGAGAAAAGAGTGAGAGAGTGATCCACCCAAAAGAGAGTGAGCGCCACAAGCCAAAATCGAGTGCCTCCACGATGAGCGACAAGAAAAACTTAGTCCTATTTGCCACCAAAAGTGACATGAGAGAAGTGTGTGAGAACCCATCAAGTGTTATGCACTTTGTCCTTGTTTGCAAAGACGAGGCACCAAAAAATAACACCTCTCACGATCCACCTTTAGTGTTGTCTTCTCTTTTGTAGGAATTCCAAGATGTTTTCCCCAATGAGCTACCTCCGGGTCTACCTCCACTACGAGGCATTGAGCACCGAATCGTCCTTATCCCCGGAGAACGTCTATCTAACAAAGCTCCCTACCGCTTCAACCCCGAGGAAACTAAGGAGATCCAACGGCAAGTGCAATAACTAATCGACAACGGTCAAGTACGTGAAAGCTTGAGCCCTTGTGCCGTTCCGGTCATACTTGTTCCAACAAAAGATGGTACTTATTGAATGGTATCCGATTGCCGTCCCATCAATGCTATCACCGTTAGATATCGTTATCCTATTCCACGCTTAGATGATATGCTTGATGAGTTAGCGGAGCCGCCATTTTCTCTAAGATTGAACTTAAGAGTGGCTACTATCAAATACACAACCAAGAAGGTGATGAATGGAAAACTGCATTTAAGACTAAATTTGGTTTATATGAATGGCTTGTTATGCCAATGGGCTTATCCGAAGCACCTGGTACTTTCATGCGAGCCATGCACTTTGTTCTTCGTCCCCATATTGGTGTATTTGTTGTGGTCTATTTTGATGATATCCCTGTCTTTAGCAAATCTCTCAAAGACCATGTCACCCATCTTAGAACCGTGTTGCAAACCCTTAGGAAAGAGCGCCTTTATGCTAATGTGGAAAAATTCCTTTTTGGTGTTGATAAGCTTGTTTTCTTGGGTTTTGTTGTGACTTCTAAGGGTGTTCACGTAGATGAATCTAAGATCAATGCTATTAAAACTTGGCCCCAACCAACCAACTTGCAACAAGTGCGTAGTTTTCTTGGTTTAGCCGGTTTCTATCGTCGCTTTCTGAAGGATTTTAGCACCATTGCTACACCTTTATATTCCTTGAGTAAGAAAAATGCGCCTTTTGTTTGGGGACCATCCCAAGATACCGCATTTAATGAGCTTAAGAATTTGCTTACTCATTCTTTCGTTCTTGCACTACCCAACTTTGACAAACCTTTTTAGATTCATTGTGACGCTAGCGGTCATGGCATAGGAGGTGTGTTAATGCAAAAGAAGCGCCCCATAGCATATTTTAGTGAGAAACTTTCCGGAGTCCAACTCAATTACCCCATCTATGACAAAGAGCTATATGCTTTAGTGCGAGTCTTGCGCGAATGGGAACATTATCTTCGCCCTCATGAATTTATCATTCATACCGATCATGAAACACTTAAGTACTTAAAAGGACAAACTAAGTTGAAGAAGCATCTTGCAAAACGGAGTGAATTCATCGAGTCATTTCCTTATGTCATCAAATACATCAAGGGTAAGGAAAATGTAGCGGCGGATGCCCTTTCCCGCATATGCACGCTTGTCACTAAACTTGAATTGAATGTTATTGGCTTTGAGCACATCAAAGACTTGTATGCGAATGATACTACCTTTGCTATTCCTTATGCTAAGTGTTTGACGCATACATCTTGGGAATGATATTACATCAAGGATGATTATCTTATGAGAGCTAACAAACTTTGCATTCCCGAGTCTTCTCTTCGTTTGCTCCTTTTGCAAGAGGCTCATGGAGGCGGACTCATGGGACGCTTTGGACGCAACAAGACATTCGCCATGCTCTCCAAGAACTACTTTTGGCCCAAGATGTTCCGCGACGTCTCATGCTTCACCAACCGATGCTCTACATGTCGCAAAGCTAAGTCAAAAGCTCAATCCCATGGTCTTTACATGCCTCTTCCTATTCCTTATTAAACTTGGGAAGACATTAACATGGATTTTGTACTTGGTTTGCCTAGGACTCAAAATGGAAAGGATTCCATGTTTGTTGTTGTGGACCGATTCTCTAAAATGGCTGAGTTTATCCCATGCAACAAGATAGACGATGCTTCACATATTGCGAATATCTTTTGTAGGGAAATCTTGCGCCTACATGGAGTGCCCAAGACGATTGTTTCGGACCGCGATGTCAAGTTCTTGAGTTACTTTTGGAAGACTCTATGCGCCAAGCTCGGAATCAAGCTCTTGTTCTCTTCGGCAGACCATCCCCAAACCGATGGCCAAACGGAGGTAACGAACCGTACACTCTCCACTCTACTTCGCGTGTTGATCAAGAGGAACATCAAGGAGTGGGAGGAGTGTCTTCCCATCGCCGAGGACGCCTACAACCACGCAAGACATTCGACAACCAGCAAGTCCCCCTTCGTGGTCGTCTACGGTTTCAACCTGTTGTCCCCATTGGACATTCTACCTCTTCCACTACAAGAGCGCATAAACATGGATGCGAGTGCATGAGCAAGCTACCTCAAGAAGATGCATGAAGATACAAGGCACACCATCGAGCGCCAAGTACAACGACTCGCGACCAAGATCAACATCAACAAGCAACCCATGATATTCAACATTGGAGATCTCGTGTGGCTACACCTTCGCAAGGACCGCTTACCCAAAGAATGCAAGTCCAAACTTCTAGCACGAGCCGATGGACCCTTCAAGGTGCTAGCACGCTACAACAACAACGCTTACAAGATCAACCTACCGAGCGACAAGTACAACGTGAAGGACATCTTCAATGTCAAAGACCTCTCGCCATACCATGGTGATGAAGATTTCGATCCGAGGTCGGATCATTCCCGGGGGGAAATGATGCGGAGCATCCCATGATGAACCCCATGGACGCATCTACATCTCCTACAACACCAATTGGACCAATAACAAGAGCACGTGCAAGAGCTCTCGAAACCGAGGTGACATCACTCCTCTCACAACTCTCTTTTGAATCACACGAGACATGGCTACTACCTCAAACGGAGATGCTTTGCGTACTCAGGTACCAAGGAGTTAGCCATGGAGAAGCTAGGAAGCGAGGAGAATTGGAAGCGGAAGACATGCGTGAAGACGGAGTGGAAAACAGCCTAGTCCCAGGTTGGCTGTATGATTCGGACAAGGTCCCGGACAATCTGGTCAGAGCCCGGATGATCCGGACCCCGGTCTAGACGATCCGGATAACTAGACCAACGACACCCGAAGCTGGACCCCGAAGCCGGATCATCTGGACGAGCACCCGGATCATCCGGACACCAGCCGGACATCCGGACCCTCCTCCGGACATCCGGTCCACTGCCGCCACCGCTTGCGTCTTCAACTCATCCGGGCCATCACCCGGATCATCCGGACAGAGCCCAGATCATCCGCCTCCCCACCCGAATCATCCGGACCCCGCCTGCGTGTGCATGTTGGGCTGAGGCCCATGTACCCCTTCGCCCCCTTAGCCTATATATATGACTCCTCCACCTCTCTTCTAGGATTAGCATTGTGATAGCTCATACTTTGAGATAGAGCCTTGCTCATCCATCCGGATCGACTCCACCGCGAGGGACCGACACCTCTTCGGAGAAGATCCTCGTTGGATTCAAGACCTCCTCTCAGAGAAGACCCTCTTGAAAACCTCCTCACGGAGAAGAACCGGTTACCCTATGTATTGTCCTTTGTTGGATTCGGATCTTGTATCACCTTGTGTCTAGAGAATCTAGCGCATGTGTGACTATATTCTTGTTGGTGGAGTGTTTTTTCGTGTGTTTCCCTCGTGTTCCCCTCATTTCCCCTCCCATGTTATTCATGTTCTTGGTAGGATTCTCTCCAATCGTGGAAGATCAAGCATCTAGGGTTCTACCCTACATTAGGGGGGGGGGGGAATTTCGTGGCCCTTGGTGGAGGGGTCCGAAACGAACCCTATCTCTTGTTTCCCCACACATACGGACTCTAAAAGTAGCCTATACTTATGTATTTCGAAATTACATGGGCCTGGCACAATAATAAGGTGACGCAGCACCTAGAATAGCCTCTAGACTAAATTTATGAAGTGGCATCTTGTATATTTTGTCCAAGGCTTCATGCACTCATTATGGTGGCTTCAAAGTCCTGAAATCATCACTTGTAACTCCGTTCTTGTTCCCCTTGCGCATGCCATCATCTCCATGCTTGGTCTTGCTCCAGTGTTCTTCCCTCTAATCCATGCCAGGCCCTTCATTTGTGAGCAAAACAAATGAATCCAATTTAGACATCATCATATTCTCATGAACATTAGAATCATTACCAAGAAACGAAAGTACCTGATAATTTAATTGGCATGCGCGAGCTCTAGTAATTGGTCTAGTATATGTAGTAGTAGGGTCCGTGGGTGTAACAATGGTATTGATTTCCTCATCAATAACCCAAACATAACGTTGTAAAATAGAATAGTTGAATTTCAGTTAAATTTATTAGGACACACATTCTAATTGTTATGATATGTTGATAAATGTTCAATCAGATCATTCTGAAGCTGTTTATGAGTTCCTCGATTGTGAATCTGATAATTCATGGGTGAATTGCTCGAGCGCCGCTGGATTCTACTCCGGAAGTTAGATAGGATCATACATATATTGAAATCCAGACATCCTCGACTTGTGCATGATCACACGAGTCGTTGTGTTGTAGGGTGGAACCCAAATGGATAATCCTTTTACACTCGGAGGGGGAAAAGGAGAAGAACAACAAGAGAAATCACTCAAACAAAACCCAATTACACATCCACTAGAATACCTTAGTTGAGATCCAGAAGCTTACAAGATCAATCAAAGGAAAAACAAGCACAAAGGTAAGTTCTTCTCAAATCCAAGAGGAGATGAGGTCTTGATGATCTAGATAGATCATTCTCTAGGAGGGGTCTTGATATCCACTTGGGATCTTCTCCTAGGAGGTCTTGGTCTCCTATAGGAGTGGTAGATGAGCAAAGCTCCCTCTAGATAGTATCATACAATTTGCTAACCCTGGCAAATGTCTTAGGCACGAAATATATAGGTGGCTGGATGTGAGGGGCGAGTTGGAGGGCAAACCAAGAACTCCACGACTGAATCCTAGGAGGGCTGTGCGCATGGGGTTCCTGTGGGCATGCTACATGCGTGTGCGCACGTCATAGCTACAATGGTGTGGCCCGTGGGCACGGGGTGATAGAGGTAAAGGTGTCCCGTCTTTCGATGAGATGGTGGTATCGTTTTGGGTGGAGTAGACTTCGACGATCCGACTACGAATGTGCGAGGACGTCGCGGCTTAGCAATCGCTAAACCAACTCCGAGAAGTCATTGACCACGTCGGAGCATGATCAACTTGACCACAAGGGTCTATTTCCTGCAAGCAAACGAAGAACAAGCAAGAAACTAAGATTGCAATCTGGATATTGGGAATAGAAGAGGAAAGCTTTATTGATGAACGTGGGGTTCTGCGACGTCTTTTTCTGGTTGTTGAACACAAATGAAGTACGCGAAGTTGCAGCTACAACGAACTTTAATCTAAACAAAACCCAAAGTCTAAACGGTGCCCTAAGGGCTGTATATATGGAGGAAGAGGGGGGGGGGGATTTCGTAGCCCTTGGGGAAGGGGTCTGAAACCAACCCTATCTCTTGTTTCCCCACACATACGGACTCTAAAAGTAGCATATACTTATGTATTTCGAAATTACATGGGCCTGGCACAATAATAAGGTGACGCAGCACCTAGAATAGCCTCTAGACGAAATTTATGAAGTGACATCTTGTATATTTTGTCCAAGGCTTCATGCACTCATTATGGTGGCTTCAAAGTCCTGAAATCATCACTTGTAACTCCGTTCTTGTTCCCCTTGCGCATGCCATCATCTCCATGCTTGGTCTTGCTCCAGTGTTCTTCCCTCTAATCCATGCCAGGCCCTTCATTTGTGAGCAAAACAAATGAATCCAATTTAGGCATCATCATATTCTCATGAACATTAGAATCATTACCAAGAAACGAAAGTACCTGATAATTTAATTGGCATGTGCGAGCTCTAGTAATTGGTCTAGTATATGTAGCAGTAGGGTCTGTGGGTGTAACAATGGTATTGATGTCCTCATCATCATCCCCTTCTTGAAATGAAGTCGTCCTCGATGGAAGCTCATTTTCCTCTCCCAAATAAGGCTTCAAATCTGCAATGTTAAAAGTGGGACTAACCCCAAAATCTGCAGGCAGATCAAGTTTATTTGCATTATAATTTATTTTCTCTAACACCTTAAAAGGACCATCAGTACGTGGCATTAGCTTTGATTTGCGCAAATTAGGAAACCTATCCTTACACAAATGTAACCAAACGAGATCTCCAGGTGCAAAGACAACATGTTTTCTACCCTTATCTCCAGCAAGTTTATATTTAGCATTCATACGCTCAATGTTTTCCTTAGTTAACTCATGCATTTTTAAGATCAATTCAGCATGTTGTTTAGCATCAAAATTAACCTTCTCCGAAGATGGAAGAGGCAACAAATCAATAGGTGCACGAGGTAGGAAACCATACACAATTTCAAAAGGGCACATCTTACTAGTAGAATGCAATGAACGATTATAAGAAAATTCAATATGTGGCAAGCATTCTTCCCACATTTTCTTATTATTCTTCAAAATATCCCTAAGCATAGTAGACAATGTTCTATTGACTACTTCAGTTTGTCCATCAGTTTGGGAGTTACAAGTAGAACTAAAAAGCAGTTTAGTCCCCAACTTAGCCCATAAACATCTCCAAAAGTGGCTAAGAAATTTAGTATCACGATCTGAAACAATAGTATTTGGCACATCATGCAAGCGAATAATTTCGTGAAAGAACAAATCAACAACATTAACAACATCATCGCTTTTATGACATGGTATACAGTGTGCCATTTCCGAGAATCTATCCACAACAACAAATATGCTATCCCTCCCCTTCTTTGTTCGAGGTAAACCTAAAACAAAGTCCATAGATATATCCTCCCAAGGAACACTAGGTACAGGCAAAGGCATATATAAACCATGAGGATTGAGTCATGACTTAGCGTTTTGACATGTAGTGCAGCGAGCAACAAAAAGCTCAACATCCTGTATCATCTTTGGCCAAAAGAAATGTGTAGCAAGTATATCTTCCGTCTTCTTCACGCCAAAGTGTCCCATTAATCCTCTTCCATGGGCCTCCTGCAACAACAAAAGACGAACGAAGCTAGCTGGAATGCATAGCTTGTTAGCACGAAACACAAATCATCCTTAATGACAAATTTGTTCTATGTTCTCCCTTCTTTACAATTCTGCAATACATCTTTAAATTCAGCATCATGCACATATTGATCTTTGATGGTCTCCAAACCAAATATTTTAAAGTCAAGTTGTGAAAGCATAGTATAACGACGAGAAAATGCATCAGCAATAACATTTCCCTTACCCTTCTTGTGTTTAATGACATAAGTGAAAGTCTCAATGAATTCAACCCATTTAGCATGTCTACGGTTCAGTTTGGCTTGACTTTTAATGTGTTTCAAAGATTCATGATCAGAATGTATAACAAATTCTTTGGGCCATAAATAATGTTGCCATGTTTCGAAAGTCCGATCAAGAGCATATAATTCTTTATTATAATTTGCATAGTTCAGACTAGGCCCACTTAATTTTTCAGAAAAGTATGCAACTGGTTTGCCATCTTGTAATAACACACCTCCTAATCCGATTCCACTACCATCACATTCAAGCTCAAAAGTCTTATTAAAATCAGGAAGTTGGAGTAAAGGAGCGTGTGTCAACTTATCTTTCAATACCGTGAAGGCTTCTTCCTGTGCGGTACCCCCAAAAAAGGCACATCCTTCTCTGTAAGCTCATTGAGAGGTGCAGCAATGATGCTGAAATCTCTTACAAAATGCCTATAGAATTCAGCGAGGCCAAGAAAACTCCTCACTTGTGTGACCGTTTTGGGCCGCGGCAAACTCTCAATAGCTTCAATGTTGGCTTTATCAACTTCAATTCCCTGTGGAGTAACAACATACACTACTGGAAACAGGGAATTTGCCATCAGCCAGCTCTTTGCCATCTGCCAGCTGATGGCAAAGAACGTCTTTGCCATCTGCTTAATAAAAAACAGATGGCAAAGAACTAACAGACGACAAAGAACATGGTTGCCATCAGCCAATTCTTTGCCATCTGCTAGTGGATGGCAAATAATCTTTGCCAACTGCCAGCAGATGGCAAAGAGGTTGCCAACTCCTGTGGCCGTCAAGAGTGTAACGGCGTACCAGCCTCACGTCTTTGCCATCTGCCAGCAGACGGCAAAGATTCTTTGCCATCTGCTGGCAGATGGCAAAGAGATGGGGTTAAAAAAAACTGTGGGGTTATCCCCTCCCTCTCTCCCCACCCATCCAGGTAAAAAAAAACATCCGCGGCCGCTCGCTCCTTCCTTCCTCACCCTAGCCCCAATCCACGCTCCTTCCTTCCTCACCCGCCGCCGCTCCCTCCCACCTCCTCCTCCTCCTTCTGCGCCCTAGGAGCCCCGCCGCCGCCCTGCTGCTACTCCTCCACCGGCCCGCCCTGCTGCGTCGCGAGCCCCTCCCTCCTCTTCGCGTTCCGGTGGTTGATAGTCGGGGTCAACGAGGAGATGCACGCGGCGGCGGCCATGGACGACTCCATGAGCGGGACCACCGCCGTCGCGGCGCCTGCGGCCGGCGGCGCACTCCACGGGGCTCGGGATGTCCGCGGCGGCGCGGGCTGTGGACCGAGAGGCGGGGCCCTTGATGCGTTCCGTTCGAGGGGCTGGTCGGGCTGGCGTGGGATCTGAGCCACCGTTGATGGATTTCTCGCAGCTTGGCTCCTGTTGATTTGGATCCGGTACGATCTCTCTCTCTCGCTCCGGTACGTGTAAAATGTTTGCTCCATGCTCATAGTCCCAAAAGGAAAGTTATTCCGTTGATGAATTCCTGAATTGTTTATTGTATGGATTCATGATTGTCCAATTGTGTCACAATTACTCTGTAGGTGTAAAACCGGAGTGTATAATAATAACATAATATAATTCTGTTTGAGCCACCCCCGCTCGTATGATTAATCTGTTTATTTCCTTTCGTGTCCGGTATTATCGATTTTGCCTGTGAATCCCAAGCCTAATTTCAGTATGACCGTGGTTGAGATTAATAAAGTATAATACATGAGAAAGTAGGAAAAATATGCCTTATACATGGTAAATGTTCTGATCTTCACAAAAGCAGAGAATCTAGATGCAAGAATATCTTGATGGTGTAGATATTTGCACTCCAAGGACACCATGGGACCTCTTGTGAAGCTCATTTTACATTTAAAAATGGAAACATAAACATAATGCAGTGTTCATATATACAGGGACAACTGTATAGAATCGGCAGAGTAGCATTCATGATGTTGAAGATAAAAATTAAATAAATTACTCTCCCACTCATAATGGCATGCCGTTTTAGATACCGAACTGGAAGCTGACACTTTGACCATTCCTTTAACATGTAAAATACATATATAATTATTTATTTTCATATTATTTATTTTTAGGAATCTGTGGGTGCAAGGTCTAGATAATTATACATATAGAGTTTTTAGTTAGCTTGTTGTCAAAGATTAAAAAGTTTGACTATACGCTTTCTATGAATTCATGTATATTAGAACAAAGATAGTTTGAATTAATATAAGCTCAAATAGCAAAGCTAATTTTGCTTACATATGTTCGCATTACTTAGTAACATGAATAATATTGAAGGAAAAAGGTCGAAAAAACACCAGCTGGTTAAATTAATTCTTACATCTCAGAAACATATATGAAAGTAATATTGGATGACCAAAGAAAATGTAACCTCCAAAGGAAGCAACACAAAGCGTGGAACCGAGAACGACCAAGTCCTTCCATTTCTTATTCACCTGTTTCAGCCAACATCTTTTACCTTGAGGACAATTTATGCAACCCGTACTCGCAATCCATGAACTGGTAAAGAAATATTGTTTTTCCAGGTAGCAGCACCAGCTCTTTTAATGATTGCAATTGCATCCAGCCATTTTGTACCCTCTGCTTGCGTACATAGCTGTTGTATACCATTAGTTGCAAACAAATAGGACTATATCCACAGCAAGGAACACATATTTGAATACCCATATTACCTGCCATTAATTCTAGCAAAGGAAAATCTTTACTTTAAGGCATCCAGAAAATGTAAAGATTACCATCCATCCATTCATGTCACAAATTTGGAATTGAGAAAAATTAGTATCTATATGGAAACACGAACTGCAGCTATTGTCCAGGGGCCGCCTAAAGGTCGTCAAATAAGAAATTTCGGTGTCTTACAATATTTATAACATGTAAGTAACAAAAACCTGATAAACATGGATATGTTAATTTTTTTTAAAAAGATTGACCAGCTCGAAGAAATAAGGAGCTACCAAGTGAAAGGATGAGGATCGGAACTTGTTAGGAAAAAGGTAAAATTTTCATACTTTTTGTTCACTGGACAAACATGCAGAATAGTTGATTCCGTGAGATCTTTTCTTTCTTGAAGTATGATACAGGGACGTCTAGGTCCAGTTGGTCGCCACAGAACATTAGCCCTTCTGTACAGGAGAGCATGCTGCTCTACCAACTCCCCACCCGCATGTATACTGTAAAAATGCTCCTCGATGCAGATATATATGTACCAGATTCCGAGTTCTGTCACACATTCGCCATCACAGTCTGTGGTCATTAGCGCCAGCCACCATCGCCATCAACAACCTCACATTGTTCCTTAATTATCACCACTTAGTGCAATCTGGAAACAAAAGAATAAAAGCAAAGAGAGAATACTGTTGTGTCTTCATGTGAAATTATACTGCAGATCTTGTTTGCTATTTAATTCCATTGACATTAAAGCATAAGTTGTAATACATAGCAGCAGTCATATTGATTCTTTCAATTCCACTGCCATCTAAGCTCAGTTATATGTATATTGGGGCAGACGGATTTGCAAATTTGCTTAAAAAATTCAGTTCTACTATTCTCTAGAGATGGCTAATTTCCTAGATAATATAGTTGGATAAGTAAAAACTATAATATTTGACTCCACTTTGCTGCTCCCTATTGTGTATATACAAAATAACTGATCCGATAGAACATACACCTACTCTGCAGCGAAGCATATCTCGATTCTTCCAATCCAGCTCCATTGAAAATGCATACAGATGTGTACGGAGGAATATAAAACGGGCCACAAAGGGTATTGGATGTTAAAGTGTAGTGATTTCAAACGTGTGTTGTAATCTTGCTTGAGAATATGGCATGTTTTCATGAAACTGAACTCTCTAATTGTCGTCAGGGTGCTGGACAACCTGAAGGACTACGCGGTGAGGGCCATTGTCAACGCCGTCGACCACCTGGGCACGGTGGCCTACAAGCTGGCGGACCTGTTCGAGCAGCAGGCTTCCGAGACCTCGACCTTCGAGCTCAAGGTTGCGCGCTTCGAGATCAACGGTATTGCATGTTTGTCTATGTCCAACATTTCACTGTATGTAGCACTGAATGTAGGGCCTGTTTGGATACAATGGCTATGCAAGCAGTGACAGTGGATTGGGTTGTTAATTCTTTGGGTTTAGGATTTATTCTGACTCTATTAGGATTTCAGTTATATTTGTTCCAATGTGGGTTAAAACTCCTTATTATTTCAGTAAAGTGCATGCCCTTGGTTTTCCCCATTGACCTTTGTTGCTCTGAATTTGGCCACCTGGGTAGTGTAGCAGTACTTGTTACATGCAGAGTGTTAGAAATCAGCACTAATTCCGAATTTTTTCCATCATTGCTGCTTAGCACTCACATTTCTTCGCTTAAGGATAGAATATGGAGTAATAGAAGCTTTGGGAAAGGGCTGGAGCTCTTGAGTTTTCCCATGCATGCATACTCTGTTAATTTATTCCGAGTGCCCATAGTTCCCTCTCTAGCAGCACCACCTGTGCTCATAGTCGAGCATTGGATGATATTGTATTTGTCATGATGTACATGGTTCATGAACTATGCCAACCTGCAGCTTTGTTGTACTAGTGATAGTAGGATAATGCAAGTTTTGACAATCCATGCATATTTCCGCATCATAATAATCTTCTTCTTCTAGTCGTCTTCTTCTAACTTTCTTCTTTCCCATTTTACAGATTTGCTTAATATCACGGAAGCTTGGGTTGATGGAGTGCTTGTATTTAGTTTTTGTTTTGACCTTGTGAAACTTGCTACCTATGGATGAAACTATGTATATGTACGGATGAAACTTGCTACTATTGGTAACATGTGTTGGATATATATGTGTTCATGACTATTGGTAATATGTGTTGAATATGCTATATTGGTCATATAAATATATTTGTGTTTGATTTTCTGTGAAAAGGAACTGATATACAAAAAATCAAAATCAAATGGGGCAATATAGTCACTTTGCCATCAGCTGGCAGATGGCAAAGAGGCCAGGTGTCATCTACATGTACAATTTGGGCTGCCCTATTTGGGCTCTTTGCCATCTGCCGGCAGACGGCAAAGCATGCAGCCTTTGCCATCTGCTGGCAGACGGCAAAGAGCCTGCAGCCTTTGCCATCTGCTGGCAGACGGCAAAGTATGCCGTTAGCCTTCTAACGGGGCTAACCCCATTAAGAGGCTTTGCCATCTGCCAGCAGATGGCAAAGCCACAGGCTCTTTGCCATCAGCCAGCAGACGGCAAAGAAGCCTTTACCGGCAGGGTTTCGGACGACCTGTTTGCCATCTGCTGGCAGATGGCAAAGCCTTTGCCATCCGCCGGCCATGCCTTTGCCATCTGCCAGATGGCAGAGTGCCAGATTCCAGAGCCAAAAAAAGATACTCGGTCAGTGCAAAAGGTGCACTTCCCAAGGTTACCAAAAAAACATGCATCACGTAGAGCAATAAAAACAACACGTAAATGTTTCAAATGTTCCTCCAAAGATCTGCTATAAATCAGTATATCATCAAAATAGACTACCACAAATCGTCCAATGAAAGCACGTAAAACTTCGTTCATTAATCTCATGAAAGTACTAGGTGCATTAGTTAACCCAAAAGGCATGACTAACCACTCATATATCCAAACTTAGTTTTAAATGCTGTTTTCCATTCATCTCCCAATTTCATACAAATTTGATGGTATCCACTACGCAAATCAACTTTGAAGAATATTGTAGAGCCACTCAATTCATCAAGCATATCATCTAGCCTAGGAATAGGATGACGATAACAAATAGTAATATTATTAATGCCTCTATAATCAACACACATACATGATGTACCATCCTGTTTTGGCACTAGTATGATAGGTACAACACAAGGACTAAGAGATTCGCATATATAACCTTTGTCGACCAGCTCCTGTACTTGAAGCATAATCTCCTTCGTCTCCTCTGGATTGATACGGTATGGTGCACGGTTTGGCAGCGAAGCACCGGGAATTAAGTCAATCTGATTCTCAATCCCTCGAATGGGTGGTAATCCCGGTGGCTCGTCTTGTGGAAAGATGTTAGCGAACTCCTGCAAAATGTTAGTGACAGCAGGAGGCAAAGAGGAAGGTACATCCTCGAAAGAAAATAATGCCTCTTTGCGCACAAAAGCATAGCAAATAGATTTGCTGAAATCTATATCATCAATATCAGATTTGGTGGCAAGTAAACATGCACTTTTCAATTTAATTTCAGAAGCAACACTAGATGGTTTATTATTAGGCTTCATTTGTTGCTCAAATTCTTTTGCCACAATCGGATTTTCACTCTTATTTTTCTCCTATTTTGCTTTATTAGCTCTATTAATATCATCTTTCAAAATAGAATCAGGAGTCATAGGAAGCAAAGTAATATTTTTATCATTATGAACAAGAGTATATTGATTGTTTCTACCATGGTGTACAGAATTTCTATCAAATTGCCATGGTCTACCAAGTAATAAGGAACATGCTTGTATAGGTACCACATCACAATCAACATAATCAGCATATGTAGAGATACTAAAATGCATACGAACAATACGTGTTACCTTAATCTTGCCGCTGTTGTTGAACCATTGGATGTAGTAAGGATGTGAATGTGGTCTTGTGGTGAGAGATAACTTCTCCACCATCTCTATGCTAGCCAAGTTGTTGCAGCTCCCTCCATCTATGATAACGCACATAGAATGTTCCTTCACAACTCCCTTTGTATGGAACAAATTATGCCTCTAATTTTGCTCAGCTTGTGTGACTTGCACACCCAAAACACGTTGAGCAACTAAACATTCATACCTGTCAGCGTCTTCAGGAGCCATGTATTGCGTCTCATGATCAGAACCATCTCTATCGTGTTCTTCACTTTTAATAAGAGCCAAAGTCTCCTCATCATAGTCACTAGCGGACTCATACCCACCATCCTCGGTAGCAATCATCACACGCTTAGATGAGCATTCGCTTGCATAATGACCTCCACCCTTGCAACGACGACAAATAATATCATGTGTTTGCCCTGTTGATGCCATGGATGAAGAAGAGCTCTGTACGGGACCGAAAGGTGTACTCCTGGCAGATGGTGGTGGTGGTGCCTATTTTCTTGTATCTTGGTTGGAATTGGTGGCTGAAGTCAGTGGTGCTGTAGTAGGACGTGTGGAGTAGAGGATGTACGTGGTGTCCATGATGAAGATCGACCTCCAGAAAAATTAGTTCGCGTCAATGCCTGTCGATCCTGCACTTCACGTTCAGCTTTACAAGCAAGATGGAATAAACGAGTGATATTATTATACTCCTTATACACTAGAATGGTTTGAATCTCTTTATTTAACCCACCCATAAAACGTGCAAGCATATCTTCATTATCCTCAACAATACCACATCTAATCATGCCAGTTTGTAATTCCTGATAATATTCTTCTACAGAATTTTTTCCTTGTCTTAAACGCTGCAATTTTTGAAGCAATTCACGTTGATAATATGGTGGAACCCAATGAGTGCTCATAGCAATTTTCAAAGCAGCTCAAGTAGTTGGAATAGGATATAATCTACAATGTTCAGACCACCAAACAGAAGCAAAACTAGTGAATTCACAAACAGCAGCAGCAACACGTCTCTCCTTAGGATATTGTAAGCATGTGAAATGTTGTTCAGTTTCTAACTCCCAAGTAAGATATACATCAGGAATGTATCTACTCTCAAACAGTGGAATATTCAATTTTAGTTTAGGAATATGATCATAATCTCGTACCTGAGGTGGTAGTGCAGGCCTACCATTGCGATTATATGCCTGTGGACGACCTGGTGCTGGTGGTTGCACATAGTTCTGATTTTTATCAACCTCATCCTCGTAATCGCCTGCATAATCGTCATCCTCCTCGGCACCAGTAGCAACAGTAGCAGGAGCCAAAGAAGCCTCAACAGTAGGTACAGAAGCACCAGAAGTTTGGCCATCCTCAAGAGGAACACGCTTTGCTCGTCCAAACTGATTCAGAAGGGGCGTTGTTGTTGTCGTTGCAGAGGTGCGATAGGTGCAGCCGGTGGAGGTTGGGGAAGACGCTTGAGCAATTCATTAAACTTGTTATCCAGCTTTGTCTTGAACGACTTCTCCATGGCATCTATCTTCTCCATAGCCTCTTCAAATCTGTTTAGCACATCTCCCACTTGGCCACTCATCATTTGCTGAAATTTATCATGCAACTCCTTGTTTGTCATGTTCTCCCAGTCAATCTCGTCAGCTTGTGGTCCTGCCATGGTTAGCAGCAATAGAAACACACGAGAATATGATCCTATAGACTACTAGAAAGTGGCGGGGTGTCACAAATCCGTCAAGCGAATCTCAAATTCTTACCAGTTCTTACCCACCAACAGGTGGTAATCGACAACCGTTGTAGTGAAAACTCTCAAAGGTTGGACACAGCGATTACTAGGTGGTGTCAAACGCACGACGTAGATGTATGTGGATCTGGGAAGGCTTATAATATGGTAGCAAAAGGTCAGCAATTTAATTGAGAGATGCAAAATTGAATAAACGCTCAACGACGATACTGTGCTGGTCCTAGGCTAGACCGTTCTAGAGACGCGAGCCTAGAACACTAACAAAATCACGGCGCTGCACGTAAACAAGGGAGGATCACACTATTTTTTTTCACTTTTTTTTTCACTTTTTTTCCTCTTTTTTTGCTCCGCAACAATTTTTTTTCGAAAAAGTCTACAAATGGTCTAAAAACTGCCTAGCCAAAATTTTACGGACTTAGTTTTCTTGAAACTAGAACTATTTTTTTACTGCGGGTGGCACGAAAGTTGGGGAGTCCGACTCTGTCACGACTGGGAGTATGGCGTGATCTGGAAATCCAAAATAGAGTAACAAATACTGGACTTGGACCAGGACTGCTGGCGGAGATGAATCTGGTGGAACTCAGACTGCTGGCGGAGATGAATCTGGTGGAACTCGGACTCATGACTAATATATGTTGCAGGTGGACTCGGATTGGTGTGATGGCAGCGGATATGTGGTGGCGTATATGGATTCGGATTGGCGGCGAATATGTGGGGTGGTATATGGCAGCGGCGATGATGTTGGTGCGGTGGTGGTATATGGCAGCGACGATGATGATGGTGCGGCGGCGGCGTGACAACTTATGACCAGAACTCAAAACTCTAAAAGACTAGACGCTAAGACCATCAACTTGACACGACGATGCAACCACAAATTCAACAAAGCAAAATACTGAAAAGACTATGCAAAGGCTCAGACTGGTTCGGATATGATGAACTAACCCCATTTTTTTGGCTTTTTCATGGACTGTAGGTATGAAGAACAGACTCGATCTATACTATGAAAGACTGTAAAATCTCACCGAGCAACCTAGAAATATGATACCACTTGATAGAGGCATAGGTGTCCCGTCTTTCGCTGAGATGGTGGTATCGTTTTGGGTGGAGTAGACTTCGATGATCCGACTATGAACGTGCGAGGACGTCGCGCCTTAGCAATCGCTAAACCAACTCCGAAAGGTTGAATATAGATGACCACGCCAGAGCATGATCAACCTGACAACGAGGGTCTATTTCCTGCAAGCAAACGAAGAACAAGCAAGAAACTGAGATTGCAATCTGGATATTGTGAATAGAAGAGAAAAGCTTTATTGATGAATATGGGGTTCTGTGACGTCTTTGTCTGGTCGTTGAATACAAACGAAGTACGTGAAGTTGCAGCTATGGCGAACTTTAATCTAAACAAAACCAAAAGTCTAAACGGTGCCCTAAGGGCTGTATATATGGAGGAAGAGGGGGGGGGGGTGATTTCGTAGCCCTTGGGGAAGGGGTCCAAAACCAACCCTATCTCTTGTTTCCCCACACATACGGACTCTAAAAATAGCCTATACTTATGTATTTCGAAATTACATGGGCCTGGCCCAATAATAAGGTGACGCAACATCTAGAATAGCCTCTGGATGAAACTTATGAATTGGCATCTTGTATATTTCGTCCAAGGCTTCGTGCACTCATTATGGTGGCTTCAAAGTCCCGAAATCATCACTTGTAACTCCGTTCTTGTTCCCCTTGCGCATGCCATCATCTCCATGCTTGGTCTTGCTCCAATGTTCTTCCCTCTTATCCATGCTAGGCCCTTCATTTGTAAGCAAAACAAATGTATCGAATTTAGGTAGCATCATATTCTCATGAACATTAGAATCATTACCAAGAAACAAAAGTACGTGATAATTTAGTTGGCGTGCGCGAGCTCTAGTAATTGGTCCAGTATATGTAGCAGTAGGGGCTGTAGGTGTAACAATGGTATTGATATCCTCATCATGGGGTCAAGAGGCCCTTGCGCTTGGGGTGTGCGTCGTCACTTTCGATAGCTCTCTGGTTAGTCCGTGGGCATGGTGTCGGTGAAGCCCGTGCGCACTGGGTCGCCTGGGAGGTCCTCCCTTCTTCGTGCTGCCGGCCTCCGTCTTCCTTGTGTCCTTGGTGTCCTTCCTCTTGGCCTTGGAGATGTTCCTTAGCTTCTTTGTGGGGGTTACCCTCATTCATTTTTTTTGATTTAAAACAAAACTTTATTCATTTGAAATAACCAATACATTGTTTGTGAGGATCATTACAATTTCATTTGGAGGTTCCTCAAACCAGTCAGAAGTCGAAGAAAATTTAGCTAATGTAGCAAGTTCATGAGCTACTTTATTTGCCTCTCTATTACAATGTTCGAATTGAGTCGTGAAAAAAATCATAGGCATAGTGATAATAGTCCTCGAAAACTGCCGCCGCTGCCCCCCGCTGATTGTCCTCCTTCCTGCATGGTCTCAACCACCTCCATGTTGTCTGAGTTGATGATTAGGTGGTTACACCCTGCCCTTTGCACGATTGTTAGGCCAAACTTGAGAGCTAAAGCTTCAGCCATCAAAACATCTGCACAATAGTCAATCTTTCCATTTCGTCCTGCAATGAACCTACCTTTGTGGTCTCTTGAGACTTCCCCCATCGTACCCTTCAACATCTCATGATCAAAAGAGGCGTCAACATTAAGTTTCACAAAACCCCTAGGAGGATAGTACTAGCCCCCCCTTTTCATCGCCGCCTTTGGAGATGATGCACTTACAAAGTTGGACGCGAGAGCTATACTCCCCATTGCTATCTGATTTGCATTCTGAGTTAGTTCCTTATGCACTAACTTTCGTCTTTCCCACCATAGGTACCAAGCTGAAATAGCTATCATTTCACGTACATTTTGGTACCCCATAATACTCAAGTCTTGGTCTAGAAGAAGTAGAAGGTATTCCAATATTGCCTCTCCGACAAGATCAACCTCACAAGCTTTATTAATAATCACATCCATCCCTAGTCTCTTTCAAACCTCCTTTGCTTTACTACAGAGGAAAAGCATGTGTTTTGTATCTTCAAAACCCCGAGAGCAAGTCGGGCAAGAGGGCGAGACCTTCATGTGTCTATTAGCGAGTGTTACCCGACATGGGAGAGTGCCATGTAATGTAGGCCATATAATTTTTTTTTCACTTTTGCTGGGCAGGATAACTTCCATATCTGACGCCAAACAGGATTTGGTGTGATTCGCCCCATCCCATTAGAATATTTGAGTCTACTCCCATAGTGATAATTCCATTCCACCGAGTAAGTAGACCTTATCAAGAACATACCATTTTTTGTGTAACTCCAGGCAATGAAATCTGTCATATCATATTGTGAAAGTGGGATTGAAAGAATTCGTTGTGCGTCAATGGGCCACATAGTTTGTCTAATCAGTTCCTCGTCCCAATTGTTGGAAGCAGGATCAATTAGGTCACTCACTTTTGATAGCAAATGGCTCCCCCTAGGGGTCACTATCTTCCTAGTGACACATTTTGGGATCCAGGCATCTTCCCAGATATTGATGTTATGTCCGTTACCCACTCGCCAAATATAGCCATGTTTCAGAGTAGTTATACCTGCCATAATGCTCTGCCAGGTGAAAGAAGTGCCATGCTTTGGCTTAGACTTCAGCAAATCGCCATCAGGGTAGTACTTGGCCCTCAGAATAGTGGCACACAAGGAGTCAGGATTATCATTAAGACGTCATGCTTGTTTGGCGGGCAAAGCCAGGTTGAAACAGTGGATATCACGGAATCCCATTCCACCTTGGTTTTTTGGTACACACATTTTCCACTAGGCCATCCAATGCATCCTCCTTCAGTTCTCCTCGTCTCCCCACCAGAAATGCGCTATCGCGTCAATGATTCAATTAATTTTTTTAGGAATTTTAAAGACCGACATTGCATAGGTAGGTATGGCTTGGATCACAGCCTTTAGTAGGATCTCCATCCCCCCAACGGATAGTAATTTTTCCTTCCAACCACTGATTTTCTTAACAATTTGTTAAATCAGAAATTTAAAGCAGTCTGATTTGTCAGCACCCACATTGGCTGGTAAACCCAGGTATTTATCATTCATTGCCTCCATCATTATATTTAGCGTTGTACACATTTGTTCTCTGATCTCAACCGTTGTATTAGGACTAAAGAAAATGCTGGACTTTTCCACACTTATCAGCTGTCCCGACGCCGCACAATATAAATCTAATGGTGATTTCAGGGCCGCTGCACTATGCTGATTGGCTTTCATCAAGATCAATGAATCATCCGCAAAGAGAAGATTTGTGACTGGCGGGGCTTCCCTACAGACTCCTGATATATTTTCGTTTTCCTTAGCATGTGTCAGCAATGCATTCAAGCCCTCTGTATATAGCAGGAAGAGGTATGGTGATAGCGGATCACCCTGCCTCAACCCTCTAGTAGGCTTGAAGCCCTCACTTTCCTCTGCATTGATCCTTACTCTGTATTCGACAGTTGAGACACACTGCATTATCAAATTCACCCATTCTTGACAAAAACCCAATCTCAACATAATCTCCTTCAAAAAAGGCCACTTGACTCTATCGTATGCTTTGTACATGTCAAGTTTTATGGCACACAAGCCTTCTCTACCTTCTCTTTTGTTCTTAATTGTGTGAAAACATTCATAGGCCACTAAAATATTATCCATTATCAGTCTTCCCTGTACGAATGCACTCTGTGTGGGGCTAATGGTTTCTGGTAAAAAAACCTTCAAACGGGTAGCCACCATTTTTGCAAATATTTTGTATACCACATTACATAAGCTGATCGGTTTAAATTGTGTTACCTTTTCTGGTGTATTAATCTTAGGAATCATCACGATCGCCGTATCGTTCCAACCGGTCAGAATAGTACATGTGTTGATTGCTTTCAGGACCTCCTCAATTAGGTCATCCCCCAGCATAGGCTAGAACCTTTTGTAGAAAATAGCATGGAGACCATCTGGCCCTGGAGCTTTTAAGTCCCCAATATCGAATAAAGCCTTGCGAACATCTTCCACGGTATAAGGGGCAAGTAGAGCACTGTTCATTTCATTTGACACTCTCCTACGGACAAGTGATAAAACTTCTTGATTCGGATGCTGAACTTCTGACGTGAAAAGCATTGAAAAATATTTAGTGATGTGATCCGTCAACTCCTTTTATTTTACCCAGTTTCCAGATTCATCTAAGAGTTTCCTTATATTATTTCCTTTTTCCTGGCCGTAGCAACGTTGTGAAAGAAAGCTGTATTACGATCCCCGTGCATCAACCAGTTCGCCCGTCCTCTTTGTAACCAGAAAATTTCCTCTTGATCCAAGATATTTTCAATTACCACAATAATTTCCTTCTAGCGACATCTAGATTCCATATCCAGAGGGCTATGTCTTAGTTTCTCCAATTCTTTTTTCAATTTCCTAATTCTCACCTTCGGTCCCTTTAGAGTTTCTCGATCCCAAGTATGCAGATTGGCATGCACTGCTCTCGTACGATCAGCAAGTGAAGGTCCAATCCCCGCAAGCTTTGCTTTCTCCCAAGATGCCTTAAC
The DNA here is from genome assembly GCA_963921465.1 of Triticum timopheevii. NCBI lineage: Eukaryota > Viridiplantae > Streptophyta > Magnoliopsida > Poales > Poaceae > Triticum > Triticum timopheevii. The sequence goes on from OY997262.1 coordinate 119,160,380, forward strand.
AATTTCAGTGACCGTCTCTTCTTTCAACCACCTTGCCTCAAATTGTTTAACATTTCCCTCTGGTCGTTTGAAAATTTTTTATCCAAAAATCTGTATCTAGTACGATTGGACGATGGTCAGAATGAACATGTTCGTCGTTGGTCACTCCCGCTCGTGGGAATTTATTTGCCCATGCTAAATTACAGGCCGCCTGATCAACACGCTCACGAATTTCGCCTCTACTCCAAGTGAAAAGGTCACCTGTATAGCCTAAATCGTCGAGACCACAATCCATTAGGCATTCACGGAACTCTCTCATCATACCAAGTGGTCTTGCCATACCACCCTCCTTTTCCGAAGGATAGAAAATTTCATTTAAATCCCCCAAAATCACCCAGGGGTGGTTACCCTTACTATGTAGATTGCGAATATCATTCCAAGATAGATAGCATTCATTCCAATTCGGGTGACCATAAAAACCCGTAAAACGCCATTGAACCACATCCTCATACATGAACACAATATCAATAAAATGGGGCAAAACATAGTTCAACTCAACTTTATTCGACTTATAAACAAAACTAGGCCACCGTCCTTACCATCGCTTTCCACTACTAACATAGAGTCAAAACCTAAAGTGCAGTGAAGCTCATCGGCTTTACAATTATTCAAATGGGATTCAGAAAGGAAAATTAAATCTGCCCTTGTACGCTCATGTAGCTCCTAGAGCTCATGAACTGCCATGTTGGAGAGCATACCATGGCAGTTCCATCCTAGGATTTTCATTTTGCCCGGCGGCCTCCCTCCTCACGGGTTGCCAATGTGCCATTTTCATCTTTCTCTTCACCAACCGATTCCACACCTTGCGGAACATACTCCTCCTCCTTCTCGTCAGTCTCCTTTGCAATGTGTGTAACCCCTCCCTCCTCGTTATGGACTACTTCAACTCTACCAGTGGACACCCGCTTGGACGAGACAGTTACATCACCATATAATATGCGCTCATAGCTCTCCATTTCTTTCTCAAAGGAGAACTCTAAATCGCTACCCGTCGGACGAACGCCAAAAGAGTGTCCCCTTTTCCCCCCAGTACTGGCTTACGAGCATCCTCATCTCTGTTTAGCCCCACTTTCTTTTTATCTTTCTTTTTTGAGTTGCGCCGCATGGGATTCTTAGATGCATTGAATTTAAAGCGCAACGCATTGTTCTCTGTACCAGCTCCTGCCATAGCAATCTTGTCAGCAACGGCGTTTGACAACACCTCCAGCACCCCCGGCTGGAAAAGGAGTGGGCTAGCAACAGCCCCAGGCGCTGGGGTTTGGCTGGACAACCCCAAATGCATAGTACCTAGGAGCGTCTGCCCCTCCAGGAGGGCCTGATCTGTAGTTGAAGTAGAGCGCCTGAGAGCCTCCTGGTCCTGCGCTTCACCTTGAAGGGATGGCTCCAGGGGTTTAAGGCCCTGGAACAGAGCAGTCGGTGCACCCGTCCAGTCCACCTGACCAAGCGGCACACCAGTCGTAGCAGGCGCCAAAGCCCCCTGAGAGCGGCCCTCCTGGCCGGTGGTCGTCTTGACGAAAGAAGCGGGCCCCTTATCAGAGACAGTGAGTCCACTTACCGAAGTGGCCACCTTGACGACATCCATGGGCTTGGCGTTGTTGATGTTGACGATACTTGTAGTCGAATTCTTGTCGCCTCGAGGGTAGATCCCGAAGAGGAGACCCCTCCTGCTAGCACCTTGACTCTTCCAGTAAGGCTGAACTCTAAGATTTCTAGGGAAGTAAACTACTCTCTTCTCACTTGGGATTTTACAAAACCTCTTAGAAGTATGACCTACAATCCCACAACACTCACAATACAAAGGTAGCTTCTCATACTTTACATCAAATTTGAGTATCTCTGAACTACCTAAAGGGGTAAGCTCTATAGAACATTTGAGAGGTTCATGCAATAAGATCTTCACACGCACACACAAATATGTTTCAACAATTACATGGTTACGGTGCGATACCTCCAACACCTCTCCCAGTTGATCCTCGAGAGACCGCCCTATACTCTCCGTCTTAAGGTTGAACGAGAGATCGCGTACCTGGACCCAAATGGTCATGACGCTAAGGTCAACCTCCGCCGGGTCGCCCTTGCCGTCGAACTCGGTGAAGATGAGCCCATCCCACTTGAAGTGCCATGGTTGCGCCTTCAGCACAAACTGACGGTCACTCTCAGCGGAAAAATTGAGGATGAACCTCCCGTCGTTGCTAGCCACCTCTTGGAGGGTGGTCACCCCTTGGTTCTTCCATGCCGTGTTCCGGAGGTCGTCGAGGATGACCCTCGGGTTGGCCTGGAAAGGGGATAGGAGGCATCCTACCACCAGGAAACCGATGACGGCCTTGCGAGCAACCTCCATGTCAGTGACAAGAGGCCGGCCCCCATCCCGGATGTGCCCCGACGACTTCGTCCCCAACTGGTGGAGAGAGGGTCCAGCTTGGGCAGTGGCTGACAGTGAACACATAGCCGTGGCGTTCGTCACCACCACCCTCGAACCCTCTCCACTCGTTGGTTTCTTCCCCAAAACATCACTCACATTCCCTCCCTGTCCCGCCATAGTGCACTCCTCACGAACATAGCAGGTGGTAGAAAGAGCAGAAGACAGACTAAGCTACACTTGCAAGGAAAGACCTCTCCCTGTACCACATATATAGCATGCCAGGACCCCCTTCCACCCCACATCAAAGACAGAATTTAAGCGAATAACAATGAGTGAATGGCCATGAATGAGCAGTTTTCTAGTAACTACAGCAAAAAATGCTCCCTTTCCCTCAATTGATTCACAAACGGCAACAACAGGAACCAAAATCAGGGCCTCAATCAACTCTCTCTGGATATTCATACTATAATCTGGCAGATAGGAAAAGTAAACAAGCGTGTCTATAGGTGCTGCCTTATAATACCAAGCGGAGATCACTCTATTGCCCCCCGACGTAATGAAAGCATGAATTTCCAAAGGAAAGATTGATGGCACGACCCCTTGCCGCTGAATAATCTTTCTAAATCCTACCTCAATTGAATGCCCTTCCAAATTAACAAGCGCGGATGCCAAATCCCATTTACAATCACAAAAATATCCTAAAACAGAGTCACCCAAATCCGCGGAAATCGGGCCAACAAAGGATCTTGAAGATCGGATCGATCCTTCCCCCGATGGAATAGAGGGGATCTCACCTTCCAACTTGCCAAAAAACTCCAACGCTCTTCTCCTCGAGGTCTCCAGGCAGCTTCTACGATCTGCCGCCCCATGCAATATTCGCCTAGATTGAGCCCGAATCTCCTCCCAATCTCTCACGCCGAAGAGTCCCCCGATGAGGCTCACTTCAGGCGGATCGACCCCTCCTCCCGGCTTTGCCGCCGGCTCCGTCATCGCCATCACTCGCACTCACACTCCGTCGCCGCCAGATCGCTTTCGCGGTCGCGGGAGCCCTCTGGTTTTTTTATGTAAAAGTGTCGATTCCAGAAATAAGTGAAGCACGGGCTTTGCTACACCTACACCCTCATTCCTAATGACACACAACGTTCCTAGGTGAGGTAGCATCCAAGTTCCATCCATATCCATACACTACAAAAAAGACACATTCGTGACATTTTGGCCCGAACGATTTTTTTGTCATGCTTATGACACTTCTATGATGATAATTGTGACAAAACCCGGTATCATCATATATGTGGTGGGCTCCTACTTCTATGACAAAAAATCATGACAAAAATGGGCTTTTCGTTCTGCGCGGGCCGGAGACGCACCTGCATGACATTCTTTGGGCCGTCCATGACGGAGAAAATCATGGTAGAAGCAAGGGCGAGGAAAATATCGGGGAGTTCCCAGTTACGGTGGGTGGTCGAGGCCGAGCGATGCAGTGTGGTTTGCGCGTTTCTCTCGTACGCGCGCGTGGTGCGAGCCGTGTCGCTATAACTGAATCCGAGCGATCTCCTGCTGCTACGTACTGAAGCCGATCGATCATCCCTTCGCTCCTAACTGAACCCGACCAAGACTCCTTCGCTGCTAACTGAACCCGATCGATTGCTGCTCCGACATGCTTACTGAAGGCGATCGAACCCCCGTGCGAGATGTAGCTAGCCGGTTGGGATGCCTCTAGATGGACAATGCCCGTTGCTCCCGCGCGCACGATACGTAGAACGAGTCGAGACGTGGTGTGAGTCGAGCCGGTTGGGTTGGCTGTGGATGAATAGTTCCCGGTGGGGGTTGGATGTGGATGAACAATTCCTGGTGGGGGTTGGATGAACAAGACCCCGAATGTGTGTAGGCGGTTGCCGCTGGATGAACAGGACCCCGTGGTATGTAGTACGCGGTTGCTGCTGGATGAACAAGAGCCCAAGGAGACCGCCACACACCCTAGCTGGTTGGGGGTGGATGAACAGGACCCCGTGGAGGCTGGTTGAACTGAAGCCGGTGGAGGCTAAATGAACAGTAGCCCTTGGATGAACAGTGCTTGGGGGAGGATGGAGATGGTGGATGAACAGTAGCAGGTGGAGGCTAGAGGAAGTTGATGGTGGATGAACAGTAGCCCGTGGAGTCCCGTTTTGCGGTACGCCACACCCCTCCCGATGAACAGGACCCCGTTTTGTCCGTAGGCAGTCGAAGAGAAGTTTGTTTCCTCCGTTTTGCGGTATGCCACACCCCTCCCGATCAACAGGACCCCGTTTTGACCGTAGGAGCTCGAACAGAAGTCCGTTTCCACTGTTTTGCGGTACGCCAGACCCTTCCCGATGAAAAGGACCCTGTTTCGACCGTACGGGGTCGAACAGAAGGCCTGTTTCCTCCGTTCTGCGGTACGCCAGACCTTGTTTCGACTGTTCCGTCCAAGCCGGTTGGCTCCCGATGAACAGGACGTGTTCTGACCCAATGGCTTCGCTCCCGATGAATAGGACGCGCCCCGACCCAGTCCCTTGGCTCTCGGTGAAGAAGACGTTGTTTCCTCCATTTTGACCTAGCCGGTTAGCTACCGATGAACAGGACGACATCGCTGCCGTCCGTTTCCTATCCATGTACACGAGCCCTGGCCATATTTATGCGCGAGTACGTGTTCGAGACCCCGCCCTTATGTACGTACGTAGCCGTATTTAATTTCTTGCATCGTGGCTGTACGTACATGTACACGTTATATATAAACGGGACTGCATGACATGCTACGACCGCGCCTCTACTACGACACGTGCATTGATACGTCTCCGTCGTATCTATAATTTTTGATTATTCCATGCCAATATTATTCAACTTTCATATACTTTTGGCAACTTTTTATACTATTTTTTGGGACTAACATATTGATCTAGTGCCCAGTGTCAGCTCCTGTTTGTTACATGTTTTATGTTTCGTAGAAACCCAATATCAAACGGAGTTCAAAATGGATAAAAACAGACGGAGAATTATTTTGGAATATTTGTGATTTTTGGGAGGAAGAATCAACGCGAGACGGTGCCCGAGGTGGCCACGAGGGTGGCCCACGCCACCACTCCAGGTGGGCATGCCCCCACCCTCGTGGGCCCCTCGTAAGGCGGTTGATGCTCTACTTTGGCCACAAGAAAGCTAATTTTTGGAAAAACATCTTGGCGAAGGTTTCAATCCAATCGGAGTTATGGATCTCCGGATATAAAAGAAACGGTGTCGGGGTAGAATCTGGGAACGTAGAAATAGAGAGAGACAGATCCAATCTCGGAGCGGCTCTCGCCCCTCCCACGCCATGGGAGACAAGGACCAGAGAGGAAACTCTTCTCCCATCTAGGGAGAAGGTCAAGGAAGAAGGAAAAGAAGGGGGGGCTCTCTCCCATTGCTTCCGGTGGCGTCGGAACGCTGCCGGGGGCCATCATCATCACCGCGATCTACACCAACACCTCCATCATCTTCACCAACATCTCCATCACCTTCCCCCATCTATATTCAGCAGCCCACTCCCCCGCAACCCGCTGTACCCTCTACTTGAACATGGTGCTTTATGCTTCATATTATTATCCAATGATGTGTTGCCATCCTATGATGTCTGAGTAGATTTTCGTTGTCCTACCGGTGATTGATGAATTGCTATGATTGGTTTGAATTGCATGTTTTATTATTGGTGTTGTCCTATTGTGCCCTCAGTGTCACGCAAGCATGAGGGATTCCCGCTGTAGGGTTTGCAATATGTTCATGATTTGCTTATGGTGGGTGGCGTGAGTGACAGAAGCACATACCCGAGTAATTAGGTTGTTTGCGTATGGGATAAAGGGGACTTGATACTTTAATGCTATGGTTGGGTTTTACCTTAATGATCTTTAGTAGTTGCGGATGCTTGCTAGAGTTCCAATCATAAGTGCATATGATCCAAGAAGAGAAAGTATGTCAGCTTATGCCTCTCCCTCAAATAGAATTGTAATAGTGATTACCGGTCTAGTAAAGTAGTCAATTGCTTAGGGACAATTTCACAACTCCTACCACCACTTTTACACACTCGCTATATTTACTTTATTGCTTCTTTATCTAAACAGCCCCTAGTTTATATTTACGTGCTCTTTATTATCTTGCAAACCTATCCAACAACACCTACAAAGTACTTCTAGTTTCATACTTGTTCTAGGTAAAGTGAACACTAAGCGTGCGTAGAGTCGTATCAGTGGCAGATAGGACTTGAGAGAATATTTGTTCTACATTTAGCTCCTCGTTGGGTTCGACACTCTTACTTATCGAAAGAGGCTACAATTATCCCCTACACTTGTGGGTTATCCAGACCTTTTTCTGGCACCGTTGCCGGGGAGTCATACCGTGGGGTGAATATTTTCATGTGTGCTTGTTTGCTTTATCACTAAGTAATTTTTATTTGCTGTTCTTAGTTGCTTTCTATCTTTAGTTATGGATATGGAACACGAAATACCAAAAAAATTAGGTGTACTTGCTACTCATGGAGATGGGGAACCTCCTAAAACCCTCGATGCTCGTTATGTGAAAGAAATTATGTACTACTTTGATAATCCTGAGAAAACCCCATTCAATTATGTTATGGGAGACACGTTGGATCAACGTGAATACTTTAGGGATTATCGCTTGACTCAAAAAGGGAAACTATTATGGGATTGTACTCGGTGCCGACTGGTTCGCACCGCCCTTGTTATTCTTTCTTTTCCGTCCCTTCTTCTTCTGCTGTAATGGGATCGAGTTCTGCTCAGAGACCGCCTCCTTGAGTGTGTTGGGGCTGATAATATTTCGCACATCGGCTATCTGAGGCTCGGTGAAGGCGGCAGCTGGAGGCATCTCCTGAGAACTGAACGCCAGACGACGCCTGATGCAATTGGGTTTCTCCGCGGTACCAGCTAGATCGCAGTCGTCTTTTGCAGGGTTGGGTTCTTGAGAAGGAGGCCCCAAGAATTCGTCACCGTACCCATGTTTGGAAAAGTACTTATCAACGTTGGTAAATGTACCGTCATCATCGTCGTCATCATCCGGATCCTGTGTCATATGCATGTCCGGATCCTGTGCTATATGCATGTCCGGGTCCGGTAGCGTTGCGGCGTTCTTGCCATGGCTTGGCGCCGGCACAACTGGCGGTGTTGTCTGTGGGGTGGTGTCCCCCGCCCCCAAACGAATCTGGCTCTTCAGTCAAAGCTGGGGCCAGCTTAAGCAGGCGCTGAGGGTCATCACATCATCTTCGTTGGCCCTAGCGGGTCGAAACGGAGGTAACAAGTCGTCGCAGCCTCGTAGCACCCGAACCAGTTCAACCCTATACACGGTGGGTGGCATCGGATTACCGTGGAACACGGGGTTGCCTGGTTGAACGATTTTGCCCTAGGCGACATCGATCAACTCCCCGCCCATGAAATGCAGGAGAGTGCATGGAACGTCGGTGCCGGCGCCCTGCGAAAACATGTAGGGCGTCAGGGATGCCCAGTCAAAGGCAAGGAGATGAAGTCATCGGCCAAGAGGCTTAGTTACCGTGATGGCGTCGAGGTCGGCTAATGTCGAGGCACCGCCAACGGCAGGCGTGCAAGTGACGGAGGGGCCGCTTGCTGCCGAGGTGCCGGCCGGCGTATTCTTCGCACACCCGGGTGCATTAAGCTACAATGCCCGTGCCGGTGCCGGAGACACCAATACCGCCTCTGCCGGAGACACCAATGGTGCCGCCTGCATGTTGTGTGAGTTGCTGGCCGTGAAGCTAGGAACCGCGGGCAGCCCCTGTTGGCCGCCCGCAATCCACGCCTGCAGCCCCTCAATCAAGGTAGGCACAATGGCGTTGAGCGTCGTTCCCAGTTGGTGTTGCACTTGCTCTAGGACCATCTTAGGAATCCGCGCCACTTGTGCCTTGAGTTCTTGAACCTCGTGCGACTGGCTTTCCGAGCTAGTCTTTCTCTCCTTTCGCCCACCAGTGTTATTGTATGACGACCATTTCGTGGACAAGCCTTTGCCGGCCACACGACCAGCTGACGACGGCTTACTGAACTTATCCTTCTTTTTCATTATGTTCAATGCCCTATTTAAAGTGTTGTCCCAAGGGGAGCTCTAAGACGACCCCGCGCTACTGCTTTCAGTGTCCTGCGGAAGGAATGTGAACCATTTAGAAATTTGGCTTCATTAATTAGAATGCAACCATATGGAGCTAATTACGCGGGGGTGTATTCCTTACCAGAACAAGCTCAAGCGCCTTGGTCTTCGGATCCGTGGTAAGCTCCTTTGTTATCGGGTCCACCTTATACTGGGCCCTGACATAGTTCCTGGTCTGCTTGTCACGATATTTCTCGAAGCGGGGCGGTAGGCCTTGCTCGGCACGCTCCGCGTCCTCCTTATCCCATATAGGTTCCGCCACTCTGTAACCGCCGGGACCGAGTTGGTGGACCCCTAAGTTCAAGTCCCGCATATCTTTCCCCCACTGACTTGATTCCACGGTTGCATTGCTCTCGCACTTGAACTTGAACTCCTTTTAGTCATCTTCGCTGATCGAAGGATTTTTCTCCTTAATCTTCTCATAACTATCACCTTTTTCAACCATTCTCTTCACCGCGCCTCTCCAAGTAGCCAGGGCCGTGCTCATCTTCGTGAGGGCGGCACTATTCACTTTATTCCCTAAGAGGCGTGTGTTTGCGACGTCACCGGGGAACTTGTATCGTTCGTGCAGCTTCATGAGAGGAGGTTGCGCAAATTCCCTTGGTCCTTATGCCTTAGGTTCTCGGTGTTGATCGAGACGGTGCTCCGGAGAATGCACCCAAGCTGAACCGCGTACCCTTGACTAATTCTTTGGGCGCCGTTGGATGCCCCTCGGAGGACACTTCAGTAAATTCCTCCTTAACGGTGCCGAGCACGTTCGGGCGCCGGTCCTTCCGTTGCCTCTTTGGTTGGCTGCCATCTATGCGTGCGCTGCCATCATCAGTGGTGGCATCCTTAGCGGCACCATCAGTGGTGTCATCCCAGACGCCAGTAGGGGTTGTGTAGTCAGGATCGGTGTCTTCCGCGGCGTCCTCATAGCGGTGAGGTTCTTCCTCCATCTCCTGGGACAGCTCCCAGAATTGCTTGCCCGAACCGCCGGCCTCATCATTGTGGGCCATGTTCGCTCTAAATAGGAAAAAAGTTTGGTCAAAAAGTTGGTTATTGTCAAGGAACAAGATCTCTAAGTTGACCAAATAACCTAATTCTCGAGGAATTCGCTATTAGTGTGTTATTGCTAAGGTCCAAGTCCCTTCCTAACCCCCTTCTTGTCTCCTCTCACTATCTCTCTCACACACATGGCAAGCAAGGGTGTCTGAGTGTGTGAAAAAATACTAAACTAATCCAAGGGCTGAAAATTGATCATCTATTTTAGATTGCAGTTTTCTTTCTTGGGGCTTCGGTGTGCGGTACAAAACTGAATTTTGGAAATCTACAGAATGGACAAGCTAAGGGCTAAGCTTTCGTCATTTAGGTTTTTATCGAACCGAGGCACCCTAAAAGCCAAGGGTTTATAATTTAGGGTTTGGATCCAACACACTATCCATTGCTTACCACTTACGTTGGATCCTTCTTCTTCCTCTATCCAGCCAAGAGAGATAGATAGATAGATACTAAGTAGCTAGAGTCAAAAGTTGTTGGTAAATTTCTGAAACTCCTTTTAGAATCTTCAATCAGAAAGAGTAATCATTTAGGGTTTGTCGACGCTGAGGCACCCTAAATGCTAAGTTAAGTTTTCATCATTTAGGGTCTATCGATGCTGAGGCACCCTAGGTTGACTGATATATATGGGTATCTTCTAATAATATACCCTATCAAGAAAAGGGAAGAAGAATTGTAAGTTGGGCCTAATCACTTGGCTCTAAACGACTCATGGTTTCGTCTGTCCATGAATTCAGCATATGTGTTTAATGCAGCAAGAATTAAGGGGCAGTTAATCCTACTTAATTAAGTACTAAGATACCCCGGCCCATGCATTAGTCGCAAGTACCCCATATGTCCTATTTTTAGCAAAGTCATGCTAAAATTCACAGAAAATTTCAGCATGACCTTTGCTGAAAATAGGACATATGGAGTACCCGAATTTGCTGGAACGGAAGTTAATCGACATTCCGGCAAACTCAAGGGCCTCTCGGGGTACCTGCAAAATCATTATCCAATGAAGGAATTGCACCGCACACTGTTGCCTCACACTGCTGCCAAAATCATTATCGACATGCTGGTACTGTGTTTCTCAAAAAACATCTTGCAAAGAGTTGCGCCGCACACTACTGCCTAAATAGTTTAAGCAATGATTTTCCAATGAAGGAATTACAACAAACGATTTGTAATACTTGAAGCTAGGCAAAGAAAAAAAATCTGGAGGCCTCCTCTTTGCTAGCACAACTGAATTTCACTCTACGTAGCTAAACAGTCTAACAACCAAATGATGCCTGAATGCGCGCTGCGGGTGTGTCGGTCTAAGAATGAGACCAGTGCCTACTGCATACCAAGTTAACTCATGCTGACAGCAACAAACTTATAACAACATAAATGAAATTGCAGTTGTATGAAACAGAAAGACCATATTGCTAGTCACTAGGCTAGATAGCTCTGCTGACTGAACAGACTTGCAGAAATTGGTGCCACTAAACATTTTCATCTAACTCAATCAGTGCATAGACTTGACAAAACAAAAATAAAATTGCGCCAAATTAATCAGCTTCCAACAGTACAAGTAAAGATTGTACAACTTAACAGTCAAGCAGAAGTTTTGCTTGCATAAAAACAAGTGAAACAAGTTATCTAGCAGACCAACACAAACACAGGTGGTACAAGAGGGAGTATATATGTAAGTTCTATGGCACAAGTTAACAAATCAAGTATGAAGGGCACATAAAGAAACCATTCTTTAGTTGATCCAAGAAAAAAAATACATGTTGCTATTGGATCTGAAAAACATAAGGTCTCACTTCTATCTGAACAAATTTTCCAATTGTTGTTTGAGTTGTTTTTCTACTGCATTTGTTTTTTGAGAAATCTTCTGCTGCTTTTGTGCTGTATATAATTTGTATTTTGCAGCTTCCCCCAAAAGGCTAAACAAATATATGTGCTACTTTCTGTTGTTTTCTGCTCTTTCTTGATATGTACATACTGTGGAGCAGGTAGGAGGACCATTGGTCCCAGGCCATATGTATTATGGACTCTCTTTATCTAGACGGGTCACTAATCCATGATGTATTATGGTAATTTTACACTGCATCAGTAGTTTAATTTAATTTTACTCTAGTTACAGTAGTTTAACTGAATTTTACACTGCATCAGTAGTTTAACTGAATTTTACCCTAGTTACAGTTGTTTAACTGAATTTCACACTGCATCAGTAGTTTAACTGAATTTTACTCTAGATACAGTGGTTTAACTGAATTTTCCTATTTTGTGTGATACACCTACAACAAGTATCTTGAAACACAAGTATTCAGCCCACAATTGTATAGTGAATGAAGCTGCAGCAATTTTGTGTGATACACCTATGACAAGTATCTTGAAATTCAGCTTGGAACAATAACATCCATATGTAAATATCACCGTCGCATTTCATTAGTTCAGGAGCACATCTTCAGCTAGTCTAACAGCAACAACAACACCTCGCCGCTCGATAACACAGTTAATTTGAAGAGCTGTAATTCCTAGATTATCAGGATTCAGGAGCATGCATACCTCGGTGATGGACCAGCTGATGACCAAGGATCTCACCAGGATGTGTGTCCTCGTCTGCAAAGCCATACAAGAAAATAGAGCAAGAAAACAGAGGATGAGGTATGCACGAAGCAAGAACAGAGAAGGGCGCCATGGAGAAGAACACTGCACCTCGGGGAAGCTCTAGATGATGCCCAAGGTGACGAAGAGGAGCGACCCGATCCGCGGTAACGTGGCCAACACCGGCGACCTCACCAGCCCGACGAGCCCGTGGAGGATCTGGCATGGCACACGCAGGATACAGAGCTCAGAAGTGAACAGATCAAGAGAAAGAGGGGTCTACAGCGCTCGGGACGAGGGGAAACAGAAGAGGGGAAGCGAGGGGAGCTCACCGGCGGTGGATTAGGAGCAGCAGGCCGGCCGAATTTGAAGGAGAGGCGGCAGAATCCGATGGAGACGACGTAGACGCTCGTGCTAGACTTCTCCGGCCTGCTTCGTTGCTCGACGACGTGGAGGCAGAGACGCGTTGGGGTGGGGTCGGAGGGGGAGGAAGGGGAGGATGGGAAGAGGGAGGCGGCGGGGGTGCAGGGGCGGCGGTGCACGTAGAGGCGGCGGTGCAGTGTCGGGGCAGCGACGCGCAGTGGGGGGACTGATAGAGATGTGAGATTGGGGAAAGGAGATTGGGGATTTAGTGTGGGGGGAGGGTTAGCAATGGCACACCCCCTAGCGGTGCGTCATTAGTAATTTTTTTTTGATAGCAATGGCGCACCTCCTGACAGTGCGCCATTAGTAATCTTTTTTTGGATAGCAATGGGGCACCTCCTAGCGGTGCGTCATTAGTATTTTTTTTTGGATTTTTAGTTGCATTCATTTGTGAATTGGTAAAACATTTAGGAAGTATTACACTTATGATTGCTTCTTTAGTATTCCTGTTGAATAAGAGGATCGTGGCGTCGATGAAGTGGCGAACCCGGCCGACCCGTTGGCGTACTCGATGCAGACGGAGGAGGCACGACTCCTCGAGTGGACAGAGGGGGCGCGGAGGGTTCGGCCGGCTGGGCACGCCGCGGCGGAGGGCCAGCATCGGCGGCTTGAATCCTAGGTCTCGCTCGGGGGAGGGGCGAGGGAGGGGGTGGGTTATGCACTCGGCCGATTCCGTTCGGGGGAACCGAGCGAGGAGACAGGGGAGGGTGCGGGGGGTTGCCGGCGGGGGTAGAGCGGGGGAGGGTGTGGGGGCCGTCGGCGGCGGTGGAGCGGGGGAGGGTGCGGGGGGTCGTTGGCGGCGAGGGGGATCTGGCGAGGGGGGATGGTGATCGAGATGGAGGGGGATCTGGCGCGGGGGGCGAGGGAGAAAGGAATAGAGCGGGGAAGGTTAGCAATGGCGCACCACCCAGGGGTGCGCCATAAGTAACTTTTTTTAATTATTTTTATTTGCATCTAATAATTTTTTAGAAAATAACGATCAAATTTGAAAACATTTATGAATGTGAAAAAATATGATCAAATTTGTTATTTGAAAATATTTAAGAATATGAAAAAATATCATCAAATTTGTTATTTGAAAATATCATCAAGTTTGTTATTTTAAAATATCATCAATATTTTTTTTGGATTTTTAGTTGCATTCATTTGTGAATTGGTAATATGAAAAAATATCATCAAATTTGAAAAAATATTCATGAATTCAAAAAGTGCCCATAAAATTTAAAAATATTCATGAGTTCAAAAAATATTAACAAATTCAATACTTTTTGTGAGTTAGAAATTCAATACCATAATAAACATAAATAAATATTCATGAGGACACTAGAACAGAAGAAATATCATTTCAATAAGTCGAAATACATTCGAGAAATGAAGGCTACAATTTAAATACAATTGATCTTAGCTAGCTATCTGTTCACAATCTTCTTGCCCTTATTTTTCGCAAATGGAGTTCTTCTCTTGAACGGACGTCCTTTAGGTAGGGTGGTCCTGCTTCTTCTTGTGGTGTATGCTGGTACTTCATCGTCGTCGTCATGTTCCATCTTCGGGTCGCCGTACCTGTCGAAGTCTTGCTCATTGGCGACTCCATCCATTCCGATGATCTTCCTTTTACCTCTCCTCACAACAACACGACTGGGCTTTGACGGGTCGGTAATGAAGAAGCATTGGTCCACTTGGAAAGCCAGTACCCATGACTCATTTTTTGCGGTGACGTTTGCGCCCGCGGTCTTGGATTTGGCTTCGTATAACCATCGTGGTGAAATACCTGTCTTCTGTTAGGACGCTCTTGGCTCATCTGACACGGAACATCGGGACCTTCTCTCCAGCATAGCTCAGCTCCCAGATCTCCTCGATTCTTCCGTAGTATCTGTCCTTGTCATTACCGGCGTAGGATTCCATTGTTACCCCGGAGTTCTGATAACCATCGCTCTTCATGTCCTATCCCTCGATGTAGAATGTGTAGCCGTTGATATCGTACGCCTCATACGTCATCAGGTTGTGCTCGGCGCCCTATGACAAGGCGAATATGAGTTGTTCTTCCGCGGAAGAATCCTCATGTAAAGGGTACGACAGAAGCTTCTCCTTGAACCAACGCGTGAAACATGAGTTGTGCTCTTTGATTATATCTTCGTCCATCCTCTGTTGGCCTCGGTCATTGTATGTCTTCTCAATAAAGGATTTGTGCTCTACCACCCAAGGATCGACCACGTCTATGTGTTGTAGCGCAACTAGGTTTGCTCTTTGAAAGTCGATGAGTCGACCGTCGAAGTCGACATGCATTTCGCGGCGACCCTCACGGTGACCCCATCCAGCGAGCCTGCCGAGGTGCCTGTTGACGGGCAGACCAACGGGGTTCTCGATGCCTAGATAATTCGTGCAGTAGGAGATGCACTCTTCGATCAGAAAGGCCCTGGCTATGCTTCCCTCTGGATGTGACATGTTGCGAACGTATCCTTTGATGATACCATTCATCCTTTCGAACGGCATCATGCTGTGCAGGAACGTCAGCCCGAGTTGGATTATATCCTCCACAATATGGACCAACAGATGCACCATAACGTCGAAGAATGCGGGCGGGAAGTACATCTCAAGCTCGCATAGTATCACCATGATCTCTTCGTGTAGCCTTCTGAGTTGCCTCACGCCAACCGACTTCCGAGAGATGACGTCGAAAAAGTTGCATATGCCAAATAGAGTTTCACGGACGTGCGCGTCCATGATCCCAAGGATTGCAACTGGAAGTATCTGTGTCATCAGCACGTGACAGTCATGAGACTTCATCCCATTGAACTTCTGCTTCGCTGAGTCTAGGTATCTGCTTATCTTCCCCGCGTAACCGTAAGGAAGTTTTACTCCTATGAGGCAGGTGAAAAACTGCTCGATCTCCTCCTGACTTAGAGTGAAGCACGCGGGAGGGAAGTCATTTCCGGTCTTGTTGGACTTTTTGCCTTTGAGACGACTTTCCGTGTCCTGCTTCGCCTCATCGTCATCATCATCATTAGTGTGAAGATCCTCCCTGATGCCCATTGATTTCAAGTCTGCCCTTGCTTTATGCCCATCTTTGGTCCTCTGGCATGTTGAGCAGGGTACCAAGCAGACTCTCGCACACGTTCTTCGTGATATGCATGACATCAAGGCTGTGAGGCACACGGTGGATCTTCCAGTAGGGCAAGTCCCAGAAAATAGACCTCATTTTCCATACCTTCAGTAGCGGCTCTGGCGTCTTTCGCTTCTTTCCCGGCTCTGGCGCCTTTTGCTTCTTTCCCGGCAGTGGGCAATCTTTCCAATGTTTCAATAGCTCGTCTATTTCCTCGTCGCTCCTCGTACGCGGGCATCTTCGGGGTTTGGTTTCACCATCGAACAAATCCTTGCATTTTCTCCATGAGTCATCATTGCGAAGCCACCTTCGATGTCCCATGAACACGGTTTTTGAAGACCCGGGATCTCTTTCTAGCTGGCGATACGTTGTGTCATCCATGCACCTGACGCATCCAGAAAATCCGTGGACCACCTGCCCGCGACATATCCGTAACCGAGATTGTCGTGCACCGTCGTGAGCAGTGCGACTCTCATAGGGAAATATTCTTTCTCTGCGGGGTCCCACGTATTGGCTGGCATTTTCCACAGCGTGTCTAGCTCCTCTTTCAGCAGCCCCAGATATAGATTGATGTCGTTCCCTAGTTTTTTGGCCCTTCAACTAGCATACTCATGTGAATTTACTTCCTCTTCATGCACAACCAGGGGGGAAGGTTGTACATCCACACAAACACATGCCAGGTGCTATGTGTGCTTCTCTGGCTGCCAAACGGATTGACTCCATCGGTGCTCGCGCCCAGAACGATGTTCCTTGGATCGTTCCCAAATTCTGGGTGTTAGAAGTTCAACGCTTGCCACTGGCTCGCATCCTTAGGGTGACTCAGCATCTTGTCTTATTTATTTATCTCCGGATCATTTGCGTCATCTTCTCGCTTCTTCTCCTCCCTATCTGCGTGCCAACGCAGGAGCTTTGCTAGATTAGGGTCCGTGAAATACCGCTACAGACGAGGAGTGATCGGAAAGTACCACACCACTTTTCGAGGAGCTTTCTTCCTCTTCTTGTATCGAGTGACGCTGCACACCAGACATATGGTAGACTCCGCGTGCTCGTCCCGATAAATGATGCAATTGTTCATGCAGACATGGTATTTCACGTGCGGTAAATCCAGAGGACACACGATTTTCTTCGCCTCCTCAAAACTGGTCGGGCACTTGTTCCCCTTGGGAAGACGTTCGTGCCAGAATGACATGTTCTCGTTGAAGCATGCGTCGGTCATTTTGTGTTTTACCTTCATATCCAGAGCCATGAGTGCTACTTTCAGGCGGGTATCCTCGGGCCTGCATCCTTCATACAATGGAGTAACCGTGTCTATCTCCAGTTGGTCATGCTTGGCTTTCTCTCGGGCGGCAGCTCTTGCGTTATCCATCTGCTTGAGAAGCAGCTCTTGAATATGAGGGTCCTGCACCTAGCCCATCTATGGTCCATCGTCGTCTGCTCCGGCATCTTCATCTTCATGATCATGCCTTCGTCTGCTCCGGCATCTTCCTCATCATCATGTCCAGCATCTTCTACATGATGACTGTGTATTGCATCTACTTCGTGATCATGTCCTAGAGATTCTTCGTCTTCTCTCCCGGCCTCGCCGCGGTTGTCTTGCCTCCCTTCCTCATTTCTTGCCCGCCCCCCACGGACGACTTCATAATCATCTTCATCACCTTGCCACTGATAGCCATCCATGAAATCACGCAAGAGCAGGTGGTCCCGCACCTGTACTGAATCCGGGTCCATAAGGCTCCTCAGTTTGCATCTTCGACATGGACATCTTATCTCCGTCTCGTTCTTTTGAAGCATCTCGGCCTTCGCGGATCTCAAAAACCTATTCACGATGCCTTCGGTCATCGTGCGGACCATGGTCGCCTACGGGGTAGAGCAAAATGATATTTTAGAACCAAGAATTTTTTTGGCAAGACTTTGCCTAAAAATAGGACAAAAAAGAATGCATAGTGCCAAATTCTCGCCGAAACGGAAATGAATAAACATTCCGGCAAAATATTGGCAACTATCGCATTTCAAATATCGGTACCTGCAAACACAAACATATATGCAACACCACAAACATATGCAACACCACAAACATACATAGATCTAGCTAGGCCATAAAAAGTGCATGTGCACGTTGTTGGAGGGAGAAAAAAGTAGATCTACAACATAAAGAAAGCTTTCCCCTTACTTACCTATCAACAAAAGGTAATTTAACCACTTAATTTGGGTGAATCTATGGTGCAAATGAGGTGAGGAGGAGGAGGCAGCCGAGACAAGCTTGGAGGAGGAGGTGGAGAAAATGAAGTGGGGAAAGTGAGTGTGGTAGGTGGCTGTCCAAAAATATCTAGCTGGTCTCAGGTTACTAATGGCACACCACCTATAAATGCGCCATTACTAACCCTGGTTACTAATGGCGCACCAGTTAGGTGGGGTGCCATTACTAGTTTTGCAAAAAAGGAGATGTTAGTAGTGGCGCACTGTGTATATGGTGTGCCATTACTAGTTTGAACTATTAATGGCGCACTATACTCTGGTGCGCCATTACTAGTTTTGAAAAAAAGTAAAAAAAATTGTTAGTAGTGGCGCACGGGGTGTGTGGTGCGCCATTACTAGTTAAAACTTGTAATGGCGCACTGTGCCCTGGTGCGCCATTACTAGTTTTGGAAAAGTAAAAAAAAGTTTGTTAGTAGCGGCGCACCACATGTGTGGTGCGCCATTAGTGTGATGGACACTAATGGCGTACCAACACATGGTGCACCACTGCTATATAGTAGTGGCGCAACACATGTGTGGTGCGCCATTAGTGCCCATATTATCTATAGCCCTTTTCCTAGTAGTGTTTGTCATTCCATGCCATTGCATTGATAACCACATTGCCTTACTTTTTGGGTTGCTTA
Organism: Triticum timopheevii; assembly: GCA_963921465.1. Classification (NCBI taxonomy): domain Eukaryota; kingdom Viridiplantae; phylum Streptophyta; class Magnoliopsida; order Poales; family Poaceae; genus Triticum; species Triticum timopheevii. The sequence continues at coordinate 119,178,948 of OY997262.1, forward strand.
CCCATCGAGACTAGCCATTGAGTATTGCCAGCAACGTGACTTGTGCACATTAGTGATCATACTCCATATCATAGTGGTGCATATCTTGGTATCATCTTTTGTGTCACGAAGTTGTCATCGCATACATAATTGCTATCTTGGTTCGTGAAGTTTTGCATGAGAAAAGAGCTCAAAAGTGAAAGAGCCAAACAGGCTTTTAAGCAAAGAGGGAAAGATAAGAAAAGAGCTTATAAGCAAGAACCATATCATCATACTACATTAAGATTGTCATATCCTATCATCTTGAATCATACCATCGGTATACCATACATATAGCATACTTGGGATAGGAGTCGTTGCATTTTTTGCTTAGTAGGCTGTGCACAAGTTCCGTATCCGCCTATTGTGCAACCGTGCTAGCGTCTCTCTACTGTTGTGCAACAAGAGCATTTTCGTGGTCCCCACATTTTGGCTCATTCCTTGGTTGCACGACCCCACTTATCTATTTGCGTGTGTGTTTTCTGTGTACCATATCTTGCTATTGGTCTACTTGTTGCATTTGCAAATTTGCAAATCTTTTCCAACATTATTGAAGCTCACTAACAATTGCATCAAATTTTGTGCCACCATCCTAACCGAGCTCCACCATAAGCTTTTACTTGTGTAGGTTTGAGAACTGACAAGAATTGGTACCAATTGTGCTATTTTCTTGTCCACATTTGAGTGATCATTGATCCATCTTCAACATTGGTCAAGGTAGGTATAAGTTCTTCTCTTTCTCCCACTCACATATTTGTTTGGAATGATGGATAGGCCAAGTTCTTCTACCAACCCACTCTTCATCGAGCAAGACGACGACATGTCATCCTACGTTACCAAGAGCCACCTGTTCAGTGCACAACGAGCGCTGCATCAAGAGAAACAAGCAATGAACGACCGCATCGACAATCTCGCCACCGACTTGCGACTCTCCGAAGATGAACAAGACGGTGAGGCTCAACATCTTCAACAACAACAACGTGAAGCACAAGCTCTTGAGGCACAACGTGCCCTTCAAGAATCAAGTCGAGCCATTGCCAACCGCAACCGAGATAGGCGCAATCAAGAGGAAGCACTTTGCAAAGAAATCCATGAGCGGAACTACCAACCAAGAGTGCATCATCAAGTTCCTCAAGCTCCTCCACAAGCTCGACAAGCTCCTCCACAACCTCAAGTTCAACAAGAGCAAGATGACTATGGAAATCCCGCACGCCAAGCGCAACATGAGGTTGATAATCCTCCATGTCAAGGGCATCATCATCACCCTCAACCCCAATACAATGAAGAGCAACGATACGACAAGCTAAAGTTCACCATGCCCAAGTTCAATGGAAGCAATGATCCGGAAGAGTACCTGTCATGGGCATTGAAGGTCGACAAAATCTTTCGTTTGCACAACTATGAGGAAGAGAATAAGATCACTATGGCATCACTTGAGTTCCAAGACTATGTGCTCATATGGTGGGAACAAGTCCTTGAGCGCCGAGAAGCAAGAGGTGAACCACCAATCACCACTTGGGCTCAAATGAAAGATGTCATGCGAGCATGTTTTGTGCCCACCTACTACAACCGTGATATTTTCAAGAAGCTACAACTCCTCAAGCAAGGAACAAAGAGTGTTGAAGAATACTACAAGGAAGTGGAGATAGCCATGATAAGAGCCAATGTCACGGAAGATGATGAGAAAACTATGGCCAGTTTCTTGAATGGCCTCAATCATCCCATCAAGAAGATTGCCGACTTCCAACCCTACTCCAACCTCATTGAGCTCATGCATCAAGCTACCAAAGCAGAACATCAAGTGCAAGATGACTTCAAGTACGCCAAGTACTCGTCCAAGAGCTACGGCTTTTCCAACACCCAAACTTCAACGACTCCTCCAACTTCTACCTCAACCAAGCCAACTACAACCAACAGCGACAAGTCGAGTTACAAGAAAGCTTCGACGACCTCAAGTCGTCCTCCTACTACAAGCAACTTGAAGCCGCAAGCTTCATCATCTACTCCAACCGATGAGACCGTCAGGACAAGCTCCTTCAAGTGTTTCACTTGCGGAGGCCGAGGCCACAAGTCCTTTGGGTGTACGAACAAGTGCACCATGATCCTCAACAACGACGGAACCTATGACTCCAAGAGTGAAGAGGAGATGGAAGCCCTTGAGCAAGTGGCCAGGCACCTACGCATGAATGAAGATGAAGATGATCAAGTCTTTTGTGATGACCATTCGAGCCCTGCTCTCGTTGTCTCTAAAGTCTTGACTCTTCAACATCAACAAGACGAAGACCAAAGATGCCATATCTTCCACACAAAGGCCGACATCAACGGAAGGTCCGTCAAGGTCATCATCGATGGAGGTAGTTGTCACAACTTGGCAAGTGAAGAACTATGCTCCAAGCTCCAATTGGTCAAGATGAAGCACCCGCACCCCTACAAGATCCAATGGCTAAGCGATTCCGGCACTATACAAGGTGAGCATACGGTCAAAGTCTCCTTCAAATTTGGAGCATATGAAGACACTTTGGAGTGTGGTGTCGACCCGATGTCCGTTTGCCACCTTCTTCTTGGTCGATCATGGCAATTTGACCACAGTGTCATCCACAACGGGCGTACCAATCACTATAGCTTCAAGATGAAAGGGAAGGAGTATGTGCTACAACCTATGGTTCCAAGTCAAGTGATCACCGGCAAGCAAGCCACCCATCGTGGAGAAAAGAGTGAGAGAGTGATCCACCCAAAAGAGAGCGAGCACCACAACCAAAATCGAGTGCCTCCATGATGAGCGACAAGAAAAACTTAGTCCTATTTGCCACCAAAAGTGGGATGAGAGAAGTGTGTGAGAACCCATCTAGTGTTATGCACTTTGTCCTTGTGTGCAAAGATGAGGCACCAAAAACCCATCTAGTGTTTGTATGAATTCCAAGATGTTTTCCCCGATGAGCTACCTCCGGGTCTACCTCCCCTACGAGGCATTGAGAACTGAATCGACCTCATCCCCGGAGCACCTCTTCCTAACAAGGCTCCCTATCGCGTCAACCCCGAGGAAACTAAGGAGATCCAATGGCAAGTGCAACAACTAATCGACAATGGTGAAGTACGTGAAAGTTTGAGTCCTTGTGCCATTCTGGTCATACTTGTTCCAAAGAAAGATGGTACTTATAGAATGGTGTCCGATTGCCGTCCCATAAATGCTATCACCGTTAGATATCGCTACCCTATTCAACGCTTAGATGATATGCTTGATGAGCTTAGCGGAGCTGCCATTTTTTCTAAGATTGATCTTAAGAGTGGCTACTATCAAATACGCATCCAAGAAGGTGATGAATGGAAAACCACATTTAAGACCAAATTTCGCTTATATGATTGGCTAGTTATGCCAATGGGTTTATCCGAAGCACCCGGTAGTTTCATGCGAGTCATGCACTTTGTTCTTTGTCCCTATATTTTTGTATTTGTTATGGTCTATTTTGATGACATTCTTGTCTTTAGCAAGTCCCTCAAAGAGCATGTCACCCATCTTAGAACCGTGTTGCAAACCCTTAGGAAAGAGCGCCTTATGCTAATGTGGAAAAATGCATTTTTGGTGTTGATAAGCTTGTTTTCTTGGGTTTTGTTGTGTCTTCTAAGGGTCTTCATATAGAGGAATCTAAGATCAATGCTATTAAAACTTGGACCCAACCAACCAACTTGCAACAAGTGCGTAGTTTTCTTGGTTTAGCCGGTTTCTATCGTTGCTTTGTGAAGGATTTTAGAACCATTGCTTCACCTTTCCATTCTTTGAGTAAGAAGAATGCACCATTTGTTTGGGGACCATCCCAAGATACTGCATTTAATGAGGTTAAGAATTTGCTTACTCATGCTCCCATGCTTGCATTACCCAACTTTGACAAACCTTTTGAGATTCATTGTGATGCTAGCGATAATGGCATGGGAGGTGTGTTAACGCAAGAGAAGTGCCCCATAGTATACTTTAGCGAGAAACTTTCCGGCGTGCAAGTCAATTATCCCATCTATGACAAAGAGCTATATGCTTTAGTGCGAGTTTTGTGTGAATGGGAACATTATCTTCGCCCTCATGAATTTACCATTCATACCGATCATGAAATGCTTAAGTACTTAAAAGGACAAACTAAGTTGAATAAGCGTCATGCAAAATGGAGTGAATTCATACAGTCTTTTCCTTATGCCATCAACTACATCAAGGGTAAGGAAAATGTAGTGGCGGATGCCCTTTCCCGCATATGCACGCTTGTCACTAAACTTGAATTTAATGTTATTGGCTTTGAGCACATAAAAGACTTGTATGCGAATTATCCTACCTTTGCTACTCCTTATGCTAAGTGTTTGACGCATACATCTTGGGAATGATATTACATCAAGGATGATTATCTTATGAGAGCTAACAAACTTTGCATTCCCGAGTCTTCTCTTCTTTTGCTCCTTTTGCAAGAGGCTCATGGAGGCGGACTCATGGGACACTTTGGACGCGACAAGACATTCGCCACGCTCACCAAGACCTACTTTTGTCCCAAGATGTTCTGCGACGCTTCACGCTTCACCATCCGATGCTCTACATGTCGCAAAGCTAAGTCAAAAGCTCAATCCCATGGTCTTTACATGCCTCTTCCTATTCCTTATAAACCTTGGGAAGACATTAGCATGGATTTTGTAATTGGTTTACCTAGAACTCAAAATGGAAAGGATTCCGTGTTTGTTGTTGTGGACCGATTCTCTAAGATGTCACATTTCATTCCATGCAACAAGATAGACGATGCTTCACATATTGCCAATCTTTTTTGTAGGGAAATACTGCGACTCCATGGAGTACCAAAGACAATTGTTTCGGACCGTGACGTCAAGTTCTTGAGTTACTTTTGGAAGACTCTATGCGCCAAGCTTGGAATCAAGCTTTTGTTCTCTTCGGCATACCATCCACAAACCGACGGCCAAACAGAGGTGACGAACCGAACACTCTCCACTCTACTACACTTGTTGATCAAGAGGAACATCAAGGAGTGGGAGGAGTGTCTACCCATCGCCGAGTACGCCTACAACCTTGCAAGACATAGGACTACCCGCAAGTCCCCATTCGAGGTCGTCTACGCCTTCAACCCATTGTCCCCATTGGAAATTCTACCTCTTCCACTACAAGAGCGCACCAACATGGACGTGAGTGCACGAGCAAGTTACCTCAAGAAGTTGCATGAAGATACATGGCACACCATCGAGCGCCAAGTGCAATGACTCGCGACCAAACTAGACACCAACAAGCAACCCATGATATTCAACATTGGAGATCTCATGTGGCTACACCTTCGCAAGGACCGCTTCCCCAAGGAACGCAAGTCCAAACTTCTACCTCGAGCCGATGGACCCTTCAAGGTGCTAGCACGCTACAACAACAACACTTACAAGATCGACCTCCCACGCGACAAGTACAACGTGAGTGACATCTTCATTGTCAAGGACCTCTCGCCATACCATGGTGATGAAGCTTTCGATCCGAGGTCGGATCTTTCCCAAGGAGGGAGGAGATGATGCGGAGCATTCCACAATCATCCCCATGGACGTACCTACATCTCCGACGACACCACTTGGGACTATGACAAGATCTCGAGCAAAGGCTATCAAAGATAAGGTGAACTCGCTCCTCTCCGAATTACCCCTTTCTACACATGAGACATGGCTACTACCTCAAGAGGAAACACTATGTGTGACCAGATACTTAGAAGAAAGCCATGGAACAGCTACATGAAATGGCCAAGACGATGAGGACACCGAGCGTGAAGGCCAAGAAGAAGAGACGCCGAAGATGCTATAGCCACCGGACGACTGGTCGGAACCGGACGTCTGGCACCTGAAGCCCAGCCTGCCCAAGTCCCAGCCGCCGCATGCTACAATGAGCGGACGTCCGCCCGGACCGGACGACCGGCCACACCTCCCAGCGAGCGGACGACCGGCCTGCACCGGACGACTGGCACCATCACCACAAAAGGGAAATTAGCGGAAGTCCGAAGGGACTGGACGTCCGACACCACCATCATAGAATGGAGACAACGGAAGTTCGACAACGACCGGACGTCCGGACCCCCATGAGCCGCTGGACGACCGGTCCCCAGCAGACGTCCGTTGCCTGTGTGCCCGCAGCCTCGGGCTAATGCCCTTGTACCCGCTCACTTCGACCCCCTTTTGTACTATGTCTATAAATAGACCTCTCCCTCCTCCTAGCTAAGGTTAGCATAGGTGGTAGCTCATTTGACATAAAGCTTTGCTCATCCATACAGATCTACTCCTCGAGAGAGACCGCGGCCCCTCTCCGGAGAAGATCCACGTTGGATTCAAGACCTCCTCATGGAGAAGACCCTCCTCAAGACCTCCTCACGGAGAAAAACTGGTTACCCTATGTATCGTCCCTTGTTGGATTCGGATCGTGTATATTTTTGTGTTTCGAGGACCTAGCACATGTGTGATTGATCTTGTTGGTTGAGTGATTTCTCTTGCGTTTCCCCTTGTTTTCACCTCGTTTCCCCCTCGTGTTCTTTGTGTTCTTAATAGGATTCCCCCCAATCGTGAAAGATCAGGCATCGAGGGTTCTACCCTACATCACACAAAGTGATATAAGATCTGAATCCAACAGGGGACGATACATAGGGTAACCAGTTCTTCTCCGTGAGGAGGTTTTGAGGATGGTCTTCTCCGAGAGGAGGTCTTGAATCCAAGTGGATCTTCTCCGAAGAGGTGTCGGTCCCTCGTGATGGAGTAGATCCAGATTGATGAGCAAAGCTCTATCTCAAATGAGCTATCACAATGCTAACCCCAGCTAGGAGGTAGGAGAGGACTATTTATAGTCTAAGTGGATGAAAGGGTAAGTGGCTTCGGCCCAACATACGGGCGGACGCACAGGCGTCGGACGTCCAACGGTCACTAGTCGTCTGAAGGCTCACGAGGGTCCAGACGTGCGGTGCTGGTCGGGCATCTGATGTTTCGGCTCTGGTCAGGATTTGTCAGTCGCCCAGTCGGGGTCAGCCGTCCGGTCATCCGGTCGTTCGGAAGTCTCCGTTCTTCCGATGCTTTGGCTTAGGTGTGTCGGTGCCGGTCGTCCGGAGAGGCTCGATCGTCCGGGCGCTGGGAGGTGTCAGACGTCCATCCGCTGTAGCGTGCGAAGGTTGGGACTTAGCTAGTCGTTTGAAGCCTCTAGGCGTCGGACGTCCGGTCAGCGTCAGTCGTCCAATGACTGGGAGTTTCGAGCGGTCCTTCTTCTTGTCCATTGAACTTGGTGTCCTCGCCATCTTGTCCATTGGGTGTGGTTGATCCATGGCTTTCCTCCAAATACCTGATCACACATAGGGTCTCCGCATGAGGTAGTAGCCATGTCTCCTAAGTAGGAAATGGGATTTCAGAGAGGAGCGAGTTCACCTTATCTTCGATAGCCTTTGCTCGAGCTCTTGTCATTGGTCCAAGTGGTGTCATGGGAGATGTAGATACGTCCATGGGGACGATCGTGGGATGCTTCGCATCATCGCCCCCCCTCTTGGGAAAGGTCCGACCTCAGATCGAAAGCTTCATCACCATGGTATGGCGAGAGGTCCTTGACATTGAAGATGTCGCTCATGTTGTACTTGTCGCGTGGGAGGTCGATCTTGTAAGCATTGTTGTTGTAGCGTGTTAGCACCATGAAGGGTCCATCGGCTCAAGGTAGAAGTTTGGACTTGCGTTCATTGGGGAAGCGGTCCTTGCGAAGGTGTAGCCACACGAGATCTCCAATGTTGAATATCATGGGTTGCTTGTTGATGTTGAGCTTGGTCGCGAGTCGTTGTACTTGGCGCTCGATGGTGTTCCTTGTATCTTCATGCATCTTCTTGAGGTAGCTTGCTCATGCACTCGCGTCCATGTTGGTGCGCTCTTGTAGTGGAAGAGGTAGAATGTCCAATGGGGACAACGGGTTGAAGCCATAGACGACCTCGAAGGTGGACTTGCCGGTAGTCGAATGTCTTGCTCGGTTTTAGGCATACTCGACGATGGGTAGAAACTCCTCCCACTCCTTGATGTTCCTATTGAGCAACACACGAAGTAGAGTGGAGAGCATACGGTTTGTCACCTTCGTTTGGCCGTTGGTTTGGGGACGGTATGCCGAAGAGAACAAGAGCTTGATTCCGATCTTGGCGCATAGAGTCTTCCAAAAGTAACTCAAGAACTTGACGTCGCAGTCCGAGATGATCATCTTGGGCACTCCATATAGGCGCAAGATTTCCCTACAAAAGATATTCACAATATGTGAAGCATCGTCTATCTTGTTGCATGCAATAAAATGAGCCATTTTAGAGAATCGGTCCACAATAGCAAACAAGGAATCCTTTCCATCTTGAGTTCTAGGCAAACCAAGTACAAAATCCATGCTAATGTCTTCCGAAGGTTGATAAGGAATAGGAAGAGGCATGTAAAGACCATGGGCTTGAGCTTTAGACTTAGCTTTGCGACATGTAGAGCATCGGTTGGTGAAGCGTGAGATGTCGCGGAACATCTTGGGCCAAAAGTAGTTCTTGGAGAGCGTGGCAAATGTCTTGTCGCGTCCAAAGTGCCCATGAGTCCGCCTCCATGAGCCTCTTGCAAAAGGAGCGAATGAAGAGAAGAGGGAATGCAAAGTTTGTTAGCTCTCATAAGATAATCATCCTTGATGTAATATTGTTTCCAAGATGTATGCGTCAAACAGTTAGCATAAGGAGTAGCAAAGGTAGGATCATCCACATACAAGTCTTTTATGTGCTGAAAGCCAAAAACATTCAATTCAAGTTTAGTGACAAGCGTGCATATGCGGGAAAGGGCATCCTCCACTACATTTTCCTTACCCTTGATGTACTTGATGACATAAGGAAAAGACTCTATAAAATTCACTCCATTTTGCATGACGCTTGTTCAACTTAGTTTGTCCTTTTAAGTACTTAAGCATTTCATGATCGGTATGAATGATAAATTCATGTGGGCGAAGATAATGTTCCCATTCACTCAAAACTCGGACTAAAGCATATAGCTCTTTGTCATAGATGGGGTAATTGAGTTGCGCTCTGGAAAGTTTCTCACTAAAATATGCTATGGGGCGCTTCTCTTAGTTTGTCAAAGTTGGGTAATGCAAGCACGGGAGCTTGAGTAAGCAAATTTTTAAGCTCATTAAATGTTGTATCTTGGGATGGTCCCCAAACAAAAGGCGCATTTTTCTTACTCAAGGAATGTAAAGGCGTAGCAATGGTGCTAAAATCCTTCACAAAGCGACGATAGAAACCGACTAATCCAAGAAAACTACGCACTTGTTGCAAGTTGGTTGGTTGGGGCCAAGTTTTAATAGCATTGGTCTTAGATTCATCGACATGAACACCCTTAGAAGACACAACAAAACCCAAGAAAACAAGCTTGTCAACACCAAAAAGGCATTTTTCCACATTAGTATAAAGGCGCTCTTTCCTAAGGGTTTGCAACACGGTTCTGAGATGGGTGACATGCTCTTTGAGGGATTTGCTAAAGACAAGAATATCATCAAAATAGACCACAACAAATACACCAATATAGGGACGAAGAACAAAGTGCTTGACTCGCATGAAAGTATCGGGTGCTTCAGATAAACCCATTGGCATGACTAGCCATTCATATAAGCCAAATTTGGTCTTAAATGCGGTTTTCCATTCATCACCTTCTTGGATGCGTATTTGATAGTAGCCACTCTTAAGATCAATCTTAGAGAAAATGGCGGCTCCGCTAATCTCATCAAGCATATCATCTAAGCGTGGAATAGGATAGAGATATCTAACGGTGATAGGATTGATGGGACGGCAATCGGAAACCATCCTATAAGTACTGTCTTTCTTTGGAACAAGTATGACCGGAACGACACAAGGGCTCAAACTTCCATGTACTTGACCGTTGTCGATTAGTCGTTGAACTTGCCATTGGATCTCCTTAGTTTCCTCGGGGTTGACGCGGTAGGGAGCTTTGTTAGGAAGAGGTGCTCCAGGGATGAGGTCGATTCGGTGCTCAATGCCTCGTAGTGGAGGTAGACCCGGAGGTAGCTCATCGGGGAAAACATCTTGGAATTCCTGCAAAAGAGAAGACAACACTAAAGGTAGATTGTGAGAGGTGTTAGTTTTTGGTGCCTTGTCCTTGCACACAAGGACATAGTGCATAACACTGGATGGGTTCTCACACACTTCTCTCATCTCACTTTTGGTGGCAAAGAGGACTAAGTTTTTCTTGTCGCTCATCGTGGAGGCACTCGATTTTGGCTTGTGGCACTCACGTTGTTTTGGGTGGATCACTCTCTCACTCTTTTCTCCATGATGGGTGGCTTGCTTGTCGGTGATCACTTGACTTGGAGACATAGGTCGTAGCACATATTCCTTTCCTTTCATCTTGAAGCTATAGTGATTGGTACGCCCGTTGTGGATGACGCTACGGTCAAATTGCCATGGTCGACCAAGAAGAAGGTGGCAAAATGGACATCAGGACAACATCACACTCCAAAGTGTCTTCATATGCTCCGATTTTGAAGGAGATTTTGACCGTATGCTCAACTTGTATAGTGTTGGAATCGCTTAGCCATTGGACCTTGTAGGGGTGCGGGTGCTTCATCTTGACCAATTGGAGCTTGGAGCATAGTTCTTCACTTGCCAAGTTGTGACAACTTCCTCCATCGATGATGACCTTGACGAATCTTCCATTGATGCCGGCCTTTGTGTGGAAGATGTGGCATCTTTGGTCTTTGTCTTGTTGATGTTGAAGAGTCAACACTTTGGAGACAACGAGAGCGGGGCTCGAATCCTCATCACAAAAGACTTGATCGTCTTCATCTTCGTTCACGCGCCGGTGCATGGCCACTTGCTCAAGGGCTTCCATGTCCTCTTCACTCATGGAGTCATAGGTTCCGTCGTCATTGAGGATCATGGTGCGCTTGTTGGTACACTCAAAGGACTTGTGCCTCGGCCGCCGCAAGTGAAACACTTGAAGGAGCTTGTCTTGACGGCCTCATCGGTTGGAGTAGATGATGAAGCGCGCGGCTTGAAGTTGCTTGTAGTAGGAGGACGACTTGAGGTTGTCGAAGCTTTCTTGTAACTCGACTTGTCACTATTGGTTGTAGATGGCTTGGTTGAGGTAGAAGTTCTTGGAGTCGTTGAAGCTTGGGTGTTGGAGAAGCCGTAGCTCTTGGACGAGTACTTGGCATACTTGAAGTCATCTTGCACTTGACGTTGCGCTTTAGTAGCTTGATGCACGAGCTCAATAAGGTTGGAGTAGGGTTGGAAGTCGGCAATCTTCTTGCACTACAAAAAAAAGGCACATCCATGACATTTTGGGCCGAACGAATTTTTTTCTGTCATACTTATGACACTTCTATGACGATAATGGTGACAAAACACGGTATCATCATAGATGTGGTGGGCTCCTACTTATATGACAAAAAATCATGATAGAAACTGGGCTTTTCGTCCCGGGCGGGCCGGAGACGCAGCTGCATGACATTCTTTGGGCCGTCCATGATGGAAAAAACCGTTGTAGAAGCGAGGGTGAGGAAAATTTTGGGGAGTTCCCGGTTACGGTGGGTGATCGGGGGCCAAGCGATGCACGTTGTTTTCGTACCGTACGCGCGTGGGTGCGAGGCGTTGGGTTCTAACTGAACCCGGGCGATGCGTCGCCTATCTGAACCCGAGTGATTGCACTGTAGGCTACGCGTTACTGAACCCAACGATCGAGGGATTCCTTCGCTACTGCTGCTAACTGAAGCCGATCGATGCGGCCTCTAGATGAACAGTGAGCGTTGCTGGGGGGGGGGTTGGATGAACAGTGAGTGTTGCTGGGGGAGGGGGGGGGGGTTGGATGGACAGTTCCCGCTGGGGGTGTTTGAACAGGACCCCATGGTGTTGCCTCTGGATGAACAGGAGCCCGATTGAGCCGGTTGGGACTGGATGAATAGGACCCCGTGGAAGGCTGGATGAACAGGATGACCCCGCGGAGGGCTGGTTAAACAGTAGCCGGTGGAGGGCTGGATGAACAGTAGCCCATGGATGGGTGGTTGAACAGGACCCCATGGAGAGGGCTGGTTGAACAATAGCCGGTGGAGTAGCGCGTGGTGGAGGCTGGATGAACAGTAGGTCGTGGATGAACAATCGCAGGTGGAGGCTGGAGAAGGTCGACGGTGGATGAACAGTAGCCCGTGGAGGCTGGAGGAGGTCGATGGTGGAGATGAACAGTATCCTGTGGAGTCCCATTTTACGGTACGCCACACCCCTCCCGATGAACAGGACCCCCGTTTCGACCGTAGCGCTCCAACATAAGTCCATTTCCTCCGTTTTGCGGTACGCCACACTCCTCTAGATCAACAGGACCCCGTTTTGACCGTAGGAGGTCGAACAGAAGTCCGTTTCCTCCGTTTTGTGGTACGTCAGACCCCTCCCGATGAACATGATCCCGTTTCGACCATGGACGGTCGAACACAAGGCCGTTTCCTCCGTTCTGCGGTATGCCAGGCCTCGTTTCCATAGGCTATTCCGTCCGAGCCCTCCGGAAGAACACGACGATGCATTCCATTCCGACCCAGCCGGTTGGCTCCCCATGAACACGACGATGACGCAGTTTCTCCGTTCGGACCCAGCCATGTACACGAGCCGTGGCCATACGTATGCGCGAGTAGGCGTTTGAGACCCCGCCCGTATGTACGTACGTGGCCGTATTTACTTTCTTGCACCCTATCCATTGTACGTACATGTATATGATACTTGCGCGTATCTACTACGACACATGCGCGCCTCTACTACGACACATGCGTGCCTCTACATCAACCAATATATACATACACATTCGCGACCAGAATGACAACGCTACGTACACCGACCAGGTGGGTCCCGACTGTCAGGCAGTTCCTTGCGTGCGAAGATGTAGCTGGTGGGTCCCAGCAGTCAGGGGGCGAATAATTTTTATTTACCCGTAATATGGACGCACTTCCTTGCGTGCGAAGATGTAGCTGGTGGGTCCCAGCAGTTAGAGGGGAAATGTTTTTTCGCGAAATATGGTGGCCCGTCCAGTGGGTCCCTACTGTCAGGTGGAGGAATAATTATTTTGTGTGTAATAAGGAGCCAATTCCTTACGGCCGCTGTGGACCCATCTTTCATCCTCTCCACGCACAACACCAGGGCGGTGGACAATGGTGAGGCCTAGGAAGGGGACGACGCGAAGCCGGAGAAGACGCGGCAGTGGAAGCCCGCGCGGAGAGGAGTACGAGGGTTCACTGGTTCGGCTGCAGTGTGAGGCTGTCAGATGTTAGGTTCCGACAGACCCTTAAGGTTCGAAGTCTGGGGTGCGTGCGAAGATCTTCCCCCTACCGATTCACGCCCACAACCTCGCGAGAATCTAAGCTAAAACGATGAACAACACGAGGGACACAAGATTTATACTGGTTCGGGCCACCGTTGTGGTGTAATACCCTACTCTAGTGTGTGGTGTGGTGGATTGCCTCAGGGGCTGATGATGAACAGTACAAAGGGAAGAGCAGCCTCGCGAGAGGTGTTCTTGAGCTGGTGCAATAAACTACTTGGGTGAGCTCGATCGCCTATGGATCTGATGGGGACTCGATCTTCTCTCCCCTTCCTCTGTGGTGGCTAGTCCTATTTATAGAGGCCCTGGTCCTCTTCCCAAATATTGAGCGGGAAGGGCGCCAACAATGGCCATTTTGAAGGGGAGCATCTAGTACAAGTTATCCTGACTAAAGTTGGTCTTCGGCTGCCAAAGGCACTGGTGATGACGCCGTCTTCGGCTCCACGGTGACCTCCATCCCGCTGCTCTGCTGGTCTTGGTCTCGTTGCACTGAAATGGCAACCTTTGCCTGATGCCTCGGTACTCCACGCCTGTGCTTGCCCCCTTTGCACCAAAGAGGAAACAAGGACACTACGCAGGCTGGTGCCCGCCTGGTCTCGATCATCATGGCTTGCGTCACGAGCCCTTGTGAGGTACCTGCCTTGATCTCTCCGCCTCCTCACGAGCCTGCCTGGTGAGGCCGTTCCTGAGGAAGTTGTGTGTCGTCCGCCCCACGAGGCTTGGCCCCTCGCGAGGGTCTTGAGTCTGGCACTGATGAAGATGGGCCGTACTGGGCCACCACTTGAGCCACGCCGCAGGCCGCAGGCAGGCAAGTCTGGGGACCCCCGTTCCCAGAACGACGATAGTAGCCCCCGGGCCCAAGGCGCGCTCGGACTTGGCTTAGCGGAGAAGCAAAGGGGCAATTGCGAAGCGCTGTGGGCCCCATCAGCCTGCGGCCTTGGGCGCCGCGTGGCAGTTGATTGGACGTGGGCGCCTCCGCTTCCCAACACTGCCTCGGCAACTGCTTGACTTGACAAGTCCCTGCATGGAGAAATGGGTCATGATTACCTGTGATCGTGGAGGCCGACGGTTGTCCTCCTCCGGACTATAAGTACGGACGGGCGAGAGCCCCCGCAATCCATATCTTCCTGCTTCTCTCCTTCTTCTTCTTCCTCGCCCTTGCTTCCCCCTACGCCAATGGTGCCGATCCGCCGGTTTTCAGTGGAAGAGAAGGGAAAGGCCCCCTGAGAGGGTCCCGACCCGCTTCCGCCGAAGAAGTGGCCTGTCCCCGGCCGCTGCGACGTGGTCGCATGGCAGGAGACGTCGTGGCCATGGTACGAGCGGCCACCTCCTGGGTTCCCGCTGCCCTTGTACGCCCGAATCGAGGGCCTTGGAGAAGAAGACGCCGAGCGACACCGACGCCGCTGCCGGCGACGCCGGCGAGTCACAGCGGTGCGCATTGTCACCCCTGGAGTCCATGCCGAGGGCTCTTCTCGCGAGCTTGTGCTTCACGCCACCATGCCTCTACGATCTTGGATCCGCCTTCCTCCCTCCTTCGCCTTCGAGATGCCGCCGAGTGGATCTCTGGAGCTCTGGCTGCAGCATGCTGACTGTAGCACCCTTGTGACCGGAGCGGAGGTCGCGGTTGTCGCTCCGGGCAAGGTCTACATGACCCGGGGCTGGGGCGAGATCGCCCGGGTCTGCCGGACAGGGGGTGCGCTCATAATTCATCTTGAATACGATGGCGCCTCCTTGATGTTCTTCAAGGTCTTCGACATAGAAGGACACCGGCTGGAGTGCTGCCCCAAGGAGAGCGGCCGGGGCATCGAAGTGGCGAGGACCAGGCCCGCCATCTGCTTCCCCAGCAGCTCCTCAGGCAGTAGCAGAGGAGCCGGAGAATCCAGCGACTCCCCCGAGCATCACGTGACTCCGGAGATGAGCGACGACAGCTACGAGCCCCCGAGCTCGCGTCGCGCTCGGAGCAGGGCAACTTCATCTGGCCGCCGACGCCACTGATCTAGATGGGGTTGGTGCCGGCGCCTGACGGCCCACTATTGATGATGGCGTCTCCTGTGGAGGCGCTCGTAGTTAGCATTCCTTAGGATTAGCACATTTTGTTCCCTACGAGGAATCAAAGAAACACCCCGCGGGGGTATGTAAGGCGCCTGCCATGTCTTTTGTGAATATTATATCCTTATTATGAATCGATGCGAGATGCTTGTCCTGTCCCGGCTCCGCTCCCCCTTTCTATCCTCACGAGGGCTTGGTGCTCTACGCTGAAAGGTCCTGGTCCCCAGGCAGACTTCAGCCGTCGCTGGTATGCCAGGTCGCGATGCCGTGGTCAAGGCCAAGAGGTGAGCGGCCCAAGGTCCAATAAGAGCCTCTGAGTCGCGATGCTCAGGAGGTCCCCTTTAGCACTCAAGCAGCCTCCGCCGGGCGAGAAAGGAAGGCAACGTAGCCGTGACAGAGCCGCACTAGACGAGGGTTTGGCGTTGTCTTGATCCAGCTCCTGTAGAGGCATGACTTATCTCATGAACTTGGAGTCGTTATTCGGCGAGGTGCCTGGCCCGCGCGCCGGCAGCTAGGGTGTCGCTGGGTCAGGTTGAGCTTCTCTCCTCTTCCCCGCACTCTCCTTCGTGCTCTACGTCCTCAGGTCCCAACCCTCGAGCGAGCTCAGCCGCCACTGGTATGATAGGTCGCGATGCCGTGGGTCAAGACCAGGGGGTGAGGGCTGGGGAGCCAGTAAGAGCCCATGAGTCGCGATGCTCAGGTGCCCCCTTTTAACGTGCAAGCGGATCGTATGGGAGAGAGAGAGAGGGAGCTCACGACGCCCCCCACGCTATTCCTTAGGCGGATCCTGTACACCAACATGAGGAAAACAAGGACTACCATTACGGTTGCTTGCCATCCACTGGTTGCTCTGAGGGAGTGATTGAGGCACTGAGGGCCTGGTGAGGTAGCGCTATGTGGGGCTGTCGCGGACAAAGCTTGACCACTCAGATTTGTCGGTGTTGCAGGGACGGACCCATGCGCAAGCGCCATGCCAGAGCGAGCGGCTCCAAAGGTTGGTGTCAGTCGAGCAGGCGATTATCTCAAGCAGGTTAAGCATGAAGAAGAAAATCAACTTAGATAGATGCAGAGAAAGGCAAACGCTGCTGGGTCAGGCCCAAGCGACTTGGGGATGATGCTGCCCGAGGGGCGCCCCCAACAAGGTAAGCTGAAGACAAAAGCAAAATGGATACATGCCGCGGGGACAGACCCATGTGACCTGGGAATGATGCAGCCCTGAGGGCGCTCCCAGCTGAAATGAAACTTGAAAGAAGTCACTTGATACCATTGTAGAGCGAGTGTCGGAGCAGCTGATGGTGCGAGGTGAAGAAGCCAATCCTCACGAGCCCTTGGGGATCCGAGCCTCGGGAGGCTCAGGAGGTCCGGGCGGCTCGGCATGGTCCATCTCCATTTCCTCCAGGAGCGCGCGATGCTTGGCCACCTGAGCTTCCAGAATGCTTCTCATGAGGCGCTGGTGGGCTGCAGCCGCATTCGGCAGGACGAAGGGCATGCGAACATAGCAGTGCGGTGGACCCGCGCAACGCCCCACGCGCGAAGGCCAGAAGCACTCCTGAGACGCGACTCGATTGAGCCCTGGGTAGTCGATGCAGACGCGCAGCCCGCCATCCTTGCCTGGATGGGGAGCTACGCTGGGCAGCGGCGGTTGCCGCGCATGACTCTCGATTCCTTCAACTCCTGAGCGACCTTGGTGATGAACTCCTGAGGGTTGGGCCCTCGTTGCCTCACGCCTTCCTAAGGGAAATGTGCCGTGAAGAACGCCTCCAAGTGGTGCCCGAGCGCCTCCCTCGTGACCTTGGCAAAGTCAGTGGCTCCCTAGGAGAGAGCCCCCGAGCCTTGCCCGAGGAGGGCGCCGGGCGCGCCTTCCTACACGACGGAGGGTGGCGCCCCTTGGATGGGCACATGTCCGGATGTGGCGTCTCTGGAGGAGCCTGCCTCCTGAGGCCCTGAACCAGGTGATGTCTTCTTCTTCTTGGGAGCTGCTTCGGGAAGGTCCCCACTCTTGCTTCCTGGGTCCTCGATTGACGCGGCTTGGAAGGCGCGCTCGAGGGAGCACACCGCATCCTTCTCTTCACAGGGGACCGTGATGACCCCGCCACCTCCTGGTATCTTGAGGGCGTTGCAGCCATGGTGAGTCACTGCCATGAACTTAGCCAGGGCTAGATACCCGAGGATGGCATTGTATGGTAGGCGAATGTGGGCGACGTCAAAGTCAATGAGCTCAGTGCGGTAGTTCTTGCGCTGTCCAAAAGTGACAGGGAGGCGGACCTGCCCTATCGGGACAGCGGAACCATCAGTGACTCCTGAGAAGGGCTTGGTTGGTTGAAGCTGATCATATGGCACTTGAAGATTGTTGAACGTCTCGACGGACAGGACGTTGAGCCCTGCCCCGCCGTCGATGAGGGTCCTGGTAACTTGCACATTGCTGATGACTGGGGAGCAGAGCATCGGGAGGACACCGGCTGTTGTCGTGCACTTGAGCTGATCCGCTGAGCTGAACATGATGGTGCACGCGGACCACCTGAGAGGGCGCGTGGCCTCAAGCTTGGGGAGGACTACATTCACCTCGCGAGCAAAATTCTTGAAGATGCACTGAGAGGGTGGGGCCTGAGCGCCGCCCAAGATGCAAGCGATTGCACGCGGCTCCTGGAAGCCCCCAGCCCCCTCGTCCTGATGATGGTCTTCATTCCTTCTTGGTGGTGGTGGCAGAGGAGGAAGTCCCACGTTGCCTTGCGGGCGATCCTCACGAGGCCGATCCCTCCAAGCCCCCTCGCGAGGCTGGTCCTGCCAGCGGTCCTCGCGAGGCCGGTCAGGCCACCCTTAGCGAGGGCCACGGTCGTCCCATCGTCCTCCACCTCTTGCTCTGCCTCGGCCGTAGCCACGATCGTTGCACTCGGGGCGTCGACCGACACGGCCTTCTCGCACGACCCTGAGCTCTTGGCATTCGTTGGTGTTGTGGGTATGGAGATCGTGGTACACACAGTACCGACTGCCCTTGGACGACTCCGGCTGGTCCCTGCCGCGCTTCATGTCCGGCTCTGCTGCGAGCACAGCTGCTCCCTTGCACTTCACATCTTTGGCCTTGGTTTTCTTCTCTTCTGGGTTTGCTGCTGGGAGCTCGAGAAGGGAGAGGCGTCCCTCCTCAGCCCTTGCGCACTTGGTCGCCAGGTTGAACAGCTCCAGAAATGTACACAGATCTTCGTGGATCACCAACTCCTCCTTCATCTTGACGTCACAAACGCCATTAGAGAATGCCGAGATGATGGCCTCCTCGGTCACCCTGGGAATCTTGAGGCGAGCGCTGTTGAAGCGCTGGATGTACTTCTGCAAGGTTTCTCCGAGTTGCTGCTTGATGCGACGCAGGTCACCCACGGTCGGTGGACGGTCGCGAGTGCCTTGAAAGTTGGTGATGAAGCGAGTGCGCATCTCGTCCCAGGAGGAGATAGTGCCAGGAGGCAGGTTCAGGAGCTAGGTTCGGGCGCCGCCCTTGAGTGCCATGGGAAACCAGTTCGCTGTGACCTTTTCGTCCCCGTTGGTGGCTTCGATGCCTAGCTCATAGAGCTGTAGGAACTCCACGGGGTCGGCAGTGCTGTCGTAGCGAGGAGGCAGGTTAGGTTTGAACTTGCCTGGCCAGGCGACACTGCGTAGCTCGATGGTGAAGGCGCGGCAGCCTGCGGTGGCCACTAGAGCTCTATGCTGATGCGGGGCTTGCTCCTGGGGATTCCCGCGTGCCGCTTCCTGGAGCAGCGCGGGGTCTTGACATGCTGGCGCAGGGATGCGGTCGTGGCGCACCAGTGCTGGGAGCATGCGTGCACCGTCTTGGGGACGAGGGATTTCTCGGCAGCTCCTTTCTTGTCGCGCGGGCGCCGGACACGGTGGATCTCGTACCGGGGCCGCACGCCTTGGAGCCAGGGTGCCTTCTTGGGGAGGAGATGGCGGAGGCACCTCCGGATCTGTGCCTCCTGTGCAGGACGGAGGGCGAGGCAGCAAGAGGGACGGTGCAGGGGAGCCCCCTGCGGCGCTGACGAGCTCGGTGATGCGAGCGAGCCACTCCTCGTAGAGGTCATCAATGTGACGGTAGTGCAGGAGCTTATGTGCTAGGAGCAACACGGCGTGCGCGTCCGTGGGGGCGCGATGGGCGTGGGACAATGAACCAGCTGGAGTCAGCGACGGGGTGGCGGTGCGGCCTTCCCGCCGCACCGAAGGGTGCAGTGACGAGGCCTGCTGCTTGTTCCCTGCCGGGCCGGTGGCGGCGTTGGTGGCAGGCGATGGGGAACGACGGGGACACCCACCGAAGGGAGCCGTCTGGGCGACGCGGGCGGCGAGAGCAGCCCAACGCTCGGCGCGAGCCCGACGAGCGTCTGCCATGGACATGATGGAAGATCAAGCGCGAACAGCGGAAGAAAGATTCCGGCGCACCCCTACCTGGCGCGCCAAATGTCGGATGTTGGGTTCCGGCAGGCCCTTAAGGTTTAAACTCTAGGGTGCGCACGAAGATCTTCCCCCTACCGATTCACGCCCACAACCTCGCGATAATCTAAGCTAAAACGATGAACAACACGAGGGACACAAGATTTATACTGGTTCGGGCCACCGTTGTGGTGTAATACCCTACTCCAGTGTGTGGTGTGGTGGATTGCCTCAGGGGCTGATGATGAATAGTACAAAGGGAAGAGCAGCCTCGCGAGAGGTGTTCTTGAGCTGGTGCGATGAACTACTTGGGTGAGCTCGATCGCTTATGGATCTGATGGGGACTCGATCTTCTCTCCCCTTCCTCTGTGGTGGCTAGTCCTATTTATAGAGGCTCTGGTCCTCTTCCCAAATATTGAGCGGGAAGGGTGCCAACAACGGACATTTTGAAGGGGAACATCTAGTACAAGTTATCCTGACTAAAGTTGGTCTTCGGCTGCCAAAGGCACTGGTGATGACGCCGTGTTGGGCTCCACGTGCCGCTCTACTGGTCTTGGTCTTGTTGCACTGAAATGGCAACCTTTGCCTGATGCCTCGGTACTCCACGCCTGTGCTTGCCCTATTTGCACCAAGGAGGAAACAAGGACACTGCACAGGTCGGCGCCTGCCTGGCGCCTGCCTGGTCTCGATCGTCATGGCTTGCGTCACGAGCACCTCGCGAGGTACCCTGCCTTGATCTCTCTACCTCCTTGCGAGCCTGCCTGGCGAGACCGTTCCTGAGGAAGTCGTGTGTCATCCGCCCCGCGAGGCTTGGACCCTCGCGAGGGTTTTGAGTCTTGTGCTGATGAAGATGGGCCGTACTGGGCCACCACTCGAGCCACGCCGCAGGCCGCAGGCAGGCAAGTCTGGGGACCCCCGTTCCCAGAATGCCGACAGAGGCTGCCGTCGCTGCAGAATAACAGGGGGTGTGGGTGAGTAGAGGCATGCCCTGGCCAGCGGTGGGAGTAGTAGGGGCGGTGAGGCCTACGCGGTAGCACAACGGCCATGGGAGGTGGTAGCAGGCGGTCCCGCCGACGCTGGATTTGGCGGCTGGAGCAAGAAGATCACAGATTGAAGAAACACGACGGGCGTTGGATTGACATCCAATGGTTACGTCTGCTAGAATCGTTTGTTGACGTATATAATAACTAAAAAAATCTCGCATACGCGTCAACTTAATAGGCCCACAAGTCAGACCATTCCCTCTTTTTTTAATAATTTATATATAGCTCATTGCACTTCTTATGCAATTTATTGCAGTCCGTTTTTTGTTGGCCAGGGCCAGGGTTAAAAATTTAAACGAAATTTCGCATATTTCTGTGTGCCAGGGCCAGAACCAAACTATTTTTAATACCGAAATGTCGAGCCAGATTTAAAGTACTTTGAAGATATATTTAAATTAGGTTAAAGACCAATGAAATAGGAATATGAAAATGTGAAAAAATTCAGAAATTATAAAGTAATTGCCAATTTGTCATCTATTTTTATATTTACAACCCATTTCATATTACTTTCAGGATTTGCAGGCGTCTTGAAACAGTTGTAGCCCATCAGGGCATAGAAAAATAAGTAGGCCTGGATTGGGTATTCTTTAGAAAAAATAAATTGGGCTCATTTTCACAAAGAAAAAAAATAGCTGGGCTGGTCACATGGTGAACATAAAATATAAGCCTGGGCTAGACAGGCCACAACGCAGTTCAAACCCTGCTCCGTCTCAATAACAACAACAACAAAAATACTGCTCGAGCAGCTACGTCCTAGGTGTCAGCCAATCTTGTGCTGTTCTCTTGTCTATTGACTATATACGCTCACAATGTCATGGGTCCCAGATGTCAGGAAACCACTAGGAGGAAGCATTTTCTTTTTCCATACGCTGACGTGGTGAGCCCCTACTGTCATCCTCTCCACGTACTTCTGCCGATTCCTCTTGTTTGTTGCCCATGTTGACAACGTGAGAGGGCGGCTCCGTGGCGAGCGCACAAAAGCACGCGGAGGACGATGGCGAGGCCTTGGATGTCGGCATTAACGATTTAGGAGATGGTGGGGCGGCGATGCGTGCGCTGAGGAGCAGCCAGCCGTGGGAGGCAGAAGCAGGTGGCCCCGCTGCCGCTGGTTTGGTTTCGGCGGCTGGAGGAAGACAGGACTGAAGAAACACGATAGACTGTAAAAGCAGCAGGAGTACTTAACAACCTTAACTGAAACTAGCACGGGTACTTAACAACCATAGCTGAAAGCAGTATGAGTACTTATACAGGTTCAACCATACAAAGCACGCCTCGAACAGTGCTACTTTGCCTACAGTTAACCAAGGGTGAGGCCGCCAAGCCCCAGGACAAGGCCCAGGCGCCACCCCGCGCATCCACAACCTTCTGAAAGCGGCTTCATCTTGCGATGTGGTCAATAAACATGACATTCGCTTTAGAGCCATGGAAAAGCAGGAACATAATCTTATGTCCTATTCTCCAGGATGGACGGGCCTTCATTATTTGAGACCGCCCATTAATAAGTATCTTTTCACCTCCAAGGGGAATGAAGTAGGTCGACATAAACATCATGTTGTGAGCAAGCGCAAGTCTGACCTGACCATGGCCAGGCATCTGTATAGGAACAATAGAACTGGCCAGTTTCTGTTTCAAGAAGATCACAACTGTAAAACTGTGTATAAGCAATAGTTTATGAATAACATATATAACAGAAAACATCTCGTACCATAAGTTTCTCGACACAGCTGTACCTGTTTCTCGACACAACTGTAAAACTGTGTATAAGCAATAGTTTATGAATAACATATATAACAGAAAACATCTCGTACCATAAGTTTCTCGACACAGCTGTACCTGTTCAACGAGTGCAGCAGTGGCACACATATCCCACGTGGCCTTCCACGATTGAAATGCCCCACAATTACCTCAAGACGATCAATAAAGTGTAGGAACTTGTGGATGTCGTCCTAGTCAACTTCAGTGCAATCAGTAACAGCCGAGTTCTTACAGAATAACAAACGAGCAGCCTGCTTAACTCTGAAAAACCGTACGCGTGGCACCAATTATAAGAAAATATTAGTTAGAAGTAGCATCTTCGTGAGAGATTCATTGCTACTTCTAAAGTTAAATTGTGATTAGTTAGACAGAATAGGTAGATTAAGAAGTAATCGAGGCAACAAGCAAGAACCAGATACAAAACTAACATGGATGAACAATTGGAACAACATCGGGGGTGGAAGATCGCAGTGAAGATGAGACCAGGTTCTGCTATTTCCATCAAAATTAGTGCGCAAACTTTCAGTCCGTAACACTTGAGAAAGTTTATCCAAGTTCGGCCATAAAAAAGCAGCGATCTTCTTGGTTCATGAACCCAACTCGGAACTTATTTCCGTGGCTTGTCTTCACTGTGACCGTTAAACTGGTGTATTCATTATGGCAAGGCCGAGCATCTTGATACATGTGTTCTAGCATAGCAAATAATGCACTGCAAGAAAAATAATATGAGAACACAATGTATTCCCTATCCAAATCTATAAATAATTTCCTCCTTCACGTCAGTGTTGACCATCGTACTAGTAGTACCTTTTATTCAAATATAGCAATCCAAATTTCCAAATTAGTCAACATCATGTTCAAAAAAAAACCCACCCTCCCGGATAGAAAAGAGGATTCTAGGAACATACTGTGCGCGTTTTAAAATCCTATGTTAGGATGAGAAGGAACAAGTGTGGCGTCTCACCGAGGGCGCAGAAACCTTTAGGGTCCTCGCACTTTGGGCACTGCAAATGAAACACACTAGATTCAGTAGGAAGAAAAATGCATCAACGGCGGCGACTGCCACCTTAGGATTACCCACGACCAAGGGACTTGGATTTATCGGGGATGGGTGAAGAATTCGTACCTAGTTCTCCATGAGAAAACCCTATGCAATCGCCGAGAGGGAGTTTTCTCTGAACAAGCAGACGAGGGAGAAGGGGATTCAGGCCCAGTGAAATATTGCCGCTTCGTCCGTCCAGCTTACTGCTAAAGCTGGAAAGGGGGGGGGTTGTGATTTGACGGCTCATTGGGCATTACGCGGCGCTACGACCGAGGTGTGTCTACCGTGCAGTTGTGCACTCTAATTTGGTGCATATGGCACGTGGACCGCGTTGACGGATGCCCCACATATCAGCGAAAGGAAGTAGAAAGACAGGAGTAACTAGTTACACATAAATATATTTTTGACAGAGAGATACTCCCTCTATAAAGAAATATACAAATCTTTTATATCACAACTTTATACATAAGAAAAATCAAGGGGAATATATATAACATATATAATTATAAAAAATTGAGTTGTTTTTAACATAGTATAGACGAATTGGTGATGATGGTGTGCCTGCCATCCTACAATATAGGCCGTCCGATTTATATCCGACGGATAGGAAGGAAACTATGGCAATTTTGCAAAAAGGTACCCACAAACCTCTCCACATTTGCAAATAAGGCCTTCCCTCGATCATCCTTTTCTCTCACAAGATAAAATACTCATACAAATGCATCTTGATGTTACGTGCAACGCACGGGCATTATGGGGGTTCAGCTGAGAATATAATACTCAAACAAGCTCATGGTTCTGGACTTTGGGCCGCAGGCCCACCCTGCATGTTTGGGGGCCCATGTGTTCTACCTTAGCGCTTTTCATATTGCAAGCGATCGGTACATCGCTGGTTTTAGATGCTGTCGAAAGGCAAATACACAAAATTGAATAAAGCAGGGCAGCTGTTGGAATGAAATCGAATGACAGTTCCTAACCAACAATGAGAGTTGCAATTCTATCAACAATATACCATGTGATAAATAATACTGTCGTACTACTTATACACACAGGACACTTGTTTCACCAAGCCAGATTATTACATCAAAATCTCTCGGAGGATAGACCAGTTTGGCAGCTGCGTGCTACTACTGAAGAATTTCAAAGTTGATTTGGACCAGCTCTCCTTGCCAAGAAAGTTCGATTTTGACATCGTCCCCTACCGCAAGATATGATTTAGATTCAAACCTTGACCATCCTTTAGCATCAATCATCATGTGACCATCCTTTGTACTTACGGTATATTGAGCAGGTTCATTCACACCAAGGCTGCGCATGGTAAGAGAAACTTGCCACGGTCACCCGGATTTTTGAACGGCTCCCTCGTTGCTCTAGGAATTCTCTGTTTGCAAACAAGAAGACATACACAAATAGTTAGATCAACACAGTGAATCATGTGAAACAACATGGAAAGAAAAAAGAACGAAGCACTTGGGCGGCCAATGCTTACCAAGAAGATGGACATGTCGGTTTTTGTAAGGACTTTGGTATAGGAAGTGCGAACTGCAGCCCAGTCTGTTACCGGTGCAACTGCTCGTTCGGTTACCGCTGCACGGGCCGGAGCAGATGAAAGTACAAGTGTTGGTGCCGAAGCCGTTGCTGGTGCCCGTGCCGGTGCGATTGGTAGTGCCGCCGCTGCTGCCGGAGATGGTGCTCCTTGTAGAGCTGGTGCCGGTATCGATGCCCGATCCTCCGGTAGATCAGCCTGATCCGCTGACGTGGTCGGTGCCCAATCCTCAGCTAGATCAGCCTGAGCTGCTACCGTTGTCAGTGCTAGAGCAACTACTGGTGCTTGATCCGTTGCTGAAGGTGGTACCGATGTGCGAGACAGCGGCGATCGTGTCTGGTTTGCTATGATCAGCTTTCTAACTTGACTAGGCTCCATGACCGTGATCGAGTTTTTTTCTTCATTTCTTTTAAACGCGAGAAGGACTAATTGTGGCATTTTGTTAAATCAAACTGCAGTTCATCATAGGGATTCAACTTGTACACAGACAACAGGCTGATCCAATTTTTTCCAGTAATATAAGTGATGGGAATGCCTTCGTTACTGACACGACATAAGAAGTCAAACCTGAAAAAATAGACATTGTAGAGCAAACCAAACGGTTTATTCTGTGATGAATGTCACATGGAAAAACCCGCATCGTAAAATTGCAGGAAAAGAAAGAAAATATGACATTAAATCAATAAGATTTAGATAGTGAATCAATAAGATTTACTTGATGTGACACGGGTGAATCCTTTCCAGGAAATCACTATGTTGAAGTACTAACAGAAGATTGATCGTCCAACTACGAGTGGCATGTAGGGACCCCGCCTACTCCCACAAGCAGGACAGTCCAAAGGTCATGACAAATCGTACGGACCGAACATCCATGGGACTAGAAATCCTAGTGGGTGCGATAAACCATGCAATGCATACAGATATTGGAGTGTAACCATAATTGATAAACCGTCCTCACAAAAAAGATGATCTGGATACTCCAAAATATACATACTAAATTGAGTGGACAGACTGTCAGGACCCCGACTCAATGCCACATCGATCTAGCATGTAACACCTCATATCACTTTGCGGCCTCACGCACGGTATCCCCACGGGTGTCGCCTTACCTTTGCCCGGGACCGTTTGCGCCTTTTGGCACACGTATATGATAGTGTCGCTAGCATCCATATGATAAGGAGCCCGGGCTGACATGGCTAGTCGTAAACCCAAAGTGGCACAAACTTACAGGGACAGACATCCATGACCCAGCATCGAACGTGTCGATCATTAGCGAGTGAATCCAGGCTGTAGCACTGGGCTAACAGGACTCCGGTGAACCGGGCTGTGGCGGGCTAATAGGACTCCGGTATTCATCGCGTGACATTTCCCCAAGGGACAGACATAGGAACGAAGAAGGACACATGCCGGCCAGCCTAAGTGTTCCGGAGTAGTAGCACGCTACCATGGCTCAGTGGAAGCACTAGGAGACATTTCCCGGTAAGAGAGGCTACTAAGGATAAACAACTAGATAGTCATATCCCACACATAGCAATACACATTACACGTACGCATAACATGCAAGTATGTGCTGTACAACATGGCATCATAGCATAACTCAACAACTCATATAGATAAGGCTCAAAGAGCCATCATAGCATTTATTGCAAACAGGGGTCACAGGACCCATCATACAGAGCATACAAGCAACAAGCGGAAGCATTACATGTCTGGGTACAGACATCTACAAATGAAAAAGGCTGAAGAGCCTGACTATCTACAACATCCGATCAAGATCGTAGCTGAGGTACAAGCTACTCGTCGAAGTCCACGAGAACACTAGTAAGACCGAAGTCTCCGCTGCAAAAACATAAATAAAGCAACATGAGTACAAAGGTACTCAGCAAGACTTACATCAGATCCTATCATACATGCACTTGTATCAAGAGGGTAATGTGGGGTTTAGCTGCAGCAAGCCAGCTTTGACTCTGTGGCTATCTTGTTCTACGACTACCAGAACTTCTTTGAGGTGATATGGCGCACACGAGTCCACTAATCACCACACAATACACTACTATGGACTCATCCCCGTCTCCCTACGAGAAGGCCATCCATAGCACTCACACTTGTCTTGAGCATTTTAGAGTATTCACTTCAAGTTGTCTATGTACCATGTAAGCATCCAAGAAGTCCATAACCGCAGACCCGGCTATTCAAAAAGATCATGTTAACCCTGCAGGGGTGTACTTCTTCACACACGCTCTCGCCACTTACCACCATGTACACATCGTGTATCTCGGCTACCTTCAAGCGGAAGCCTGGCGAGGGAGTCGACCACGACCTGACTAACTACACAAGACTCTAGTCCAGGTTTATCGCCTATTTGGGTTCCATCCGCAAGGAGATCCGGCCGGGGTGTCGCTCACAACCCCAAACGATGTGAGCAGGGTTCCCAAGCCCACCATCAGGGTGCCACTTGGTACACCGTGCCACTGTGCCTTGTCTGTCCCAAGCCCACCTAGCCGGGTGCCACTTGGTAGACTACTAACACTACCTACAAACACCAGAAACTAGTTGCGACTCCTGGACAGAGATCAAGTTGGTTAATAAGTCGAGAGGGCTTGGAGCGCCCGGAGCCCAATGTGTGGTAGTATCGAGTCATTGGACAACATACATAGAACTCAGTGCTTAAGGACGGTTCCAGTGAGACAACCCACCATGTACTCCTACATGGCCTCTCACCGCTACCTTTACCAAATCGTGTTCATACACTTAACTCTCAGCACCAGAACAACTCATAACACTCCAATTCATTCCCAATGAATCAGACCTGACACAACTCTAAGCAATAGCAGGCATAGCATGGTAGGAACAAAACATAGGCTCAATCAACTCCTACACATGCTAGTGGGTTTCAACTATTTACTGTGGCAATGACAGGTCATGCAGAGGAATGGGTTCAACTACCGCAGCACAAAGTAGCAGATGAATCGTTGTTGTCCTAATGCAATAACTGAGAGCAGGAGCCAGAGAGTAGGATTGTATTGGAATGAACAAGAGGGTTTTCTTGCCTGGTAGATCAACAAGGGGGGGCACTGCTCCTCAAACAGGTACTCTGGAACGGTCTCCGGAGCAGGACCTATCGAGAAGGGACAGTGTCGGCAATCAATACACAAACATATGCAACAATATGATGCATGAACATGGCATGTAGATGTGATGCTGTTTGAGCTAATGCAACTAGTATTCAAATTGAATGAACTCCATTTGAATCAAGGGTTCAAATGCAACTCCAAATTAAGCTCTTATATATGCCATTTTAGTGTTTTCACCTATATAGCAGGTATAAGTTGGTTTGTCATGCATGAAACTAGTACAGATGGAAAGATTGCATTTTTCTGATAATTTTTCATATATAAATTATTTCAATCTGAGCTACGATTGAATTTCTATGATTTTTTGAAGTTTGGCTAATTTTCTGGGATTTCCTGATTCAATTTAAATCCAGAAAATAAGTAATTGCGGCAGCATGACGTCATGCCTGCGTCAGCAGGTCAACGGTGCTGACCAGGTCAAACCTGACGTGTGGGGTCCACACGTCAGTGACAGGGGGTTAAACAGGGTTTAGTTTAATCCTATTTAAAAGCTTAGTGGCGCTGGGGCCCACTGGTCAGTGTCCAGGGGTTAGATTAGGTGGTGATTAGCTTAAGCTAATCACCTGACGAGCCGGACCCACCTAACAGGCCTGCGCGGTCAAGGCTGTCAACCCCACCGGCGTTAAGCCGCCGGCGAGGCCCGAAACGGCGGAGCACCGCGGAAACGGGCTACGGTGCCCCATTCGCAGCGTGGCTGGGCTCGTTCGAGAGCCCAGACCAACGCGCATCAGGCGGTGGTGCCAGCCGGGCCTGGGGTGGCCGGAGGCGACAGCGAGGAGCTCGGCCGCGGCGGTCGGAGCTCGGGTGAGGCGTGAGCGGCGCTGTGGTGCGCGTGCAGGAGGGTTGGAGTTCTGGTGTGTGCGTGTGCGATGCGGCGAGGGTGATGGACACGCCCGGTGGACCAAATGGTCGCTGGAGGCGCGTCGGTGGCGAGTGCAGGCGGCAGCGGTTGTGGTCGATCTAGGTGCAGTCGCTACGGCGTGCGAGGAGGAGAACGGAGAGGGGGAGAGTGGCCAGTAGCTCAGAGCGGTCACGACGAGCGGGTCGGCGAGGTCGGGGAGGAACCGGAGCGGTCGTAGCGGCGAAGGGGATCTTCGGCAGCCCGAGGAGGAAGAAGGGGTCGGGGACGACGCTGCAGGGCGCTTCCGCTCGCGTGGCTTGGTGGTGAGGATGATGACGATGCGGCGGAGCTTCTTGGCGCAGCGGCAGGGCGAGGGGTGGCCGGTGGCCATGGCGGCGAGCAGTGGCACTCTCCGGTGCGCTCGGTGAAGAGAGGGAGAGGGAGCCAGCGGAGGGGAGAGGCACAGGAGAGGGAGGGAGGTGCGGGGCAGCCCGTGGCGTCGTCCAGGGCGTCGAGACGACGAGGGGGAGAAGCAGGAGGTGGCAGGGAACGTGGCCCCGGCCGGACGCGTGGCCGCGCGCACCGGCACGTGCCCCTATCCTCCTGGCGCGAGGAAGGGGGTGACTGGCACGACCAGCTGGGCCGCTGGGCCTGATCAGGCCGCACAGGGAGGTAAGCGCGGGTAAGTCCAGGTAGGTTTTTCCTCTTCTTTTTCTATTCTATTTTTCTGACATTTGTTTGATTTAAAAAAAATACTAAATCATTTTATTTTCTTATGCCAATTTTTGTAGGAACTAGTGGTATTATTCCAGAGCTCCTCAACAATTTGCATAATTTTTGGACATATATAATATATATAACATATATATATCCAATGCAAATAATTATGCGTTAATTCCAAATGCCCAAAATAAATACTTATGAGCTCCTAATAATATTGGTTTGATTTTTATCTCTGTCCAATATTTTCAGAGGGCAACATGAGCATTTTCTTGGACCTTTTTGGAGCAATTTTTATATGGGTCATTTCCAGAAATGATTATGAGGGTTTCTCAAATCCCCATTTCAAATTTAAATGGAATTTAAACATGATGCACACATGACTAGCTAGCCTCGAGCATACCAGAACTAGGGATGTGACAACTCGCCCCCACTTGAAAGAATCTCGTCCCGAGATTCAGGGGTCGACGGAAAGAAGGTGGGGTACTCCAGTTGAAGACGATCTTCTCGCTCCCAAGTAGCTTCTTTCTCGGAATGATGAGACCACTGAACCTTGAGAAACTTGATGTTATGACGTCGGGTAACACGCTCTGCTTGATCAAGGATGCGAACAGGGTACTCTCGATACGTGAGATT
Organism: Triticum timopheevii; assembly: GCA_963921465.1. Taxonomy (NCBI): domain Eukaryota; kingdom Viridiplantae; phylum Streptophyta; class Magnoliopsida; order Poales; family Poaceae; genus Triticum; species Triticum timopheevii. The sequence continues at coordinate 119,209,486 of OY997262.1, forward strand.
ATCTTGGAGATTAAGCGTTTCGTGGTCCACTCCGCGGATAGGATCCGAGAAGCAACGCCTGAGTTGAGAGACGTGGAAGACATCATGCACTCTGGAAAGATGTGGGGGTAGTTCCAACTGGTAGGCAACCTCTCCTCATTTAGAGAGAATGCGAAAAGGACCAATGTAATGAGGAGCCAACTTGCCCTTGGTACCGAAGCGATGGGTACCCTTCAAAGGAGTAACCCGAAGGTAAGCTTTGTCGCCAACTTCATAAGTTATATCCTTATGATGACGATCATACTGGCTCTTTTGATGAGACTGGGCTGTTTTCAAATTCTCACGAATGATGCGAACTTGCTCTTCTGCCTCCTGGATCATGTCCGGTCCAAAGAATTGTCTTTCACCGGTTTTTGACCAGTTCAAAGGTGTTCGACATCTTCGTCCATAGAGAATCTCAAAAGGAGCTTTCTTGAGACTGGATTGATAGCTATTGTTATAAGCAAACTCGGCAAAAGGAAGAAATTTCTCCCAATCCATACCGAATGACATAACGCAAGCTCTAAGCATGTCTTCGAGAATTTGGTTGACCCTTTCCACCTGACCACTCGATTGAGGGTGGAAAGCGGTACTGAAAGAAAGATGGGTTCCCATGGCAGTCTGGAAACTCTCCCAGAAATGAGAAGTGAAAAGACTGCCACGGTCTGAATTGATCTCTAGTGGAACACCATGTAGTGAAACTATTCGAGAAATATATAAGTCAGCGAGCTGACTAGCGGTGATACTCTCTCGAACAGGAAGGAAGTGCGCCACTTTGGATAGACGATCAATGACTACGAAGATAGCATTATTCCCTTTCTTGGTCCTGGGAAAGCCGGTGATGAAGTCCATACCAACTTTATCCCATTTCCACTCAGGAATAGCTAAAGGCTGAAGGGTGCCAGCAGGCCTTTGATGCTCTGCCTTAACGCGACGACAAACATCACAGTTAGCGATAAACTGAGCAATTTCTCTCTTCATCCTAGTCCACCAAAACCTCTGGCGTAGGTCCTGATACATCTTAGTACTACCGGGATGAATGGTGAGAGGAGATTCATGCGCCTCCTTAAGAATCAATTGTCGCAGATGTTGATTCTTGGGAACCACCAAGCGATTCTCAAAGAAAACGACACCGCGATCATCCATAGAGAAACATCCACCAACTCCCTTCTTAATGTTTCTCTTGATCCGGGAAATTCCCGTATCCTGCTTTTGAGCTGCGATAATCCGATCCTCAAGATAAGGTTTCGCCACCAAGGTAGAAAGGAATCCGTGAGGAGCTATGTGAAGATTAAGCTTACAAAATTCCTCATGGAGAAGTGGTTGGCCCTGCTGCAACACGAGATTGTTGCAATAGGATTTACGGCTTTAGCGCATCAACCATGACATTAGCTTTGCCTGGGGTGTAGGTAATCCCTAGATCATAATCTGAGATCAACTCCAACCAACGTCTTTGCCTAAGGTTCAAATCTGGTTGGGTGAAGATATACTTGAGACTCTGGTGATCGGTGTAGATCTCGCAACGTTTACCAAGAAGGTAATGTCGCCAGGTCTTGAGTGCATAGACTACGGCTGCAAGCTCTAGATCATGCGTAGGATAATTCTCCTCATGTGGATGCAACTGACGAGATGCATAGGCAATCACATGATGATCCTGCATAAGAATGCAACCTAGTCCCTATCGTGAGGCGTCGCAGTAGATAACAAAGTCCTTCGTGAAATCCGGTGGCACAAGTATGGGAGTAGAAGTCAGGCGTCTTTTCAGTTCCTGAAAACTGTACTCACACTGTGGGGACCACTCAAACTTTTTATCCTTCTTGAGAAGTTCCGTGAGGGGTTTGGCTACTTTGGAGAAGTTTTCAACAAAGCAGCGACAATAGCTGGCTAGACCAAGGAAACTCCTAACTTGTTTAACGGTTTCAGGTGGAGTCCAATCAAGAACGGCCTTAACTCTCTCGGGATTGATAGCAATGCCCTTACCAGAGATTACGTGGCCTAGGAAGGTCACTTCTGGCAACCAAAATTCACACTTGGAGAACTTGGCATAAAGGCGGTGCTCTCTGAGTTTTTCTAATACAAGTCTAAGATGTTCAACATGCTCTTCCTCGTTCTTCGAGTAAATAAGAATATCATCGAGGTAAACCACAACGAACTTATCTAGGTACTCCATGAAGATCGAGTTCATCAAGCGGGAGAAAGTAGCTGGAGCGTTGGTTAGGCCAAAGGACATGACGGTGTACTCGTACTGGCCATAACGAGTGACAAAGGCTGTCTTAGGGATGTCCCCGTTCCTGATATTGATTTGGTGGTAGCCTAACCTCAAATCCATCTTGGAGAAGACTGAGGATCCAGCGAGCTGATCATACAGATCGTTGATCCTGGGAAGCGGATACTTGTTCTTTATCGTGACCAAATTAATGGGACGATAATCTACAACCATCCGGTCCGTACCATCCTTCTTCTTGACGAAGAGGACGGGGCAAGCCCAAGGAGAAGAACTAGGACGGATGAAACCCTTTTGCAAGGACTCATCAAGTTGTTTCTTAAGCTCGGCTAGTTCTAAGGGTGCCATCTTGTAAGGTCTCCTAGAGATTGGAGCGGTTCCTGGAATAAGATCTATGACGAACTCTACATCTCTATCAGGTGGAACACCTTGCAGTTCCTCTGGAAAGACATCCGGAAAGTCACGGACTACCGGGATATCTTCAAGGTCTGGAAGAGGGCTGGCATTAAGAGAATAGAGCTGACGCCTTGCAACTCTAGTGGAGACAGTGACTATCTTGCCAGATGGGTGTGTAAGCTGAACGGACCTGGTGTAACAATCAATCTTGGCATAATGGGCTGTCATCCAGTCCATACCCAAGATGATGTTAATATCTGTAGACTTGAGGGCTATAAGTGATGCGAGGAATACAAGTCTGTCTACAAGGATTTCATTACCATGGCTTACACTAGAAGTTTGCCATTTGGATCCAGGAGTTTGAATGACTAGTGGAGAGGGCATATCACAAAATGACATGTTGTGCAAGTTAGCATAGCTTTCAGAAATGAAGGAGTGAGACGCTCCAGTATCGAACAAAACTGATGCGAGATGACAGTTGACAAGGAGTGTACCAAGAACGACATCCGGATCATCATGAGCGTTTCTGGCTGAGACGTGATGCACACGTCCACGTTTAGTGGGAGCTGACTTGACACTGATCATCTTGCCAGGTGGCTTAACACAACCAACAGACTTCTCGGGCTGGGGTGGAGCATAGCTAGTCTGAGAGCAGTCACGTGCATAGTGTCCTGGCTTCCCGCATGTGAAGCAAGTCCCTGAAGTTGGACATGGACCCGCATTGACAAGCGGTATACCAGTAGGCCTAGGTGGAGCATACGACTGAGCTGGATAAGGTGCCACATAAGATGGCCTCGGTACATATCTGGGTGGAAGAGCGGAGTTCGGAACCCAAATCCGGCGCTTCTGAGAACTAGAACCGGAGGAAGATCCCAAATCATGGGTGTGCTTACGAGACTCCTTGTAAGTGAGCTGAGCTGTCTCTGCATTAATGGCCTTGTTCACCAGAGCTTGGAATGTATCACAATGATGCAGGTGGAGATCACAGCGCAACTTGGGGTTGAGACCCTTCCGAAACCTAGCCTGCTTCTTGGCGTCCGTGGACACCTCTTCTGAAGCATAGGGGGCGAGGTTCTCAAACTCTCTACTGTAAGCATCAACAACCATCTTACCCTGGGTGAAACTACAGAACTCTTCTCTCTTGCGATCGATGAGGGCTTCAGGAATGTGATGCTCGTGAAAAGCCTCAGTGAAATCTCTCCAGGTAGGAATCTGACCAGCTGGAAGCATAGCCTCATAGTTCTGCCACCAATGACTAGCAGGACCTTCCAGGTGGTATGTGGCATAGGTGACCTTGTCATCTTCAGCTACGTTTGCGGAATGCAGCTTATGAGTGATGCTACGGAGCTAGTCATCTGCATCGAGCGGCTCGATGGAATGATGAAAGGTAGGTGGGTGCAAGCGAATGAAGTCATGAATGGTTATAGACCCTTTGAACTGACGTGCGGTGTTCTCCTCGATACGTGCCAACAAGCGGTTAGACTCACACTTGTTCCTCTCCATTTCTAGCATGAACTCTGTCAACGAAGGTTGATCTGGAGGATCCTCATCCCTACCATCTCCGTGGTTCTGGCTACGAGCAACAGAACTTCGCTTAACTGATGACATCCTGAGAAACGAATCGAAGGACGGAATCATAATCAACTATAGGCTAAAGAATGTAGGACAAGGAAATTAATAACTCTCGGACTCCTAGGTCAATTCCGGCAGCATAACGGCAGTAAAATGCTCAGAATGAGACATTCTGCTAAAATGGGGTAGTAACATACTCAACATCATTACTCAAGGTTCTGAGATCATACTAAGCAGACTACACCAGAAGTACTCGAAAACTGGGGTATGACTCTGATCAACCAACCCTATGGGACTACGGAGTAGTAACACGTGATCCTAATAGACGGAAGAGAAAGCCTAGTACCTTAACCCCGCAGGAAAGATAGGATGACTCAGATCAGAAGGCCATGAGGTATAAGGAGTAAAAAGAGCCTTACGTTCCTTCCCACAATCAATTCCCTTATATAACTAAAGAATTTCTAGACTCAACTTCGACCAGTTTGGCTTGGTAATCCTACAGGCAGTCAGGCTCTAATACCAAAGCTGTCAGGACCCCGACTCAATGCCACATCGATCTAGCATGTAACACCTCATATCACTTTGCGGCCTCACGCACGGTATCCCCACGGGTGTCGCCTTACCTTTGCCCGAGACCATTTGCGCCTTTTGGCACACATATATGATAGTGTCGCTAGCATCCATATGATAAGGAGCCTGGGCTAACATGGCTAGTCGTAAACCCAAAGTGGCACAAACTTACAGGGATAGGCATCCATGACCCAACATCGAACGTGTCGGTCATCAGCGAGTGAATCCAGGCTGTAGCACTGGGCTAACAGGACTCCGGTGAACCGGGCTATAGCGGGCTAACAGGACTCCGGTATTCATCGCGTGACATTTCCCCAAGGGACAGACACAGGAACAAAGAAGGACACATGCCGACTAGCCTAAGTGTTCCGGAGTAGTAGCACGCTACCATGGCTCAGTGGAAGCACTAGGAGACATTTCCCGGTAAGAGAGGCTACTAAGGATAAACAACTAGATAGTCAGATCCCACACATAGCAATACACATTACACGTACGCATAACATGCAAGTATGTGCTGTACAACATGGCATCATAGCATAACTCAACAACTCATATAGATAAGGCTCAAAGAGCCATCATAGCATTTATTGCAAACAGGGGTCACAGGACCCATCATACAGAGCATACAAGCAACAAGTGGAAGCATTACATGTCTGGGTACAGACATCTACAAATGAAAAAGGCTGAAGAGTCTGACTATCTACAACATCCGATCAAGATCGTAGCTGAGGTACAAGCTACTCGTCGAAGTCCATGAGAACACTAGTAAGACCGAAGTCTCCGCTGCAAAAACATAAATAAAGCAACATGAGTACAAAGGTACTCAGCAAGACTTACATCAGATCCTATCATACATGCACTTGTATCAAGAGGGTAATGTGGGGTTTAGCTGCAGCAAGCCAGCTTTGACTCTGTGGCTATCTTGTTCTACGACTACCAGAACTTCTTTGAGGTGATATGGCGCACACGAGTCCACTAATCACCACACAATACACTACTGTGGAATCATCCCCGTCTCCCTACGAGAAGGCCATCCATAGCACTCACACTTGTCTTGAGCATTTTAGAGTATTCACTTCAAGTTGTCTATGTACCATGTAAGCATCCAAGAAGTCCATAACCGCGGACCCGGCTATTCGAATAGATCATGTTAACCCTGCAGGGGTGTACTTCTTCACACACGCTCTCGCCACTTACCACCATGTACACGTCGTGTATCTCGTCTACCTTCAAGCGGAAGCCTGGCGAGGGAGTCGGCCACGACCTGACTAACCACACAAGACTCTAGTCCAGGTTTATCGCCTATTCGGGTTCCATCCGCAAGGAGATCCGGCCGGGGTGTCGCTCACGGCCCCAAACGATGTGAGCAGGGTTCCCAAGCCACCATCCGGGTGCCACTTGGTACACCGTGCCACTGTGCCTTGTCTGTCCCAAGCCCACCTAGCCGGGTGCCACTTGGTAGACTACTAACACTACCTACAAACACCAGAAACTAGTTGCAACTCCTGGACAGAGATCAAGTTGGTTAATAAGTCGAGAGGGCTTGGAGCGCCCGGAGCCCAATGTGTGGTAGTATCGAGTCATTGGACAACATACATAGAACTCAGTGCTTAAGGACGGTTCCAGTGAGACAACCCACCATGTACTCCTACATGGCCTCTCACCGCTACCTTTACCAAATCATGTTCACACACTTAACTCTCAACACCAGAACAACTCATAACACTCCAATTCATTCCCAATGAATCAGACCTGATGCAACTCTAAGCAATAGCAGGCATAGCATGGTAGGAACAAACCATGGGCTCAATCAACTCCTACACATGCTAGTGGGTTTCAACTATTTACTGTGGCAATGACAGGTCATGCAGAGGAATGAGTTCAACTACCGCAGCACAAAGTAGCAGATGAATCGTTGTTGTCCTAACACTACTAGGAAAAGGGCTATAGATGGAAATGACACTAATGGCGCACCAGACAAGTGGTGCGCCATTAGTATATACTAATGGCGCACCACCTTCTGATGCGCCATTCGTTTTGAAACTACTAATGGCGCACCTTGACCACGGAGCGCCATTAGTACCAATTTTTTTTGAACTAGTGCGCCTGTCCAAACATACTAATGGCGCATCCCCTGGTGGTGCGCCATTACTAGTTGTAACTAGTAATGGCGCACCAGCCAGAAGGTGCGCCACTAATGTTATTTTTTTATTATTGCTTTTATTCCTTTTTTTGCAAAAGTTCTAATGGCGCACCACCAGGGGGTGCGCCATTAGTAACCTGGATTACTAATGGCGCATTTGTTGCTGGTGCGCCATTAGTAAGTGGGCAGCAACAAGATATTTTGGACAGCCTCTCCTCCCACACTCACTTTCTCCTCACTTCATTCTCTCCACCGCCTCCTCCTTGTCTCGGGTGCCTCCTCTTTTTCACCTCATTTCCACCATAGATTCATTCAAATTAAGTGGTTAAGTTACCTTGTTTTGCTAGGTAAGTAAGGGGGGAAGCTATATTTATGTTGTTCTCCCTACAATAATGTGCACATGCACTTTTTATGGCCTAGCTAGATCTATGTATGTTCGTGGTGTTGCATATGTTTGTGGTGTTGCATATGTGTTTGTGTTTGGAGGTGTACCGGTATTTGAAATGCGATAGTTGCCAATATTTTGCCGGAATGTTGATTCATTTCCGTTTCGGCGAGAATTTTGGCATTAAGCATTCTTTTTGGTCCTATTTTTAGGGAAAGTCATGCCAAATATTTTCTTGGTTCTAAAATATCGTTTTGCTCTACCCCGCAGGCGACCATGGTCCGCACGATGACCGAAGGCATTGTGAATAGGTTTTTGAGGTCCGCGAAGGCCGAGATGCTTCAAAAGAACGAGACAGAGATAAGATGTCTGTGTCGAAGATGCAAGCTGAATAGCCTTATTGTGGACCCGGATTCCAGGCAGGTGCGGGACCACCTGCTCTTGCGTGGTTTCATGGATGGCTATCGGTGGCAAGGTGATGAAGATGACTACGAAGTCGTCCATGGGGGCCGGGCAAGAAATGAGGAAGGGCAGCAAGACAACCACCGCGGCTCGGGGGGGGGGGGGCGAGAAGATGAAGAATCCCCAGGAGATGATCACGACGGTGATGCTGTACACAGTCATCATGTAGAAGATGCAGGACATGATGATGATGCCGGCGGAGCAGACGACGCTGGACCATTGATGGGCTGGGTGCAGGACCCTCATATTCAAGAGCTGCTTCTCAAGCAGACGGATAACGCAAGAGCTGCCGCCCGAGAGAAAGCGAAGATGGATCAACTTGAGTTAGACGCGGTTACTCCATTGTATGAAGGATGCAGGCCCGAGGATACCCGCCTGAAAGTAATGCTCATGGCTCTGGAGATGAAGGTAAAACACAAAATGACCGACGCATGCTTCGACGAGAACATGTCATTCTGGCACGAACGTCTTCCCAAGGGGAACAAGTGCCTGACCAGTTTGGAGGAGGTGAAGAAAATCGTGTGTCCTCTGGATTTACCGCACGTGAAATACCATGTGTGCATGAACAATTGCATCATTTATCGGGACGAGCACACGGAGTCTACCATATGTCTGGTGTGCGGTGTCACTCGATACAAGAAGAGGAAGAAAGCTCCTCGAAAAGTGGTGTGGTACTTTCCGATCACTCCTCGTCTGCAGCGGTATTTCGCGGACCCTAAGGTAGCAAAGCTCTTGCGTTGGCACACAGATAGGGAGGAGAAGAAGTGAGAAGATGACGCAAATGATCCAGAGATAGATAAAAAAGACAAGATGCTGAGTCACCCTAAGGATGCGAGCCAGTGGCAAGCGTTGAACTTCGAATACCCAGAATTTGGGAACGATCCAAGGAACATCATGCTGGGCGCGAGCACCGATGGAGTCAATCCGTTTGGCAGCCAGAGAAGCACACATAGCACCTGGCCTGTGTTCGTGTGGATGTACAACCTTCCCCCCTGGTTGTGCATGAAGAGGAAGTACATTCACATGAGTATGCTAATTGAAGGGCCGAAACAACCTGGGAACGACATCAATCTGTATCTGGGCTTGCTGAAAGAGGAGATTGACACGCTGTGGAAAACGCCAGCCAATACGTGGGACGCCGCAGAGAAAGAATATTTCCCTATGAGAGCCGCACTGCTCACGACGGTGCACGACTATCTCGGTTACGGATATCTTGCGGGGCAGGTAGTCCATGGATTTTCTGGATGCGTAAGGTGCATGGATGACACAACGTATCGCCATCTAGATAGAGATCCCGGGTCTTTGAAAACCGTGTTCATGGGACATTGAAGGTGGCTTCGCGACGATGACCCGTGGAGGAAACGCAAGGATCTGTTCGATGGTGAAACCGAACCCCGAAAACGCCCGTGTACGAGGAGCGGCGAGGAAATAGACAAGCTATTGAAAAATTGGAAAGACTGCCCACTGCCGGGAAAGAAGCAAAAGGCGCCAGAGCCGCTGCTGAAGGTATGGAAAACGAGGTCTGTTTTCTAGGACTTGCCGTACTGGAAGATCCACCGTGTGCCTCACAGCCTTGATGTCATGCATATCACGAAGAACGTGTGCGAGAGTCTGCTTGGTACCCTGCTCAACATGCCAGAGAGGACCAAAGATGGGCCGAAAGCAAGGGCAGACTTGAAATCAATGGGCATCAGGCAGGAGCTTCACGCTATATGTGATGATGATGATGATGATGATGATGATGATGATGATGATGATGATGAGGCGAAGCAGGACACAGAAAGTCGTCGCAAAGGCAAAAAGGCCAAGAAGACCGGAAATGACTACCCTCCCGCGTGCTTCACTCTAAGTCAGGAGGGGATCGAGCAGTTTTTCACCTGCCTCCTAGGAGTAAAACTTCCTTACGGTTACGCGGGGAAGATAAGCAGATACCTAGACCCAGCGAAGCAGAAGTTCAGCGGGATGAAGTCTCACGACTGTCACATGCTGATGACGCAGATACTTCCAGTTGCAATCCGTGGGATCATGGACGCGCACATCCGTGAAACGCTATTTGGCCTATGTAACTTCTTCGACGTCATCTCTCGGAAGTCGATTGGCATGAGGCAACTCAGAAGGCTACAGGAAGAGATCGTGGTGATACTATGCGAGCTTGAGATGTACTTCCCGCCCGCATTCTTCGACGTTATGGTGCATCTGCTGGTCCATATAGTGGAGGATATCATCCAACTCGGGCCGACGTTCCTGCACAGCATGATGCCGTTCGAAAGGATGAATGGTGTCATCAAAGGATACGTTCGCAACATGTCATGTCCAGAGGGAAGCATAGCCAGGGGCTTTCTGACCGAAGAGTGCATCTCCTACTGCACGAATTATCTAGGCATCGAGAACCCCGTTGGTCTGCCCGTCAACAGGCACCTCGGCAGGCTCGCTGGATGGGGTCACCGTGAGGGTCGCCGCGAAATGCATGTCGACTTCGAGGGTCGACTCGCCGACTTTGAAAGAGCAAACCTAGTCGCGCTACAACACATAGACGTGGTCGATCCTTGGGTGGTAGAGCACAAAACCTTTATTAAGAAGACGTACAATGACCGAGGCCAACAGAGGACGGACGGAGATATACTCAAAGAGCACAACTCATGTTTCACGCATTGGTTCAAGCAGAAGCTTCTGTCGTACCCTTTACATGAGGATTCTTCCGCGGAAGAACAACTCATATTCGCCTTGTCACAGGGCGCCGAGCACAACCTGATGACCTATGAGGCGTACGATATCAACGGCTACACATTCTACACCGAGGCCAAGGACATGAAGAGCGATGGTTATCAGAACTCCGGGGTAACGATGGAATCCTACACCGGTAACGACAAGGACAGATACTACGGAAGGATCGAGGAGATCTGGGAGCTGAGCTACGCTGGAGAGAAGATCCCGATGTTCCGTGTCAGATGGGCCAAGAGCGTCCTAAAAGAAGACCGGTATTTCACCACCATGGTTATACCCGAAGCCAAATCCAAGACCGCGGGCGCAAACGTCACCGCGAAAAATGAGCCATGGGTACTGGCTTCCCAAGTGGACCAATGCTTCTTCATTACCGACCCGTCAAAGACCAGTCGTGTTGTCGTGAGGAGAGGCAAAAGGAAGATCATCGGAATGGATGGAGTAGCCAATGAGCAAGACTTCGACAAGTACGGCGACCCGAGGATCGAATATGACGACGATGATGAAGTATCAGCATACACCACAAGAAGAAGCAGGACCACCCTACCTAAAGGACGTCCGTTCCACAGAAGAACTCCATTTGCGAAAAAGAAGGGCAAGAAGATTGTTAACAGATAGCTAGCTAAGATCGATTGTATTTAAATCGTAGCCTTCATTTCTCGATTGTATTTCATGGGCACTTTTTGAACTATCATGAATATTTTTAAATTTCATGGACACTCGATCTCGACCCCCCTCCATCTCGATCGCTATCCCACCTCGCCAGATCCGGTCCCCCTCGCCGCCGAGCACCCCCCGGTCCACCGGCAGCCGCCGCCGACCCCCCGCACCCTCGACCCCTACTCAACCGCCACCGCCGAGCCCCCGCACCCCTCCCCTACTCAACCGCCGCCACCGACCCCCCGCACCCTCCCCCGCTCCACCGGCATTACTGTTTGATGATATTTTTTAAAAAATTATTACTGTCTTATAAAAAAATTACTATTATGATTTAAACAAGTTTGAACATATTTAAACACAAAAAAGTATCAAACAACATTTTAAATGCATAAAAAAAAATTGTGGAGCCTGGGAATCGAACCCAGGACCTCCTGGTGTGAGAACGGGCACCTGACCAGTCGAGCTACTAGAGGGGAGTTGATGTGGATAAGGTCAGGTGGGAGATAACCTGTTGGCTCGAGCGGAAATAAAAAAAAATACTAATGGCGCACCAGGTCGAGGTGCGCCATTAGCATGTATATACTTATGGCGCACCGAGGGGTGGTGCGCCATTAGTACTGTGCCGCCCCCATCCATACTTTCTCCCAGGCCCACACATATCCCCTCTCCCTCGCCCTCGCCCTCGATCCCCTTCCCCTCTCTCTCCCGACGCCGCTGCCCCGCCGCCTTGCCCCTGCGCCCATCGCCGGCGCCCCGTCGTCCCTGTCGCCCGTCTCCAACCACCGCCGCCCGAGGCCCCGACGTCGGCGTCGCTCTCCCCGTCGCCCCACCTCGTTGGACGCCATCGCCCCGCCGCCCTCGTCGCCGGCGGCCCAGACGCCGCCCCGTCCACACCACCGTCGCCTCCTCCCCTGCGTCGTCGTCATCCCCGACATCCTCCCCGCGCCCCACTGCCCCCATGAGCTCCCCCTCCTCCTCTCCCCCTCTCCCCCTCCTCCTGGCCCCGTGTGCCATGGCGATTTTTGATTAGGGTTTTCTAGTTGGTTTGTTAGTTTCATTGATCTGTATAGTGTTTGTTAGTTTCATTGAAATTTTTAAATCCTACAACAAGGACAATGGGAAACCTAGGCCGTCTACTAGTACTGGTAGCACCACAACATCAACCAAAATATCCAGTGGAGTTCCACTGCAATTCATACAGCTCTTAATTGCAAGGAAACAAACATTTTGGAAACAAAATTTTGATCTCCAAAACCTAAGAGTATGAAAAGTTCAATATCGAGTGTGCCATCACAATGAGACAGTCTGACAAAAAATTGAGCTGAGAATAGTAGGTACCATTTGGTTCCGCTCATCAATGTCTATATCCGGATCCGTTGATGTATCAGTCCTAGGACTTGTATCAGCCATACTTGACTCTCCCCAGTTATCATTGTTATGAGTTCTTAAAGCTACTAGATTTGGTTGCGCACCCTTTTGCTGTAGTAGTGCCTGAGGATCAACTGCTGTTACTGTTGCTGCTGCCGCCGCCGTAGTAGCTAGATCAGTCGGAGAAATGGACTGCAATTTGGGGTGCAAAAACTGCATCAATCCCTAATGTAGATGGAATGTCACTTAATAATTGGGACTCTGACTTGTCACTGGTACCTTCCCGTAATTTCCAAACTGAAGGGGGTCACTGGTATATGCATGTGTATTTGGCTTCAGATTGAATAAATTATCTGAACATCAGCAAACAAAGGAAAAACCAGTAAGCTTTAGTAATCATGAACATCGACTGTGCTACTCACGGAAATATTGTAACTTTCTCACAAGCAGAAAAGCGTACAGGATCCATGATTGAAATGAGTGGAGGAGGGTAAGTTTCTAGGACAACTGATTGAGAAAAGAGCGGCATACTTGTACTAAAATTAGCAAGATTTTCTATTTTGAATCCAGCAGAGTGCACGAGTGCCCCGAAATCAGCAACTCGAGAAGGCTGCATGATGTTCACATCTATTGGGCTGCAAGCAATTTTCAGCACAGTTAAACAAAGCTCAGAAAATAGTTTGAGCCTGCAACAAAGCTCCTCCTTTTCTTATTCTAGTCTTGCATATCACATACTACTGTACATCCTATGCCCATCCCATACTGTCCATTCAGTAATTGCCATGATGCATTCTATATGTTTTTTTCCTTTGGAAGAATCACCCTGCCATTCATTCAATTTGCATCGGTCGCAGACTTATGTATCTGCACCAACCATCAAGAGGGACTGCTGGAACGTGTGATAAATATATTTGGTTCTGGTCCACAAACGCGTAGCATAGTTTCTTCAAAAAAACAATTTCCTTTACAATGTTTTTCTTAGTGGAGTTCCACTGCAATTCTAAGTAGATGTACACTATAATTTCTACTGGATTTATAGTGTTTTTCTTACCGGAGTTTCACTGTAATTAGAATCCAGTGGATTTAATTTACACTGTAATTCTAAGTGGATTTACACTTTAATTTACTTACATACTACACTCTGCTCAAGTTGATGAATTAATCCACACCACAATTAATCAATACACCACTAGTTATGTAGTTTTTAGGAAAATACTAGTAACTTGTGCTTTCATATCCTAGTTATGTAGTTTTTAGGCAAATGCTAGTAACCTGTGCTTCTTTCCATAATTTTTGTTACACTGAAAATAAGGCAATTAACTAGCTACTTACTTTTTTTGCCCATTGGCATTTGACTTTGTATGGAACCTGAAGCTGTATACCAACTGATTTATTTTGGTGCTTAGGTGCATTTTCTTTGTGTAACTTGGTAGTTCAAACGGAATGTATCTCATTTTGTAGACAGATTATTTTCTGGAATATCATATATTCAAATTTGTAATGAATGATGGCTTCTACCTTGGGGTGTGGTTTCATGGGCAGTCTCCTTGGCTAGCCTGAGTGGCTCTTGCTGCCCATGCTAGGCTGTCTCTTTCATAAATCAATGCATACTGATGTTCATATGTCATGTTTCATGCATGGAGAAAATTAGCTCCGTGCGGTCGCAAAGATGTACAAAATGGAGGATACCATCTTCTAACTCAAGGGGTTTTTTGTGATGCTAGTAGAGGCACATTGTGGCCTTTTCATCCATATGAAAGTAGAGGCCCATTGTGGTGCTAGTTTGCTGGGTTTTGTCTCCGACCATCGTGTCGTGATGATATTGCAGGTACCCCGAGAGGCCCTTGAGTTTGCCGGAATGTCGATTAACTTCCGTTCCGGCAAATTCGGCTACTCCATATGTCGTATTTTCAGCAAAGGTCATGCTGAAATTTTCCGTGAATTTTAGCATGACTTTGCTAAAAATAGGACATATGGGGTACTTGTGACTAATGCATGGGCCGGGGTATCTTAGTAGTTAATTAAGTAGGATCAAGTGCCCCGGCGTACTTGTGACTAATGCATGGCTTTTAGGGTGCCTCGGTGTCGATAAAAACCGAAATGATGAAAGGTTAGGCTTTTAGGGTGCCTCGGCGTCAAAAAACCCTCAATGATAAAAGCTTAGATTTTAGGATGCCTCGGTGTCGACAAACCCTACATGATGAGACCATGATCTTGTTCCTTGACAATAACCAACTTTTTGACCAAACTTTGTTTCTATTTAGAGAGAAACATGGCCCACAATGATGAGGCCGGGGGTTCGGGCGGCAAGGCATTCTAGGAGCTGTCCCAGGAGATGGAGGAACAACCTCACTTGTATGAGGCCGCCGCCTTCCCCACCGATCCTGAGACCACGGATGGTGCCACCGAGGATGACCACACTGATGCCACCACTGATGGTGCCGCCGAGGATGCCACCACTGATGATGGCGGCGCACGCACAGATGGCAGCCAACCGAAGAGGCAACGGAAGGACCGGCGCCCGATCGTGCTCCGCACCCTCAAGGAGGAAGTTACTGAAGTGGACTCCAACGAGAATCCAACGGCGCCCAAACGAATAGTCAAGGGGTACTCGCTTCAGCTCGGGTGCATTGTCCGGAGCACCGTCTCGATCAACACCGAGAACCTTAGGCATAAGGACCGAGGGAATTTGCGCAACCTCCTCTTCACGAAGCTGCACGAACGATACAAGTTCCCCGCTGAATTTGAAAACACAAGCCTCAAAGGGAATAAAGTGAACAATGCTGCCCTCACGAAGATGAGCAAGGCCCTGTCTACTTGGAAAAGCAATGTGAAGAGAATGATCGAGAAAGGTGAGAGTTATCAGAAGATCAAGGAGAAAAATCCTTCGATCACTGAAGATGACTACAACGACTTCAAGATCAATTGCTCGAGCACCACAAGGTCCCAATCAAGTGAGTGGGGGAAACAAATGCGGGAGCTGAACATAGGGGAACACACACTCGGTCCCGGCGGTTACAGAGTGGCGGAGCCTATATGGGACAAGGAGGAGGCGGACCGTGCCGAGCAAGGCCTACCGCCCCTCTTCGATAAATACGGTGACAAGCAGACCAGGAACTTTGTCAGGGCCCGGTACAAGAAGGACCCGAAAACAAAGGAGCTTACCACGGATCCGAAGACCAGGCAGCTTGAGCTTGTTCTGGTAAGGAATACACCCCCGCGTAATTAGCTCCATATGGTTGCATTCTAATTAATGAAGCCAAATTTCTAAATGGTTCACATTCCTTCCGCAGGCGACTGAAAGCAGTAGCGCGGGGTCGACTAAGAGCAACCCTTGGGACACCACTCTAAATAGGGGGTTGAATGTAATGAAGAACAAGGATAAGCTCAGTAAGCCGACGTTAGCTGGTCGTGTGGCCGGCAAAGGCTTGTCGACAAAATGGGGGTCATACTATACCGCTGGTGTGCGGAAGGAGAAAAAGACCAGCTCGGAAAGCCAGGCGCGAGAGGTTCAAGAACTCAAGGCACAGGTGGCGCAGATTCCGGAGATTGTCCAAGAGCAAGTGGAACAACGACTCGGAGCGACGATCACCGCCCTTGTGCCTACCTTGATCTCGGGGTTGAGTGCGTGGATTGCGGGCGGCCAACAGGGGCCGCCCCCGATTCCTAGCTTCACGGCCAGCAACTCGCATAATGCGATGGCAGGGCCATTGGTGCCTCCGGCGGAGGCGGCATTGGTGTCTCCGACACCAGCACAGGAGCTTAATGCACCCGGGTGTACGCCGGCCGGCACCTCTTCAGCAAGCGGCTCCTCCGTCAATTGCACGCCCGCCGTTGGCGGTGCCTCGACATTAGCCGAGCTCGACGCCATCATCACGGTAACTAATTAAGCCTCTCTCGGTCGAGGACTTCATCTTGTTGCCTTTGACTGGGCATCCCTGACGCCCTACATGTTTTCGCAGGGCTCCGCCGACGTTCCGTGCACTCTCCTCCACTTCGTGAACAACGAGTTGGTCGATGTCGCCAAGGGAAAAATCGTTCAAACGGGCAACCCATTGTTCCACGGTACCCAGATGCCACCCAACTTGTTTAGGGTTCAACTGGCTCGGGTGCTGCCAGGCTGCGACGACTTGTTACCTCCGATTCGACCTGTCGGGGCCGACGATGAAGACGTGATGACCCTCAGCTCCTGCCTGAGCTGGCCCCTGCTTTGGCCGAAGAGCCAGATTCGTTTGGGGGCGGGGGACACCACCCCAAAGACAACACCGCCAGTCGTGCCGGCGCCAAGTCGGCCCCATGGCAAGACCGCCGTAATGGTGCCGGACATCCCTATGCCACTGGATCCAAACATGCATATGGCACAGGATCAGAACGACGACGACTACGACAATGATACATTTGGCAACGTCGATCAGTACTTTGCCGAGCATGGGTACGATGGCGACTTCATGGGGCCTCCTTCTCAAGAACCAAACCCAACAAAAGACGTGTGCGATCTAGCTCGTACCACGGAGAAGCCAAGTTGCAACAGGCGCCGTCTGGCGTTCAGCTCTCAGGAGACGCCTCCAGCTGCCGACTTCACCGAGCCTCAGATAGGCGAGGTGCGAAATATTATCAGCCCCAACACACTCAAGAAGGCGGTCTGTGAGCAGAACTCGGTCCCATTACAGGAGAAGAAGAAGGCACGCAAAAGAAAGACTAAGAAGGGTGCGAGCCAGCCGGCACCGAGTACGATCTGTGCTCAGGACGGGCCACCTTCACCGCAGGATATCTCGAGGAGGGTGCATGTGGCGGGTAGGGCGATGCTACCGACAAATATGCTCAATGCTGCAACCGGTGCTATGCGGAGTCTGCATGACAGTGTTCTTGCTTTGGAGAAGCGGCGTCTTAGGGAGAAGGATGTGGCATACCCGGTTTTCGCGGCCAAGGTGCCAGAGGGCAAGGGCTTTGTGGATAACTCCATCGGGCGTACGATCGTCCTGCGTTTTGATGACATCCATGCTATGTTGAACCTTCATCCGCTGCACTACACCTTCGTTCGGCTATTTTCGCTGAGTATGGAGATGCGGATCATTCGCGACAAGACCCCAGACATCGTGATAGTCGACCCCTTCTACATGCGTGCCAAGATCTTGGGCAGCGCTGGGGACCGGCAAGTCGCGAGTTCTTACCTCGAAGGCGTCATTCTGGCAAACCAAGATAAGGATAACTTCCTCGTGCCTTACTTTCCCGAGTAAGTCCTCCCCTCAACCGGCCCGTAACATATGAATTCTTACATTTCGATCATTTTTCTTTTAACATTCCGTGTTTTCTGCAGTGACACACGTTGCACGCTCATCCTCCTAAGCCCCAAATATTCCATGGCCACGTATTTCGACCCGGACCGTCAGTCGAACGTAGACTACACAAATGTCAAGAAGGTTCTTGATGATGTTCTCCCCGGCTACGCCCAATCTGGAGGCACCTTCACCAGGCCTATTCGTAAGTACGGCAAGCACGTGTTCTCCCACAATACGACGTTCTGCTGCGTCAAGCAGCCGCCTGGCGGTCAGAAGGGTGCCTACTACACCATCCATCACATGCGGGCGATCGTACGGGACCATCATCAACTTCTGCTACCGAGTAAACTCAAAGATTGGGCCGCGAGCGTGTCGGCAATCCAGGATGCGGACCTCCGACAAGAATTCTTTCGCATCCAGTCGGAGTTTGCGGAAATCATCCATCAAGATGTCCTTCGTAACTCGGGGCAGTTCTACCTTAGAAATCAACCGTCCAACAGTGACATCGACACAATGCTACAAATGCAGGATGAGAACGCCCGTTCTTTCATGACTCCCACGATAGACGGCGGCTTCATCCACGCTCCGGTCCCTTGAGTCGAGTTGTCTAGTTCTGAAACATCGATTGGTTCATGTTGTAATTAAACTTTAATGAACTTGTAGTATGTCTCTTTGGTTTCGAGAGTCGTTCAACTTAGATGTAATCGATGCTATTAATGTCTTGCTTTTCTCTTCCGATTGTTCTATTGCATAATTATATATTGCTTATGTATTGTCTATGAATTGGTACTAACATTTCGTTTGGCTAGTGCATAGCGATGCCGACGTATGTCGTGTACAAGGGTAAGGTTCCTGGAGTCTACGATGACTGGGAGGAGTGTCGGAGACAGGTTCACCGATTCAGCGGTAACAGTTACAAAGGGTACACCACTAGGGCCGAGGCCGAATCTAGATACGCCCGCTATCTAGCGGGAGAGGGGAGGGAGCGTTGGAGGAACCGGATGAAGACGAGTTTCATCGTGATGATGCTCATCGTGATGACCGCAGCTCTCTTCTATGTGATGGTAGTTTAGATGATCGATATCGACTTGTAATGTGAAGACAAACTCGCTACTCGCGGTCTCGAGACTTGTAATATAATGTTCTATCTTTCTTCGGTCTTTTTAATTCGGAGACTAATATGATGAATTGTATTCGGAGACTAATATGATGAATTGTATTCAAAGACTAATCTTCTATTGTATTCGATGAATCTGTTGTTGATGTGTGCTGTCTATATTTTGTCAAATTATACATTTTGTGACCTGTGCAAAAAACAGAAAATAAAAAAATAAAAAAACCTAATATTCATACTAATGGCGCATCACATGACAGTGCGCCATTAGTATGACAGTGCATACTAATGGCGCATCACAGGGCAGTGCGCCATTAGTATGCCGCGGTTACTAATGGCGCATCCAGTGGTGGTGCGCCATTAGTATGCCAAAGCACCTGGGTATACATGGCCCCTGGGAGGCATACTAATGGCGCACGCTGGCCAATACTAATGGCGCACCCGCGGTGCGCCATTAGTATACCAGATACTAATGGCGCACCAGGTGGTGCGCCATTAGTAAAAATTACTAATGGCGTGCTGTTAATGGCGCACCACAGATGCGCCATTAATGGCCATATTAGGTGCGCCATTAGTAGTGGTTTTTCTAGTAGTGTAATGCAATAACTGAGAGCAGGAGCGAGAGAGTAGGATTGTATCGGAATGAACAAGGGGGTTTGCTTGCCTGGTAGATCAACAAGGGGGGGCACTGCTCCTCAAACAGGTACTCTGGAACGGTCTCCGGAGCAGGACCTATCGAGAAGGGACAGTGTCGGCAATCAATACACAAACATATGCAACAATATGATGCATGAACATGGCATGTAGATGTGATGCTGTTTGAGCTAATGCAACTAGTATTCAAATTGAATGAACTCCATTTGAATCAAGGGTTCAAATGCAACTCCAAATTAAGCTCTTATATATGCCATTTTAGTGTTTTCACCTATACAGCAGGTATAAGTTGGTTTGTCATGCATGAAACTACTACAGATGGAAAGATTGCATTTTTCTGATAATTTTTCATATATAAATTATTTCAATCTGAGCTACGGTTGAATTTCTATGATTTTTTGAAGTTTGGCTAATTTTCTGGGATTTCCTGATTCAATTTAAATCCAGAAAAAAGTAATTGCAGCAGCATGACGTCATGCCTGCGTCAGCAGGTCAATGGTGCTGACCAGGTCAAACCTGACGTGTGGGGTCCACACGTCAATGACAGGGGGTTAAACAGGGTTTAGTTTAATCCTATTTAAAAGCTTAGTGGCGCTGGGGCCCACTAGTTAGTGTCCGGGGGTTAGATTAGGTGGTGATTAGCTTAAGCTAATCACCTGACGAGCCGGACCCACCTGACAGGCCGGCGCGGTCAAGGCGGTCAACCCCACTGGCGTTAAGCCGCCGGCGAGGCCCGAAACGGTGGAGCGCCGCGGAAACGGGCTACGGTGCCCCGTTCGCAGCGTGGCTGGGCTCGTTCGAGAGCCCAGACCAACGCGCGTCAGGCGGTGGTGCCAGCCGGGCCTGGGGTGGCCGGAGGCGACAACGAGGAGCTCGGCCACGGCGGCCGGAGCTCGGGTGAGGCGCGAGCGGCGCTGTGGTGCGCGTGCAGGAGAGTTGGAGTGCTGGTGTGTGCGTGTGCGATGCGGCGAGGGCGATGGACACACCCGGTGGACCAAATGGTCGCCAGAGGTGCGTCGGCAGCGAGCGCAGGCGGCGGCGGTTGCGGTCGAGCTAGGTGCAGTCGCTACAGTGTGCGAGGAGGAGAACGAAGAGGGGGAGAGTGGCCAGTAGCTCACAGCGGTCACGACGAGCGGGTCGGCGAGGTCGGGGAGGAACCAGAGCGGTCGCAGCGGCGAAGGGGATCTCCGGCGGCCCGAGGAGGAAGAAGGGGTCGGGGACGACGTTGCAGGGCACTTCCGCTCGCGTGGCTTGGTGGTGAGGATGATGACGATGCGGCGGAGCTTCTTGGCGCAACGGCAGGGCGAGGGGTGGCTGGTGGCCACAGCGGTGAGCAGCGGCGCTCTCCGGTGCGCTCGGTGAAGAGAGGGAGAGGAAGCCAGAGGAGGGGAGAGGCACGGGAGAGAGGGAGGAAGGTGCGGGGCGGCGCGTGGCATCGTCTAGGGCGTCTAGACGACGAGGGGGAGAAGCAGGAGGTGGCAGGGAACGTGGCCCCGGCCGGACGCGTGGCCGCGCGCATCGGCGCGCGCCCCTGTCCTCCTGGCGCGAGGAAGGGGGTGACTGGCACGGCCAGCTGGGCCGCTGGGCCTGATCAGGCCGCACAAGGAGGTAAGCGCGGGTAAGTCCAGGTAGTTTTTTCCTCTTCTTTTTCTATTCTATTTTTCTGACATTTGTTTGATTTAAAAAAATACTAAATCATTTTATTTTCTTATGCCAATTTTTGTAGGAACTAGTGGTATTATTCCAGAGCTCCTCAACAATTTGCATAATTTTTGGACATATATAATATATATAACATATATATATCCAGTGCAAATAATTATGCGTTAATTCCAAATGCCCAAAATAAATACTTATGAGCTCCTAATAATATTGGTTTGATTTTTATGTCTGTCCAATATTTTCAGAGGGCAACATGAGCATTTTCTTGGACCTTTTTGGAGCAATTTTTATCTGGGTCATTTCCAGAAATGATTATGAGGGTTTCTCAAATCCCCATTTCAAATTTAAATGGAATTTAAACATGATGCACACGTGACTAGCTAGCCTCGAGCATACCAGAACTAGGGATGTGACACAGACATTAACATAGACTATTCTCAGGACTGACCGCACACCAAAAACGGCAGTACTAAACAATACAGGGTTCACAAACACAAATCAAATACCGAGCAATAGTACTTACTACAGACAAGCAAAGTTGCACTAATTAAACTATGTAGACTATTTGTTGCCACAGACCTATGGGATGAACCCCGCATAACTGACTAGGCCATGGACTTCGTGAGAGATGTCTACCTGCACCATCACCATCTCTTCGACCTTGGATAACCTAACAGAGTGGTGTTTCCACTCATAAACATGATGATGAAGACATGCCGCATAAGATTTGTTGGGAAGATTTACAAGAACCTCACCCTTCATAATCGAAGGCACAACCAGGAAATTGTTGTGGTCAAGTACAACCTCGAGAACACGCATGACAACAATGCTACAGGAAAACACTAGTTCAGGACACGTGGACAACAGCTGGATAGTTTAGTAGTAGAACTCATCCTCAGGTCTTCCAGTTCACATGGCATGACTTTGATAACTTCATCTCCACCGCGGACCTGGTTCTAATTCAAACAGAAACCATATTTTATTACTACATCCGTTCAGAAATATAAGATGATTTTCGATATTATACTCCATATATGACTACATGTACGCACAGAAATGAGTGAACAAAGACACTATAACATGTCTTCAAAGGCATGAGAGCAGAGGGATTACTTGCAATATCCATAACACTAGTTACTGAGGCAAATATACCCTCTTCTAAGGTAGCATTGATGTTCATAAAGTACTCCCTCCGTCCCAAAATTCTTGTCTTAGATTTGTCTAGATACGGATGTATCAAGTCACATTTTAGTATTAGATACATCCGTACCTAGATAAATCTCAGACAAGAAATATGGGACAGAGGGAGTAGTTGAAAGTAATCTATAAGTAATCAGTGTCAACCTCTCGCATGTTTTGGTCAAAAGAGGAATTTAGAACCGTCATTTGGCTCACAAAAATCACATGCAAGATCACCCAGAAAGTTGTAATACTAGTACTAGTACTGCGTGTTAGATGAAAAAACACGATCAAGATCGAGAAAAAGATCGTCAAGAAGAGATATTACCTGGACTTGCTTAATGAGGGATCCTGGAGAGGGGGTCTTGGACAGGGCGATGGCTTTGAGCTTGTCCGCGGTAGTCTTGGCGGGGTGCTTGCACTTCTTCGTACCATGAGCCTCGACGGTTTTGGCCAGAGCCATAGACATCATGTCGGCCGGTGCTCCAGCATCCATCCAAGAGAGGAAGCTGAGAGAGAAGAGTGAAATGAGGAACGAGATGAGGGAGAAGTTAAGCGAGTGGGGGTTTTCTTCAAGAGAGGAAGTTGAGAGAGAAGAGTGAAGTGATGGTTGCTTCGTCCGTCTAACTTATTGCTGGAAAGGAGGGGATTTTGTGATTTGACGGCTCATTGGGCATTACTGCGGCATTCGACCAGGGTAGTCTACCGTCACTCTACTATGGAGTAATTTAGTGCATGTCTGGTGGACCCCGATGCTGGCTGTCCCACACGTCGGCGAAAGTGAGTAATTTAGTGCATGGCTGGAGGAGGATCCGCACGGTAGAGCGTGTCCACTGTTTTTCTGAAGGAAAAAAATGATTACAGCAAGCGTTTCCACTCTTACAACAAAGGAGTGTGAAACACGGCAGCCACTTGAACATACATAGTGCTCCTACTACTAGGCATGTGCAGTGGTTCATACATCATCACTACATAATTTTGTTGCTAGTGTAGTAAGATATGACGATAACAAATGATGTTGTGCGCATGTCAACTATATGAACAGTAATGTAGTAACATAGTACCGCTTTTTCGATTGTCCGGTTGAGAATGAACTGTGAGATCAATGTTAACAGAACTAGGTCTACAGCGCACGGAGAGTACGGTGCTACAGTACTACACGAAACATGAACCATATGAAGCATGAATCAGTGTTAGGCAGGGTGTATGAAGGGTGCACGGGATGGGAGAAAAAGTTCCCTTCTCGACCCACTTTGGGTGTTTGGCAGAGTGCATGAAGGGTGCATGAGTCCACACTGGTAGGTTAACAAAAATACACGAAGAGGGAACAACTATATTGAGATGAGATTGCAACCAAACACACCCACATGCTTTGTGCTACAGTGACTGATCTGCACCGTCTGAGTTTGATCCAATAGTCATGTTGCACCGGGACATGGACATGCCCATGCAGAGGGCGCCTAAACACCACCGAAGTCCCTCTGCTTCTCGAGGCGCACGACGTTGGTGATGAAGGGTGCAACCACCCGCAGAGCCCACTCCCGGTCGACGGGAGCCAGCTCGACAAAGACGGCGTCCAATGGCACGAATGGATTCTGGTGACAGAGCCCTGAAAGGATTCGCCCGACAACGGCGACAGCAGCCCGCAACCCCTCCTTGTCCAGCTCCGCCTCCACCATCGCGCGGAGACGGCTCAGCTCCTCGGAGATATAGGTGAATAAGGAGACTAGGTCAGGAAGCCCCAGCTCGTTGAAGTCGACCTGGTGGTCGAATGGGTTTAGCCCGACGGCTGGCATGGTCGCGCTGGCACGACGGTAGGCATCGTGCAACCGCATCACGTGCGTGGAAACTTGGTTCACCAAGTGGCTGAGGCGATCTTGGACCTCGTTACGATCGCCCCACTCACGCTCCAGCCGCCCCCTGACGGCCTACCATATCTCCCGCTTTCTGCGGCGATGCCGCCGATGCCTCGAGCATCTTTGTGGTGGACGCCTACCGCTTTTGAAGCTCCATGAACTCCCACACATAACGGAGGAGCATGGAAGTCCTCTCCTCCTTGAGCTCACGGAGCTCCACGCCCTTGGCCCTGAGCTCCGCATCCTTGGCCTGGAGCTGCTGTGTCAGGCGCCTCACCTCGGACTCCGTGATCTGCTGCGCCGCCATGGCATCACGTAGAAGCAATGGGGAGAGGAAGCAAAGGGGGCAAAATGGCTGAAAGGCGATGCAATCTATGGGAAGGCAGAGGGAGCCAGCCGAGGAGCAGGGAATCTTTTGGTTTTCACCATGGTAAAACACCAGTCGACGACTTCTCACATCAGGGAGTAGTGGGTTTCACAAGCGGAGTCATCGTGACTAATTGTTGTGCGCCTGCTCCCGTCAATCAAAAAATTAAAATCCTGCCGTGCCTGCTCCCGTCAATCAAAAAATTAAAAATCCTACCGCACCCAAACACTAGAGCAACACCGGGTGGATATTTAAATTTACCTGCCAACAAAGAGATAAAAAAGGGTGAAAAACCAAATGTGACGGCGGCCTAGCTAATCGGTCGAACAAGCCCAACTAGCTAGCCACAGTGCTTCACTGATGTACTTGGCGGGAAAGGTGGTCTTTCATGATTTGATGACTCATTTACTTGCTTCAGCGCTATGACCGAGGAGGACCCAGAAAACGCGCGGTAGGGCGTCCCACGTTAGGAAGAATATATGCGTGCACCACCCAGGAGGACCCCGAAACCGTGCGGTAGGGTGTGCCACGTCTCGGCATGGAGGATAAATGTGCGTGTAAAAATATATTGTATGTACCTATGGTTCAACCTCGGGACCCAGCCAGTCGGTCGAAAACACCCCACTAGCCACACAGCTTCATCATGCTAATGTGGCACGGAGGATAGGTGTGGTTAGCTCCATCTCGACCAGCCACAACGTCTCTTGTTCTAGGCGATTCTTCTATTTTCCAAGCTTTTTTTAGTTAGAGTAACACCACGGCAAGCTAGCGCCGCTCATCGTGTGTGCCCGTGCAAAGGTTAGACGATGGAGAGGAGAGAGAGATCGCAGACCTGCGACCCACCAGTAAGTGAGTCAATGGTCATGCACGTGTTGACGAGCCACTCCCTCTACTCTACTCAAGGTAATACTGTATAAAATCAAGTCATGGGACAAAGCCAACAACCGTTGTTGTTTCAGGCTATCGACTTATGATTTGTAGTCCAGGTTGCCAGTTCGAATCTCGTCTTTGAGATTTGTTAGTTTTAGGTCCAATTTGATTAATGACAAGTGGGACCCCCGTATGTTGTTCCGATATTTTAGTGTAGGATGGTTTTTTTGAACAAACACTTTGCGCGGTTAGACAAGTAATGACACGAGTTACACGTATTTGCAAGTTTACGAACAAAAATGACAGCAGCATAAAATATCACATCCACCCCGCACCTTAGATGCTATGGTGATACGAGGTTTTACATCGTTGGAAGTGAGATCCAATGGCTTGGGAGTAGTCTTTGTAATTATACGCAATTTCCAAACTCTCCAAAGGTTTTTTTGCAAATAAAACATTCAGGCCTCGTGTGTGCCGCTACATCTTGGATCCAACGGCTCCCCGTTGCTCATATTAGGTGCTCCCCGTAGCTTAATTACCGCTACGGTGATACGAGCATCTAGGTCGTATGATCAGTGATCAGATGGCACATGCGTAGTACTTGTACTTTCTGTGCAATTCCCAAACTCTCTCAGCCGTATATTGCAAAAACATTCAAACCTCCTACTGTGGGCTGTTAGATCTCCGTGAACTCGTATCACGGAGCACCTCATATTCTCCCGTGCGAGAGAACACAAGGTTCTATCGCAGCTTGGATGCTACAGTGATACGAGCTTCGAGGTCGTTTGATCTGAGATCCAATGGCATCTGAGTAGTCTTTGTGCTTGTAAGCAGTGGCCGAACTCTTTGGGGGCTTTTCAGCAAAAAACCGTTCGAACCACTGAGGAGTTGTCGCGTCACAAATCCAACGGCTGTGAAGAGCTTGTATCACTAAAGCATCTAAGGTGTGGTAGCACATGATATACTTACATACAGGAGAATATGACGTCCTCCTTCATCTTAGATGCTACGGTGATACGATCTTCGAGGTCGTTGGATATGGGATCCAAGGGCATCTGAGTAGTTTTTGTACAAATTGTGTGCAATTCTCAAACACATCAAGGTTTCCTGTAAAAATATTAAGACATCATGTGAGCTGCTATATCTCAGATCTAAAAGCTCCAAGCAACTCGTATCAATATATAGCATCTAAGGTATGGGGGCACATGATATTCTCCCGGGATGGAGGGGTGGGGGTGCACAACCAATCGGTGTTTGGGAGGGTGGGGACAAATATAATCTAAACAACCCTAAACAGAGCTTCACAATTTTATCTAAGGTCGAGGGGTTGACCCCCGACAATCTACAGAGCTCCGCCTAAAAACAATATTTGCATGTACTATAGTACTAGACTTAATGTTCATGTTTCAGTTTCCTGTTCATTTTAAATATTGAATTGAGGACCATGCATGTCTTACATTTTACTCCCTTCGTTCCTAAATATTAGTCTTTTTAGAGATTTCAAATGGACTGGCACATACGGATGTATATAGACATATTTTAGAGTGTAGATTCACTCATTTTGCTCCGTATGTAGTCACTTGTTGAAATCTCTAAAAGACTAATATTTAGGAACAAAAGGAGTATTTTTGAATTCGTGTTATACATGCATGGTTTGGAAAAATAGATGCAATATACTTATTGGATTGTTGTTGTGTTCGTGGGTGTATATGTGTGTGTGGTCATATGCTTAATACATACAAAGTTTTCTCACCTCCATATTGTTCATCTTTTAAATTTGAATTTGCAATGAAAAACTTACTAGGGATACCATGAAATGTGAAATCCACGTTGAGTTCACTATATCACAAACTCACTCTAATTCAAGAATTCTTCATAAATTAATTACCACGTTGAGATTAGTATTTGCAAGGAAAATATGGGCATTGTAATACACATAGTTTCGTTCGACAATTTAAAATATTCCTTTCACATTCTCGAATGGTAGGAGCCAACGGCGTACCAGCCAGACCTTGGCTCATGTTGATCCTAAAAAGACGGGCTCGTGTCCTTCTGGTGGCGTGCATGGTACTCACATTAGGCAACCCAACCAGTCGAGCCTCCGCGTTTCGACTTGAAATATCTGGCGGCCAGAATTCCAGCCCTAGGAAAATCCCCTCATGTCCCCGGTCCATAATGACTACCGATGAACAATGGAGGGATGCTTTAGTAACTAGACAACGTTACCTACCGTGCCGAGCATGGTTCAATTCCCTCGGTCACTCCCCAAGGTCACCCGTCAACTGCATTGCCTAGTACTACTACTACACCGAGATGAGCACAGAATTGAGCCCGTTTGTTCGTGCTTAGTACTTGAGTTAATATATCAGGCAATGCACTGGTATGGAGGGATTATCCTTTTACTCTGCATATATAACTTGTCTGAAGTCTAACTAAGCAAAATGTTTGACTTTCTTAGGAAATGCAACAAGACAGATGTATGGCTTGAAAATTTATTGCGTGATGCAGGTTATGATATTGTTTCGAATCTTGGATTTTAAATTTCAGAAAATCCAAAAGTGACCAGAAATTCTTGAAACTAAGCATGGTCCCGTGATATGGCACAAATATTCCTTCGTAATTTTTTCTTCAATTTGAGACAAGCTGCTTATGAAAAGTTGCACAAATGAAGAGCCAGGGTATTTTGGAACAAAGACCTGTCACGTTAAGGTGAACGCTTTCACTATTCAAACCATGGGCGTTTACGTGCCGCCACGAGTCCCGCTTCTCATCGGCAGGTGCCGTCCGAGCAAGCGTGTGAGTCAATAGGAGGCGTGCGAGCAGACCGCTGCGCTGGCTGACAGGGAGGCGTGCGAGCAGACTGCTGTGCAGGCTCACCGGGAGGCAAGCCCTTTGACCAGGCTTCGCCGCCCACCTTCGTCCCAACTGCTCCCACTTTTAATGTCGTCGGCGCCGCAGTTTAAAATCAACCCCGCACTACCCGGTATCGCTACAATCTTCTCTCTTCCTCTCCGATTCTCCTGTCGTCTACCTCCAACTAGCCTGACCTAAATGTACACATTGCCGCATCACGATGGTCTGCCCTTAGTCTTCCAGTTTCCTGAGGAAGACACCGAGCCGGAGTCTCAAGAACATATGGCGCTTTGGGACGAGCTTGAACTGGCCTTGCGGGAGACGCCACGCCTATCCCTGCTCCCGTTCTGGCTCCCGCCGTCCCGACTGCGCCAACGCCCATCCCCGTGGCATTGATGGGCTGGGAGCCACACATTGTCGCCGAGCTTGATGCCATGAGGTTCCACGAGGTTCCCGCCGACTTTCACGCGCCCATGCACCTGCCAGCGCATGCGCCTACGTGTGCACTGACGCGCACGCCTGTGCCGGTGCCCGTGCACTTGCCAGCGCATGCGCCTGCACGTGCATTGACATGCGTGCCCGTGCCGGTGCCCATGCACATGAATGTCTCCGCCGCGCTGTTGCCAGCGCTTGTCCCCGCGTGGGTGCTAGTGCCCCGCTCAGTGGCATGGATGGCCGCCGTCGACCGCTTCCTTGCACCAACGCCAGTCGCCTCCTCCCGGCAGTTGTCTCGCTCCGAAGTCCAGAACATTTTGGCCTTCCATGAAGCTAGGTCAACGTCTAGGAGTACGCCAACAACAGCGCAAGACGCCGCCGTCGCCATCGGTTAGTGTCCCGACGACACACAGAGCACGGCATAGGAGCCGCTTCCCACCCAAGACGCCCCTGCCGCCGCCGCGTATTCTAAATTTGCCATGAAAAATGTTCGGATTGCCATGCTTAAAATCCGAGCATTTATCATTTTCCATTTGTTTTAGATCGATCGTCGTATAATTTAAAGTCAGAGTCAGACTAAATGAAATCTATGGTTTGATCGATTGATTGTTCTGCTAGAGCCGTATCAAATTAAATATAAAACGTCATCAAGCCACATGTATTCCTTGTCATCCAACGACCTAGACTACTTCAATGTCAGCGCTCAACACGTTTAGCGTGCAGTTAATTTCATGCCAAAAATAGTGCTAATGACATAATAACACACAAATAATTTCCTACTTAATATCCGCATGCACTTAATATACTTCCAAATTAACGTGCATTGCACGTACACATTGACTAGTGCTACTAGTACGTGAAACTGGTGCCATAACTTGTGAACACATCCATATATGGTCAACGGGAACATCGCCCGCGAGTTCTTCGTGTTTGCGTGTGCATCTAAACGCAGAAGGGGAGGAGAGAGAGAGAGCACACACGGCACCCACCAGTAAGTGAAGGCGAATAGTACGTGCTAATGAGCCGGTCCCACTAATGTACTAAAGATAATATTACATGTTATCCATTAAATAGGCTATGGTAATATAAAAACATTATATGAACAAAGAGGGGTACAACATACATTGTTGTTCTACGTATGTTGCCTATTGACGTGCGGCTTGAAGGCCCTGGTCGCATGTTCGATTCTCGCCCTTTATTTTTTAATTGGTATATGGGTCCAAATTTGTTTCATGACAGGTGGGCCCCACGGTGTGTAGTTTGTAGCACTTTAATTTGTGGGTCAAAATTTGTTCCATTCCAAGTGGATTATCGGTGTGTAGTTTTGTAGCTTATTTATAATAATTAAAAAGAACAATAGAGTTTTTTGCAATAATACCATGGTGCGACGTTGAAGGCTAGAAAGGACGTGCGAGAGAGCGATGACCGAGCCAGAGGGAAATCAACTGGGGGAGGTGCGGGGGTTGCAACAGTGTTTGGAGTAGTTGTGGGCCGAATGCTACAAAAATATAATCTAAACCCAGCGGAATAAATTCCTACACAAATTAATCCAAGGTTGGAGTGCCCCTTGCAATGTAAATAGCTCCGGCTTTGCGAGGGATGGAGAGGTAGCTTCAATGTGTGGAAGATACGGCGTGATAAAGCGAGGTCAATCGAGAGACATATAGGTAGAGAGACAAAGTGATTCTAGTCCGACATTCATTGAACAGATATATATGTGTCGGATTTCGGGTTCCGGCAGACCCTTGAGGTTCGAACTCTGGGGTGCGCGTGGAGATTCAACCCTCAGCCTGCCTGTTCCTCGCCAAATCGCTAGGATCTAAACTACCAAACAAAATAACACAAGAGACACAAGATTTATACTGGTTCAGGCCACCATTGTGGTGTAATACCCTACTCCAGTGTGTGGTGTGGTGGATTGCCTCTTGGGCTGATGATGAACAATACAAGGAAGAACAGCCTTGCGAGGGTCTGTTCTTGGCTGGTGCTACTTGGTTCCCGCTCTTGGATTCTCGATGCTCGATCTCTAGATGTCTCTACCCCGGGGGTGGCTAGTCCTATTTATAGGCTAAGGCCCTGGGCCTCTTCCCAAATATTGAGCGGGAAGGGTGCCAACAATTGGCCATTTTGAAGGGGAACAGCGGGTACACTTATCCTGACTAAAGTTGGTCCTCGCCTGTCAAAGGCTCTGGTGGTGATGCCTGCTTGGGCTCCACAATGACTTCTTCCCTGCCGTTCGGCTGGTCTTGGTCTCATTGCACCGAAATGGACGCCTTTGCTTTTGCTCTCGCCTGCGCTTGCCCCCTTTGCACCAAAGAGGAAAGGAGGACACTGCGCGGGCTGGCGCCCGACTGGCGCCCTTGGTCGTCATGGCTTGCGTCATGGGCACCTCGCGAGGTACCCCGCCTTGAACTCTCCGCCTCCTCGTGAGCCAGCCTGACAAGGCCGTGCCTGAGGAAGCTCCTTGTCTTCCGCCCCGCGAGGCTTGGCCCCTCGCGAGGGTCTTGAGCTTGTGTTGATGAAGATGGGCTGCGCTGGGCCTCCCTTGAGCCATGCCGCAGGCCGCAGGCAGGCAAGTTTGGGGACCCCCGTTCCCAAAATGCCGACAGTAGCCCCCGGGCCCACGGCGCGCCCGAACTTGGCCGAGCAGAGAGGTGAAAGGGCAAGAGCGAAGCGTTGCGGTCCCTAACAGCCTGCGGCCTTGGGCGTCGCGTGGCGGTTGATTGGACGTGGGCGCCTCTGTAACTACGCGAGTTGGTAAAGGAGTGGTACCTGCCCCTTGCCTCCCTTGCTTTCTCCAGTGGCTGCTCAGATCCCCTTTCTTGCGCCTCTCCTCCCTGCCTCCGAAATCTTCAGATCTACTCTGCCTGCGTGCCCTAACCAGACATGGCGCCTCGCCAAGCCCCGGTCGGAGCTTGGTTCTCGTCTGCCTTGGACCCGCTGAACGTGTCGGAGGCGAGCCTTGCTCGGTTGCGCCAGATGGCGGCGGCGCAGGGCATCGACGGGGCGAAGGTGTTCAAGGCCGGCTCTGCCGTCCCTGAAGGCCAAGGGAGCACCTTCTATCCGCTCTTCGTGAGCGCAATTGTCGCCGATCTGGTGCCTCCCTTTTCTGAGTTCTTTTTCTCTATCCTCCGCCACTATAATATTCAAGCTCTGCACCTCCATCCCAACTCCATCCTTCTTCTGGCAATCTTCGCCTACTATTGCGAGGCTCACATAGGGGTGAAACCCTCGGTGGCCTTGCCGCGCCACTACTTCTCCCTCCGACCTCCCCTGGTTCCGCCTCCGCGTGCGCGAGCTTCGTCGCGTACGGCGGCTCCATCGCCATTTCGAACCCTGGGAAAAGGATTGAGGGCTTCAGGAGCAAGTGGGTCTTGGTGGATGCCAGGCGTATCCACCCTCGGCTGATCCTGCCCAAGCACCCCGCGAGCTCCGACGACTGGTCCCAAGTGGAGCTTATGGATCCCCGCGCGAAGCTCGTGTTGGAGAAGATGGACGCGGATCTAAGGCCGGCCAGCATGGCAGCGGCGAAGCTGACCGGCGCGTCGCTGTTGAGGGAGTTCCTGGAGCACTAGCTGGCTCTGCTGCGCCAGTACTCACTTCCGATGTGGAGGCCCCACCCGAGCCCCGTGGTCTTGGCCGACGAGGATCTGGCTGCGGTCCTCTAGTCCTTGGTTGGGGGCGACGTGGCGAGGCTGGAGGGCGCTCCTACGCCCCTGTTCCTCCGCGAGGACTGGGAGCAGGTAGTGGGGTCCATGCTCGTCTTCAACGGGGACGGGCCCGTGCCCGCGGAGGCTCCAGAGGACCCGGTGGACGTGTCCTCCAACGACTCCAGCGAGGAGAAGGGAGAAGGGGAGCGGGAAGAGGGGGCTAACTCCGAGGCGGAGTCAAGGGCTCCCCCCTTCGGTGCAAGTCCCGCGTTCTCCGCCTCTCCTTGAGTGATGACGACGAGGATGATGATGAGCAGGGCGGCGGGAGCCTGCCCCCGATCCCGAAGAAGGACCGGACCGGGCTGATCCCCCGCGGGTCTGCCCCAGCTCCGAGGCGATCCACATGCGCACCTCCTGCTCCCGCGCTCCTTGAAGCTGACCCCAGCAGCCGACTCTCGGGCTTTAAGTACAGCTGGAGGCTGCTTGAGCCCACCAGCGACGACCTATAAGTGCTTGATTCCTGTCTTGATTATTGTTCTGTTGCTGAGGCTTGATGCTCGTATCTTCCGGCCATGCTAGCGCCCGCGGCAAAGAAGTCGAAGGGAGCTCCTGAGGTCCTATCCGTGGCAGTGCCTCTGCTCGAGAAAGAAGGTGACTGTGACGCGCATGCCTCTCCTGCCCGGGCATCCTCGCGAGGCCAGGCTGAGCCTGCTGGGGCGAGCTCAGCCCCCTTGGCCCAGGCGACTCCCAAGGTGCCTTTACCTGAAGCTGCCTCCACAGTCGTCGTGGCGCAGCTGGTTCCGCCTCAGGATACCGTGGTCATGCTGCCGTCTTCTCCTCCTACTCCACCGACTGCTGCTTCTCCAACTACTGTTCTGGATCGCGCCGTTGCCGGACTGGACTGTCTGCGGCAGGATCTTCTGGGCGCCGACCCTCGTCTAGTGGCCGGGCGCTTGGAGCTAGCTTCTGGCTGGATTCGCTCCGACGCTTCGATACGGGCGGCGCTGGTCCAGGCCTCGACGGCTTGCGACGAGGAAAAGCAGGCCGCCCTTGGGGCGAAGGTTGCCTGCGATGCTGCCCTGGGGGAGGCAGCTAGTGTCTGGGGTCGCTGTGAGACACTGGAGAGCGAGCTAAAGGGCTTGCAGAACCAGCTTGCTGAGGAGGCCCGCCTTCGCCAAGAGCAAGAGGAAAGCATGAAGGCTCGCGAGGCAGCCGTCAAGGACCAGGAGGCCAAGCTCAAGAGGCGCTGTGGCCGCCTAGGCGCGCTGGAGCAAGAGCTGGAGGCGAGGAAGGTTGAGCTGGACGACAAGGCCCAGGTTCTCACCGAGGATCGCGTGGCCTTCGCGGATATGGAGGAGAAGGCTCACACTTCGTTAAAGACGCTTTATGATAGCGGCCTTGAGAGCCCGCTGGCCGGCGAGGAGGATGTCCCTGCCAAGCTGCTTCCCTTCCTGGTTCGCGCCCTTGAAGACGTCACCCTTGGCCTCGGCCCTACGGCTGAGGCCGAGGCACGTGTCTTGTCTTCTGCAGCACTGACGCGGGTCTTCACCCACATCTATCTTCGTGACCCCAACATCGACCTCGACAGCCTGCTGGAGCCAGCGAGCAGCGAGTGTGCCGCTGCCGCTACTAAGGCCGTGAAGGGTCGTGCGGAGGCTCTGCTGGGGAAGTTCCGGGCCTTCAGCACCAAGCCGAAGCGGAGCGCTGCTAGCCCTGCTACTCCACAAGGCGAACCTACTCCGCGCGGCTCCACCGCCGGCAAGTGACTCCGTCGTGGCTCCCGTCCTGCTTTTAATTCCGGCGCATGTACCATGCCTCGGGGAGGCGTTAAAACTTGCATTTGGTGCTGTGATAACAGTATGGACTGTAATATTTGCTTTTGAATTACCTGAAATTTGCGCTATTCCTTCCTACTTGCTTATGTTCTACGCCGGCAGAGCCCGGCCCCGCACATACCTTAGCCGCCATTAGCCCCGACCGGAAACCAGGACGGGACCAAGGAGTGAGGGGCTACGTGACAACTTAGGCTCCTGAGTCGCGATGCTCAGGAGTCCCCCTTGGCGCTCGAACAGCAAGTAGGGAGGCGAAATGTGGGTGGATATGTCGTTCTACGTCTACAGAGCCCGGCCCCGCGCATACCTCAACCGCCGTTAGCCTTTCGGAACTAAGGAGTGAGGGGCTACGTGACCAGTTAGGCTCCTGAGTCGCGATGCTCAGGAGTCCCCCTTGACGCTCAAACGGCCTTCGTACCTTAGCTCCGCTCGGGGAGGGACGTGCGACGAACTAGGCCGGGGGGGGGGGGGGGGGGCTGGCCAGGTGGCGTGCGTCTGGGCGTGACCCAGGCGCAGCCCCCGTGCCCAGCCCCTTCGCGCGGCGCTCCCGAGGGGAGGCGTTGCGACGAGGCCAGACACTGAGCTCCAGGCTCCCTGAGGTTGATGCGGCCCGGGGGCCGCCCTCAGTTGTTTATGACCAGCGCGGAGCGTAGCGCTTCCGTATGCTTACGGGCATAGCCGCTCCCCGGGAGTGTCGTCAGCCAGCGCGGAGCATGGTGCTTCCACTAGTGCGTGGGAGGGGGCTCCCCTCCGGGAGGAGCCCCGGGGGCATATACAGCCCCACCCTGACACGTGGCTGGCACGATAGGGCTTGACGAGGTGTATCTGGGCACCCGTGGGCCAGCGCGGGACTCACGGGGCCCTACCTCAAGGCGGGTTGCGCCTGGCTCTGGGCCTTATCTTGGAGTGTGTTCCTGCAAATTTGGCCAGATGCCGATGCTCTACGTCTTCGGGTCCTGGCTCTCGGGCTGGTCTCAGCCGTCGCTGGCCTGCCAGGTCGCGATGCCATGGGCAAAACCAGAGGGTGAGGGCCGGAGAGCCGGTAGGAGCCCTGAGTCGCGATGCTCAGGCACCCCCCCTTTAGCGCGCAAGCTGGGTTAGATGTTGAAACTCTACGTCCTCGGGTCCCAGCTCTCGGGCTGGTCTCAGCCGTCGCTGGCATGCCAGGTCGCGATGCCGTGGACAAGACCAGAGGGTGAGGGCCGGAGAGCCGGTAGGAGCCCTGAGTCGCGATGCTCAGGCACCCCCCCTTTAACGCGCGAGCTGGGTTAGATGTCGAAACTCTACGTCCTCAGGTCCCGGCTCTTGGGCTGGTCTCAGCCGTTGCTGGCATGCCAGGGCGCGATGCCATGGACAAGACCAGAGGGTGAGGGCCGGAGATCCGGTAGGAGCCCTGAGTCACGATGCTCAGGCACCCCCCCTTTAACGCCCAAGATTCCGACACCCAAGGGAAAAAGGCACCAAATAACAAGCGTGATGGGTCGAAAGCATAGCCCTAAGGTAAACGCAAGAAGGGTACATGCCGCTGGGTCAGGCCCGAGCGACTTGGGGATGATGCAGCCCGAGGGACGCCCCCAATAAGGTAAGCTATGAACATGAAATAAAAAGGGATACACGCCGCAGGGACGGACCCATGCGGCCTGGGAATAATGCGGCCCTGTGGGCGCTCCCAGCCGGAAATGAAACTTGAAAGATGTCACCTGATGATGTTGGGGACGAAGGGGTGTTGGTGTAGCAGACTCGGTGGGCTGCGGGAGCCGATCCTCACGAGCCCCCAGGCCCAGGGGCCTCAGGAGGCTCCGGAGGCGCCGGCGGCTCCTCGCAGGCCATGTCCATCTCCACCAGGGCTGCGGAACGCCTGACCTCTTGAGCCTCCAGGATAGCTCTCATGAGGCGCTGGTGCGCAGCAGCCGCGTTCGGCAGGCCATAAGGCATGCGAACATAGCTGTGGGGCGGACCCTTGCAACGTCCCACTCGTGAGGGCCAGAGGCACTCCTGAGACGCGGCTCAGTTGAGCCCTGGTATGTCGATGCAGACGCGCAGCCCACCATCCTCACCTGGATGGGGAGCCACAGCGGGTAAGCGGTGGCTGCCTCTCATGACTCTTGACTCCTGTAGCTCCTGAATGGCCTTGCTGACGAAATCCTGAGGGTTGGGCCCTCCTTGCCTTGCTCCTTCTTGAGGGAAGCGTGCTTCAAAACACGCCTCCACGTGGTGCCCAAGCACCTCCCTCGTGACCTTGCCGAGGTCGGCGGCCCTCCGGGGGAGAGCCCCCGAGCCCTGCCTGAGGAGGGCGCCGGGCGCGCTTTCCCATGCGATGGAAGGAGGTACCCCCTGAGGAGGCGCGGGCCCTGAGGGGCCTGCCTCCTGAGGGGCTGGGCCGATCGATGTCTTCTTCTTCTTGGGGGCGGCCTCGGGAAGCCTCCTGCCTCCGCGGTCGGGTCTTCCAGTGATGCGGCCTGAAAGGCTCGCTCCAGGGAGCACACTGCGTCTTTCTCTTCGCAGGGCACCGTGATGACCCCGCCACTTCCTAGCATCTTGAGGACGTTGTAGCCATGGTGGGTCACGGCCATGAATTTGGCTAGTGCTGGGTATCCGAGGATGGCGTTGTATGGCAGGCAAATGTGGGCGATGTCGAAGTCGATAAGCTCGGTGCGGTAGTTGTCGCGTTCCCCGAAGGTGACAGGAAGGCGGACCTACCCAATCGGGACCGTGGAGCCGTCGGTTACTCCGGAGAAGGGCTTGGTTGGCTGAAGCTAACTGTAGGGCACTTGGAGATTGTTGAATGTTTCCACGGACAGGACGTTGAGCCCTGCTGCGCCATCGATGAGGGTCCTGGTGACTAGCACGTTGCTGATGATTGGGGAACAAAGCATCGGGAGGACTCCGGCTGTGGCCGCGCACTTGAGCTGATCCGCTGAGCTGAACGTAATGGCGCATGCCGACCACCTGAGAGGGCACGTGGCCTCGAGCTTGTGGAGGACTGCATTCACTTCACGGGCAAACTGCTTGAAGATGCGCTGGGAGGCTGGGGCTTGAGCTCCGCCCAGGATGCAGGCGATTGCACGTGGTTCCTGGAAGCCCCCAGCCCCCTCGTCCTAATGACCGTCTTCATTTCTCCTTGGCTGCGGCGACAGCGGAGGGAGGCCTGCGTTCGCTTGCGGACGATCCTCGCGAGGCTGATCCCTCCAGCCTCCCTCACAAGGTGGGTCCTGCCAGCGATCCTCGCGAGTTTGGTCGCGCCAGCCTTGGCGCGGGCCGTGGTCTTCCCAACGTCCTGCGTTCCTTCCTCCTCCTCAGCCGTAGCCCCGGTCGCTGCGGTCAGGACGCCTGCCGACCCTTCCTTCACGCATGGCCCGGAGCTCTTGGCTTTCATTGGTGTTGTGGGTGTGGAGGTCATGGTACACGCAGTACCAACTGCCCTTGGAGGATTCGGGCTGATCTCTGCCCCGCTTGGTGTATGGCTCTGCCGCGAGTACGGCAGCCCCCTTGCGCTTCACGTCCTTGGCCTTGGGCTTCTTCTCTTCTGGGTCCGTGGCAGGCAGCTCGAGGAGGGAGAGGCGTCCCTCCTCAGCCCTGGCGCACTTGGTCGCCAAGTTGAATAGCTCCAAGGAGGTGCACAAGTCTTCATGCATCGCCAGCTCCTCCTTCATCTTGACGTCGCGCACACCATCGGAGAAGGCTGAGATGATGGCCTCCTCTGTCACCCTGGGGATCTTGAGGCGCGCATTGTTGAAGCGCTGGATGTACTTCTACAGGGTTTCCCCTGGTTGCTGCTTGATACGGCGCATGTCGCTCATGGCGGGTGGCCAGTCGCGGGTACCCTGGAAGTTGGCGATGAAGCGGGTGCGCATCTCGTCCCAGGAGGAGATCGTGCCTGGAGCCAGATTCAGGAGCCAGGTGCGGGCTCCTTCCTTGAGCGCCATGGGAAACCAGTTTGCCATGACCTTTTCGTCTCCGTTGGCAGCCTCGATGCCCAACTCGTAGAGCTGGAGGAACTTCGCAGGGTCAGCCGTCCCGTCGTAGCGAGGAGGCAGGTCTGGCTTGAACTTGTCGGGCCACGCAACGCTGCGCAACTCGGAGGTGAAGGCGCGGCAGCCTGCTGTGGCCACAGGAGGCCTGGGGCGACGAAGAGCTTGGTCCTGCGAGTCCCCATGTGCCGCAGCTAGAGGCAGCACAGGGTCTTGACGTGCTGGAGCAGGGAGCGCTCGGGCAGCTTCTCGAGGGCGAGGGACTTCTTGGCAGCTCTGCTCTTGCTGCACTGGCGCCTGACGGAGCGGGTTCCGTCCAGGGGCCGCATGCCTTGGGGCTAGGGCGCCTTCTTGAGGTGGAGGCGGCTGAGGTGCCCTAGGAGCTTCATTGCCCGCGCAGGGGGACGGGCACGGTGCAGCGAGAAGGACGGCACGGGAGAGCCCCCCGGCGGCGCGGACGAGTTCGGCAACTCAATCGAGCCACTCTTCGTAGACGTCGTCGATGTGGCGGTAGCACAGGAGCTCGTTTGCCGCGATGAGCGCAGCTCGGGCCTCCATGGCCGCGCGGGGCGCGCGTGACGAAGAACCAGCAGGGGTGAGCGAGGGTGTGGCAGTGCGGCCGTCCCGTCTCATGGATGGATGTTGGGATGACACTTGATGCTCGTTCCCCGCCGGGCCAGTGGCGGCGTTGACGGAAGGTGACAGGGAACGACGAGGGCGCCCGCCGACGGGAGCCGTCTGGGCGATGTGGGAAGCGAGGGCGGCTCGGCGCTTGGCGTGAGCCCGACGAGCGTCAGACATGGATGCGATGGTCGGAGAAGAACAAGACGATGGAAGGCGAATTCCGGCGCACCCCTACCTGGCGCGCCAAATGTCGGATTTCGGGTTCCGGCAGACCCTTGAGGTTCAAACTCTGGGGTGCGCGCGGAGATTCAACCCTCAGCCTGCCTGTTCCTCGCCGAATCGCTAGGATCTAAACTACCAAACAGAATAACACAAGAGACACAAGATTTATACTGGTTCAGGCCACCATTGTGGTGTAATACCCTACTCCAGTGTGTGGTGTGGTGGATTGCCTCTTGGGCTGATGATGAACAATACAAGGAAGAACAGCCTTGCAAGGGTCTGTTCTTGGCTGGTGCTACTTGGTTCTCGCTCTTGGATAATCGATGCTCGATCTCTAGATGTCTCTACCCCGGGGGTGGCTAGTCCTATTTATAGGCGAAGGCCCTGGGCCTCTTCCCAAATATTGAGCGGGAAGGGCGCCAACAATTGGCCATTTTGAAGGGGAACAGCGGGTACACTTATCCTGACTAAAGTTGGTCCTCGCCTGTCAAAGGCTCTGGTGGTGACGCCTGCTTGGGCTCCACAATGACTTCTTACCTGCCGTTGGACTGGTCTTGGTCTCGTTGCACCGAAATGGACGCCTTTGCTTGTTGCTCTCGCCTGCGCTTGCCCCCTTTGAACCAAAGAGGAAAGGAGGACACTGCGCGGGCTGGCGCTCGACTGGCGCCCTTGGTCGTCATGGCTTGCATCATGGGCACCTCGCGAGGTACCCCGCCTTGAACTCTCCGCCTCCTCGTGAGCCATCCTGACGAGGCCGTGCCTGAGGAAGCTTCTTGTCTTCCGCCCCGCGAGGCTTGGCCCCTCGCGAGGGTCTTGAGCTTGTGTTGATGAAGATGGGCTGCGCTAGGCCTCCCTTGAGCCACGCCGCAGGCCGCAGGCAGGCAAGTCTGGGGACCCCTGTTCCCAGAACGCCGACAATATGCTCTGGAGAGATATTGTTCGATTGAGCTTTTGGCAAGGGTGAGGGCTGTAAGATAGAGCTTGAGAGATGATCCAGTCACAGACATGTAGATACATTTTGTGCGTGGGAGGAAGCAAGGTCAATCAATTACATATATAAAGGGAGAGAGATTGAGCGAGTGCGGGTCTTCATGCGATCGAAAGAGTGAGACGGGTTGGAGAGAGTGACCTAGATAGACAATGTGCGTGAGAGAGTATACAATGTGAATAGGTCGAATTGGGCTCAAACATGGTGATATATCGTTTTTGTCCGAGAAAGAGCGAGGTCAATCGAGACATACAAAGAGAAAGAGAGGGAGAGAGATAGATAGAGATAGACAGAGAGAGATTGAGCGAGCATGGCCCGCCATGAGGTTAAAAGAGTGGGGACGGCTTGGATGGACTGACCTAGATAGACAATCTGCGTGAGAGAGTATAGAGTGTGTCGATCAGGCCCGAACAGGGAGATATATCATTTGTGTGTGAAAGAAAACAAGGTTAATTGAGACCCAGATAAAGAGAGCGAGATTGAGCGAGTGTGGCCCGCCGTACGGAAGAAAGAGTGAGACAGTCTCGAGGGAGTGACCTAGATAGACAACGTGCGTGCGTGCGCACGAGAGGTTGGGGGGCTAGATAGGCAATGCATGTATCTAGCGCGAGAGAGTGGGAGGGATACGGAGAGAGAGATCGGCATGGGGTGCAATGGCGGGTGTGTGAGGTAAATACATTTGGTAACATAGTGGAAAAAGGGCGTTGTGTAGTTGAGAGAGTTAGAGATCGAAACATGGAAAGAAAGAATGAACGTGTGGTGGAAACTGATAGCTTGCTAAGGTGGTTAGGACAGGAAGATTGACCGATACAGGAAGTATGTAGTGTGTGTGCCGGGGGGGGGGGCTAAAAACAACATTTGAATGTAGATAGTACGAGACTTGATATCGATGTTTCAATTCGGTGTACATTGTAAGATTTGAACTGAGGACCCCTGCATATGGGTAATTATTTCGAATTCGTGCCATACTAGGTTTCGAAAAGTTGACATTGACTCAATTTGTTGTGCTATTTTGTAGGTCATATGTTTGAATCCATCCAAAAGTTTTCTCATTACCATGGTGTTCATCACATACATATGAATTTGTATTAAAAAATTAGCGTGGATACAGTGAAATGCGAAATCCACGTTAGAATTGGAGGTCGCTATGTGACACACACTCAATTCAAATAACTAATTATGTGACACACACTCTAATCCACGTTAGCGTGGATACCGTGGATACCGTTTTAATTTTTTTTCAAACAACTCCTCATTAATTAATTTTTAGTATCTCGTTTCGAATGACTAATTATTTGCAAGAAAAACACGGCCATGGTAATACATATAGATTAGTTTGCAAATGAAAGAAGATTCATTTGCATTCTCAAATGTAGGCGCACCAGGCAGACCAGGGTCATGTCGTGGTGGTTGCGTGTGTCGGATGGACGCTTAGCACCCAGCCACCCACCCACCCCCCCCCCAAAAAAAAGAATGACGGCAAAATAAGTTCGCTCTTCCACGTTTCGGATTGAAATATCTGGCGGCCCCAATTACAGCCCTGCAAAATCTCCCTTCTCCACCGTCCCCTTCCACGCCCAGATTGCTCAAATCCCTAATTCACCG
The DNA here is from genome assembly GCA_963921465.1 of Triticum timopheevii. Lineage (NCBI taxonomy): Eukaryota > Viridiplantae > Streptophyta > Magnoliopsida > Poales > Poaceae > Triticum > Triticum timopheevii. The sequence continues at coordinate 119,251,166 of OY997262.1, forward strand.
CCAACCCAAGAAAAGTTTGAATCGCCCCTCGTCTCGTCTCTTTTGCCACCTCTGTGCCGGACGACGATGATGAAGACGACGGTCGCGCTTCACCACCACACCGGAGCTACCTCATCTATGCCCTCGTCCACCGCACCGGGTGATCCACCGACAACGTCGGCCGCCGTAACCAATGTGCCTCATAGACACCGACTTCCACCGCATCAGGTGCGCTTCACTAACGCTATCTCCCACCTCACCGAGGCTACTTCACCGAGCACATAGTCGCACCTTGCCCCCCCCCCGAGGCTGTTGGGGCTTCACCAACGGTCTCGTCCACCGCATCGTAGCGCTCCGCTGCCACTCAAGATCTGCATCCTTGCGCGGCCAGCCAACACCAGCGCATCACCCTCAACGGCTCTGAAGTAACCCGCACTCAAGTAGGCGAGCATACCCAAACACCGGCCTGAACTAGATATCCACACATCACTCCCTTTTGCACTGTTCCGACGAGTTTGGGTATCCTTTCACTGCTCTCTTAGCTTACATGCCTATGCAACTCTGACTTTAACTCTTATTTCTTCTGGAGATATCATCTAAAACAAGCAAAACCATTTTTAGCGAAGCATGACGGCGCTACAGGATCTGGTACACAACCTGCACACCCGTATAACCTTGTGAGTATTTGTCCTCCGGTACAACAGCAAAGTCGATTCCTCTTATTTGATCAACCATTCACCGTGTCAAAAATGCTGAGGGGGATGCAAGGTGCACAAGGCCTGCACATCCAAGCAAGTGGTCACATGGACTTGTACATGGAACATACCAAGCGCAAGCAGAGCTGCAGTGAGCCTGTACAATGAGCTAGCATAAGTCCCTGCATTCATTTAATTTGTACTGGCATGCGTGTATGATTTGTGTCTCAGTGGAGGATCCACGAATACAAGTTACCAGGGGCGAACATTTAACTTAAAAAATACAAGGCACTAGCACTTGCACTCCGGAAATCAACATAACTTGAGAAATGTGAAGCAACATGCACTTTGAAAACTAGCTAATGATCCAAAGTAGTTCAGATTATAAACACTAAATGATGCAAGCACCAAAAACACAAAATTCAACATGGTGTACAAGGACTACAAACATGGTCTGTACCTGCTTGAATTATTCGTTCTCTGGCTGAAAATATCAAAGTGTAATTGCACCTATAACCTGTGCGCAAACTGCATATCAATATATCTATCCTGCACAAGTATGCCAATAGTTTCAAACAACAGATTAGAAAAGTATTTATGCTATGTTGTCATGATATGGGGACTTTCTGGTCGATGGCCTCGACGTTTCCTCAAGCCATGAAATGCACTATAATTTGCTTGTCATCAATGCCTACAAATCTCTATGTCTCTCTCAACATAGCAGATCATCATTAGACACTTAATCCTTCAATGGGATCTTGCAAAATACTTGCATTAGATCCCTAGACACTATATGTTCATCACCAGGAGCATGTAAATGTTTGCATCAAATCCTTCATTAGCAGTCTGTTCATTAGACACTTCAGGCTCAAGAACAACATGAGCTTATATGTTTGCACCAGAAACTTGATTAGATACATCATATTCAGTCAGCTCAGTATTGATTGGGGGAGTTATAAAATAAGCAGAAATTGGTTTCATTTTCTCATAGATTCCCTACATACAAGCAGTTTTACAACACCGTCAGGTTTAACTATTGGCTAGAAATTGAACAGTTGTATTAGATATAACCAGGGATGTGATGCACCTGCTCGTTGCGCATGCTAGTCTTGCAAGCTGTGACTGTCCGTTTGCGCAAGCTCGATGCCATGCCCGTGCTGGTGCTGCGGCCTCCCACGCAGGCTACACCCAGGGTTGGATCTTCATCTTCTTGTCCTTCTGTTTGCTTGAAGCCCGATGACCGCCCTCCAACGAGAGCGCGAGGAAGTGCTGTGTTGGTCTATCCAGCGGCGGCTAGGTTAGGAGTGAACCAGACTGGAGGCTGGAGCGAACGAATTGGGATTTTTCCTTCTGTCGATTGATATGGGAAGCGCTCGTTTGGGCCGCGAGCCTGCTATAGGGTCTACCTTGCACTTATGTTATTGGCCCATCCAAATTGAATTTTTTCTTAATTTTTTACATTGCCTGCTCGTGCGTTGGGACGAACAAAACTAGCCTGGGCCAACCTGGACGACTCAAACTAGGTGCACACTTTCCAACCACCCGAGGCGGCCGCCCATACCAGCCCCTATGGTGGCGCCGCCCCTTTTTGCGTGTATGATTGGGGTAGTGAAAAATATTCCAGTGGCGCTTTTGGTTTACCCATAGAATGGATGAATTGCTTGTTTCTATGAACTGAGTTTGCCAGTAATGTGAAGCATGCCAGTCTTTTCATTCTATTGTAGATTGCTTAGATCTCGATATGCCAAATGTAATCGCATGAAATATACTGTAAAAGCCAGTGTGATGTGTGTGGCTACAACTAGTCTGACTACACGTCCTCATATAACATATCAAGGACACACCATCTTACCAGATAAACCATTTGACTTACCAATGCAGTGTGGGAAGAAAGAAGTATCGGGACTGCATATCCAAGCAATTGATGCCATGGACTCCTTCGTACAACCTTGTAAGTGAAAAAGAAGTTGCAGTGTGCCTGTACAAAGATCTAGCATAAGTTCGGTTACCTGCTTCTCGGAATTTTAGTTAGCCACTTATTGCAAAATTGTTCAATTACGTTGCTTGGCTTAATTTAGTTTACTACTGATTACATAATGCCACAGCCTGTTAATCCTATTATAGACTGCGCCTATCTATGTGTTTGATACTTACTGTTAAGAATTACCTATTTGCCAGAACTTAAATAGCTACTTGTTTGTTTAACTGCTTTGCTGCTGCAACAACGGGTTACAATGACGTTAATAACTACTTTTCAGCATCCAACTGAAACTCTTTAATTCCTTGTTTGTTTAACTGGTTTACTGTTATAACTCCCAATTGAGATGTTTTGCTAACTTCAACTTTTCTGAATCCAATCGGAACTTTAATGGCAAAACAGGTTAGCCCAAGATCAAAGAGCGAGGTCCCCATGGACGTTGTATTATCCCACAGCAGTGGCACTGGCCCAATTGTGCATTATGAATTGCCAACTGCTGATGCTCTAGAGGCTAAACTAGTGGTAGAAAGAGATTCTGCTTCTGCACTTAGAGATGAAGTTGACATGTTGAGGAAGCAAACATCACCATCACAAGCAGTACTCAAGACAACCATTAAATATTTGGTGGATTTCAAAATGAAGCAAGCTGAGACTGACTGCATTGTTAAGGTCCTGAAGGAAAAAAAGGATATTAAATTCCCACTTGGTAAATCATCGGTGAAATGTTCTTTCCATCGTTCAATAACCTTTGTGTTGTTTGTTCATGTAATCAATCAAACCATTTGTTTTAGAGATCATGTAATAATTGTTTTTGTTTTTGGTTTGTAGTTTTATTTGAGCACAAGTCTGTATTAATTGATCAGACTCGGAGACATTTCATCTTGATTGTTGTGCTAGACCTACAAATATGCCAATTGGGCTAAATGTGCATTCAGCAATAACAGTAGTATAGATGAACCATAAGTGGCATGCATCGGAAAGGGCCAAGATGCTGTAGTAGCTTGGCTAAAAAAAGGATGCTGTTGTAGCAAAAAAAGTACAGCGGCCTGGCTTATGTATCTTAGTTGATATTATTGATCCATATACTCAATAAGTGTTGTTATGTCTGTTAGTTTTGTACATTCTTGGTTGATTGACTCGGTATTTGAATCTTGATACATCGCTTGTGTACATATCTAAATGGGAGTGCACATTATGCTGCGTGTGACATTTGAGTTGGACATGAAGTGTTCCAAATATTCAAAATCACCTTAAACTAGATTCTAGCTTCTGAATTTGAGTATCGGCATTTGTAAACCATATTCATATATGACAGTGGAATACATCTTTGTCGTGCTTTTGAAGATATATAAAAACACATAGAATGATTTATAAAGATTCGTATAGGAATACAAAATGTTAGTTGCCAGGGTAAACGTGGATGCTTATTGTCCCAAAATTCAAAAGAAGCGGCAAAATGTCCACTCCCACGTCGGCTGCCTGAAGCCAAGTGTTTGGGAGATGGAAATTACTGTCTACCCATCACACGGACAATCCATCGGCCCAATTTTCACTTCTCTAAATAGGGGTAGGTTAGTAACTTCAATTAGACGTCACATGACCTCCTCTGAGCCCATTCCGACACGGTGGGTGCCAAACATGGGCGGCAAACACATTTGATTCATGCTCATCCAAATGACCTCTATTTCTCCCTCCATTTCCCCATTCATACACGGTGGGCGGCAAAACAAACTCGACTCGGCCGAAATTGATGTAGGCAAATATTTTCAATAGGGGCAGGTTTGTAACTTCACTCAGACGTGACACAACCGCCCTACCTATCAGCCCCATTCATACATCATGGGCGCCAACCACCCTCTCCTCGCCCAAAATCGCTCTGGGCAAATATTGGCGAGATGCGAGATTACCGTCCTATCCCCAACCGAGGAGACGTCCAAATTTTAAATGGGGGCTAAGTTCGTAACTTTCCCATATTTCAGACAGGCATGTCCCAAAAACATGGTTCCCCGTACCTCTCCCCCCATTTTCCCATTCATACATCGTCTGCGCTAGAACACCATCCCCACACCAGCCTCCTCTGTCCGCCACCCCATCCATCGCCACTGTCCTCCACCCCATCCACTGCAATCGTCCTCCACCCCATCCATTGCCCCCGTCCTCCACCCCATCCATCGCCACCGTCCTCCACCATTCCGGAGTGCCTACCAAGACTGCGTCGTCCACTGCTAGAGATGGACGTTTCTCATCCATGGCAACGGACCAAGAGCCTTGCATCGGGTCCTCTCGCTTCATCGGTTCCGTCGTCCTCTTTGCCAGGGCTGCTTGTCGGTGTCAAAACCAGCGTATCTCGGGTAGGGGGTCCCGAACTGCGCGTCTAAGGTTGATGGTAATAGGAGACAGGGGGCATGATGTTTAACAAGGTTCGGGCCCTCTCTATGGAGGTAATACCCTACTTCCTGCTTGATTTATCTTGAGGAATATAAGTATTACAAGGTTGATCTACCACAAGATCGTAATGGCTAAACCCTAGAAGTCTAGCCTATGTGATTATGATTGTCCCCTATGGACTAAACCCTCCGGTTTATATAGACACCAGAGGGGACTAGGGTTTATACAAAGTCGGTTACAAAGAAAGGAATCTACACATCCGAATCATCAAGCTTGCCATCCACGCAAAGGAGAGTCCTGTCCGGACACATGAAGAAGTCTTTTGTCTTGTATCTTCATAACCCAACAGTCCGACCCATGTTAATAGTCCGGTCATCCAAGGACCCCTTAATCTAGGACTCCCTCAGTAACCCCCGAACCAGGCTTCAATGACGAGGTGTCTGGCGCGCAGATTGTCTTCGACATTTCAAGGCAGGTTCCTTTTTCGATTACTTCAAAGTACCTGACTTAAAGAACAGTATCCGACTCTTCATTTAATATCGCGCTCATCGGCTTCTGCACCTTCATGATTTCAGCTTCCATGTGTCGAGTGAATACGAGAAGTCAGGGTATTTTTGCATATACCACCCTGACCATGTAAGAAAGTTGTCTATTTAAAGAGACGGGGGTCTTTAGATCCAATCCACACCATCTCCACCAAGCGAGGGATCCTCGGATCTTGCTAGCAGAAACCACCCCAACATGGCTAGCGCTCCCAGCTCTTCCTTCTGCCCCCATGGCCCCAAATAAGGCGATTGGGAAAAGTGTTCAGTATCCCACAATCAGCTGGTGAAGCTGCAGACACAGGGATTTCTCCCCCCCGCAGATCTAGTCCCTGTTCGAGCCAGATTGGATTTCTTCGACGCGGGGGGGGGGGGGGGGGGGGGTTAGGCGGAGAATTTCCTCAACCCATCCAGGGGAGAACGAGTATGCTTTGTTCCTGACTTGTTGAGAGGTGTCAGATTGCCAATCCATCCATTCCTCCGAGGTCTTCTAGAGTATTATGGCCTCAAACTGCACAATTTCACTCCTACCTCCATCCTGCATATTGCGGGTTACGTTGCTCTTTGCGAGCTATTCCTGGGTTGCGAGGCCCATTTTGAGTTATGGAAGAAGCTATTCTGCCTCGTCCCTCGTAATCAAGAGGGGTCGATATTTCAAGTGGGCAGCGCCGAGGTATGGCGCATCGCCGGGACCGGATACCTGTCCGGCACGCCGAGGAAGGCATACAAAGAGTGGCCTTCCGAATGGTTCTATATTGAGGACGCCTCCCTTCCCAACCCAGTTCATCAATATTAAGCTCAGAGATGGATTTTCCATGTATAACCCTCCTAGCTGGGTGAGTTTCCATCCCACTACTCAATTTACTCCCTGAGTCACTTTCCATAAATATTAATCCGTCAATCTGAAATAGGAATGGCGGAAGATCACCAAGGAGCTCCGCAGCCCCGCACCACAACCAGAGGACCACAACCGGGCCCTTGATCCCGGATTCAAAGAGGATCCAGATATATTCGTGGACCTTGAGGATGGAGTGTTCTACCAGGCGAGCCATGGCGGCATAGAGGTGGCCATCACCGTTGACTATCCCGGCCTTCTCCCTGCCTCACATGTAAGTAATCAGGAGACTTATCCTCTGAAAGAATTTCCTCATTCCGCCTTACCCACCGCACTATCTTATGCTCTAAAGGGGAGGCGATCGGCGCGCCACGCTGCACCTGAGGTGACTCGCAAGAAAGCGGCGCCTACACTGGGCAGGCCTTCGAAGCGGAAGGAAAATAGAGTCACGCCCTAGCCTTCATGAATGAGGTATGGCTTTTTAATTATGCTCTTTGGCTGTCACACTGAAGTGTGATGCTATCCGTCGTGTCTTATCAGGAAAAACATTTGCCGGACTATGTCCGGGGATCCTGCCAGTCATGCCTCCACTAGCTAGATTCCGGACCCTGTCTCAAGGACTGGGGCTGACACAGGAATGACACCGGATTGTCCTTCTACAGAGGAGTTGGATGATGTATCCTTCACAAACTCTAAAGTGGAAAGCGCCATGAATAATCGGCGCCGGCGGCCACTCTTCGTGACTCTGGTTCTTCAGAAGATGCTTTTAATGCCTTCAACTCGGGTGATGCATACATCTGAGCTGCTCGAGATGGGCTTACTAGAGCCACTGAACAATATTTGAAACATATGCGGGTGAGTGCACACTTTTACAATTCTGATAATGATATACCAGTAGCCCCCGAGACTTGAAGCAGTTGAAGCAACTGATTTGAGGATCGTCATATATCCAGGTGCTCACAGATAAGAACAACCTGTTGTCTCAGGAGCTAGAGAAGTGTCGGACCCAGCTATCCACTGCTACCGCCGAACTGGAGAAATCCAAGAAGGCAGAGTCTAGTAATGATACCCTCCATCGAGAAAACATATTCATATACCGGGATTATTAATGTAGGTGATTCATATACAAGTGAGCGCGGCGGTACATAGTCAGGAAGTGTGGAGGAGCTTCTACAACTATTCAAGGGAGCGCGGCGGTGCTTCCGATTATGGAAGATATCAGCCTACCGGGAAGGTGCGAGAGAGGCCTGGGCCATGGTGAAAACACAGTATACCTAGCTTGACCCGAATCACATGGCCCGGGTCAGACCTTTAGGGTTAGATGGAAAAGAAATCCCTGTTAGTTTGGTATATGACTAGGTGCAAGTAGCCACTAAGTATTCTCAATAGGATTGTAAGCTAGATAGCCTGTTAGAGGGCATAGAGGAAGAAGTTTTTGAGTCCAAGTGACTATGTACTTCAAGTGACAAATTTGTCCCTAGCTGGATTGTAAAACGATTGTCATGGCGGACCTTTTCGCTTCGACCTCTGGACCCGAAGGTGTGGAGTGTTTTGGAATACCCGCTCGGTAATGTATACCGGGGTATGCGTGGAAACCAGGCGTAGGGGTCATAGTTGCTTGAACAGACAAGTATCCGGCTAGCTTTGTTATATTACATTTTGATCATAAGAAACATCTTCCAGAGAGAATAGTTCCGTTGAGGGTTCCTTTCCCTGGGTCAACATGCGTTAACGTGCATGTCCGAACTGTGATTGAAAAAATCACAGCATATGTAACATCTGGGGGTTCATAGTGTAACAAGTAAAGAACATCTTTAATCCACCGGCCAAATATTCCCTTAAGAATGCTAGCTTTCGGCTTCACACAGTTTGAGGTACACATCCGGATGACCCGGCAGTAACAATCGCAGGGGTGCTCCCTTTATGCCCTAGCCGAACTAACGGGAACATATGGCATAAGCACAGGAGCCAGGCAACCCAGCTTGGCCAAAACTTAAGTCATATCGATGCATATAATGGCAAAGAAAAGGTACATACGTGGAAAAGACACATATGTGGTGAGCTTGATGCTTCGAAAAAATAATAATAATAAGCTTCTGTACCAGAAGCCCCCAGGTATATTGACGTACATATTTTGAGAATGTGTGAGTCGTAGGTGTACGGTTCTAGCCGCACGAGAGCTTTAATGCTAAACAAAAAGGGAAGGTAAAAAGAGAGGAAAATATATAATGGAAACAAAAGGGAGAAAGGAGACGAACGAAGAGTCCGGCGCTAGGCATAGAATCTTCGGAGCCTGGCCGCGTTCCATGGGTTTGGCTCCAGTCGATTGTCTGATGCATCACGCAAGCGGTACGCTCCTCAGGTGAGGACTTCGTCAATAATGAAGGGACCCTCCCACTTGGGCTTGAGTTTGTCCTTTTTCTTGTCCGGTCTTGGCCCATACTTCTCTGCTTTGATATCTGCGGGCCTGTTGTTGATAAAATGCGGAATGGGCTTTTCCAACGTCGCGCTCCTCCTCCAGGGCATCTAGGCTATCCTGCCGATCAAGCTCGGCCTCTCTCTCTTCGTACATGCGCACTCGAGGTGAGTCATGAATAATGTCGCAGGGTAACACAACATCTGCGCCGTATGATACGTCCATTTTGCATCATGCTTTTATGACAATATTTATTGCATTATGGGCTATTATTTCATGTTATCTCACAATACATATGGTTATTCTCTCTTATTTTACAAGGTTTACATGAAGAGGGAGAATGCCGGCAGCTGGAATTTTCGGCTAGAAAAGGAGCAAATATTGAAGGCCTATTCCGCGCAACTGCAAAAGTCCTGAAACTCCACGGAATACCTTAAAATAAATAAAGAAAAATCGTCGCCAAAGATGAAGGCCAGGGGGCCCACACCCTGCTCACGAGGGTGGGGGGCGCGCCCCCCCTAGGCGCGCCCCTCTACCTCATGGGCGCCCTGGTGGCTCTCCGACGTCCATCTTCTCCTATATGAAGTCTTTCGAGGAGAAAAAATAGAAGGCAACCTTTCGGGACGAGACTCCGCCGCCACGAGGCGGAACCTTGGCGGAACCAATCTAGGGCTCCGGCAGAGCTGTTCTGTCGGGGACACTTCCCTCCGGGAGGGGGAAATCATCACCATCGTCATCACCAACGCTGCTCTCATCGGGAGAGGGCAATCTCCATCAACATCTTCACCAGCACCATCTCATCTCCAAACCCTAGTTCATCTCTTGTATCCAATTCTTGTCTCCAAGTCCGGGATTGGTGCTAGTAGGTTGCTAGTAGTGTTGATTACTCCTTGTAGTTAATGCTAGTTGGTTTATTTGGTGGAAGATCATATGTTCAGATCCTTTATGCATATTATTACCCCTCTGATTATGAACATGAATATGCTTTGTGAGTAGTTATGTTTGTTCCTGAGGACAAGGGAGAATTCTTGCTATTAGTACTCATGTGAATTTGGTATTCGTTCGATATTTTGATAAGATGTATGTTGTCTAGCCTCTAGTGGTGTTATGTGAACGTCGACTACATAACACTTCACCATTATATGGGCCTAGAGGAAGGCATTGGGAAGTAATAAGTAGATGATGGGTTGCTAGAGTGACAGAAGCTTAAATCCTAGTTTATGCATTGCTTCGTAAGGGGCTGATTTGGATCCATATGTTTCATGCTATGGTTAGGTTTACCTTAATACTTTTGTTGTAGTTGCGGATGCTTGCAATAGAGGTTAATCATAAGTGGGATGCTTGTCCAAGTAAGGGCAGTACCCAAGCACCGGTCCACCCACATATCAAATTATCAAAGTACCGAACGCGAATCATATGAGCGTGATGAAAACTAGCTTGACGATATTCCCATGTGTCCTCGGGAGTGCTTTTCCTATTATAAGAGTTTGTCCAGGCTTGTCCTTTGCTACAAAAAGGATTGGGCCACCTTGCTTCACTTTATTTACTTTTGTTACTTGTTGCTCGTTACAATTTATCTTATCACAAAACTATCTGTTACCATTTATTTCAGTACTTGCAGAGAATACCTTGCTGAAAACCGCTTATCATTTCCTTCTGCTCCTCGTTGGGTTCGACACTCTTACTTATCGAAAGGACTACGATAGATCCCCTATACTTGTGGGTCATCAAGACTCTTTTCTGGCGCCAATGCCGGGGAGTGAAGCGCCTTTGGTAGGTGGAATTTGGTAAGAAAAAATTTATTTAGTGTGCTGAAATTTTCTGTCACTTGTTACTATGGAAAGTAATTGTTTGAGGGGCTTGTTCGGGGTATCTTCACCCCGTCCAGTTGAGCCAAGAGTTGCTCCTCAACCTACTGAACCTACTGATCCTACTGAACCTACTGAAAATGAAACTCCTCTCCAGATTCCTTCGGGTATGATAGAAAAACTGCTAGCTAACACTTTTGCAGGAGATGGAACAAAGCATCCTGACGAACATCTACGCTATGTGGATGATATTTGTGGACTATTTAAGCTTGCAGGTATACCCGATGATGTTGTTAAGAAGAAGGCTTTCCCTTTATCTTTGGAGGGAGACACATTGACATGGTATAGGCTATGTGATGATATGAGATCATGGAACTATAAAAGATTGAAATTGGAATTTCATCAAAAGTATTACCCTATGCATCTTGTTCATCGTGATCGGAATTATATATATAATTTTTGGCCTCGCGAAGGAGAAAGCATCGCTCAAGCTTGGGGGAGGCTTAAATCAATGTTATATTCATGCCCCAATCACGAGCTCGCAAAAGAAGTGATTATGCAAAGTTTTTATGCTCGGCTTTCTGGTAACAATCGCACCATGCTCGATAATTCTTGAGATGGCTCTTTTATGATGAAGCCTATTGAATTTAGATGGAATTTGTTGGATAGAATTAAACGCAACTCTGAAGATTGGGACCTCGACGAAGGTAAGGAGTCAGGTATGACACCTAAGTTTGATTGTGTTAAATCTTTTATGGATACCGATATTTTCCGTCAGTTTAGCACTAAATATGGACTTGACTCTGAGATAGTACCTTCTTTCTGTGAATCTTTTGCTACTTATGTTGATCTCCCCTAGGAGAAGTGGTTTAAATATCATCCTCCCATAGAAGTAAAAGTAGCTGCACCTATTAAAGTTGAAGAAAAGATTGTCACTTATAATGATCCTATTGTTCCTACTTCTTATGCTGAGAAACCACCTTTCCCTGTTAGAATGAAGGATCATGCTAAAGCTTCAACTGTTGTTCGTAAAAGTAATACTATGACTTATACACCTCCTCAGCAAGTCAAAGTAGAACCTAATATTGCTATTGTTAAAGATCTCTTGTCTGATAATATTGATGGACATGTTATTCAATTCTCTGGTGAAACTGCTAGAATTGCTAAACCCTATGATAGAGATAAACATAGACCTGTGGTAGGAGGGCCTGTTATTTCTGTTAAAATAGGAGATCATTTTTATCATGGCTTATGTGATATGGGTGCTAGTGCTAGTGTTATACCCATAGACTTATACAAAGAAATTATGCATGAAATTGCACCTGCTGAGTTAGAAGAAATTGATGTCATAATTAAACTTGCCAATAGAGATACTATTTCACCAGTGGGAATTGTTAGAGATGTTGAAGTCTTGTGTGGGAAAACTAAATATCCCGCTGATTTTCTTGTTCTTGGTTATCCACAAGATAGCTTTTGTCCCATTATATTTGTAGACCCTTCTTGAATACTGTTAATGCTACGATAGACTGCAAAAAGAATGTTGTTACTGTTGGCTTGGATGATATCGTTCATGAGTTTAATTTCTATAAATTTAGTAAACAACATCGTGAGGAAGAATTGCCTAGTAAGGATGAGATTATTGGTCTTGCTTCTATTGCTGTACCTCCTAGTGATCCTTTAGAACACTATTTGCTAGACCATGAAAATGATATGTTCATGAATGAAAGAAGGGAAATAGATGAAGTATTCTTTAAACAGAAACCTATTCTGCAACACAATTTGCCTGTTGAAATCCTAGGGGATCCTCCTCCACCCAAGGGTGATCCCGTGTTTGAGCTTAAACCGTTGCCTGATAATCTTAAATATGCTTATCTTGATGAAAAGAAAATATATCCTGTCGTTATTAGTGCTAACCTTTCAGAGCATGAAGAAGAAAGATTATTGAAAACTCTGAAGAAGCACCGTGCTGCTATTGGATATACTCTGGGTGATCTTAAGGGCATCATTCCCACTATATGTCAACATAAAATAAATTTGGAAGCTGATGCCAAACCAGTTTGTGATCCTCAACGACGTTTGAATCCTAAAATGAAAGAAGTGGTAAGAAAGGAATACTCAAGCTTCTGGGGGCAGGTATAATTTATCCCGTTGCTGATAGTCAGTGGGTAAGTCCTGTCCATTGTGTCCCTAAGAAGGGAGGTATTACTGTTGTCCCTAATGATAAAGATGAATTGATTCCGGAAAGAATCATCACAAGTTATAGGATGGTAATTGATTTCCGCAAATTAAATAAGGCTACTAAGAAAGATCATTACCCCTTACCTTTTATGGATCAAATGCTAGAAATATTATGCAAACATACACACTATTGCTTTCTAGATGGTTATTCCGGTTTTTCTCAAATACCTGTGTCGGCTAAGGATCAATCATAGACTAGTTTTACATGCCCTTTTGGTACTTTTTCTTATAGACGTATGCCTTTCGGTTTATGTAATGCACCTGCTACCTTTCAAAGATGCATGATTGCTATATTCTCTGACTTCTGCGAGAAAATTTGTGAGGTTTTCATGGACGACTTTTCCGTCTATGGTTCCGCTTTTGATGATTGCTTGAGCAATCTTGCTCGAGTTTTGCAGAGATGTGAAGAAACTAATCTTGTCTTGAATTGGGAAACGTGCCACTTATGGCTAATGAAGGTATTGTCTTGGGGCACAAAGTTTCTGAAAGAGGTATTGAAGTTGATAAAGCCAAGGTTGACGCTATTGAAAAGATGCCATGTCCCAAGAACATCAAAGGTATAAGAAGTTTCCTTGGTCATGCCGGATTTTACAGGAGGTTCATTAAGGACTTCTCAAAAATCTCTCGGCCTCTGACTAATTTATTACAAAAAGATGTACCATTTGTGTTTGATGATGATTGTGTAGAAGCATTTGAAATACTTAAGAAAGCATTAGTCTCTGCACCTGTTGTTCTGCCACCTGATTGGAATTTACCCTTTGAAATTATGTGTGATGCTAGCGATTATGCTGTAGGTGCTGTTCTATGGTAAAGAGTCGATAAGAAATTAAATGTTATCCATTATGCTAGTAAGACTCTAGACAGTGCTCAAAGAAATTATGCTACTACCGAAAAGGAACTTTTAGCAGTTGTATTTGCTTGTGAAAAATTCAGACCCTATATTGTTGATTCTAAAGTAACTATTCGTACTGATCATGCTGCTATTAAATATCTTATGGAAAAGAAAGATGCAAAACCTAGACTCATTAGATGGGTTCTCTTGCTCCAAGAATTTGATTTACATATTGTTGATAGAAAAGGGGTTGAGAACCCCGTTGCAGACAACTTGTCTAGGTTAGAGAATGTTCTTGATGACCCACTACCTATTGATGATAGCTTTCCTGATGAACAATTAAATGTCATAAGTACTTCTCGTAGCACTCCATGGTATGCTGATTCTGCTAATTATATTGTTGCTAAATTTATACCACCTAGCTTCACATACCAACAAAAGAAAAAGTTTTTCTATGACTTGCGACATTACTTTTGGGATGAACCACATCTTTACAAAGAAGGAGTAGATGGTGTTATTAGACGTTGTGTACCTGAGCATGAACAGGAACAGATCCTACGCAAGTGTCACTCCGAAGCTTATGGAGGACACCACGCTGGAGATAGAACTGCACATAAGGTATTGCAATCTGGTTTCTATTGGCCTACTCTCTTCAAGGATGCCCGTAAGTTTGTTTTGTCTTGCGATGAATGTCAAAGAATTGGTAATATTAGTAGACGTCAAGAAATGCCTATGAATTATTCACTTGTATTGAACCATTTGATGTTTGGGCTTTGATTATACGGGACCTTTTCCTGCCTCCAATGGATATACTCATATTTTAGTTGCTGTTGATTACGTTACTAAGTCGGTAGAAGCTATTCCAACTAGTAGTGCTGATCATAACACTTCTATTAAAATACTTAAGGAAGTTATTTTTTCGAGGTTCGGAGTTCCTAGATACTTAATGACTGATGGTGGTTCACACTTTATTCATGGTGCTTTCCGTAAGATGCTTGCTAAATACGACGTTAATCATAGAATTGCATCTCCATATCACCCGCAGTCTAGTGGTCAGGTAGAATTGAGCAGTAGAGAGCTCAAATTAATTTTGCAAAAGACTATCAATAGGTCTAGAAAGAATTGGTCCAAGAAACTTGATGATGCATTATGGGCCTATAGAACTGCATACAAAAATCCTATGGGTATGTCTCCGTATAAAATGGTTTATGGAAAAGCTTATCACTTACCTCTCGAACTAGAACATAAGGCATATTGGGCTATTAAAGAGCTCAACTATGACTTTAAACTTGCCGGTGAGAAGAGGTTATTTGATATTAGCTCACTTGATGAATGGAGAACCCAAGCTTATGAAAATGCCAAGTTGTTTAAAGAAAAGGTTAAAAGATGGCATGACAAAAGAATACAAAAGCGTGAGTTTAATGTAGGTGATTATGTATTGCTATACAACTCTCGTTTAAGATTTTTTGCAGGAAAACTTCTCTCCAAATGGGAAGGTCCTTACGTTATCGAGGAGGTCTATCATTCCGGTGCCATAAAAATCAACAACTTCACAGGCACAAATCCGAAGGTGGTAAATGGTCAAAGGATCAAACACTATATCTCAGGTAATCCTATAAATGTTGAAACTAATATTATGGAAACCGTAACCACGGAGGAGTACATAAGGGACACCTTCCAGAACGTTCCAGACCCTGAAAAGGAATAGGTATGTGGTACGGTAAGTAAAACGACTCCAAAACAATTTTTAAGGCAATATTTCTCTGTTTTGGAATATTTAGAAAAATAGAAAAATAAGTAGCAGTCCGGGGAGGACACGAGGCCTCCACGAGGGTGGAGGGTGCGCCCTACCCCCCTGGGCGCGCTCCCCTACCTCGCGAGCACCTCGTGTGCCCTCCGGACTCCCTTTCCTTGCAAGATACATATTTTGGTCGGTAAAAATTCACTATTTATACTCCCGAAGGTTTTGACTCTCATATCACGCAAATATCCTCTGTTTTCGTTTCGAGCTGTTGCTGCTGCAGATTAGAGCAAGATGTCTTCCCAAGGTTCGAAGGGAGAGAGCTACATGGCTGATTATATCGCAAATCCAAAAGTATATGGGGATGCGGAGCATTTTGGCTGGACCATGGAGGAAGAAGAAGACTATGATCCAAAGAGGAAGGAGGAAACGAGTTCCGACGAAGAGGACTATCCCTTACCTCAACCTGGTGATATGCATGTGGAGTTCAAGAAGTCAAGCCTCCCTAAGGTCCAATCTATCCCACCTCATTTTTCGCAGGACAGCAAGGCAACACTATGCAAAAAGATAATGAAACTTGAGCTCGAGAATGTGGATCTAAGGGAGGAAAATTTTAGCCTCGGACGCAAGCTGGAGAAGAAAAATGCAACACCTCCATCACCTCCGAGGAAATAATCACATGGGTATGGGCACTCCCCTTGGCAACTGCCAAACTTGGGAGAGGTGCCCTGGTATCGTATCACCATCACAACTCCTATCTTCACCTTTTTCTTAGTTTGATCCTATTAGTAGTATCTTGATTTAGTAGAATAAAGTCATGGCATGATCTAGTTTTGAGTTTTGCTTTATGATTCTTCTTTGTAATTGAGTCCGTGAGCTATATAATAAAGATTAGTGTTGAGTCAAGGGCTTGAGTATTTTGCCACGATCTTGGGTGATTAGAAGAAAAAGAATAAAAATAATCAAAGAGTTCATATTGATCTTATTGAAAGTAATGACTTCACATAGAAAGAATGCAATGATTTAAAATTGGTGGGAGTTGGCAAATATAGCTTTGGTCATCGTTGCAATTAATAGGAGGTAATAAGGAAACAGAGGTTTCACATATAGATATATTATCATTGACATCTTTTATGATTAGGAGCACTCATTGAAATATGACATGCTAAAGAGTTGAGGTTGGACAAGGAAGACAACATAATGAGTTATGTTTTCTTATATCTGAGATAAAGTATGTTGTCATGGATCCTCTACCGTGTTGAGCTGGCCTTTCCCCCTCATGCTAGCCAAATTCTCAGCACCAAGTAGAAATACTACTTGTGTTTCCAAATACCCTTAAACCAGTTTTGCCATGAGAGTCCACCATATCTACCTATGGATTGAGTAAGATCCTTCAAGTAAGTTGTCATCGGTGCAAGCAATAAAAAATGCTCTCTAAATATGCATGACTTATTAGTGCAGAGAAAATAAACTTTGTACGAACTTGTTGTGGATGCAATAAAAGCAACAGACTGCATAATAAAGGTTCACATACAAGGGGCAATATAAAGTGACGTTCTTTTGCATTAAGATTTTGTGCATCAACCCTAAACGCGCATGAAAACCTCTGATTCCCTCTGCGAAGGGCCTATCATTTATTATTATCCTCTACCTTATGCAAGAGTCACGGTGATCTTCACCTCTCCTTTTTTTATTTTATCTTTTGGCAAGCCCAGCATGTTGGAAACAACATGATATATATATATATATATATATATATATATATATATATATATATCTAATTGGATGTGGGGGAACATGAATTATTATTGATGACATTACCCTTGAGGTAAAAGGTTGTGGGGCAAAACTATAAGCCCCTATCTTTCTCTGTGTCTGGTTAAAACTCCGTAACCACAAGTATTGCGTGAGTGTTAGCAACTATGAAGGACTAAGTGATAGTTGAGTATGTGGACTTGCTCTTAAGCTCTGACATAGACTCTTTCCGATGTTATGATAAATTGCAATTGCTTCAATGACTGAGATTATAATTTGTTGGTGCTCAATAAGGTTTCTGATTCATACTTTGGCTTGGTGAAAAGATCATCACTTAACTTGAGTAATCATATGACAAAATTTATATATGTTGCTGTTATGAAATAATCATGATGCCTTCATGTCCGTATTTTATTTTTTTCGACGCCTCTACCTCTAAACATGAGGACATATTTATTGTTATCGGCTTTTCGCTTGAGGACAAGCGAGGTCTATGCTTGGGGGAGTTGATACGTCCATTTTGCATCATGCTTTTATGACAATATTTATTGCATTATGGGCTGTTATTTCACGTTATGTCACAATACTTATGGCTATTCTCTCTTATTTTACAAGGTTTACATGAAGAGGGAGAATGCCGGCAGCTGAAATTCTGGGCTAGAAAAGGAGCAAATATTGAAGGCCTATTCTGTGCAACTCCAAAAGTCCTGAAACTCCACGGAATAGCTTAAAATAAATAAAGAAAAATCGTCGCCAAAGATGAAGGCCAGGGGGCCCACACCCTGCTCACGAGGGTGGGGGGCGCCCCCCTTGGGCGCGCCCCTACCTCGTGGGCCCCCTGGTGGCTCTCCGACGTCCATCTTCTCCTATATGAAGTCTTTCGAGGAGAAAGAAATAGAAGGCAACCTTCCGGGACGAGACTCTGCCGCCACGAGGCAGAACCTTGGCGGAACCAATCTAGGGCTCCGGCAGAGCTGTTCTGCCGGGGACACTTCCCTCGGGGAGGGGGAAATCATCACCATCGTCATCACCAACGCTCCTCTCATCGGGAGAGGGCAATCTCCATCAACATCTTAACCAGCACCATCTCATCTCCAAACCCTAGTTCATCTCTTGTATCCAATTCTTGTATCCAAGTCCGGGATTGGTGCTAGTAGGTTGCTAGTAGTGTTGATTACTCCTTGTAGTTGATGCTAGTTGGTTTATTTGGTGGAAGATCATATGTTCAGATCCTTTATGCATATTATTACCCCTCTGATTATGAACATGAATATGCTTTGTGAGTAGTTACGTTTGTTCCTGAGGACAAGGGAGAAGTCTTGCTATTAGTACTCATGTGAATTTGGTATTCGTTCGATATTTTGATAAGATGTATGTTGTCTAGCCTCTAGTGGTGTTATGTGAACGTCGACTACATAACACTTCACCATTATTTGGGCCTAGAGGAAGGCATTGGGAAGTAATAAGTAGATGATGGGTTGCTAGAGTGACAGAAGCTTAAACCCTAGTTTATGCATTGCTTCGTAAGGGGCTGATTTGGATCCATATGTTTCATGCTATGGTTAGGTTTACCTTAATACTTTTGTTGTAGTTGCGGATGCTTGCAAGAGAGGTTAATCATAAGTGGGATGCTTGTCCAAGTAAGGGCAGTACCCAAGCACCGGTCCACCCACATATCAAATTATCAAAGTACCGAACATGAATCATATGAGCGTGATGAAAACTAGCTTGACGATATTCCCATGTGTCCTCGGGAGCGCTTTTCCTATTATAAGAGTTTGTCCAGGCTTGTCCTTTGCTACAAAAAGGATTGGGCCACCTTGCTGCACTTTATTTACTTTTGTTACTTGTTGCTCGTTACAATTTATCTTATCACAAAACTATATGTTACCATTTATTTCAGTACTTGCAGAGAATACCTTGCTGAAAACCGCTTATCATTTCCTTCTGCTCCTCGTTGGGTTCGACACTCTTACTTATCGAAAGGACTACGATAGATCCCCTATACTTGTGGTTTATCACCGTACACCATGAAAAAGGTCTATATCCGGTAGAGCGATTGGGCGTGGTCCGCAGCCCCCAGAGTACGGAGTCGAGCTCCTCAACCCAGTGCTTGTCTGATTCTTTAAAAGACCGCACTAGCCTGGGTTTAATGCCGCTCATAATAAGACCATTGGCTCGTTCGACTTGACCGTTTGTTTGTGGGTGATAGACAGAGGCGTAATCGAGCTTAATGCCCAGATTAGTACACCAAGTTTTGACCTCATCGGCTGTGAAATTTGAGCCGTTGTCGGTGATGATGTTGTGTAGAACACCATAATGGTGCACAACACTGGATATGAAGTCTACCACTTGTCCGGCTTCGGTCGTTTTAACTGGTTTGGCCTCTATCCACTTAGTGAATTTATCCAACATAACCAACAGGTACTTTTTCTTATGGCTTCCTCTTTAAGAGGTCCGACCATATCAAGCCCCCAGGCCGCAAAAGGCCAAGTGAAGGGGATTGTTTGTAGGGTGGTGGGTGGCATGTGTCTTTGGTTGGCGAAAAGCTGGCATCCAACACAGTGTTGGACAAGATCCTGTGCGTCTGCTCGGGCCGTCGGCCAATAGAAACCTGTACGGAAGGCCTTGCTTATGAGGGCCCGAGCTCCGGCGTGGTGACCACCGGGACCGGCATGAATTTCAGCCAAGAGCTGCCGCCCTTCTTCCTCGGAGATATGATGACCCACAAGTGTAGGGGATCAATCATAGTCATTTCGATAAGTAAGAGTGTCGAACCCAACGAGGATTAGAAGGAAATGATAAGCAGTTTTCGGTAAGGTTTTCTCTGCAAGCACTGAAATTGTAGGTGATAGATAGTTTTGTGATAAGATAAATAGTAACGAGTAACAAGTAAATGAAGTAAACAAAGTGCAGCAAGGTGGCCCAATCCTTTATGTAGCAAATGCTAAGCCTGGACAATTTCTAATAATGAGAAAGGAGCTCCCGAGGACACATGGGAATTATCGTCAAGCTAGTTTTCATCACGTTCATATGATTCGCGTTTGGTACTTTGATAATTCGGTATGTGGGTTGACCGGTGCTTGGGTAATGCCCTAACTTGGACAAGCATCCCACTTATGATTAACCCCTATTGCAAGCATCCGCAACTACAAAAGAAATATTAAGGTAAACCTAACCACAACATTAAACATATGGATCCATATCAGCCCCGAACGAAGCAACACATAAACTAGGGTTTAAGCTTCTGTCACTCTAGCAACCCATCATCTACTTATTACTTCCCCTTGCCTTCCTATAGACCCAAATAATGGTGAAGTGTCATGTAGTCGACGTTCACATAACACCACTAGAGGAAAAGACAACATACATCTCATCAAAATATCAAACGAATACCAAATTCACATTACTACTAATAGCAAGACTTTACACATGTCCTCAGGAACAAACGTAACTACTCATAAAGCATATTCATGTTCATAATCAGAGGAGTAATAATATGCATAAAGGATCTGAACATATGATCTTCCACAAAGTAGAGCAATTAGCATCAACTACAAGGAGTAATCAACACTACTAGCAACCCACAGGTACCAATTTGTGGTTTTGATACAAGATTGGATACAAGAGATGAACTAGGGTTTTTAGAGGAGATGGTGCTGGTGAAGATGTTGATGGATATTGACCCCCTCCCGATGAGAGGATCGTTGGTGATGACGTTGGTGATGATTTCCCCCTCCCGGAGGGAAGTGTCCCCGGCAGAACAGCTCTGCCAGAGCCCTAGTTTGATTCCGCCAAGGTTCCTCCTCGTGGCCGCAGAGTTTCGTCCCGTAAGCTTGCCCATGATTTTTTCCAGGGTAAAAGCGATGATATAGCAGAAGATGGACACTAGAGGCCCACCAGGGGGCCCAGGAGATAGGGGGCGCGCCCTATAGGGGGGGCACCCTCCTCTGTCCTGGACAGGGTATGGGCCCCCTTGTGTATTTCTTTCGCTAAAAAATTCTTATTAAATCCAAAAAGATGATTCGTGGAGTTTCCGGACGTTTGGAGCTGTGCAGAATAGGTTTCCAATGTTTGCTTCTTTTCCAGCCAGAATTCCAGCTGCCGGCATTCCCCCTCTTCATGGTAAACCTTGTAAAATAAGAGAGAATAGCCATAAGTATTGAGATATAATGTGTAATAACAACCCATAATGCAATAAATATTGATAAAAAAGCATGATGCAAAATGGACGTATCAACTCCCCCAAGCTTAGACCTTGCTTGTCCTCAAGCAGGAGCCGAAATCGAAAAATATGTCCACATATTTAGAGATAGAGGTGTCGATAAAAATAAAATACGGACATGAGGGCACATCATGATCATTCTTATAACAGTGACATATATATATAATTTATCATCTGATTTCTTATGCTCAAGTAACAATCAATTCACAATGTCAAGTATTGTTCAAAAACTTCATTGGGAACTAACAAACTATAATCTCAGTCATTGAAGCAATTGCAATTTATCGTAACATCATAAAGAGTCAACAAAAGAGCTTTTTAGCAAGTTCACATACTCAACTATCTCGTAGTCTTCTACAATCGCCAACACTCATGCAGTACTAGTGGTTATGGAGTTTCAGCCGGACACTAAGAAATATAGGGGCTTATTGTGTTGCCTCCCAACGTATTCACCTTTAGGTGATGTCAACAATAATAGCCCATGCTAACTTACATCCAACTGGATATTTATATCATGATCTTTCAAACACGAGGAGCTTGCCAAAGGATAAAATGAAAAAGGGAAAGGTGAGGATCACCTTGACTCAAGCATAAAGTAAAAACATAAAGTAAAAGATAGGCCCTTCGCAGAGGGAAGCAGAGGTTGTCATGTGCGTTTAGGGTTGATGCACAAAATCTTAATGCAAAAGAACGCCACTTTATATTGCCCCTTGTATGTGGACCTTTATTATGCAGTCTGTCGCTTTTATTACTTCCACAACAAGTTCGTACAAAGCTTATTTTCTCTGCACTAATAAGTCATACATATTTAGATAGAAATTTTTATTGCTTGCAACATGACAACTTACTTGAAGGATCTTACTCAATCCATAGGTAGGTATGGTGGACTCTCATGGCAAAACTGGGTTTAAGGGTATTTGGAAGCACAAGTAGTATCTCTACTTGGTGCAAGGAATTTGGCTAGCATGAGGGGGAAAGGCAAACTCAACATGTTTGGAAGGTCAATGACAATATACTTTAACTAAGATGTCGAAAAACATGAACTATTATGTTGTCTTCCTTGTCCAACATCAACTCTTTTAGCATGTCATACTTAATGAATGCTCCCAATTATAAAAAGGTGTCCAAGATAATATATTTGTATGTGAACTCCTCTTTCCTTATCACTTCCTATTAATTGCAATGATGACCAAAACTACGTTCATCAACTCTCAACAGTTTTTATGCCTCATACTTTCTATGTGTGAAGTTATCACTATCCATAAGATCAATATGAACTCTTTTATTCTTTCTACTTTCTCAGGATCATAGCAACATAGCAAAGCCCTTGACTCAACACTAATCTTTATTATAGAAAGCTCACAGACTCGATTACGAAAAGAGATCACAAAGCAAAACTCAAACTACTTGATATCAAAACTTCAATGTACTAGATCAACATACTACTAAAAAGGATCGAACTAAATAAAACGGTAAAGATAGGAGTGTGATGGTGATACGATACCGGGGCGCCTCCCCCAAGCTTGGCAGTTGCCAAGGGGAGTGCCCATATCCATGTGATTATTTCTCCTTCACGGTTGGTGTTATGATCTTCTTGGCGATGATGCCCTTCAGGATACGGTTCTCCTCCTCGAGCTTATTGACTTTTTGTTTGAGGTCCATAATTTCTTTACAGAGCTTGCCCGCAACGGCCAAAGCTCCTTTTACCCAAGGATACTACATAGCTTCTGGAGAACAAGTGAAACTCTTTTTCATATCTTCATAAGAAAGAAATCTACAGTTGGAAGGAGTGACCGAAGTAGGGACAGCCAGGCTAGGTAGTTCCCCCATAGTGAATTCTGCTTGGAGACGAGAGGTAACTTCTTGATCCTCCTCCATGGCATCTATCCTTTTCAAATCAGCCTCCATCTCATCCTCCGTTGATGGTCGAAAGTGATAGGCATCGCTATTTGCTCCGGAACCTGGCATTGGGTGGGACACCCGACTCTCCCCTACAGACTCCTGAGAAGACATCTTGCTTTATTCTGCAACAGGAATAGCTCAAAACGAAAATAGAGGATATTTGCATGATACGGTGCTCAAAGCCTTTGGGAGTATATATAATGAATTTTTACCGACCAAAATACGTAACGTGCAAGAAAACGGAGTCCGGGAGGCACACGAGGTGCCCACGAGACAGGGGGCGCGCCCAGTAGGGGGGGGGGCTCCACTCTTGTGGGGGCCTCGTGTCCCTTTCGGACTACTTCTTTCTTCCTAAAATTCTTAAATATTCCAAAACCGATAAAAATTGCCATTGGAGTCGTTTTGGAGTCGGTTTACTTACGTTACCACATACCTATACCTTTTTAGAGTCTGGAACATTCTAGAAAGTGTCCCTTATGTATTCCTTAGGGGTTACGGTTTCAATAATATTAGTTTCAACATTGATAGGATTACCTGAAATATAATGTTTAATTCTTTGACCGTTCACCACCCTCGGACTCGTGCCTTCAAAGTTGTTGATTTTTATAGCACCAGAATGATAGACCTCCTCGATAACGTAGGGACCTTCCCATTTTGAGAGAAGTTTTCCTGCAAAAAATCTTAAACGAGAGTTGAATAATAAAACATAATCTCCTACGTTAAACTCACGCTTTTGTATCCTCTTATCATGCCAGCGTTTGACTTTTTCTTTGAACAGCTTGGCATTCTCATATGCTTGGGTTCTCCATTCATCAAGTGAGCTAATATCAAACACCTCTTCTCACCGGCAAGTTTGAAGTCATAATTGAGCTCTTCGATAGCCCAATATGCCTTATGTTCAAGTTTAAGAGGTAAATGACATGCTTTTCCATAAACCATCTTATATGGAGACATACCCATAGGATTTTTGTATGCGGTTCTATAGGCCCATAATGCATCATCAATTTTTTTGGACCAATTCTTTCTAGATCTATTCACAGTCTTTTGCAAAGTAAATTTGAGCTCTCTATTGCTCAACTCTACTTGACCACAAGACTGCGGATGATAAGGAGATGTGATTCTATGATTGACATCATACTTAGCAAGCATCTTACGGAAAGCACCATGAATAAAATGTGAACCACCATCAGTGGTAAGATATCTAGGGACTCCAAACCTCGGAAAAATAAATTCTTTAAGCATTTTAATAGAGGTGTTATGATCAGCACTACTAGTTGGAATAGCTTCTACCCACTTAGTAACATAATCAACAACAACTAAAATATGTGTATAACCATTAGAGGCAGGAAACGGTCCCATATAATCAAAGCCCCAAACATCAAACGGTTCAATAACAAGAGAATAATTCATAGGCATTTCTTAACGTCTACTAATGTTACCTACTCTTTGACATTCATCACAAGATAAAACAAACTTACGAGCATCTTTGAAGAGAGTAGGCAAATAAAAACCAGATTGTAGTACCTTGTGTGCAGTTCTATCTCCAGCGTGGTGTCCTCCATAGGATTCAGAGTGACACTTGTGTAGGATCTGTTCCTATTCATGCTCAGGCACACAACGTCTAATAACACCATCTACTCCTTCTTTATAAAGGTGTGGGTCATCCCAGAAGTAATGTCTTAAATCATAAAAGAACTTTTTCTTTTGCTGGTATGTGAAACTAGGCGGTATAAATTTAGCAACAATGTAATTAGCATAATCAGCATACCAAGGAGCAGGACAAGAAGCATTAACGACCGATAATTGTTCATCAGGAAAGCTATCATTAATAGGCAGTGGGTCATCAAGAACATTCTCTAACCTAGACAAGTTGTCTGCAATGGGGTTCTCAGCTCCCTTTTTATCAATAATATGCAAAGTCAAATTCTTGGAGCAAGAGAACCCATCTAATGAGTCTAGGCTTAGCATCTTTCTTTTCCATAAGATATTTAATAGCAGCATGATCAGTGTGAATAGTAACTTTGGAATCAACAATATAAGGTCTAAACTTATCACATGCAAACACAACTTCTAAGAACTCTTTTTCAGAAGTAGCAT
This sequence comes from Triticum timopheevii, assembly GCA_963921465.1. Lineage (NCBI taxonomy): Eukaryota > Viridiplantae > Streptophyta > Magnoliopsida > Poales > Poaceae > Triticum > Triticum timopheevii. The sequence continues at coordinate 119,276,597 of OY997262.1, forward strand.
AATTTCTTTGGGCAGTGTCAAGAGTCTTACTAGCATACTGGATAACATTCAATTTCTTATCGAATCTTTGCCCTAGAACAGCACCTACAGCATAATCACTAGCATCGCACATAATTTCAAAAGGTAAATCCCAATCAGGTGGCTGAACAATAGGTGCAGTTATCAAAGCTTTCTTAAGTATTTCAAATGCTTCTACACAATCATCATCAAAGACAAAAGGAATATCTTTTTGCAATAAATTAGTCAGAGGCCTAGAGATTTTAGAAAAGTCCTTAATGAACCTCCTATAAAAACCGGCGTGACCAAGGAAACTTCTTATACCTTTTATGTCCTTGGGACATGGCATCTTTTCAATAGCATCAACCTTGGCTTTGTCAACTTCAATACCTCTCTCGGAGATCTTATGCCCCAAGACAATGCCTTCATTAACCATAAAGTGACACTTTTTCCAATTCAGGACGAGACTAGTGTCTTCGCATCTCTGCAAAACTCGATCAAGGTTGCTCAAATAATCATCAAAGGAGGATCCATAAATGGAGAAATCATCCATGAATACCTCACAAATCTTTTCACAAAAATTAGAGAATATAGCCATCATGCATCTTTGAAAGGTAGCAGGTGCATTACATAAACCAAAAGGCATACGTCTATAAGAAAATGTACCAAAAGGGCAAGTAAAAGTAGTTTTAGATTGATCCTTCGCTGACACAGGTATTTGAGGGAAGCCAGAATAACCATCTAGAAAGCAAAAATGTGTGTGTTTGGATAGTCTTTCTAGCATTTGATCAATAAAAGGTAAAGGGTAATGATCTTTCTTAGTAGCTTTATTTAACTTACGGAAATCAATTACCATCCTATAACCTGTAATAATTCTTTGCGGGATCAATTCATCTTTATCATTAGGAACAACGGTAATACCTCCCTTTTTAGGAACACAATGAACAGGGCTTACCCATTCACTATCAGCAACAGGATAAATAATACCTGCCTCAAGGAGCTTTAATATATCCTTTCTTACCACTTCCTTCATCTTGGGATTTAATCGTCTTCGAGGATCTCTAACTGGTTTGGCATCATCCTCCAATGTAATTTTATGTTGACATAACGTGGTACTAACGCCCTTAAGATCATCCAGAGTATATCCAATATCTGCTCGGTGCTTCTTCAGAGTTTCCAATAATCTTTCTTCTTCTTTCTATGAAAGGTGAGCACTAATAATAACAGGATATATTTCCTTTTCATCAAGATAAGCATACTTAATATTATCAGGTAATGGTTTGAGTTCAAACACGGGATCGCCCTTGGGTGGAGGGAGATCCCCAAGAATTTCAATGGGAAGGTTATGTTTCAGCATAGGTTCCTGTTTAAGGAACACTTCATCTATTTCCTCCCTTTCCTTCATAAACATATCGTTTTCATGGTCTAGCAAATATTGTTCTAACGGATCAGTTGGAGGAACAGCAATGGAAGCAAGACCAATAATTTCATCCTTACTAGGTGGTTCCCTATCACGAGGTTGTCTACTAAACTTAGCGAAATTAAACTCATGAGACATACCATCTATGCCAACAGTGACAATATTCTTTTCACAATTAATCTTAGCACTAGCTATATTCAAGAATAGTCTACCAAAAATAATGGGACAAAATCATCTTGTGGGGAACCAAGAACAAGAAAATCAGCAGGGTATTTAACCTTCCCACATAAAACTTCAACATATCTAACAATCCCAAAGGGTTTAATGGTATCCCTATTAGCAAGCTTAATAGTAACATCAATGTCTTCTAATTAAATGGGTGCAATGTCATGCATAATTTCTTGATATAAAGTATAAGGTATTGCACTAGCACTAGCACCCATATCACATAAAACATGATAACAATGATCTCCTATTTTAACAAAAATAACAGGCATGCCTACGACAGGTCTACGTGTCTTAGGCTCTGTTCGGAATCCCTCCTCACCGCTCCAACTCCGTGGAGTCGTGGATCTCAGTTGTTGCAGCTCCGTGAAAATGAGCTAGCACCTGGTCCCCTCCGTAGCGGAGTGGAGGGAGCGGAGAGGAGCCGAACGCGGCCTTAGTATCTGGCCTAGCAATATTAGCAGTCTCACGACAGAAAGAAATAACATGCCCATCTAAATCCTCATCCAAGAGATCTTTAACCATAGCAATACTAGGTTCAACATTAATTTGCTCAGGAGGTGTATAAGTCCTAGTATTACTCTTATGAACAACAGTCGAAGCTTTAGCATGGTCCTTTATCCTAACAGGAAAAGGCGGTTTTTCAACATAAGCAGTAGGAACAATAGGATCACTATAGGTAATAGTCTTTTCTTCGACTGTAATAGGTGAAACTACTTTCACTTCAACAGGAGGATTATATTTAAACCACTTCTCCTTAGGGAGATCAACATGAGTAGCAAAAGATTCACAGAAAGAAGCTACTATCTCAGAGTCAAGTCCATACTTAGAGCTAAATCCACGAAAAGCATCGGTATCCATAAAACATTTAACACGATCGAACTTAGGTGTCATACCTGACTCCTTACCATCGTCGGAACCCCAATCTTCAGAGTTGCATTTAACTCTTTCCAATAAGTCCCATTTGAAATTAATAGTCTTCAGCATATAAGAACCAGCACACGAAGTATCGAGCAGGTTGCGATTATCAAGAGAAAGCTGAGCATAAAAGTTCTGAATAATCATTTCCTGAGAGAGCTCATGATTGGGGCGTGAATATAACATTGACTTAAGCCTCCCGCAAGCTTGAGCGATGCTTTCTCCTTTGCGAGGCCAGAAATTATATATGTAATTACGATCACGATGAACAATATGCATAGGATAGAACTTCTGGGGAAATTCCAACTTCAATCGCTTATAATTCCAAGATCCCGTATCATCACATAGCCTATACCATGTCAATGCATCTCCCTTCAAAGATAAAGGGAAGACCTTCCTTTTGACAACGTCATCGGGAATACCTGCAAGCTTAAATAATCCACAAACTTCATCCACAAAGATAAGGTGTAAATCGGGATGCAATGTTCCATCTCATGCTAATGGATTAGCTAGCAGTTTCTCTATCATACCCGAAGGAATCTCAAAATAAATATTTTCATAAAGTTCAGTAGGTTGAGGAGCAACTCTTTGCTCTTCTGGTTGGGGTGAATATACCCCAAAAAAGCCCCTCAAAGGATTAGTTTCCATAGTGACAAGTAACAGAAAATTTTAGCACATTATATAAATATTTCCTTACCAAGTTCCACACACCAAAAGCGCTACACTCCCCGGCAACGGCGCCAGAAAAGAGTCCTGATGACCCACAAGTGTAGGGGATCAATCGTAGTCCTTTCGATAAGTAAGAGTGTGGAACCCAATGAGGAGCAGAAGGAAATGATAAGCGGTTTTCGGTAAGGTTTTCTCTGCAAGCACTGAAATTGTAGGTGATAGATAGTTTTGTGATAAGATAAATAGTAACGAGTAACAAGTAAATAAAGTAAACAAAGTGCAGCAAGGTGGCCCAATCCTTTATGTAGCAAAGGATAAGCCTGGACAATTTCTAATAATGAGAAAGGAGCTCCCGAGGACACATGGGAATTATCGTCAAGCTAGTTTTCATCACGTTCATATGATTCGCGTTCGGTACTTTGATAATTTGGTATGTGGGTGGACCGGTGCTTGGGTACTGCCCTAACTTGGACAAACATCCCATTTATGAATAACCCTTATTGCAAGCATCCGCAACTACAAAAGAAGTATTAAGGTAAACCTAACCACAGCATTAAACATATGGATCCATATCAGCCCCTAACGAAGCAACACATAAACTAGGGTTTAAGCTTCTGTCACTCTAGCAACACGTCATCTACTTATTACTTCCCCATGCCTTCCTATAGGCCCAAATAATGGTGAAGTGTCATGTAGTCGACGTTCACATAACACCACTAGAGGAAAAGACAACATACATCTCATCAAAATATCGAACGAATACCAAATTCACATGACTACTAATAGCAAGACTTCACCTATGTCCTCAGGAACAAACGTAACTACTCACAAAGCATATTCATGTTCATAATCAGAGGAGTAATAATATGCATAAAGGATCTGAACATATGATATTCCACAAAGTAAACCAATTAGCATCAACTACTAGCGACCCACAGGTACCAATTTGTGGTTTTGATACAAGATTGGATACAAGAGATGAACTAGGGTTTTGAGAGGAGATGGTGCTGGTGAAGATGTTGATGGATATTGACCCCCTCCCGATGAGAGGATCGTTGGTGATGACGTTGGTGATGATTTCCCCCTCCCAGAGCCCTAGATTGATTCCGCCAAGGTTCCGCCTCGTGGCGGCGGAGTTTCGTCCTGTAAGCTTGCCCATGATTTTTTTCCAGGGTAAAAGCGATGATATAGCAGAAGATGGACACCGGAGGCCCACCAGGGGGCCCAGGAGATTGGGGGCGCGTCCTATGGGGGGGCGCCCTCCTGTCTCCTAGACAGGGTATGGGCCCCCTGGTGTATTTCTTTCGCTCAAAAATTCTTATTAAATCCAAAAAGATGTTTCATGGAGTTTCAGGACGTTTGGAGCTGTGCAGAATAGGTTTCCAATGTTTGCTCCTTTTCCAGCCAGAATTCTAGCTGCCGGCGTTCCCCCTCTTCATGGTAAACCTTGTAAAATTAGAGAGAATAGCTATAAGTATTGAGATATAATTTGTAATAACAGCCCATAATGCAATAAATATTGATATAAAAGCATGATGCAAAATGGACGTATCAAGATACATCTTTGAAGTACTCCGGTAGTGCTTTTCTTGTAGAGTTCTCCCTCGTGAACCTTGTATGCTTTAGGGCGCCGCACAATACAACGCGCCTCATTCTTATCTTTAGGGAGTTCTCGCCTACTAAGGTAGGCCAAGAAGGGTTCGGTCCATGGGGCAATGACTGCCATGATGAGATGGGCCGATGGTGTAATTTCGGTGACTGAGCCCCCGATCATATTGGTGTGTTCGGAATCTGGGGTTATATTCGGATCCGGATTGGTGTTGCCGCTCTCCCCTTGCCACACCAAGGATGGCTTGAAGAGCCTTTCCAAAAAGATGTTTGGTGGGACGGGGTCACGTTTTGCGCCGATGCAAGCAAGGACGTCTGCCGCTTGATTACTTTCTCGAGCCACGTGATGAAACTCGAGCCCCTCGAACCAAGCCGACATTTTGAGAACGGCGTTACGATGAGCCGCTATCTTCCGATCTTTGGCATCAAAATCTCCATTTATTTGAGATATTGCGAGGTTTGAATCCTCGTGCGCTGCTAGGCGTTGTATGCCCATGGAGACAGCCATCGGAAGGCTATGCAATAAGGCCTCGTATTCGGCTGCATTGTTGGAGTCTGTGTATAATATTTGGAGAACGTACTCTACTGTATCTCTAGTGGGGGATGTTAGGACAACGCCTGCTCCTAAGCCTGCCAACATTTTGGAGCCATCAAAGTGCATGACCCAGTTGGAACATTTGCCGTACTCTTTAGGGAGTTCAGCCTCTGTCCATTCAACGACGAAGTTGGCCAGTACTTGGGATTTTATGGCCCGGCACGGTTTGTATGTTATGTCGACTGGGAGGAGCTCAATGGCCCACTTGGCAATCCGGCCCGTGGTGTCGCGGTTGTTTATTATGTCATTAAGTGGTACCTCGGAGGCCACCGTCATTGAGCACTCTTGAAAGTAGTGTCGTAGCTTCCATGATGCCATGAAGACTGCGTACGCTATTTTTTGGTAATGAGGGTACCGGGATTTGCATGGTGTGAGGACAGTGGATATGTAGTATACCGGCTTTTGGAGCCGGAATTTGTGTCCATCCTCTTCCCATTCGACGACGAGCACCGCACTTACGACTTGGTGCGTGGCCGATATGTATAATAACATGGGTTCGCCGATATTCGGCGCGGCCAGGATTGGGTTGCTCACTAAAACAACCTTTATTTCTTCCAGTCCGGCCATTGCCACGTCCGTCCACTCAAAGTGGTCGGTGCGCCAGAGAAGGCGATAGAGTGGCAATGCATTTTCTCCTAGTCTAGAGATAAAGCGGCTTAAAGCTGCCACACATCCGGATAGTTTTTGGACTTGTTTAAGGTCTGTCCGGATATGACAACGATGTAGCCCAACAGTTTCGAATCCAGACCGTGGTGTCGCGGTCATATGACATCCGGATTGTTTTTTGAATAGTTGTACTTGCTTAAAGCCAACTATGACAAAGCTCAGAATTTAGCTGGGTTCGCCTCAATTCCCCTGTTGGAAACAATGTAGCCCAGTAGTTTTCCGGTGGGAACGCCGAAAACACATTTTTCCGGATTGAGCTTGATGTCATATGTACGGAGGTTGTCGAATGTGAGATGCAAATCATCTATTAATGACTCAACGTGCCTAGTTTTGATGAGTACATCATCCACATATGCTTCAACTGTCTTGCCGATTTGTTTCTCTAGGCATGTTCGAATCATGCGTTGGTAGGTGGCATCGGCATTTTTGAGCCCGAAGGGCATAGTGTTGGAGCAGAAAGGCCCATATGGGGTAATAAATGCCGTTGCAGCTTGATCGGACTCCTTCATCTTGATTTGATGGTATCCGGAGTATGCGTCGAGAAAACACAGCGAGTCGTGTCCTGTGGTGGCATTGATAATCTGATTGATGCGGGGGAGGGGGAAGGGATCCTTAGGGCATGCCTTGTTGAGGTCTTTGAAATCGACACATAGGCGCCAGGATTTGTCCTTCTTTGGTACCATCAGCAGGTTCGCTAGCCAGTCCGGGTGTTGTATTTCTCTGATGAATACATAGGCGCCTCGAGTAACTTGGCTAGCCCCATAGCTTGTCATTTGGTTTCTGAAAAGCGCCGCAGTGCTTGCTTGACCGGCTTATATCCCTTCAACATATTGAGGCTGTGTTCGGCCAGCCTGCGTGGGATCCCTGGCATATCAGAAGGGTGCCAGGCGAATATGTCCCAATTTTCGGGTAGGAACACCCGTAGTGCAGCGTCAACCGTTGGGTCCAGCTGTGCCCCGATGGATGTTGTCTTCTTGGGGTCTGTCGGGTGGACTTGGAATTTGACTATTTCGTCTGCTAGTTTAAAGGAGGTGGATTTGGATTGCTTGTCCAGGATCATGTCGTCCCTATCCACCGTGGAGCGCAATGTGGTTAATTCTTCGGCCGCGAGGGCTTTAGACAATGCCTCGAGGGCCAGGGCTACGGTTTTGTTTTCGGCGCGGAGTGCTATGTCCGGATCACTGACATGAGTGATGATACCATTGGGCCCGGGCATCTTGAGCTTCATGTACCCGTAATGGGGTATAGCTTGTAAGCTTGCGAATGCATCTCGCCCTAATAAGGCGTGATATCCACTGTTGAAAGGGGCCACTTGAAAGGTTATCTCTTCGGACCGATAATTCTCCGATGTGCCGAATACCACATCAAGTGTGATTTTGGCCGCAGATCGCACCTCCCGACTGGGAATGATTCCTCGGAAGGTCGTGCTACTTTGCTCAATGCGGCTCCTGTCTATTTCCATTTTGTTGGGAGTCTCCTCGTAAATGTGGTTTCGTCCACTGCTGCCGTCCATGAGCACTTTGGTAAGCAGAAAGCCGTCCGCGATTGGACGAAGGACCAATGCAGCTGGTTCCCGGACTATCCTGAATTTTCGTTCGTCATTGGCATTGAAAGTTATGGCCGTGTCGTTCCAGGGGTTTATCGCTGCGACTTGGCAGGCTTCGACGAGGCTGCGTAGTGCCCTTTTGCGCCTGTTGTTTGAGGCGAAAGTCTCTAAGACCGTCAATACTCTGAAGTCGTTCCGTGGGATGTTGCTCTGCGGTATTTTTGGTGAGGATATCCTCGCCGCTCTTGGCCACTTGCCAGAGTATCCAACATGCTCTAAGGCTGTGGGTTGGTGTGGTATCTGGCGTTGTATGTATTTTGCATGGCCTGTCGAGCCATCCTTCCAAAACGGTTTTTCGCCCTATAATGGGCTTCGATTTCTTTATTATTGGATCAGGTGACCGATGAGGGTGCATCATTTTTGTCCGGACGAGGGGTTGAGTGGAAACCGGTGGCTCCCAAGAAGCTGCTTGAGTTTTCCAGGCGCTTTCCATTGCAAAGTACTTCTGTACTATGGTTACCAAGTCAGCAAAGTGTAATACATGACGGCGGTTGATGGCATTGAGGATTCCCTCGTCCATACAATTTTTTGCAGAATAAAGAGATCACGTCTTCATCGCGGCAATCTTTGGTCTTGTCTTTGACAAGGAGGAATCTGGCCCAAAAGTGATGGACCATTTATTGAGACTGCTATCCGATGTGGGTAAGATCGCGTGTATCTGGGTGGGTGGGTGGCTTTAAGTCCGAACCCTGACCCAATCTGGATCCGGAGTTTGAGAAACTTCCGAGCTTAATAGTTTTGGATCCAGGATATCAACCAATTTTTCAGGCCCACAGTCTGATTGTAGGTTCAGAGTATGGGGCACGTCTTCCCGCATATGGGTATCCGGCTTTGAGAGCTTGGAAATCTAAACATAGTTCGTCCTCAATATAGAGGAAGAGTCATTGTATTGCTCCTCGACTACCGCTATCTGGTGGGTGATCGGCGGAGATTCAATTTCTCTCTGATCGGGTTTAAGCCCAATCCGATTGTAGTCTGTAACGACCCCCAAGGCGGCGATGCGATCCAGGAGTTTGTTTAAAGACGACAACTCCGTCGGATCCATCTGTTTGGAGTATTCTGAGTTGACGCAGAGGCGATTTTCGATGACCCGAGAAGTGATCATCGGTCCGACGGCCGAACGGGCGGTCATAGTGAAGCCGCCCAGTCGGAGGGTTTGGTCTGTGGCCAGGGCTCCTCCGAAGGTGATGTTGTCCTTGATAACAAGGCGAGCCATCGATCCTATCTTTGACGTCACAACGGAACTCTCAATGAAAGCACCAATGTCGGTGTCAAAACCGGCAGATCTCGGGTAGGGGGTCCCGAACTGTGCGTCTAAGGTTGATGGTAACAGGAGACAGGGAACACGATGTTTACCCAGGTTTTGGCCCTCTCTATGGAGGTAATACCCTACTTCCTGCTTGATTGATCTTGAGGAATATAAGTATTACAAGGGTTGATCTACCACGAGATCGTAATGGCTAAACCCTAGAAGTCTAGCCTATGTGATTATGATTGTCCCCTATGGACTAAACCCGCCGGTTTATATAGACACTGGAGGGGACTAGGGTTTATACAAAGTCGGTTACAACGAAAGGAATCTACACATCCGAATCACCAAGCTTGCCATGCACGCAAAGGAGAGTCCCATCCGGACACGGGAAGAAGTCTTCTGTCTTGTATCTTCATAGCCTAACAATCCGGCCCGTGTTAATAGTCCGGTCGTCCGAGGACCCCTTAATCAGGACTCCCTCTCACACAACCTTCTCTTCCACCGCAATGGGACTTATCCCCCGATGCACCCGTCTACCGTCGCAGATCTGCTTCAACACCACCAACAGCCATCGCACCCTCGATGCCTACACGACGCCGCAAGAGAGGTGGTACTTCATATCTCCTCAACCTTTTGATCTCAACCAGAAAATAGATCGTAACTTGGTTACTCTATTTCTTTTCAGATCTTAGAATTTAGTTCTTAGTTCAAAGCAAACAATGGATGCTAAATATCATTTCTCCGGTTTGCAGCTTCAAATCTGCCATGCCACAGTCATAACTCATAATACGGTTTAATTGATCATGCTGAGGGTTTAATTGATCATGTTGGTTCCGTGGTGGTTTCTTAAATAGAAATCGGAGGAGAAACCCTCTTTTGCTAAAAAACTATGCTTAGAGTTTCCCCCTTTTATGATCACTATACGATCAGAATACGTGCTTTGTGTCATAATAGCATTGCTCCACCCATCAAGCTAAACAAGTTTAGTTGTTCAAATACGAATATGATATTATTAAAACAGAGTCGTTTAATTGGTCAGCTAAATGTTCCTAAATTAGTTTCGAAAATTCATGTTCGCCGCTCGGGTGTGTATCTCTACAGGGTGGCCTCGGTGGGCCAGCCCACCCTGGGATTTTGGGTCGCCCCAGGCCCCAATTCCCCTATGTTCTGTTGCGCGTTTCCGATCTCTACTCACCCCCAACCGCCTGCCTTGCCATGACTTGCCATCCCTAGACGACATGACTCTAGGAGGAGACACCGGACTAACAGGAGGTCAGGAACCGCTTGCCCAACAGCGTCACCGCTGCCCGGGCGTGCCGCGTGCCTACCTTCCTAGTCCGTTCAAGGCTCAGGCGTGCAGCACCCACTAAGCCAACCCGATTTATCCTGAGATATGTTGATGTAGGGTGGAACCCTATAGCGACGATCTTTCACGTTTGGAGCGGGATCCCTCGAAGAACACGATGAACACGGGGAAGAACGGGGAGAAATCACAAGGGGAAACACTCAAGAACAAGTCCAAATCACACATCCACTAGACAATCAAACACACAAGATCACAAGGTACATGAACAACAAAGGGAAAGATACAAGGTAAGGTTCATCTCCAAGAGGAGGTCTTGATGATATCCTAGATGGATCTTCCCACAAGGGGGTCTTGATGATATCCCGCAGGATCTTCTCACATGGAGGTCTTGAACTCCATGGGAGTGGCAGTCTCTCTCTCTTAAGAGTAGAGGTAGGAGCAAAGCTCAACTAAGAATGAGCTATCATATTTGCTTCCCCTAGAAAGGAGGTGGAGGAGGTCTATTTATAGTCTAGTGGGCGAAGGGGTAAGTGAGGGGGCGAATGGGTACATGGGCCTCAGCCCGAAGCGTTGCACGCAGGCGAGGCCCGGATGATCCGGATGGGGGTCCGGATGATCCGGCCGTCGTCTGGATGATCCGGGAGGTGGCCCGGATGATCTGGCTTCAGGAGAAACCTTCGGGTATCCTCAGCGCGGTTATCCGGATGATCCGGAGGGGGACACGGATGATCCGGCTGGGTCCGGATGATCCGGATGGCGGTCCGGATGTCCGGGCTAGCTTCAGCCGCTGCTCCGTCTTCTTCTCCTTTCTTCCGTCTTCTCTTCCATGGTTCCCTCGCGGATGGTGTAGACATACACTTGCGCTCGCACTCCTCCTCGACATCTGTGATGTTCCGACAATACCTATGCATGCACACGTAAGGAGTGTCAAGTAGTATACCATCCTCGAGAGTGTCAAGTGAGCACGTGTAAAGGAGATGATTCACCTTTGTGTATGTGAAGTAGATGTCGCACGTGTCACTTGCCAAATGGACTCTTGACATGGTGATGTCCATAGGATGCTCCACATCATCCCCTCCCCCTTGGGAAAGATCCGACCTCGGATCGAAAACCAAATCACCATGGGAAAGAGATGGCTTCGCCGTGAGGAAGTGGACGTTCACCAAGTACTCGTCATCTTCAAGCTCGCAATGGGCACTCTCCAATGTTGCACCGTCTTGGGATTCCTTCAAAATGATCAAGGACAACAAACACTTGGAAAAACAAATGTGGTTAGCATTAGTGCAAAACCAAGCATTCAAGAGGTGACTCACCAAACAAGTGTTGTCATCAAGCATAGCATATTGTTTGACAAAGGATTGTGACATGGCATGTAAGCACATAAATTGAGCACAAGGAAAGATATCAACGGGACAAGCATGTAAATGTGAGGTAGAGATGCAAATATGTGTGACAAGAGCATAAGCATCCACCTCAAGTTCATAGCAAACATGGGCAAAGCGCTCAATGAAAGGTCTATGGTAGGCATAGGAATCATTCACAACACCAAATAAGATAAGATGTCTAAACACATGGGTCAAGTGCAAGACAATCCAAACATAATGTGCATAGGGTGTAGTGAATATAGTGTGGCACTCAACACAATAGAAAGAGCAATTGTTCATCATGTGTGAGGCAATCAAGTCAAGCATGTGACAAGCAAAGGTACATGGCATATGTGAAGAAATGATATTGGTGCAACCAACCATATGATAGTAGCAAGTAGTCCAAGAATTGGATGCAACACACAAGGTATATATGTCATGAAGCATGGAAATGTGGCAATCATGGTAGAAAGCAATATCTCGAACATGTGTGCAAATGGTGCAAGCAACACATGAAGTATGATCCACAATATCTAAGCTCAAGAAGGATGTCACCTTGAAAGTGTGTCCTTGTGCATTCTTCACAATGCCGAAGTGGAAGCAAATACGGTGTAGAAGCGAGTCGTGGTAGAATGTATGAGGCTCGCTCTCAAGAGCTCGAATGGTCAACTCACGTGAAGTGGAAGTCGACACAAAGTCCAAGTATCCTACACATGCACAAAACAAAGCAAAGAACGTATGCACATGGTAGATAAACACATCGTCCATCATGATGGTTCTCATCTTTTGCACATAACCATTAGAAGCACAAGTGCATGAGTAATATGATGCAACAATGGCGATATTTTGGGCACTAGGTATATGGTGCAAAGAGATAATACAAGCATGCTTCACAAGGAATATGTCAAAATCTCCAAACATGTGTGAGAATGCTATGGGGGCAATCTCATGAGCAAGACTATAAGCATTGTTGCACTCAATACATGGCAAATCTAGCATGAGAGAGGCAACACATGGAGATATATGACACGAAGCAATATGAATCATGTGTAAAGCATATAGATGGTTGTCATCAACCGCATGCGATGAGCACTTATAACACAAGAGACAATGATCAAGATATATCATGTGAGAGGCATGAGCATATATGTCATCAACCCAAGAAAGCAAGTAGTGGAACATGGGTGATGCAATATAGCGAGCATTCATAGATATCAAATCAAGCAAGCTAGTAGTGCGAAGATGCAACATACTAGGAGGAATCATGGCAAACATGTCATTGGTGAAAATAGTGGGCATGAATAATTCACAAGTCATAGCACAAGCATGAAAGCAAGATATGAGTACAATATCATGAATGTATTGGCGAGAGGCCATATGTGAATAGCAATGGGTCATCATGACTCTCCCAACACAACAAGCATCAATAGAATGGGGCACATGATAAACATGGCAAAAGCAACAAGGATCTCCACCAAGCATACAAATACACATAGGAATATCATAATGGAGAATCATGGGTAGATGCAAACAAGGGTCACAATTGCATGGCAAAGGCATAGAAGCAAGCAAAGCATGCAAAGTGAACACGGTAAAATGAGCATAATGTGAGAAGTGGTAAATGGCCCATAGCCGTGTGAGAGCCAAGTAGAGGAGTTGCGCGTAGTCCTTGCGCGAAGGGGACGGTGGTAAAGACAATCCACATGATCCCAATTCATCGTTGCTCTCTAGAGCTCGTTTTGTCAACTCGTGGGATTGCGAGGTTGACAAGTATTCATGGGTACTTACACAAAAGAGACACAATCCAAAGAAATTGTGCGCGTGGTAAATGTACACATCATCCATCATGATGTGTATGTGCATGTGTGAGTTAGCACAAGATAAGCAATGCTCAAAGAAATTTGAGGCATGATATATGAACATGTCATCCATCATGAAAGAATAGTTGTTATGTATGACACGATGGGGACACAAATTGAGCAAACAAGTATATGGCACATCAAAAGCATATTTATTCATGGGGAGCATATGGTGCACACAAGTATTGGGATCATGCAATGGATGGGATGGGTCAAAATCTCCTAAAATGTATGAGGAAACTATGGGGGTCTCCTCATGAGCAATATCGGAAACATCATATGGAGAAAATGGACAACATCCAAAACAATGCATATCCGAAGCTAGGTGGGCATGGCATGGCATATGAGATAAATGATGCAAAGGGAGCATATCAATATCATCACAAGAGAAACAAATGCCAATAACCATGGGCTTGTCATCTATGCCATAAGTGCAAATTGGGTTTATTTTAATGGCATATGCATAGTCACTATGAAGAGATTGCAAATAAGACATATGGTTGATCTCATGCATAGCATATGACAAGTCAAGCGGATTATCAAACATGATGTGACCTAAAGAATTGTCATAAGAAATCCTATGTAACATGGCATCACAACTAATAGACTCCACAATAGAATCATCATACTCATCATAAATGGGCAAATCATCGCATGGGGAAATCATACTAGCATGAAGCATGGCAATAGGTGGATCAACATCATGCAAGCAATCAATGTCAAGAATGTCCACCAGTGGGACTAGAGCATCACCTTCACCTATGTTACCTTTGTCATTCCACTCAAGTGGTGTAGGTGAGGTGGGAAAGACCAAATGGTGGTCATCATCATCATCTTGATGGAACCATGTGGGCGGTGCATCATAATCCACCACGGCCATCGTCTTGTCCAAAGGGAGGACGAAGTCGTCGAGGATCGGCGCGTCATCATAAATGGGACCTAGCACCAAACGAGAAGACACAATAGAGGTAGAGGTCAAGTTGTTAGAAATGCAAATGGCCTCACGAGACCTATCAACTATCTCACTCTCTCTATGTGGTGGTTCACTCACTCCCTCAAAATAGGTGCACTCAAACTCACGTATGGTGGAGTCACTCATCTCACTCAAGTGGTGGGGGTTGTGGCTCTCCTCACATGGGAATTGTGGCAACTCATCATATATGGGGCTAGTGGTGAAGTCACTCTCACTCTCAATATGGTGGCACAAGTCACTCAAGTCATCATATGTCGCCGTGGTCGAAGGGAAGATCCCATGCTCAACCATCTCGTCGTCGTCGCCGTGGATGAAGGCCGAATATGGCACATCATCACTCTCCTCCATGACCGAAGGGAAAATCCCATGCTCAATCATCTCGTCACCATCGCCGTTGATGAAGGCCGAAGATGGCACATCATCACTCTCGCCTCCTAAGATGGAAGCATCATCCTTGCTCGCCACCTTGTCGCTCGCCTCCAAAGCTTGGTCCTTGAGGGTCTCCGTAGTCGTACTCATCGCCGCACCGTCTTGAAAAAGAGTCGAAGTAGACTCGGCACCATCAATGCCACAAAGAGGGATGGGGGTGAAGTCAAACTTGGGAGCATCGTCTTGGAGCTCATCGGGCTTGGACATCGTGGTGGTACTAGTCTCATGTTTGTCGTAGAGCTTGGTCGCCGCGAAGTTTGCTTGGGGTGGAGAAGCCTTGGCCTTCATGAGTTCTTGTTCCGCCTTGAGAGCACCAATGTAGTAGTCGTCGATGGACTTGAAGTTCTCGAGGAAGATGGTCTTGGAGATGTCGTTGTGCAATCCCATCATGAAGTGGAACTTCATCGAAATGGGGTCGTCCACGCCGGCTCGTCGCAAGGCAATCATCATCTCCTTGAAGTACTTGTCGATGGACTTGGATCCTTGGGTGGTGTTCTCCAATTGGCGTCGAAGTTGTTCCGTGTAGGTTGGAGGCACAAACTCTCGCCGTAAAGCTCTTTTCGTCTTGGGCCAACTCATCTCGTAGCTCTCCAAAGGTGTGTGAAGCCACCATATCGAGGCGTAGTCGTGGAAGTTTCTTGTGGCGCATTTCACTTGATCTTCGGGACGAACTTGATGTAGCTTGAGGTAGTCGTCCATCAAACGCTCCCACTCGAGGTACTCCTCGGGTTCTTGAGTCCCATAGAAAGGAATCGTGTGGTCGATGTCGAGGTCGTAGTAGCTCGTGGAAGTCGCGGACTTGAGCTTGGGGAGCTTCTCTTGAGCGTAGTCTTGGGGTTCTTGTTGGCAAAGATGCCGTATGTCCGTAGGCGAAGATGCATTGAAGTCGCTTGGCGAAGATGCCAAGGGAGATGGTAAAGTCGTTGAGCGGTTGTTGATGTAGAGCTCTTGACCTTCACGTTCTTGTTGGTGATGGTGTCGATGCCGATGTGATCTTGCCGGAGATGGTAGCTCGGAAGCATGTGCTCTTGAGCGTCTTCTCGAAGATGAGGAAGATCGCTTGTAGTACTTGATGAGGGCTTTGATCTCCTCCATTTTAGCTTGCATCTTGGCGTCGGAGTTGTTGTTCATGGCATCGAACTCGTCGTTGTTGTTGTAGACCGAAGATGAAATGCCTTGCCTATCCATCACAAGACTCGAGTAGAGGTGAGTAGGAAATGAGATAAACAATACCAAGTTACCTTTTCTCAAAGTTGAGGACGTATCCCGTGTCACTCAATGTGAGATGAAAGAATAGTGGAATTGGTACCGGACTTGTTCACTCACACCTATCAAGTAAAGCTTATGGTAGAGCTCGGTGAGGATAGTGGCACAAAAATTTGATGCAAAATGTTAGCAAGAGTCAATAATGTTGAAAGAGATTCACAAATTTGCAAGCGAAACAAGTAGACCAATAGCAATATGTGGCTCACGGAAACACACACACGGATAGATAAATGGGGTCGTGCAACCAAGGAATGAGCACAAAATGTGGAATCCACGGAAAACGCTCGTGTTGCACAACTCAAGAGAGACGCTAGCACGATTGCTCAATAGGCGGATACGACACTTGTGCACAACCTATAAGATGAAAAATGGATAAACTTTCTATCCCAAGTATGCTATATATGTATGGTTCCCGGTGTTTCTCACACAATGATCCAAGATGATCAAATATGATACCTTATGATATATTGTGATGCTATGGCTATTTCTTACAAGCTCTTTGCTCTCTTTCTTTTGCTTAAAAGCTTTATTCTCTCTCTTTTTTTCTATGGCCACTTTTGCACAATGCACAAACCAAGATAGCAATTGTGTATATGCGGGAACAAACTTGAGGCACTATGGATGATATGATACCAATATGATATGGTATGTATGCAATGGATGGTGTAGACCACTAATGTGCACAAGTCACGTTGCCGGCAATACTCAAATGGCTAGTCTTGATAGGCAAGTAACGCAAAATGGGCTTGGGGTTAACAATGCAATTGCAAGGGAATATACAAAGGTGTCGTCGAGGTTACCGTCCTTTGCGATGATGAGTGGCGGTGTTCTTGGTGTAGATACCAAGATGATGGAGACTCGTCCCTAAGTAGCCGAAACACCTTAGGAAACGGAAAAAACCGCAAACTCAAAATCTCAAATGACAAATGTCAAATGGTGGTAGCGGAAAGCGGTGGTGGTGTTGCACTAGGCAATGCGGAAGTGGAATGATGGGCTATACACGAGTCGGAGTTGAATTTGCCGTCCCTAAGTAGCCGAAACACCTTAGGAGACACAAGCCACAACTCAAACAAAATTGGGTTAGGTTGGGGTGGAAATGTATGGTGGGCACGTCTATGCGGAAGTGGTGGTGGTGGTTGATGAAGAAGCAATTGTCCCTAAGTAGCCGAAACACCTTAGGAGACTCTAGTCACAACTCAAACAACCACATATGCAATGGGGAACAAAATGGTTTAGGTTGCGGAAGTCGGTGGTGGTAATGCGGATGATATGGTGGAGGGCCTAGGCAAACTTGCCAAATTTCAGAAAATATGATGGAGTCAAATGATGTTTGTGGTATTTTTGTGGGATAGGGGATGTCAATAGCTTCAAAACGAGATAAAGAACGTCAAAAACGGACTCCGGATGAATTAGTTATGACCAAAACAAAATTTCAGCCGAGTCAGTGTCAGGGTTAACCGGACATCCGGGAGGAGGTCCGGATGATCCGGGCTAGGTCCGGATGATCCGGGTGTACTTCCGGATGATCCGGGTTCGTCAGCTCCGGTTCTGTTTTCTGGGTGCGTGGGGTATCCGGACGTCCGAAAGAGGGTCCAGCTGATCCGGGAGGTGTCCGGATGATTCGGGAGAAGGTCCGGATGATCCGGGAAAGTCAATCCGCTCGGGATTTGCTCGTGGAGACGAATTTTTTGGCGGAAATGGATGATTTTCGGGGCAAAATTTGATGGATTTCGTGGATGGAAGGTGGGGAAACTTGGGGAAATGCTAGATCCACTTGAAACCAAGCAAATCCACGGATCAAAATCAACAAAACATCATCAAACCAACAAATCACAAAAAAATTTGGGGCTATTTTTGGTGGGGATTTTTAGATTTAGGACAAAAACAACAAAATCAAGCTAGAAAACACGGGGTAGGGGCTCCAAAAACGTGATCAACGTGGCTCATGATACCATATGATGTAGGGTGGAACCCTATAGCGACGATCTTTCACGTTTGGAGCGGGATCCCTCGAAGAACACGATGAACACGGGGAAGAACGGGGAGAAATCACAAGGGGAAACACTCAAGAACAAGTCCAAATCACACATCCACTAGACAATCAAACACACAAGATCACAAGGTACATGAAAAACAAAGGGAAAGATACAAGGTAAGGTTCATCTCCAAGAGGAGGTCTTGATGATATCCTAGATGGATCTTCCCACAAGGGGGTCTTGATGATATCCCGTAGGATCTTCTCACATGGAGGTCTTGAACTCCATGGGAGTGGTAGTATCTCTCTCTCAAGAGTAGAGGTAGGAGCAAAGCTCACCTAAGAATGAGCTATCATATTTGCTTCCCCTAGAAAGGAGGTGGAGGAGGTCTATTTATAGTCTAGTGGGCGAAGGGGTAAGTGAGGGGGCGAATGGGTACATGGGCCTCGGCCCGAAGCGTTGCACGCAGGCGAAGCCCGAATGATCCGGATGGGGGTCCGGATGATCCGGCCATCGTCCGGATGATCCGGGAGGTGGCCCGGATGATCCGGCTTCAGGAGAAACCTTCGGGTATCCTCAGCGCGGTTATCCGGATGATCCGGAGGGGGACCCGGATGATCCGGCTGGGTCCGGATGATCCGGATGGCGGTCCGGATGTCCGGGCTAGCTTCAGCCGCTGCTCCGTCTTCTTCTCCTTTCTTCCGTCTTCTGTTCCATGCTTCCCTCGCGGATGGTGTAGATGTACACTTGCGCTCGCACTCCTCCTCGACATCTGTGATGTTCCGACAATACCTATGCATGCACACGTAAGGAGTGTCAAGTAGTATACCATCCTCGAGAGTGTCAAGTGAGCACGTGTAAAGGAGATGATTCACCTTTGTGTATGTGAAGTATATGTCGCACGTGTCACTTGCCAAATGGACTCTTGACATGGTGATGTCCATAGGATGCTCCGCATCATACGTCCTCAACACTCAACAGCCACTCCTCATCACCCATTTTCTAATTGATTCATTACTCATTAGGCAGGACTGTCATTAGGGTTTTTTGTGTGCTGAGTGCTACCTACACTTAATGGTTCAGATGTATTCCAATAATCTTTAGTACTTGTAAAGTTCACAGGGTTTTCAAAATTCCGTCCCTAGAAACAAACACTAGTCATTTTGGATTGTTGGTCGTAGTGACATTGACCCAGATTACTACCACAA
The DNA here is from genome assembly GCA_963921465.1 of Triticum timopheevii. Classification (NCBI taxonomy): domain Eukaryota; kingdom Viridiplantae; phylum Streptophyta; class Magnoliopsida; order Poales; family Poaceae; genus Triticum; species Triticum timopheevii. The sequence continues at coordinate 119,295,934 of OY997262.1, forward strand.
GCCAGGTTTATTGACAATTTTACTTGTCTTTCTTACTCATTCGATATAATATCCAATTATTCACATCGATTAGTTGCAAACAATAAGTGCTAGACAAACTTCTTGATTCAGATTTGGACGGTATCTTACTGCAGTTACAATTCTTCATACTTGTCCTAGTAAGCTCACAACTAAATGATTGATTCACTACATCTATGCTTGCCTTGTCATATTTGTTGTCAATATTCTTTTAGGGTGGACCACCCTATTTCAAAATACTGGAACCGTACACATGAGTGAATAGTATTTCTCTTTGTGATCTCTTCCATCATGCGTGAGCAACGAACACTGCATTGCATAGAAAGAACGTGTCATTTCCAGCTTTTACATAGGCTTCGATCTTGGAATACAATCTGCCTACTTGCTTTGTGTCGCACTACCAACACTCCACCCTTGAAGCTAAACATTATGCCACTCATAATTCCTTAGTTTATTTGTTCAAATACGAATTTCATATGATCCTAATGTTCCTACTTTAGTTTTGAAATGCGTGTCTGCCTGTTATAGAGACATAAGGGGTTTGTATTTCTGTGTGTGGTCTGGTCAGCATGGTTGGGGGGGGGGTGAACTTTGCATATGCAAGGGTTTATAGGGAGACACTCTTCAAGCTGAATCAACAATGCATTCCATAGATGATCTGACTACTTTTTATGTTTTCATGAATCTCAGATTCTGAATAGCATCATAATGATTATGAGCTTGCACGCATGAAAGGAATAAAGTAGAACAATGCCATGGCTATCAAACTTGGCATTAAGGGACTGAAATCAAGCCAGGAGCAATGCAATGCAAATGCTCTCCAGCTACAGATTCATGCTCAGAATATGATCCTAACAATGATTCTGAGCTAGAGGGAGACCTAAGTCAATGTAGCTCCCTAGTGGAGGAGTCAGAGGCAGATGCCCTATCTTATTCACCCATCAGGGTGCATGCTCTAACTTTCCAAGCGTATATTGGTCGCACATATCTTGCAACTGATGCTTTGCATTGCTTCTACTTTGTTGAACTGCCATTAGCTTAGTTTACACATCGTGTATGTGAATACGCCCTACCTATCCATTTTCAGTACATATTCCATCTGTCATCATACCATATTTATTCATTCAAATGCTGTTCTTGTGTATCATACGTTCAAAAGGAAGAGGGTGATTGTTGATTGCGAAGGAGCACAAGCAAAGTATTTGGAAAAGGTAGTGGCACCTGATAAATCAAATAGCCCATTAGGTGTAGTTGCAATATCACCTGACCCACAAAACACCCCAACTCTAGCAGACTCTAGCCCTACTACACTGGTCATTTCTGATGCCTCAACTGCAGCAAAAAGTATGATGATGCCAGTTGACATAGCACCAGTTCTATGACTCAAAACCCCCATTCGAGCAAAGAGTACACCAAATCCAGTTGCCAAATCCCTTTTCGAACCAGAGAGAGCCCCAATTGTAGCAAATAGGACCCCTATTCCATTTCTTCCAAGTTTAGAAGACGGAGCTTATATTGTTGTTAGGAACTTTGTGCACATCTTTCCTTGATGGAAAGGTTATACGCAGACACAGAACAATTTCCAATCTTCCTCTACAACTTACGCATAAGTAATGTACTAATGTTATTCATGGTCATTACTGCATATGTTTCTGCTGACAGAAGACACAAGATTTCATTCTTTTAAATAGGCGAGGACCAAACTGGATTGTGAAGACGAGCAAGGGTTGGTTGCGCTTTTCAAGCACTCATTGATGAAGTATCGTTCCTACATGAGGCAAGTGCACTTTGATGGAAAGCCTCTAAATGAAATTTCTGTAAAGTCTCCGGTGCTACATTTATCCGACGGTGACTGGAATAATCTTGTTACACATTGGTCTCGGCTGCAGCATAAGGTACTGTCTATGATATCACATCACAATTTGAACTACATTTCTACATTTGCCTTAATGTCTCACTTGTACGAAAACTGCTAGCAAAAGAACATTCATTATCAAGGGACCACAGAATCTCGCAACTATACTGCACACTGCATTGCTCTTGTGAGTACCTCTTGCCCTGTATGACCATACTTACTTTCATAGCTGTTTGATTATGTAGCATCACTGCACATGTTAGCCTCGTTATCGTCCATTTTGTGGACATTATAAGATACGTATGGACTCTTACATAAATTTAGAATCAACCCAATGCTTTTGAAGAGGTTTAGCTCTGCAGTCCTCTTGTAAGGACTGAACGTCGTCTATCACTGTACTTACATTAACAGCTACTCCCTCTGTCCCATAATATAAGAACGTTTTGTATAGTACACCAGTGTTCAAAACACTCTTGTATTATGGGAAGAGGGATTGGTTCATTGTGTAGCATTCTGCATCTTATCTCCCTCGCCCACCATTTACTAAAAAAGATCAGATCTATATTTAATATTACCAAAAAGTAGAATACACAAACAATGCCAGTGCAGAAGTGTAGCCCATTGCTCTTGTCAGTACATTTTATCCTGTAACGCTTGTACTTCCATGGATTGGTAGTTGATTATGTAGCATCAATCTGCATCTTATCTTCATTATCCTCTATCCCTTCAAGTATTATCATATCTATAATTACTCTCTACAAAATGTAGAGTACAGGCGATGCTTATCAAGAAGATTTTGTGCTGAAATTCTTGAGTTATCCTTCCCATGACATGGAGAAGGGCATTATAAAGCCAGTGTTAACTGTTAATTTAAGTCAGTCCTTCTAAAGCCTTTATCCTCAACTGTTGTTTAATTTGCTCATACTCCCTATCGTTTACTGCTGTTTAGTTTGCTATTTCTATCAAAATGAATGTTTGCAAGAACCGTAACTTCTAAGTTTTACTTGTAAAACAAAATTCCTTATTCATACCATGCACATTACTCAATACTCCCTATATGTATGCTTGTTTTTTTGGATCTATAATCCAGTGTGTGGTGAAGCAGCCCACATTTGCACCTTGTCATCTCCTGTTTTATTTCACTGATGTGGCTGATGATATGAACAACATGCCATGCACATTAACCAAAATAGATACAATGATTGTATTTGCCCTTCATCTATGCTTGTTATGTTGACATGGTAATCCAGTAGTGTGGTAAAGCTCCCCGCATTATGAACAATCCCAAATTATTCTATTGATATTTTGAACTTACACTTTATTTTCTAATTTGAAATTGGATGGAATTGATAGCACAGTTATCATGTTTGTTTATACACGTGCAAAACCTGTCATCTCTCTGCTTTGTTTCAGGGTGATATGCCTGATGGCATGCACAAGTCTGCTGAAGGCTATGAGACAAACCCAATATATATATTGCAGCAAAGAAGGCAAAACATCTTGAAGATAGCGAGACAATCCCAAAGTCTTGTCTTGATGCAGTGTTCAAGTTACTTGAGACTGGCAGTCAGACAAGCTCATAGAATTCGTTGTCTGAATCAGTTCGACTTCTTCAGTCCCAAGTTCTAGCAGAAAGGCGTTATGCAACTCAACTTCGACTTGAAGTCCTATCTCTAAGAAAGATTGCGGAGAACACCAATGAGAAACTCATCGCTAAACAGCTACACCTGGAAGCTATGACCGACATGCTAGGCCGGTCTCATAGCCTTGCTCAGCAGCTTGCACAGCAGTTCCCGCGCAAGGCTAACCTTTCTTGAACTGTCTTGGAAGTGGTCTCGGTTTAGTATTATTTTGTTACGCTGCAATGGTGCGCAATTTTTGTAATCTGCTTCTTCGTTGCGCTTTGTGATCCCTTGTGGCGAAATTCGATGCCCAGTGGATGTAATATACCATAAATCCTGTATTTTATATGTAACGCCCCGGTTTTGATGCACCAGGTGTCATCTAATTATCCGTCATTGTTGCCATGTCATCTGGTTGCGTGTAGCATTTTGCCATGTCATCATCTACCTTTCATCTACATGTTCTTCAAAACTTGCATCCGCTCGGGTTCCCACGGTTCTCTCCGTTGTCCATTCGGAGTCCAGACCTCTCGCGCGCGCCTGTCACCCCTCTCAGACCTTGTTTCGTGAGCGGGAAAAAAACGTTCTCTGAATGGACCGAGATTTGCCGAGTGGCCTTGGTATAGCACCGGTAGACCGCCCGTCAAATTTCGTTCCATTTGGAGGTCGTTTGATGCCCCAACGGTTAACCGCGTAGCCCAAAACCCCTCTCTCTTTGCAGCCTAGCCCCTCTTCACCACAGCCCTTGAGCCCATTCAAACCCCCTCCATGCTCTCGGTCGTTCGATCACGATCGTGTGGGCGAAAACCACTCCCCATTCGGACTCCCCTAGCTCCCTCTACCTATAAATTAGCCCCCTCTCCCGAAATCTGCGTCCAAACCCGAGCTTCTTCCTCCTCCCGCAGCTGGACACGTCCGAACCCCGCCAGACATGTCCGCGTCGCCACCCCTGTCAAATCAGCGATCGCCACTTGTCCCCGCCCATGTCCCACGCTGCCAAGCCCGTCGAGGACCGGATCCGACCCGCCGTGGGCCGAATCGGGCCCGCCCGAGCCCATCACGCCCCGCCGCCCGTGCCTCTGCGCCCGATCGCGCCGCCGACATGCATCACCGCGCCGCCGCGCCTCGACTCCCGGGTCGCGCCTCCTCCCCGACCTAGGACGCCGCCGCAGCTCCCCGTGGGTGCCCGGCCCCCGCGCCCGAAGCGCCCGCAGCCGGTGCCCTGCTCTCGCGCCCCGCCGCCCTTCGCCGGACCGCGCCGCCGTCCGCCTCCCGCCGGCATGCCGCACCGACCCCCCCGCCCGGTGGCCGCGCCATCCCACGCCTCCCCGGCCTCTCCCTCGCCCCCGGCTCGCCGCCTCACTAGAGTAGCTCGCCGGAGCTCCTCCGTCGATGGATCTGGAAAAGTGGACCAGATCCACCGGGAGTCCAACCAAGCAGCCTCCCCGACCCCGGATCTCCTCGTCCCAGAACGGACCCTTCCAGTTTCAGAGGGTAATTTTTGCCAAGTCCCTGAGATTTTCAACATTCTGGTGCATTATTCATCATGCCATAGCTTCATGTATGCTGCTCCGTTTTGTGCGTGTAATATGTAAAAATGTTCATCATGATGTGCTCTACAATTTATTCCATTGCGCCATGCTGGTTTGAGTTCATCTTGATGTCTAAATCATCGTTGCAAGAGTGGTATATGATGTTAACTGCTGTTTGTTAACAGAACTTGGTGATTTGTCTTTTTCATTGCATTTTGTGTGTGCATCTTATGAGCTTGATGTCTACATGAGTTTTGAGCTATATCATGCCATCCTTACAGTGGTGTAATCGATGTATTTTTGTGAGTCTTGTAGTGAGTGCGTAGAGCTCGCGAATTAGGGTACTTGCAGTTGCTGTTTTGCGTCTGAATTTTGCTATATCATGAGGCTATACAAACCAGCTGCTACAAGTCATTATATTCATAATCTGGAGATATTAACCAAGGATGTTTTGTTATACATGTCATGCTCTATCCATCCATGCCACTGGTTGCATTTATAGCCTGTTGTAGCTTGTTGTAATCTTACTCTCAAATTGCTAAATAATGTTGCTGTCAGCCTATTAACATTAAGTTCAGTTTTTCCTTGAGCTTTGCTATTTATCCATGCACCCTATGACCATGATATTGCCATTTTTAGCTCTATAATTATGTCATCTTACTGTTGGTCACCTTGTCATGCCATGTATTGCTCTGTGGTGAGTTGTACTAGCTCACCAACATGCCTACTTATCGTTGTTCCTGCCATGTCTGAATCTGTTATATCATTTGCCATGTTTGCATGGATCCTACCATCTTTTATATTGATCTTGGGAATTAGTTCAGTAAGGGAGTTTTGTTCTTTGTATTTAGTACTAGCATTCCACGCCTTTGTTTTCCATGTTAAGTTCCTGTAACATGTTGTTTGATAGCTCTAAACATTGCAACCTGATGTTATTTCTGCTAAGTCTGTAAACTGTTATTATTTGCAACCTTGCCATGTCCTTTTGGGCATGTTATAGTGTTTTCTTGAGATAGCTCAGTGTTCATGTTTTGTCATGTTTTACCTGTACATCACGTTCATGCCTTTTGTTATCATGTTTAGGTGCTGTAGCATATTGTTTTGATGCTTGCTAGATGCCTAGTTGCTGTTTTGGACAGCTTGTCCTTTAAACTTGTATAGAGTGTGTTGAACCGTTGCTCCGTTTTGAGTGTGCTCTATATGAAACTTGCTTGATTTTGCATGAAGATTCATATTATCATGTTGCATCCATGTTTTGAGAGTGTTTTCTTGATGTTTGTATGCATTTTGCATCAATGTCATGTTTAACATGTTTTGCTCATATCTTCTTGGCCGTAACTCCGAATTAAATGAACTTTATATGTAACTTGACTAGAATCTTGTGTAGATCATCTTGGTGCATCTTAACTTGCTGTTTAACAACTTGAACATAAGGTTTATTCAGATCTGGACCAATTTCGAAACTTGCATATGAGGACCTACCGAATTTGTTATATGTTGTTTCCGGCCTCATTTAAACTTGCTTTGAAGTGTTGCTCTTGTATGCATCATCTCTTGCCATTAGTAGCCTCATCTAGCCTTTTCATGCATCATGCTTGGTTGAGCATCATGTCATGCTTATGTGTTGTGTGTGTTTACCTTGTTGTTTGCTTCTTTTCGGTTGTGCTCCTTCTCGTTAGTTCCTGTTTCGTTCCGATCGTGAGGTTTCGTTCGTCTATGCTTGGTTCGGCATCATCCGTTTGTCTTCTTCATGGACTCGTTCTTCTTCCTTGCGGGATTTCAGGCAAGATGACCGTTACCTTGGATCTCACTACTATCATTGCTATGCTAGTTGCTTCGTTCTATCGCTATGCTGCGCTACCTATCATTTGTTCTTCAAGCCTCCCAATTTGCCATGTCAGCCTCTAACCTTTTACATCCTTCCTAGCAAACCGTTGCTTGGCTATGTTACCGCTTTGCTCAGCCCCTCTTATAGCGTTGTTAGTTGCAGGTGAAGTTGAAGATTGCTCCATGGTGGACATGATTATTGTTGGGATATCACAATATCTCTTATTTAATTAATGCATCTATATACTTGGTAAAGGGTGGAAGGCTCGGCCTTATGCCTGGTGTTTTGTTCCACTCTTGCCACCCTAGTTTCCATCATACCGGTGTTATGTTCCTTGATTTTGCGTTCCTTACGCGGTTGGGTGATTTATGGGACCCCCCTGATAGTTCGCTTTGAATAAAACTCCCCCAGCAAGGCCCAACCTTGGTTTTACCATTTGCCTCACCACCACCTATACTTTTTCCTTGGGTCGGCCAACCCAAGGGTCATCTTTATTTTAGCCCCCCGGGCCAGTGCTTCTCTAAGTGCTGGTCCAAACCGAGCGATGTCCGGCGCCCCCTGGGCAATCAGGGTCTATGCCAACCCGACGTCTTGCTCATCCCATGTGCCCTGAGAACAAGATATGTGCAGCTCCTATCGGGATTTGTCGGCACAACGGGCGGCTTTGCTGGTCTTGTTTTATCATTGTCGAAATGTCTTGTAAACCGGGATTCCGAGATTGATCGGGTCTTCCTGGGAGAAGGAATATCCTTCGTTGACCATGAGAGCTTGTGATGGGCTAAGTTGGGACACCCCTGCAGGGTTATTAACTTTTGAGAGCCGTGCCCGCGGTTATGTGGCAGATGGGAATTTGTTAATATCCGGTTGTAGAGAACTTGACACTTGACTTAACTAAAATGCACTACCGCGTGTGTAGCCGTGATGGTCTCTTCTCGGCGGAGTCCAGGAAGTGAACACGGTTTTGGGTTATATTTGACGTAAGTAGGAGTTCAGGATCACCTCTTGATCATTGCTAGCTTCAGGATCGTTCCGTTTGCTCTCTTCTCACTCTTATTTACGTATGTTAGCCACCATATATACTTAGTCGTTGCCGCAACCTCACCACTTTACCCCTTCCTTTCCCATTAAGCTTTGCTAGTCTTGATACCCATGGTAATGGGATTGCTGAGTCCTCGTGGCTCACAGATTACTACAATAACAGTTGCCGGTACAGGTTATGAGATGATCATGACGCGAGAGCGATGTTTGCTTGTTTTGGAGTTCTTATTCTGCTTCTTCCTCGATTAGGGGATAGGTTCCAGGTCGGCAGCCTGGGCTAGCAGGGTGGATGTCGTTTATGTTTCTGTTTGTGTTTCATCCATAGTCGGATGGTGCTCTTATGTAAGATGATGTTGTATTCGTGTGGCATTGTATGCCTTTTGTATGTATCCCCATTTATTATGTAATGTCGATGTAATGATATCCACCTTGCAAAAGCGTATCAATATGCGGTTCTATCCTTGGTGGGACCTTCGAGTCTCTTTAGGATAGTATCGCATATTGGGCGTGACAGTATAGTGTAGGTTTATTTTAGTTACTATGCCATAATTTCTTTATTGTATAGAGTAGGTTTGTTCTTAATTCCTACTAGTTACTGCCATCATTCGCTATATGGAAAAAATCTGGTGTTGTCGACCGGGCCGAAACATTCACCTCTAACGGGCCTGGTTTTTAGTGGGACACAATTGGGCCAGCCTGCATATTTCTTGGCCCCGAATGATTGGGGCCTTCACACTTTGCGCTAGGCCCACAACTTACTCTAGCCTATATTTTAGTTGGGCCTTTTGTGTACCCAGCGCTTAGTTTGGCCCAGGTAGCGTTGGGCCATTAACAGGCTGAATATTCTACTGGCTTGTTACGGCACAGATGAAACCATGGGCCTTTAGCAGGCCGAAATGCATGTTGGGGCTCAATTTTCACTAGTCGTCGACGGGCCTTCAGCAGGCTGAAATGTAGACCGGGCCTTTTTGGGCCCAATTATATCATGGGCCGTTACCAGGCCGAAACATATCTCGGGCCTTAGTTGGCCCACTGATATCATGGGCCTTTAAGAGGCCGAAAGCTTAGTACAGGCATCAATGGGCCAAATTATATGACAGGCCTTTAATAGGCCCAAAGTCACGCTGGGCTTAACTGTTGCCACCTTTATCACGGGCCGTTAGTGGGCCTGATGTCCCGTCGGACCATACATGGCCCGTGGGCGGCACGGGCCATTCCTAGGCTGAAAGTCACACCGAGCTGAAATGGGTCCATGTCTACATAGGGCCTCTAAGACGACGAAACTCACCGGGCTGTAATTGGGCCCAAATATTCGGTGAACAATTAACGGGCCAGATCTGGCTTCGGCTCGTAAATGGGCCTTTATTAAACAAGCCGTTATTGGGCTGACCTGAGTAAGTACTACGGGCCCTTGACTGGGCCAGCCTTTTTAACCTATATGGGCCTCTGTTGGGCCCTGCCACGTGTCGACGTATCATAGGCATGTCTCCTCCAATGGACGAGCGACATCTGGCCCACTAACGAGCTGACAGGTGTTCCCTCCGGCCAATCAGAATTTTACACGTGGAAATTTCCCATTGGTCCGGGCTGCTAACGGGTTATCGGATCCAAAACCTGACCCGATAGCTTAACAACATTCCATTACAGTGGATGCCACATGTCAGTCACCCTTGATGAAAGCACTTCTATGACACGTGATTTATCGTCATGGAAGTGGACACTTCCGTGATGATAATTTTGGTAATGTCATGGAACACTTCTACGACATCATATGTATGACTATCTTGATTCTGTCATAAAATCGTCATGGATGTACATGCATGACAAAAAAGCGACCTACTGTGACAAACATGTACCATCACGGAAGTGTATTTTTTTGTAGTGTTGATGGGATGATTGAGGCCATTCAAGAAACGGGCCATAGATTGCTCATCATCTTCCGTGCCATTGGCTCTTATCATGGCTATCTCCATTTCATTGTAGTATTCTTGAACACTCTGTGTTCCTTGCTTGAGTAGTTAGAGCTTCTTGAAGAGATCACGGTTGTAGTAGGTGGGCACAAAACGTGCTCGCATGACATCTTTCATTTGAGCCCAAGTGGTGATTGGTGGTTCACCTCTTGCTTCTCGGTGCTCAAGGACTTGTGCCCACCATATGAGCACATAGTCTTGGAACTCAAGTGATGCCATAGCAATCTTCTTCTCTTCCTCATAGTTGTGCAAACGAAATATTTTGTCGACCTTCAATGCCCATGATAGGTATTCTTCGGGATCATTGCTTCCATTGAACTTGGGCATGGTGAACTTTATCTTGCCGTATCATTGCTCTTCATTGTGTTGGGGTCGAGGGTGATGATGACGCCCTTGACGAGGAGGATTATCAACCTCATGTTGCTCTTGGCATGGAGGATTTCCATAGTCAACTAGCTCTTGTTTAACTTGAGGTTGTGGAGGAGCTTGTCGAGCTTGAGGAGGAGCTTGAGGAACTTGACGATGAACTCTTGGTAGGTAGTTTTGCTCTTGGATTTCTTCGCAAAGTGCTTCCTCTTGATTGCGCCTATCTTGGTTGCGGTTGGCAATGGATCGACTTGATTCTTGAAGGGCACGTTGCGCCTCAAGAGCTTGTTCTTCACATTGTTGTTGTTGAAGACGTTGAGCTTCGGCGTCTTGTTCATCTTGATGTTGTCGTGCTTGCTCTTCTTCTTGGTGGCGTTGACGGTGTCCTTCTTGAGCTTGTACAAAAGGGACTTGGTTCGGTCGACGACGATGTTCTTGCTCATCGACATGCTCTTGTCGATGATTGCCGTGTAGAGGATTGCGAGTTGCTTGACGAGCGTGACGCGTGGCTCGACGTAGAGTGTTCGATGTTGGTGTACTTGATCCGGAGAAAGTGTCGTCCGTGTGTCGACTCGAGCGGCTCCGTCTTGAGGATGAAGAAGTTGAAGAATGGGGGTTCACCAACAAGGCATGAATCTCGTCCATTCTTGCATCGTTCTCTTGTTTGTGAGCGTCGAGCTTGTTATCGAAGTGGTCTCTTGTTTGTTGCTCAGAGAGTCGGTCGATGGTGAGATTGTCGATGCGGTCGCTCATTGCTTGTTGTTCTTGGTGCAAAGCTCTTTGTGCACCGAAGAGGTGGCTCTTGGTGACATAGGATGACATGTCATCGTCTTGCTCGATGAAGAGTGGGTTGGTAAAAGAACTTGGCCTATCCATCATTTCAAGCAAATATGTAAGTGGGAGAAAGAGAAGAACTTACACCAAATGTACCTTGACCGATGTTGAAGATGGATCAATGATCACTCAAATGCGTAACAAGGAAATAGCACAATTGATAACAATTCTTGTCGGTTCTCACACCTACACAAGTAAAATCTTATGGTGGAGCTCGGTTAGGATGGTGGCACAAAATCTGATGCACTTTTTAGTGAGCTTCAATAATGTTGGAGAAGATGCAGAAATTTGCAAATGCAACGAGTAGACCAATAGCATGATTTGGGACACAAAAACACACACGCAAATAGATAAGTGGGGTCGTGCAACCAAATAATGAACCAAAATGTGGTATCCATGAAAATGCTCTTATTTCACAACACTAGAGAGACGCTAGCACAATTGCACAATAGGCGGATATGGAACTTGTGCACAACCTACTAGGCAAGAATGCAATGAATTCTATCCCAAGTATGCTATATGTATGGTATTCCGATGGTATGATCCAAGATGATCGGAAATGACAATCTTAATGTAGTGTGATGCTATGGTTCTTGCTTATAAGCTCTTTGCTTATCTTTCCCTCTTTGCTTAAAAGCTTGTTTGGCTCTTTCACTTTTGAGCTCTTTTCTCATACAAAACTTCACAAACCAAGATAGCAATTGTGTATATGCGATGACAGCTTTGTGACACAAAGGATGATACCTAGATATGCACCACTATGGTATGGTATGTATGTTATGGAGTATGATCACTAATGTGCGCAAGTCAGGTTGCCGGTAATACTCAATGGCTAGTCTCGATGGGTAAACAACGCAAGAAGTAAGGGTATGTGGTTATCAATGCAAATGGCATGGAAAGACAAAGATGTCGTCGAGGTTACCATGGCGGTAGTCGAGACTTTGTAGCGGTCGATGACGAGTCCTTGGCAAAGATGAGCGGTGGTGATGTTGATGTGGAACCATACCTATATAGCTGAAACACAATAGGACACGGGAACCACTACTCAAATTCTGAAAGACAAAAATGTGTCAAAACTTGTCGGAGTGTGAAACGGGTGAGCGATGGTGGTTGCGGAAAGCGGTGGTGGTATGCAAGTGCATATGCGGGAGTGGCGGTGGAACGGTGGGGAAACCGAACTGAAAAATATTCAGTTTCTTCAAGGATGGTCGGACGACCGATGGTGGTCAGACGACCGGAAGTCCTTGGACATCCGGTGTCGGTCGGATGTCCGGTGCCTGGGCGATTCCGGGCACGGGATGAACAACTCGTTTTTGTGGTGGAGGAGGGGGAAATGGTTAAATCCGAGCGATTTTGTGGATGGAAATGGTGGAGAAGATGGGGGATAGCTAGATCCGTACATGGCAAAGCAAATCCATGGAGCAAATCCAACAAAACTTCATCACACCAACACATCACAAAAATCTTTGGGGGCTATTTTTGGTGGGGATTTTTGGATTTAGGACAAAATCAACAAAATCAAGCTAGAAAACAAAGGGTAGGGGCTCCAAAAACATGGTCAACATGGCTCATGATACCAAGTTGTTGTAGGGTAGAACCCTAGATGCTCGATCTTTCACGTTTGGAGGGAATCCTACCAAGAACCCGAAGAACACGAGAGGGGAAACAAGGGAAACACAAGAGAAAACACTCAACCAACAAGAATATAGTCACACATGCGCTAGATCATGGAGACACAAAGTGGTACAAGATCCGAATCCAACATGGGACGAAAAAAGGGTTACCAGTTCTTCTCCGTGAGGAGGTCTTAAGGATGGTCTTCTCTGAGAGGAGGTCTTGAATCCAAGTTGATCTTCTCCGAAGAGGTGTCGGTCCCTCGCAATGGAGTAAATCCGGATGGATGAGCAAAGCTCTATCTCAAATGAGCTATCACGATGCTAACCCTAGCTAGGAGGTAGGAGAGGACTATTTATAGTCCAAGTGGATGAAAGGGTAAGTGGCTTCAGCCCAACACACAGGCGGATGCACGGGCATCGGACGTCCGATGGTCACTGATCGTCCGAAGGGTCACGAGGGTCGTCCGGTGCCGATTGGGTGTCTGATGTTTCGGCTTTGGTCAAGAATTGTTGGTCGTCCGGTCGGGGTCGGTCGTCCGGAAGTCTCGGTTCTTCCGATGTTTGGGCTCGAATGTGGTGGTGCCGGTCGGGGTCGGTCGTCTGGAAGTCTCCGTTCTTCCGATGTTTTGGCTCGGGTGTGGTGGTGCCGGTTGTCCGGAGAGGCTCAGTCACCTGGGCACTGGGAGGTGTCGGACGTCCTGTCGGCGTCGGTCGTCCGGCCGCTATAGTGTGCGAAGGCTGGGACTTGGCTGGTCGTTTGGAGCCTCCAGGCGTCGGACGTCCGGTCGGCGTCGGTCGTCCGATGACTGGGAGTTTTGAGTAGTCCTTCTTGTCCATTGAACTTGGTGTCCTCGCCGTCTTGTCCATTGGGTGTGGTTGATCCATGTCTTTGCTCCAAATACCTGATCACACATAGGGTCTCCGCATAAGGTAGTAGCCATCTCTCATAAGTAGGAAATGGGAGTTCGGAGAGGAGCGACTTCACCTTATCTTCGATAGCCTTTGCTCGAGCTCTTTTCATTGGTCCAAGTAGTGTCGTGGGAGATGTAGATACGTCCATGGGGATGATCGTGGAATGCTCCGCATCACACCTCTTCGGTGTACAAAGAGCTTTACATCAAGAACAACAAGCAATGAGAGACTACTTCGACAACAAGTACGACGCCCACAAACAAAAGAACAATGCAAGAATGGACACTTCCACCACTTCATCCTTCTAAAGACGGAGCCGCTCGAGTCGACACTCCGATGGCAGCCTCTCCGTCTCAAGTACACAGACATCAAACACTCTATGTCGAGCCGCGTGCCAAGACTGTCAAGCTAACCACAATCCTCTTCATGGCAATCATCCACAAGAGCAATTTGACGAGCAATCACATCGTCATCACCAAGAAATGCAGCATCAACGTCACCAATAGGAAGAGCGAGTGCGCCAACACCAAGACGAGCAAGACGCCGAAGCAATCCATCAACAACAACAATGGCATGAAGCCCAAGCACTTGAGGCACAACATGCACTACATGACACAAATCGCGCCATCGCTGACCATAATGGTCAAACGCGCGAGCAACAAGAAGCATTTCGCGTGTGCATTGTCAAGCTCCTCAATCTCCTCCACAAGCTTGACAAGCTCCTCCACAACCTCAAGTTTATCAAGAGCATGATGACTATGGAAATCCTCCACGCCAAGAGCAATATGAGGTTGACAATCATCCACGTCAAGGGCTTCATCATCACCCTCGACCCCAACACAATGAAGAGCAATGCTATGGCAAGCTCAAGTTCACCATTCCCAAGTTCCATGGAAGAAATGATCTTGAAGAGTACCTTTCATGGGCATTGAAGGTCGAGAAGATCTTTCTTTTGCACAACTATGAGGAAGAGAAGAAGATCGCTATGGCATCACTTGAGTTCCAAGACTATGTGCTCATATGGTGGGAACAAGTCCTTGTGCGCCGAGAAGCAAGAGGTGAACCACCCATCACCACTTGGGATCAAATGAAAGATGTCATGTGAGCACACTTTGTGCTAACATACTACAATCGCGACCTCTTCAAGAAACTCCATCTCCTCAAGCAAGGAACAAAGAGCGTTGAAGAATACTACAAGGAAATGGAGTTGCCATGATTAGAGCTAATGTCCAGGAAGATGATGCGCAAACTATGGAATGTTTCTTGAATGGCCTCAATCATCCCATCAAGAAGATTGCCGACTTCCAACCCTACTCCAACCTCATCGAGCTTGTGCATCAAGCTACCAAAGCGGAATGTCAAGTGCAAGATGACTTCAAATACGCCAAGTACTCTTCGAAGAGCTACGGCTTCTCCAACAACCAAGCTTCAATGACTCCAACAACTTCTACCTCAACCAAGCAACCTACAAGAAACGGCGACAAGTCGAGTTACAAGAAATATTCGACAACCTCAAGTCGTCCTCCTACTACAAGCAACTTCAAGCCATGCGCTTCATAATCTACTCCAACCGATGGGACTGTCAAGAGAAGTTCCATCAAGTGTTTCACATGCGGCGGCCGAGGCCACAAGTCCTTTGACTGTACCAACAAGCACACCATGAACCTCAACGACGATGGAACCTATGACTCCATGCGTGAAGAGGAAATGGAAGCCCTTGAGCAAGTGTCCATGCACTGATGCGTCAATGAAGAGGAAGATGATCATGTCTTTTGTGATGAGGATTCGAGCCCCGCTCTCGTTGTCGCCAAAGTCTTGACTCTTCAACATCAACACGATGAAGACCAAAGATGCTACATTTTCCACACCAAGGCCGACATCAATAGAAGGTCCGTCAAGGTCATCATCGATGGGGGAGGTTGTCACAACTTGGCAAGTGAAGAACTATGCACAAAGCTCCAATTGGTCAATATGAAGCACCCGCACCCTACAAGGTCCAATGGCTAAGCGATTCCGGCACTATCCAGGTCGAGCATACGGTCAAAGTTCTTTCAAGATAGGAGCATATGAAGACACTTTGGAGTGTGATGTCGTTCCTATGTCCGTTTGCCACCTCCTTCTTGGTCGACCATGGAAATTCGACCATGCCGTCATCGACAACGAGCATACCAATCACTATAGCTTCAAGATGAAGGGAAAGGAGTACGTGCTACGACCTATGTCTCCAAGTCAAGTGATCACCGACAAGCAAGCCACCCATCATGGAGAAAAGAATGAGAGAGTGATCCACCCAAAAGAGAGTGAGCGCCACAAGCCAAAATCGAGTGCCTCCACGATGAGCGACAAGAAAAATTTGGTGCTATTTGCCACCAAAAGTGAGATAAGAGAATTGTGTGAGAACCCATCAAGTGTTATGCACTATGTCCTTCTGTGCAAGGACGAGGCAACAAAAACTAACACCTCTCATGATCTACCTTCAGTGTTGTCTTCTCTTTTGCAGGAATTCCAAGATGTTTTAGCTGACGAGCTACCTCCGGTTCTACCTCCACTACGAGGCATTGAACACCGAATTGACCTCATCCTCGGAGCACCTCTACCTAACAAGGCTCCCTACCGCATAAACCCCGAGGAAACTATGGAGATCCAATGACAAGTACAACAAGTCATCGACAATGGTCATGTACGTGAAAGCTTGAGCCCTTGTGCCATTCCGGTCGTCCTTGTTCCAAAGAAAGACGGTACTTATCACATGTGTTCCAATTATCGTCCCAACAATGCTATCACCTTTAGATATCGTTACCCTATTCCACCCTTAGATGATTTGCTTGATGAGCTTAGCGGAGCCGCCATTTTCTCTAAGATTAATCTTAAGAGTGGCTACTATCAAATACGCATCCAAGATGGTGATGAATGGAAAACTGCATTTGAGACCAAATTTGGCTTATATGAATGGCTAGTTATGCCAATGGGCTTATCCGAAGCACCCGGTACTTTCATGCGAGTCATGCACTTTGTTCTTCGTCCCTATATTGGTTTTTTTTGTTGTGGTATATTTTGATGATATTCTTGTCTTTAGCAAATCCCTCAAAGATCATGTCACCCATCTTAAGAACCGTGTTGCAAACCCTTAGGAAAGAGCGCCTTTATGCTAGTATGGACAAATGCCTTTTGGTGTCGATAAGCTTGTTTTCTTGGGTTTCGTTGCGTCTTCTAAGGGTGTTCATGTAGATGAATCTAAGATCAATGCTATTAAAACTTGGCCCCAAAAAACTAACTTGCAACAAGTGCGTAGTTTTCTTGGTTTAGCCGGTTTCCATCGAAGATTATTAAAGGATTTTAGCACCATTGCTTCACCTTTGCATTCTTTGAGTAAGAAAAATGTGCCTTTTGTTTGGGAACCATCCCAAGATATCGCATTTAATGAGCTTAAAAATTTGCTTACTCATGCTCCCGTGCTTGCATTACCCAACTTTGACAAACCTTTTGAAATTCATTGCGATGCTAGTGGTAATGGCATAGGAGGTGTGTTAACGTAAGAGAAGCGCCCCATGGCACACTTTAGTGAGAAACTTTCCGGAGCGCAACTCAATTATCCCATCTATGATAAAGAGCTATATGCTTTAGAGTGAGTTTTGCATGAATGGGAACATCATTTTCGCCCTCATGAATTTATCATCCATACTGATCATGAAACGGTCAAGTACCTAAAGGGTCAAACTAAGTTGAAGAAGCGTCATGCTAAGTGGAGTGAATTCATTGAGTAATTTCCTTATGTCATCAAGTACATCAAAGGTAAGTAAAATTTAGTGGCGGATGCTCTCTTTGCATATGCACGCTTATCACTAAACTTGAATTGAATGTTATTGGCTTTGAGCACATAAAAGACTTGTATGCACAGGACCCTACTTTTGCTATTCCTTACGCCAAGTGTTTGACGCATACATCTTGGGAATGCTATCACATCAAGGATGATTACCTAATGAGAGATAACAAACTTTGCATTCCCGAGTCTTCTCTTCGTTTGCTCCTTTTGCAAGATGCTCGTGGAGGCGGACTAGTGGGACACTTTGGATGCGACAAGACATTCGCTACACTGTCAAAGAACTATTTTTGGCCCAAGATGTTCCGCGACGTCTCACGCTTCACCAACCGATGCTCTACAAGTCGCAAAGCTAAGTCAATAGCTCAATCCCATGATCTTTACATGCCCCTTCGTATTGCTTATCAACCTTGGGAAGACATTAGCATTTGTACTTGGTTTGCCTAGAACCCAAAATGGAAAGGATTCCGTGTTTGTTGTTGTGGACCGATTCTCTAATATGGCTCATTTTATCCCATGCAACAAGACAGACGATGCTTCACATATTGCAAATCTTTTTTGTAGGGAAATCTTACGCCTATATGGGGTGCCAAAGTCGATTGTCTCCGACCGCGACGTGAAGTTCTTGAGTTACTTTTGGAAGACTCTATGCGCCAAGCTCGAAATCAAGCTCTTGTTCTCTTCAGCATACCATCCTCAAACCGATGGCCAAACGGAGGTGATGAACCGAACACTCTTTACTCTACTACGCATGTTGATCAAGAGGAACATCAAGGAGTGGGAGGAGTGCCTACCCATCACCGAGTACGCCTACAATCGCGCAAGACATTCGACTACCGGCAAGTCCCCTTTCGAGGTCGTCTACAGTTTCAACCCATTGTCCCCATTGGACATTCTTCCTCTTCCACTACAAGAGCGCAACAACATGAACGCGAGTGCATGAGCAATCTAACTCAACAAGATGCATGAAGATACAAGGCACACCATCGAGCGCCAAGTACAACGACTCGCGATCAAGCTCAACATCAACAAGCAACCCATGATATTGAACAAAGGAGATCTTGTCTGGCTACACCTTCGCAAGGAACGCTTCCCTAACTTCTACCCCGAGCAGATGGACCCATCAAGGTGCTAGAATGCTACAACAGCAACGCTTACAAAATCAACCTCCCAAGCGACAAGTATAGCGTGAGCGACATCTTCAATGCCAAAGACCTCTCGCCATACCATGGTGATGAAGCTTTCGATCCGAGGTCGGATCTTTCCCGAGGGGGGGGGGAGATGATATGGAGCATCCCACGATCATCCCCATGGACGTATCTACATCTCCCACGACACCACTTGGACCAATGACAAGAGCACGAGCAAAGGCTATCAAAGATAAGGTGAACTCGCTCCTCTCTGAACTCCCACTTTATACACATGAGACACGGCTACTACCTCAAGCAGAAACACTATGTGTGATCAGGTACTTGGAAGAAGGCCACGTAACAGCTACATCCAATGGACAAGATGGCAAGGACACCGAGTACAAAGGACAATAAGAAGAATTATCGAAGAAGCTTTAGCGAGCGGACGTCCGCCCAGGACCGGACATCCGGCGCCTGATGCTCCAGCCAGCGGACGTCCGACCAGGACCGGACATCCGGCGCCTAAAGGCCCAGCCGACGAGAGCTACAGCGAGCGGACGACCGGCCCGCATCGGACGACCGGCAAGTCCGCACCAGAAGCATTTCAACGGAAGACCGAAGGCACGTCCGGCACAATGTTCACAGAACGTAATTACCGGAAGTCCGAGCCCTACCGGACGTCCGGACCTACACGAGCGACCCGACAACCGGTAGCAACCGGATGTCCGCTGCCTGTGAGTGCACAGCTTTGGGCCCGAAGCCCATGTACCCCTTCATTCCGCCCCTTTTGCACTTAGACTATAAATAAACCTCCTCCTCCTCCTAGTTAGGGTTAGCAAAGGATTAGCTCATATTTGTGTGAGTGCTTTGCTCATCCACTTGGTTACTTCTCCATTGGAGTTCACGACCTCTTCGGAGAAGATCCCCCAAGCGGATTCAAGACCCCTTTATGGGAAGACCCCCTCAAGACCTCCTCACTGAGAAGAACTACCGCCACTTGTATCGTCCTTTGTTGGATTTGAAACGTGTATCTCTTTGTGTTTCGAGGATCTAGGACATGTGTGACCAAATCTTGTTGGTTGAGTGATTTCTCTCGTGTTTCCCCTCGTGATTTCTCCTCATGTTCTTCGTGTACTTCGTAGGATTCCCTCCAATCGTGAAAGATCGGGTATCTAGGGTTGTACCCTATATCACAACTCAAAAATCCCGAAGACCCCAACAAGTTGGTATCCTGCTCATAGACATAACAGCCACTGTCTGGATACTCACGTATTTCACGGTGCTTGTACACAGTGGGTTTTTTTAATATAACTTTTGTGGCTCATGTGTCCGAACGATCATCAGTCTTTTGCCGTCGTCTGATCGAGCGAGGAACCAGTTGTGCTTCCCTGTTTTTGGCAAAGGTGGTGTGATTACAAAGGGCAGTAACTGTAGGGACACTGCATCATATAAAAAAGGAAAGGCATTGTTAATGTAAGATCAAAATTGTTCAGAGTATGAGTAGGATAATGCAAGAAACAACATTGATATGTCCCTGTTCGAACTGAGAGGAAAATATAGGGAAATGAATACTGGGTTCGAAAATATAGAAGTGCCATGCATGGTTATACTCATGTTATTTCGCAATCGATTCTTCACATGAAACCACCATGTCATGCATGTTATGTAATCATGTTCTATCCTCACAAACAAATTCTTCAAGGAAACTTATAGACCATGCATTGATATATACTCATGTTATGTGGGCAAAATTTTGTGAGGATATTATTCTAGCCATTGATTGCTGAAGGGCGAATATAGGTATGTACACATAGTAAGCATTACATGATTTCACTACTTCCAAAGATAGAGTTCTCCATATGCATATTTACTTCCCTAATGTATGGTTAGATGAAACCAACAGTGTGATGCATGTTTCTACATCATGAAAATGAGGAAACTAACATGGCTATTGATACACACTCATATTTACTAGTATATAGATTACTATAAAGTAAGGAAAATAGCCATATCTTCCTAACGTTTGATTATTCAAGGGTACAAATTGGCTGTAATGACATGGTCACAATCGCATGAACTAACTCATTCCAAATATAGCTGATTTACAGCATCTCTAATACATTGCCATAGTTCTACTCAAATTCTGCTCAAACAGGGATATGTCAATCATCAAAAAAATTTAAAACAGTGTCATGGCGTTATCATTAACATCGGATGAAAAGAACTTACATGCGCCATCCCAGCAATACGTGGTGCCATCTGCTTTGTCGATTGCGTAGATGATGTCGTTGCGTTCAATAGCATCAACGAAGTGTGTATCACCTTTGATGATCCACTGCGAGCTGAGTTTTCTCCAGCTAAAGAAGGCACCAGCGTAAAGATAGGTGTCGGTGTCAAAACCGGCGGATCTCGGGTAGGGGGTCCCGAACTGTGCGTCTAGGCGGATGGTAACAAGAGACGAGGGACACGATGTTTTTACCCAGGTTCGGGCCCTCTTGATGGAGGTAAAACCCTACGTCCTTCTTGATTAATATTGATGATATGGGTAGTACAAGAGTGGATCTACCACGAGATCAAGGAGGCTAAACCCTAGAAGCTAGCCTATGGTATGATTGTTGTAATGTATGTTGCCCTACGGACTAAAGCCCTCCGGTTTATATAGATACCGGAGGAGGCTAGGGTTACACAGAGTCGGTTACAATGGTAGGAGATCTACATATCCGTATTGCCAAGCTTGCCTTCCACGCCAAGGAAAGTCCCATCCGGACACGGGACGGAGTCTTCAATCTTGTATCTTCATAGTCTTGGAGTCCGGCGGATAATTATAGTCCGGCTGTCCGGACACCCCCTAGTCCAGGACTCCCTCAGTAGCCCCTGAACCAGGCTTCAATGACGATTAGTCCGGCGCGCATAATGTTTGGCATTGCAAGGCGGGTTCCTCCCTTGAATAATCCAGAGAAGATCATGAACACCAGGATAGTGTCCGGCTCTGCAAAATAAATTCCACATTCCACCATAGAGAGAATAAAATGTACACTTAGTTCAATCTGCTGACGTATTACGCGACGTGACATCACACCGCTACCAAGCCTTTGTTTGAATCGTTTTTTTTACCATACCACCTCAGCACGTTTAGCGAAGCGGTTTCCTTGGCACGTCTTGTCGAAGCAGAGATCGTGTTCCACTTATTCCGGGATTCTCAATAATACGGACATGGGTAACCCAACCGCGCCATTGATGGTGGCGCTTGGGAGATAAGCGAGTTTTACCAGGCCGGTGGGGGACGCACAGTTTCGTCCGCCTATATACAAGGGATAAGGATTTACCTTCTCACCTACGCCTTCTTCCTCCTTTGCTTACACATCTCCGCGCACTCAAGCTCCAACGCCCAAGCTCGCGCATCTCACCTCGACCTTCTCTGAATATGTCCGGAGGGGGAGGCAAGTGGTTGGCCTCCACCGTTAAGGAGGAGCACATCACCAAGCTGCGCAACGCCGGATACCTCTTCGGCGATATCGCGCATCGGCTGCCCGACGAGGGGCAGCTCGTCCCTACCCCTGGGCCTCACGAGAGGGTCGTCTTCCTTCCCCACTTCCTCCGCGGAGTGGGCTTTCCGCTCCATCCATTCGTCCGGGGGCTCATGTTCTATTATGGCCTAGATTTCCACGATCTGGCGCCGAACTTCATCCTCAACATCTCGGCGTTCATCGTCGTGTGTGAGGCCTTCCTCTTCATCCGGCCCCACATCAGCCTGTGGCTCAAGACCTTCAATGTCAAGCCGAAGGTTGTGAAGGGCATGCAAGCGGAATGCGGAGGCGCCATGTTGGGTAAATTACCCAACGTCCTTTGGCTCAAAGGGGCCTTTGTGGACTCCGTCAAGGGATGGCAATCGGGGTGGTTCTACATCACCGAGCCGCGCAAGCCCACATGGGCGGCGGCCCCCGAGTTTAGATCTGGCATCCCCACGCAGCTCACCTCCTGGAAAGAGAAGGGCTTGCTGTGGGGCGATCCGAAGGAGGTGACTGGACTCCGAACCTGCATCCAGAAGCTGGTGAGCAATAAGCTCAGGCTCGTCGACGTGGTCCAAGTCATGCTCATCCGCCGGATTCTCCCATGCCAAGAACGGGCATTCAATCTGTGGGAGTTCAATCCGGAACAGCACCAGGCGCTGAGTGGGCTCTTCGATACGACATACGAAGGCGCCTGGAGGGTGCTGTTTAAGGGCGCCGAAGCCCCCGCATCCGCGACGGAAGATCGTGGATTTAGCTCGCAGTATCCAACTGACGAGGTAAGTGATTCAACCCCGTTACGGGACACTTTATCGTAATCGAATTGATTATAAGAGGGTTTCATCCCTTCCTTTCCTTTGACAGGAATGGATGGAGAAAGCCAGGCAGCTTATCAGCCCGGCTCCCATGCCAGAAGATCCAGTGGACGCCCGCTTAGCAGGGCTGCTGGTTCCGGCACCGCACGTGGTGCCGGAGAAGAAGGCCAAGAAGGTGGCCGCGGGGACTCGAAAGAGTTCCCGCAATCAGGCGTCTGACGACGACGCGGACTCCTCCCCCGAAGACGAGGAGGAGGAGGAGTACTCTCTCCCGGAGGGGGGAGAGAAGAAGAGGAAGGCTTCCCCAATAGGGGAGGCCGAAGGGTCCAAGAGGGGGAGAGTTATCCCCCCGGACAGTTTCGCCAACACCAGCGTTGGCGAGGATGAGTGGCCTCCAAGGGCCAGGCGTCCGGCGAGATCGTAAGTGTCCGGATCCTTTATACGCAATATCTTTTATGTCACGTAGTGTCCTTCTAACGCCGCATTCTGTCCCTAGTCCGGCCGATGACGATCTCCCCGACTCATCGAGCGGGTCGTTGGCCTCGTCGGATGTGAATTCACTTCCGACTGCCTCTACCCCACGTGCCGACGAGGACGCCGAGGTGGGATCCCAGAGAGGGACCCATCAGGAGGAGGCTCCGGAGGCGCCGTCAGGCAGCCTCCCAGACTTTGCGCCGGACTCTACATCGGAACCCGCAGTGGTTCCAGAGTCCGGCAAGCGGCCCCTTCGAAAGAAGGGCAAGACCGTGGCACCGGCGGCCTCCGTCCAACCGGAGGCGCCGGATAACTTGCTGGAGGCGCTTAAAGGCGCTTCCATTGAGGAAGAACACCGCACTATCATGAGTGCGGTGATTCAAAAGGTTCAGCTTGCCAAAAGCGGGCTGACCGAAGCCTGCAGCAGCCTTTTAACAGGCTTTGAGGTAAGAAGTTCAAATTATGTAATGTAATACCGCATAGACAGTAGCCCTTGATGCTCAGTTCGGTGTTCGGAAAGAAAAAGCCGGACTGAGGATCTAACAAGATATGCGCAGGGTTGCTAAAAATATGTCAATATGGGTTTGCAGGCTGCGCTGCTGGCCTCTGCCGCATTAACGGCGGAGGTCGATGTGCTGAAGCAGGATCTCGAGCGGTCCGAGCGAGAGCTCGGCCATGTGAAGAAGCAGCTCGAGGACAAAGAAGGTGAGTAACACAACTTTGAATAGGTACCTTACAGAAAAGGATTTTGGTTGCACTAAAATTAACCAGGATAATATGTGTATCGCAGGGGCCACTAACGAGGTGGCCGCCCTGAAGGATGCTGTGTCCGCGGCCGAACACAGTGCGGCCGCAGAATGGGCAGAGCGAGAAAAGCAGGAGGCACGGGTGGCGGAATTTCGGCAAGAGCTCCAGGCTCTCATGGAAAAGCATGAGAGTTTGGAGCGTGACTCCAAGACTCGAGAGTCCGAGCTTGCCTCGGCTCTCGAAAGTGCCAAGTCCGCCAAGGCCGAGGCCCATAAGGCCCTTCAGGAGGTTGAAGATATAAAGAAAATAGCGGTGGGTAAGGCATTTTTCATGCAAAGCAAGCATGTTAATGTAAAATACCTGACACTTACCCGCATTCGGAGCTCTCCAGGGGCGTTTGCAGATCTGCCGCATAGTGCGTCCGATGCCGCCGCATTCTATCGTGGCGAGGAGGGGAGCTCGACGGAAAAAGTCTTCTAGTCTCAGTATGCTGAGGCCGGACACCCGGTGCCCCCAAGCGACCAGCTGAAGCAGCTGGTCGAACTCCACAAGGTAGCTGAGGAGGCCATGAAGGGCCATATAGTCCGGCTGTGGCCTGGACAGGCCATGCCTGGGAGCTACTTTGGCCTCGTGCGGCGGCTGGTGGATGCATGCCCCTAGGTGGATGTCATCAAGCGCTCCGCCTGTATTGAAGGTGCTCGCCGGGCTCTTGCCCGCACAAAGGTGCAATGGGGCAGGTTGGATGCGGAGAAGCTTCTCACGGACCCACCGCCACCGGGCAAGGAGTATCGCACGCCCGAGATGTATTATAAAACTGTCCTGAAGGGAACCCGCAATATTGCGGATGAGTGCCCCCGAAATGTAATCTTTGAGTGAATTTGCTATGTATTATCCTGCGCGCTGAAACTTTGTTCATGTGCGCATTAAGCAACGCTTGTTTAATTTAAAATATTACCTTCTGTGCGGCCGTTGGCTTCAGCCCCCAAGCCACGAGTGCTGGGGTGTTCGGGATAAACTTGAGCACTCTTGTTCCCATTGTTGGGTCCATCGAGGGAGGCACTCAACACAACGAACAAGGCAACCGGACATATAATGCTTGAACACTCTCACTTAGCCATAGAATTCTATAATTTTAAATTTCGGCGAAGCCCCTGGTATTCGCAAGACCGAATCCGGGGCGCTATCCACGCCTTCATCAGACATAGTCTGGAACTTCGCTCGAAGCGGCGTGAGTCTTTAAGGACCCGAAAAAAACCTCTCGAACAGCGACCAGTCTCTCGCCTTATCATGCCAGTCAGTTTTAGCTTTCTCCACTGAGGCGCTCTCCCGGCTCAACCGGGGCGCAATCGCAGTGGTTCTCCCAGTGCCACTGAGGGAGTCCTGGACTAGGGGGTGTCCGGACAGCCGAACTATCAATGTCCGCCGGACTATCAAGACTACGAAGATACAAGATTGAAGACTCCGCCCCGTGTCCGGATGGGACTTTCCTTGGCGTGGAAGGCAAGCTTGGCAATACGGATATGTGGATCTCCTACCATTGTAACTGACTCTGTGTAACCCTAGCCCTCTCCGATGTCTATATAAACCGGAGGGCCTTAGTCCGTAGGACAACATACATTACAACAATCATACCATAGGCTAGCTTCTAGGGTTTAGCCTCCTTGATCTCGTGGTAGATCTACTCTTGTACTACCCATATCATCAATATTAATCAAGCAGGACGTAGGGTTTTACCTCCATCGAGAGGGCCCGAACCTGGGTAAAAACATCGTGTCCCTCGTCTCCTGTTACCATCCGCCTAGACGCACAGTTCGGGACCCCCTACCCGAGATCAGCCGGTTTTGACACCGACATTGGTGCTTTCATTGAGAGTTCCTCTGTGTCGTCACCGATAGAGCGGATGCCTCCGCCCGTCTTCAAAGACGGTGTTTTCGCCAGAGGGGCCTTGGCCACCGGCCAAACTATCCGGCTTGGTGGTTTTCTCATGACCGCCTGTCCGGCCGCCGCTTCGGCAATGACTTCTCAAGTCGTCGAAAGCAATCTTCGCGTCAGCCCTAAAGCTGCCGAACAGTTAGATCCAATAGAGCTCTCGTCTGTTAACGAGCTCTTGGATCGCATCGCTGCCCTGGGAGTCGCTACGGACTACAACTAGATTGGGCTTAAAACCGATCTGAGAGAGATTAACTCTCCCCAGGCCACCCACCACGTCGCAGTGGTGGAAGAGCAATACGGCAACTCTTTGCCAGTGTTGAAAACAATTCATGTCCGGATTCCCGAACCCTCCATGCCGGATTCCCGCGGAGGGATAGACTTTGATCGAGCATCGAACTTAAAATCATGCATCGCCCCGGACTCGCTGGATTGTCCCCAGCAAAACACACTTCCGAATTCGGAAACCCCTTGGCCTTTGAGCCTCAAGATGGGCAGGGATCTGGATTTTATTCCACCCGCCCGCCCAGACATATGCGATCTATCTCTAATACGGCAAGAGCCTACAGAAACAGTACATCACTACTGGGCCAGATTCCTCCTGGTTATGGACAGGATAAAGGACTGCCGAGAGGAAAACGCAATATCAATCTCACGCAATAACTGCACGGACAAGGGAATACTAAACGCCATTGATCGTCGCAAAATTACGCGCTTTACCGATCTGGCGTCCATTGTACAAAAGTACTGTGCGATGGAGAGTTTTCGGAAAACCGAAAATCAATTTTGGGATAATCCGGCCCCAAACCCAGTCCGCAGTAAAAGGGCGCCTTACACTCAGGCCCCAGATGCAAAAACGAAAAAACAAAAACCCAATCAGGGAAACGGAACCGTACTGGAGGGATGGCTCAATGGACCCTGTAAGCTTCACAATACAGAGGGAGCCGTCCCAACACATAGCCTTCGAGCATGTTGGATATCACGGCAGGTGGCCAAAAGTGGCGAAGAGCTTCTAGCTCCGGGAAACCACTCCAACAATACCAGCACGGTATCAACAGTCTTCGAGACTTTCGCATCAAATAATATGCGAAAAAGATCAATCCGTGAACTCGCCAAAGTCTACCAAGTAGCAACAGCAAATCCATGGAGCGACACAGCCATTACCTTCAATGGCAGCGACGAGCCCACATTCCGAACAACCAGAGCCCCAGCCGCACTGGTACTTAGTCCCATAGTGGACGGCTTTCGACTGACAAAAGTCCTCATGGACGGCGGCAGCGGACTAAACCTCATTTACGAGGAAACTCTGCGAAAAATGGAAATCGATTGGAGCCGTATTGAGCGAAGCAGCACAACCTTTAGAGGAATAATCCCTAGCCGGGAAGCGCGCTGCACCGGAAAAATCACACTCGATGTGGTGTTCGGCTCTCCGGACAATTACAGATCCGAAGAAGTCACGTTCCAGGTGGCCTCGTTCAGCAGTGGATATCACGCCATATTAGGACGAGAGGCATTCACAATTTTTCAAGCAATACCTCATTACGGGTACATGAAGCTTAAAATGCCTGGGCCCAGTGGAATAATCACTCTCGCTAGTGATCCGGACATAGCACTCCGCGCCGAAAACAAAACAGCCGCACTAGCCCTCGAGGCACTATCCGAAGCCCTAGCGGCAGAGGAACTCACCGCGCTGCGCTCTACGGTGAACAGGGACGATGTGATACTCGATAAAAGATCCAAGTCCACCTCCTTCAAACCAGCAGAAGAGATAATAAAATTCCAGGTCCATCCAACGGACCCAACAAAGACGGCCTCCATTGGGGCACAATTGAACCCCGATGTAGACGCCGCACTGCGCGAATTCCTTCGGGAAAATTGGGATATCTTCGCCTGGCATCCTTCAGACATGCCCGGAATCCCTCGCAGGTTGGCAGAACACAGACTAAACATCCTAAAAGGATTCAAGCCAGTCAAACAGGCTCTTCGACGATTTTCCGAGCCCAAAAGACAGGCAATGGGAGAAGAGTTAGCCAAACTATTGGAAGCCGGATTCATTAGAGATATCAAACATCCGGACTGGCTAGCAAATTTGGTGATGGTACCAAAGAAGGATAAATCCTGGCGCCTCTGTGTCGATTTTAAAGACCTCAATAAAGCTTGCCCAAAGGATCCCTTCCCTCTCCCCCGCATCGATCAAATTATCAATGCCATAGCAGGGCACGATTCGTTGTGCTTCCTGGACGCATACTCTGGCTATTATCAAATCAAGATGGCGGAAGCAAACTAAGCCGCAACGGCATTTATCACTCCATATGGACCATTCTGCTTCAACACGATGCCCTTCGGACTCAAAAACGCCGGCGCAACATATCAGCGCATGATTCAAACATGTCTGGCTACCCAGATCGGCAAAACAGTTGAGGCATACGTAGACGACGTAGTCGTCAAAACAAAACACGTCGAAACTTTAGTAGACGATTGGAGGCTCACATTCGACAACCTCAGAGTATATGACATCAAGCTGAATCCGGAAAAATGCGTTTTCGGCGTACCAGCCGGAAAGCTGCTGGGCTTCATCGTATCTGGTAGAGGAATTGAAGCAAATCCGGCCAAAATCCGAGCTCTGTCACAGTTGGATATTCCAAAAGACCTCAAGCAAATACAAAAATTAACAGGATGCGTGGCAGCCTTAAGCCGCTTTATCTCCCGTTTAGGAGAAAAGGCGCTGCCCCTCTATCGCCTCCTCAGGCGCACCGAACACTTCGAGTGGACGGATGCTGCCACTGCCGGACTTGAAGAAATAAAGGCCATACTGGCAACAAATCCGGTCCTGGCTGCGCCCACTCTGGGCGAACCAATGTTGTTATACATCGCAGCAACACATCAAGTTGTAAGCGCAGTCCTCGTCGTCGAACGAGCGGCAGAAGGGCATAAATTCCCTCTTCAAAAACCAGTGTATTATGTATCCACTGTGTTAACTCCCTGCAAATCCCGTTACCCGCACTATCAGAAGATAGCATATGCGGTGTTCATGGCGTCTCGAAAGCTCCGGCACTACTTTCAGGAGTGCTCGATAACAGTGGCCTCTGAAGTTATACTCAATGACATTATAAATAATCGCGACGCAACGGGCAGGATAGCAAAATGGCCATTGAGCTCTTACCATTCGACATCACTTACAAACCTCGACGAGCTATAAAGTCACAAGTTTTGGCTGACTTTGTCGCCTAATGGACTGAAGCCGAACTCCCTAAAGAGTACGGCGCATACTCCAATTGGACTATGCATTTCGACGGCTCCAAAATGTTGGCCAGACTGGGGGCTGGCGTCGTACTGACGTCCCCCACCGGAGATACAGTCCGGTATGTACTTCAAATAATGTACATGGACTCCAACAATGCAGCCGAATACGAGGCCCTGTTACATGGTCTCCGGATGGCGGTCTCCATGGGCATTCAACGCCTAGAGGTGCGCGGGGACTCAAACCTTGCAATATAACAGATAAATGGAGACTTCGACGCCAAGGATCCGAAAATGGCAGCATATCGCAACGCTGTCCTAAAAATGTCAGCTCGGTTTGAAGGACTCGAATTCCATCACATAGCCCGAGATAATAACCAAGCGGCCAACGTCCTGGCACGCATCGGTGCGAAACATGATGCTGTCCCTCCAAATATCTTCCTGAAACGGCTCTTCAAGCCATTCGTACTATGGGAAGAGGAGCCCGGTAGTTACAAACCGGAGAAAACCGCACCAACTGGTGATTCGGCAGACGACATAACACCCTCCGTCCACGTCATAATGGCAGTAATTGCCGCGTGGACAGAACCTTTCCTAGCCTACTTACTTAGGCAGGAACTTCCCGAAGACCAAAATGAGGCCCGCTGCATAGTCCAGCGATCGAAGGCCTACAAGGTCCATGAGGGAGAACTTTATAAGAAAAGTACCACCGGAGTCCTTCAAAGATGTATCTCCGAAGAAGAAGGGCGAAACCTCCTGGCTGAAATTCATGCCGGACTAGGCGGACACCACGCAGCAGCCCGGGCCCTTGTAGGAAAGGCATTCCGTACAGGATTTTATTGGCCGACGGCTCGGGCAGACGCACAGGACTTGGTCCAGCGATGCGTTGGTTGTCAGCTCTTTGCTAATCAGAGCCATATGCCACCCACCGCCCTCAAAACCATACCCATTACCTGGCCGTTCGCGGTCTGGGGGCTTGACATGGTTGGACCCCTTAAAGGGGGAACCCACAAGAAAAAATACCTATTGGTCATGGTGGATAAATTCACCAAATGGATAGAGGCCAAACCGGTCAAAACGGCAGAGTCCGGACCAGTGATAGACTTTATATCAGGGGTGGTACACCGTTACGGAGTCCCCCACAGCATCATCACCGACAACGGCACGAACTTCACAGCCGACGAGGTTAATTCATGGTGCAAAAATATGGGCATCAAGCTCGACTATGCGTCAGTCTATCACCCTCAAACCAACGGTCAAGTGGAAAGAGCTAATGGTCTAATAATGAGCGGCCTTAAACCCAGGCTAGTGAGGTCACTCACTAAATCCGACACACAATGGGTCGAGGAGCTCGACTCCGTACTCTGGGGGCTGCGGACAACGCCTAACCGTACTACCGGATTCACACCATTTTTATGGTATACGGCGCAGAGGCAGTCTTGCCCTGTGACATTATTCATGACTCACCTCGAGTGCGCATGTATGAGGAAAGAGAGGCCGAGCTTGATCGGCAGGACAGCTTGGACACATTGGAGGCAGAATGTGACGTCGCGAAGGCTCGTTCCGCATTCTATCAGCAGCAGGCTCGAAGATATCAAAGCAGAGAAGTACGGGCCAAGACTTACAATGTTGGTGAACTAGTTCTACGCCTGCCGGACAAGAAAAAGGACAAGCCCAAGCCCAAATGGGAGGGTCCCTTCATCATCGATCAAGTACTGACCGGCGGAGCATACCGTCTACGAAATGCGTCGGATCACCGACTCGAGCCGAACCCATGGAACGCAGCCCGCCTCCGACGATTCTATGCCTAGCGCCGGATTAAGAGTTCGTCCCCTTCGCCCATCCAAACTTTTACACTTCGGCTGTCTTTTGTTTCTCTTTTTATCCTTTTTATTTAAAAAAGCCCTTCTGGGCCCATTTTTGCATTCTTTGCATACGCATGATGTGCCATTCGCACTCATTATTCCTGGGGGCTTCTTTTACAGAAGCTCAATTATACGCATGATGTGCCATCCTCACTCATTATTCCTGGGGGCTTCTTTTACAGAAGCTTAATTCTACGGGTTTTATACCCATCACATGTGTCAAGCTTCCACATGTACCTTTTACTCGCCATTATATGCATCGATATGACTTAAGTTTTGGCCAAGCTGGGTTGCCTGGCTCCTGTGCTTACCCCTACGTTCCCGATTGTTCGGCTAGGAGGTAAAGGAAGCCGAAAGCTAGCGTTCTTAAGGGAATATTCGGTCGGTGACTTAAAAGATGACTTTTTACCTATTTATCTATTTGCCCCCAGATGTTTTATTGCTTTCTTTGCAGTCCGGACATGCACTTTAGGGCATGCCTCCCAGGGAAAGGAACCCTTAACGGAACTATTCTCCCTAGAAGATGTTTCTTACTAACCATGTAATATAACATAACTAGTTGGGCACTTGTCTGATAAAGCAATAATGACCCCTACGCCTGGTCTCCATGCATACGACAGTTGTTTCTTAACCAAAAAGGTATTCGGACACACTCCAGACTCTAGGGTCCCGAGGTCGAAGCGAAAAGGTCGGCAAAGACAAATGATCTACAATTCGGCTAGAAGGCATTTCACATGTCACTTTAAAGGATAACATACATTGTCAAATTTATTGATTGTATTCCTCCTCAATCCCGTCTAACAGGCTGTCTAGTTTACAGTCCTGTTGGGAAAATTTAGCAGCCAAC
The DNA here is from genome assembly GCA_963921465.1 of Triticum timopheevii. Taxonomy (NCBI): domain Eukaryota; kingdom Viridiplantae; phylum Streptophyta; class Magnoliopsida; order Poales; family Poaceae; genus Triticum; species Triticum timopheevii. The sequence goes on from OY997262.1 coordinate 119,327,901, forward strand.
TCTACTTGCTATACACTAAACTCACAGGGATCTCCTTCCCATCGGGCCCCACCGGTCCAACTTCGGCCATATGGTTGGGATCCGCCTTCTTGTACCGCGTCTTCACCATGGCCCAAGCCTCCCTCGCACCTTGACGGCAAGCCGAAATCTTCCACAAATGGAAGCGCTGCCGCACTCCCTGCAGCTTCTCCGCAAGCTCCCCAAGGCCCTCGGGTAGGGTGAGGATTGGCCATAAAGCCTGAACGACGCCGCTCATTGCCTGCCGAACTCGTTCGAGTAGCTGCAACAGTTCGGGAAGTTGATGACCCATTGATGTGGGCATCTCCTCTGCAGGACGACCCGTGAGTATACCTACAAGACATATCATGTCAAAATGCTTCCTCGCCGAACTCTTCTTTTCAAAAGAGTTTGCTCAAGCACTTACTATAAATGCTGTGACGAAGCCACTGATTCTCCTTAACGGAGCCGGACAGCTCGGCCTGAGCGCCTCTAAGCTCTTCTCCGAGCTTGGCGTTGGCATCTTGGAGCTTGTTCCTTTCCTGCTGAACCCTATTCAGCACACTCTCGCCGGCCTTTAGCTAGCGTAGCAATGCTTGCCTGTCCGGATCTTGTCCGGCGGTACCTGCAAATGTCATTATTAGACTCGCGCGCACGCCGCACAACGCTTATATTTATTAATAAAAATGTGTTACCAGGAGGGGTCTTTCCGTCTCCTCCTGCGGCAGCAAGTGCGGCCTCAAGTTGGGCCATGCAATCTTGCAGCTCCCGAGACAGCTGGGCGTTCTTCTCGTTAAGTGCCTGAAATTTATAATGATCCCTAAATCAGTTAGCATAACTAACTTAAGTCTCGGGGGCTACTGGTATATACAACCATTAAAATTCCCTTACCCGTATGTCTTTCACATACTGCTCCGTGGCTCTGGTAAAACCATTTTGAGCAGCACGGAGATGTGCGTCCCCTGCGTTAAAGGCATCCAATGCCTGAGGGGAAAAGCACGCTTCTTGAAATACTGTCCGGCGGCGCCTATGGTTCATGGCGCTCTCCACCTCAGACTTGGTGGCGGACAGTCTGTCGGTATCCTCCGTTGGAGAAGGATCTGGCTCGCGTCTTGCGCTTGCCTCACCCTCCAGGCCGGGCGCTGGAGCCTGGCCGGTGTTGGTCGGTTTGGCAATTCCTACGCTCGCAGTCCGGCGAGCGATTTTTCTCCTACAAAAATCATGGGCACTTAGACGTTTCCTCGGAACGTTGCTCTAAAAATACAAATACGAGCTATACCTTTGTGGCGATATTTCCGTCTGCACTGCGCTCCTTTTCCGCCTGCTGGTTCGGACTGACCTCTGTTGGTCGGCCGCCGCGGGCTCGGCTTCCTGCCGTAAAGGCGCTTCGTGCAAAATACCATCGTTCGCGAAGGTCAGAAATGGGCAGGGATGAGATAATGGTGTCCGGACTTCGGTCGCGGTCACCTGGGAAGCCAAAGTTAGTCCGGGGTAGTCCGCCGTAATGGCGACCAAAGCATTGTCTATGCTGAGCTGGTGATACACCCCGTCGATCAGCTCCACCTCGATATCCGGGTCCTCTTCGGAGGCCGGATCCAGGGATCCTTTTGGATCCTCGGGTTGCGGGGCAGGACTTACCATGTCCTCCACAATCCGGCGTAGACCCTGCACCGAAGACATAATGTAAGAAGCTTAAACTTCGAAAGCATGGGCTGGGCCCTTCAAGGTGTTCACTTACCCATCCTCTGGGGTTGATCATGGAAAACCCATTCAAAGGGTTCGTTCGAAGGAAATCCTCCTTCTCCCCCTTGTACAGACTGGACAGGATCTTCACCAGATCCTCGGTCGAATCCGGCCCTTTGCGGCCATGCCGGGTAGCATCGTCTTCCCCGTTGAAATCCCACATGGGGTGGCCTCTGTATTGCAGTGGTTGTACCCCTCGCTTGATGCATGTCGCCATGACTCCGATCATGGTCAAGCCAGAATGAGCCATTAATCTTATCCGGCCCATCAAGTAATGGACGCTCTTGTCTTCCTCCAAACGCGGGCTCCGCGGGCGCCAGCTGAGGCGTTTCTTCAAGGGAGCAACACTAAACTCCGGGAGGCCGGCCCGAACTGGGTCTGGCAGCGGAGCGTCTTCTATATAAAACCATTCCGAGGGCCAGTCTTCGGACGCCTTCTTGGGAGTGCCGGATAGGTATCCGGTCCCGGCGATGCGCCATATTTCGGCGCCGCCCACTTGATATATGGACCCCTGGTAAGAACGGGGTACGAGGCAAAACAACCTCTTCCACAATGCGAAATGGGGCTCAATGCCCAGGAATAGCTCGCAAAGAGCTACGTAGCCCGCGATATGCAGGGCAGAGGCGGGCGTGAGGTGGTGGAGCTAGAGTCCGTAGAACTTCAGGAGCCCGCGGAGGAACGGATGTATTGGAAATCCGAGTCCCCTCGTCAGATAAGGGACAAAACATACTCGCTCCCCCTTATTGGGGCTAGGAGTGTCCTCCGCCTGTCTCCCACCTTGATAAGTAACCAGTCCGGCCCGGACTGGGATCATAATGGCCGGAGGGAGGAATCCCCCTGTTTGGAGCTTCTCGAGCTCGTTGTGCGAAATAGAGCACCTCCTCCAACTCCCCGGTGGTGGGCTGGGAGCGCGCGAAGAAGAGCCGTGTTGACGATCCATGGTGGAATGGATTTCTAGGTCGAAGGCGCTTCGATGAAGTATTCGCGGGAGGAAGACGGTGTGGTTTGGATCTGGATTCTTGCCTCTTTTATAGGCGGGCAACTCGCACAATTTGGGGGTGAAATGCAAAATACACCCTGGCTTTTCGCATTCGTGCAACGCGTGGAAGAGGCCCATTATTTGGCGTAGAAGCCGAGGAACACAGTATTCAAGATGAAGCCGGACACTGTTCGGCAGGTACATGGAATTTGAAGGGAGAACCCGCCTTGCAACGCCGAAGACTATAAACGCGCTCGACTTATTGTCATTGAAGCCTGGTTCGGGGGCTACTGAGGGAGTCCTGGACTAGGGGGTGTCCAGACAGCCGGACTATCAATGTCCGCCGGACTATCAAGACTACGAAGATACAAGATTGAAGACTCCGCCCCGTGTCCGGATGAGACTTTCCTTGGCGTGGAAGGCAAGCTTGGCAATACGGATATGTGGATCTCCTACCATTGTAACCGACTCTGTGTAACCCTAGCCCTCTCCGGTGTCTATATAAACCGGAGGGCCTTAGTCCGTAGGACAACATACATTACAACAATCATACCATAGGCTAGCTTCTAGGGTTTAGCCTCCTTGATCTCGTGGTAGATCTACTCTTGTACTACCCATATCATCAATATTAATCAAGCAGGATGTTGGGTTTTACCTCCATCGAGAGGGCCCGAACCTGGGTAAAAACATCGTGTCCCTCGTCTCCTGTTACCATCCGCCTAGACGCACAGTTCAGGACCCCCTACCCGAGATCCGCCGGTTTTGACACCGACAGCCACCTTAGCCGACGGAACGGAACGTAAGGCACCAAAACGTGGGAGCCGGGCAAACCCAACTATTGACCCAAGACATGATTCGGAGCCGATTCATATAATGCTATAAGTTCGGGGTGCCGCACTTGTGAAAGTGTTCGGACTTATCACACCATAGAGTGGGGAACATAAGCCCCCGGTGTATTAGGCCGTACCAAAATATACGGGTGCAAGATGTCATATAATGAGCATATATATAAAAGGTAATGCAATTGCGATAAAAAAGGTGCTGCATTATTTATGAAAGAAAGTCTGCTAGTGGAGCGGACTGATACAAATAGTGCGGTAAGCAAGGGATTTGGACTAAGTAAACATGTCCCCCTCCAGGGATGAGCTGCGGACCTTATGTATATAATCGAATTTAATGCTCGTAATTGAGACCACCTGAGTGTTCGTCGCGGCCTTCTTTAGTCCCTGACTGTTGCATCATGAGTTCGACAGGTTCGCCGCCGGACAGGGCTTCTGGTTAACAGAGTCCTGTGTACATAAAAGAAGAAAAATAAAATAAAAAAGGGGGGCACACTTGCGAGCCCCCGGTGTGGTCGAACCGCACTCTGGGTCCGTTGCGATCGTGCCCCCTCCCCTGTGCCCATGGTATCTCCAAAGCGTAATGATGTGCGTGGAGTGTTATTCTTGCGATCATGCGCGGGCGAGGGTTGGGGCTGCATTGCTACGCGTGCTCTGATCACGCCAGGTGGTCCTGGTTGGCATTGCTCCGGGCGCGCTTTGCTGTATCCGGCCTTTTAACGGCCGGACTCGAGAATTGCCTTAGAAGGCTGCTCTGTACTTCTGCCGCGAGAGCCGCTGTATGTTCCTCCATTCAGAGGGAGCGTTCCGTATTCCCATTGACCGTGATGACTCCACGAGGTCCTGGCATCTTGAGCTTTAGGTATGCATAATGCGGCACCGCGTTGAATTTTGCAAACGCGGTTCGTCCGAGCAGAGCGTGATAGCCGCTGCGAAACGGGACTATGTCGAAGATTAACTCTTCGCTCTGGAAATTATCCGGGGATCCGAAGACCACCTCCAGTGTGACTGTGCCTGTACAGTTGGCTTCCACTCCTGGTATGACACCTTTAAAGGTTGTCTTTGTAGGTTTAATCCTTGATGGGTCTATGCCCATTTTGCGCACTGTATCCTGATAAAGCAGGTTCAGGCTGCTGCCGCCGTCCATCAGGACTCTCGTGAGGTGGAACCCATCAACGATTGGGTCTAAAACCAACGCGGCGAATCCGCCATGGCGTATGCTGGTCGGATGGTCTCTTCGATCGAAAGTGATCGGACAAGAGGACCATGGGTTGAACTTTGGGGCGACTGGCTCCATCGCATAGACGTCCCTTAGTGCGCATTTCCTCTCCCTCTTGGGTATGTGGGTCGCGTATATCATATTCACCGTCCGCACTTGTGGGGGAAAACCCTTCTGTCCTCTGTTTTTCGGCGGTCGGGTCTCTTCCTCGTCGTCGCTGTTTAGCCCCTTGTCATTGTTTTTGGCAATTAACTTGCCAGCCTGCTTGAACACCCAACAGTCTCTATTAGTGTGGTTAGCTGGCTTTTCAGAGGTGCCATGTATCTGGCATAAGCGGTCGAGTATTCGGTCCAGATTGGACGGACCCGGAGTGGTTCTTTTGAATGGCTTCTTCCGCTGACCGGGTTTAGAGCCTCGGAATCCGGCGTTGACTGCCGTATCCTCCTTATCGTCGCCGTTAATGCGGCGCTTGTTTTTGTTTCGACATGACCTGCCGTTGTTGTCCTTAGTATCCGGACTGCCAGAATTTTTACGAAGATTGTTGCTGCGGGCTAGCCAGCTGTCCTCTCCCGCGCAAAAGCGGGTCATTAACGATGTGAGGGCTGCCATGGATTTCGGCTTTTCCTGCCCCAGGTGCCGGGCTAGCCATTCGTCCCGGATGTTTTGTTTGAAGGCTGCAAGGGCCTCTGCATCCGGACAATCGACGATTTGATTTTTCTTCGTCAAGAACCGTGTCCAGAATTATCTGGCCGATTGGTCTGGCTGCTGAATGATGTGGCTTAGGTCATCGGCGTCTGGTGGTCGCACATATGTGCCTTGGAAGTAATCAAGGAATGCGGCCTCCAGGTCTTCCCAACACCTAATTGACTCTGCGGGCAAGCTGTTAAGCCAATGCCGAGCTGGTCCTTTAAGCTTGAGTGGGAGGTACTTGATGGCATGGAGATCGTTGCTGCGGGCCATATGGATGTGGAGAAGATAGTCTTCGATCCAAACCGCGGGGTCTGTTGTGCCATCGTAAGATTCGATGTTTACGGGTTTAAACCCTTCGGGGATCTGATGATCCATTACTTCGTCAGTGAAGCATAGCGGGTGTGCGGCGCCTCTGTATTGAGCAATATCGCGACGCAGCTCGAGAGAGCGCTGTCTGCTGTGTTCGGCCCGGCCAGAGTTATTGTATTCTGCGCGACGGTATTCGTCGTGGGTCGTAGGGCGCCCACGTGATCCGTAGATGGATCTGGATTGCCTTGCTTTGTCCTCCAATATGTCTCGCAAGTCCGGCGCGTTCCCTCTTGGCTTCGTACTTTTGGAGCGATGCCGGGGTATGGTCTTGGCTGGGGGCCTGGATGCCTCTCTGTCACGACCACGGGGTGGTCGGTCAGCCATGTCGTGCGCTGGTGATGGAGGTGTGTATGCTTCCTCCTCTAATCGGGGGAGCAGCTTGCGTCTTGGGTAACTTTTGGAGGGGCGTTCGAGTTTATACTCTTCGGCCGCGAGGACCTCAGTCCATCGATCGGCCAGCAGGTCCTGATCAGCTTGAAGCTGTTGCTGCTTTTTCTTTAGGCTGTTTGTTGTGGCGATAAGCCTGTGTTTGAAGCGCTCTTGTTCGACGGGATCCTCAGGTACGACGAATTCATCATTGTAGAGGCTTGCTTCGTCTTCGGAGGGAGGCATATAGTTATGGTCCTCAACCTCTTCGTCTGCCACCCTCTCGTGAGGGCTTGCTTCTGCATCCTCCTGCGCTGAATCTTGCTGGAGGGGATTGTCTTCGGCACTCTCTGGAGTATTATTATCTCCTGTGCCGGAATCTCCATTCTTGCTGTGGCGGGATTTAGAGCGGCGCCGCTGACGTCGGCGTTTGGGCTGCTTCTTTAAAGAGTCTGCCTCCGCTGTTTCTTCGCCGTCCCCATCTTTTGGGGTGTCCACCATGTATATGTCGTATGACGAGGTGGTCTTCCAGTGTCCTGTAGGCGCTGGTTCCTGTTCGTCTCCGACGTCGTCGTCCATAGCGTCGATGTCTTCGGAGTCATAGTCTAGCATGTCAGTTAGATCGTCGACAGTGGCTACAAAGTGGGTGGTGGGCGGGCTCTGAATTTCTTCGTCGTCCGTACCCCAACCATCCTGGCCATAGTCCGGCCAGGAGACTCCTGATAACGAGAGATGCTTTAGTGAATTCAGGATATCGCCAAAAGGCGAGTATTGGAAGATGTCTGCGGCGGTGAATTCCATAACTGGCGCCCAATCCGGATCGATTGGTAGGGGCGCGGGAGGTTCGGAGTCCGGCAAGGAGTCCGGCGCCTCGGAATCACGAGTTTCGCAGGGGACAAGATTAGTGTTCGGCTCCATCGCCATGGATGTTGAAGCCCCTAGGGCGGCGTCTATCCACCGGCCCTCGATCTGGGCGATCGGCTCCGGGCTAATGATCGAAGTGGATACGTGTGCGGCCACCAAGGCACTGTTCGGTGGCAGAGCTAAGTCATGCCCATCGTGACAGTGCGGCGCGCTTGGCTATGGCTCGAGTCCGTCGAAGATCAAGTCTCCGCGGGCATCGGCCGTGAAGTTTAAGCTTCCGAATCTGACCTGACGGCCAGGGGCGTAGCTTTCGATCTGCTCCAGATGGCCAAGTGAATTGGCCCGCAGTGCGAAGCCGCCGAATACGAAGATCTGTCCGGGGAGAAAAGTCTCACCCTGGACAGCGTTGTTGGTTGAAGATGCCATCAAGCCTATCGGTGACAACACAGAGGAACTCTCAATGAAAGCACCAATGTCGGTGTCAAAACCGGCGGATCTCGGGTAGGGGGTCTCGAACTGTGCGTCTAGGCGGATGGTAACAAGAGACGAGGGACACCATGTTTTTACCCAGGTTCGGGCCCTCTTGATGGAGGTAAAACCCTACGTCCTGCTTGATTAATATTGATGATATGGGTAGTACAAGAGTGGATCTACCACGAGATCAAGGAGGCTAAACCCTAGAAGCTAGCCTATGGTATGATTGTTGTAATGTATGTTGCCCTACGGACTAAAGCCCTCCGGTTTATATAGACACCGGAGGAGGCTAGGGTTACACAGAGTCGGTTACAATGGTAGGAGATCTACATATCCGTATTGCCAAGCTTGCCTTCCACGCCAAGGAAGGTCCCATCCGGACACGGGACGGAGTCTTCAATCTTGTATCTTCGTAGTCTTGGAGTCCGGCGGATAATTATAGTCCGGCTGTCCGGACACCCCCTAGTCCAGGACTCCCTCAATAGGCGAGTGCGCGGTCGAAGAAGGCAATTATCTTGAAGTCTGCGTAATCTGCACGTCGTATGGGCACTTGGCAGATTACAATCATCTGCAAAACAAGGTCCGTCCAACTAACATGGTAATCTAGATGACTTGGACTGCGATGGTAAAACCCTATATAATCCAATGGAGGAAGGATAATGATGCGGAGCATCCCACGACCATCCCCATGGACATATCTACATCTCCCACGAGACCACTTGGACGGATGACAAGAGCTCGAGAAAAGGCTATCGAAGATAACGTGAACTCGCTCCTATCCGAACTCCCACTTTCTACTTATGAGACATGGCTACTACCTCATGGAGAGACCCTATGTGTGATTAGATATTTGGAGGAAAGCCACATATCAGCTACTCCCAATGGACAAGACGGCGAGGACACCAAGTTCAATGGACAAGAAGAAGGACTGCTCGAAACTCCCAGCCATCGAACGACCGACGTCTCTCGGACGTCCGACACCTGGAGACTCCGACCAGCCAGCCAAGTACCAGCCAGCGCATGCTCCAGCGCCCGAACGTCCGAGCAACACCTGACGACCAACCCCTCCCAGCCCCCAGACGACCGAGCGACACCGGACGACGGGCACCACCACATACGAGCCAAAATATCGGAAGAATGGAGACCTCCATACGACCGACCGACCGGATGACCCACCCCGACCGGACGACTGACAAGTCCTGACCAAAGCCGAAACATCGGGCGCCCGACCGACACTGGATGTCCGGACCCTCGCGATCCTTCGGACGACCGGTGACCGTCGGACGTCCGACGCTTGTGTGACCGCCCGCGTGTTGGGCCGAAGCCAGTTACCCTTTCATCACTAAGACTATAAATAGACCTCCTCCGCCAGCTTTCTAGGGTCAGCATTGTGATAGCTCATATTTTTGATAGAGCTTTTGATGCGGAGCATCCTACGGACATCACGATGTCAAGAGTCCATTTGGCAAGTGACGCGTGCGACCTATACTTCACATACATAAAGGTGAATCATCTCCTTTACACGTGCTCATTTGACCCCTTCGAGGATGGTATGCTACTTGACACCCCTGTTGTGTGCATGCATAGATATTGTCGGAACACTACGGACGATGAGGAGTACGAGCACAAGTGTACAACTACACCATCCGCGAGGGAAGCATGGAAGAGAAGACGGAAGAAGACGGAAGAAGAAGGATCTACCCAGTCCGGAACGAGCGGTACTACCGCCCACAGCAAGCGGTACTACCGCTGAGGCCACCCAAGCAGTACTACCGCCCAACATCCGCCCTACTACCGCTCAACCCGACAAACTTCAGTGATCGAGCGGTATAAGTCCGGTACTACCGCCCCTCCAAGCGGTACTATCGCCCGAGGATCCGGTACTACCGCCCTGCCTATGCACAGCCGCGGGCCTTTGGCCTTGTATCCCTCTCCCACTTACCCCTTCGTGGCTTAGACTATAAATAGACCACGTCCACCTCCTTTCTAGGGTTAGCATAGGTTTAGCTCATTTGAGATAGAGCTTTGCTTATCCATACAGATCTACTCCTCGTGAGAGACCACGGTCTCTTCGAAGAAGATCCATCTTGGATTCAAGACCCCCTCGTGGGAAGATCCGTCTAGGATACCATCAAGATCACCTCTTGGACATGAACCTTACCTTGTATCTTTCCCTTTGTTGTTCGTGTACCTTGTGGATCTTGTGTGTTTGATTGTCTAGTGGATGTGTAATTGGACTTGTTTTGAGTGTTTCCCCTTGTGATTTCTCTCGTTCTTCCCCGTGATCTTCGTGTTACTCGTAGGGATCCACTCCAATCGTGAAAGATCAAGCATCTAGGGTTCTACCCTACATCATCTTGGATCAGAGCAACGTTGATCACGTATTTGGAGCCCTACCCTCTTTTTCTAGCCTAATTTTGTTGTGTTCTTCCCCAATTTTGAAAATCCCCACAAAAAATAGCCCCTAATTTTTTGTGATTTGTTGGTTTGATGATGTTTTGTTGATTTTGATCCATGGATTTGCTTGGTTTCGAGTGGATCTAGCATCTCCCCAAGTTTCACCTCTTTCCATCCACAAAATCCATCCAATTTTGCCCCCGAAATCATCCATTTCCGCCCCAAATTCGCCCCGATCCCGATCTGTGAATTTCCTGACACGAGCGGTACTACCGCCCTTCCAAGCAGTACTATCGCTGAGCACCACAAGCGGTACTACCGCCCTTCCAAGCGGTACTACCACCCCACTCCGATTCAGCCTTCCGAGTTTCACCGTTTTGACCATAACTTTCACATACGGAGTCTGATTTTTGCGTTCTTTAGCTTGTTGAGAAGCTATTGACATCCCCCATCCACCTAGATAGGTTCAAACATCATTTGACTCCATCAAAGTTTCCTAAATTTGACAAGTTTGCCTAGGCCCTCCACAATATCATTCACATAACCACCTTAGCCTTCCGCAACCTAACCAAATTTGATTCCCATAGCATTAGTGGTTGCTGGAGTAACGATTTGAGTCTCCTAAGGTGTTTAGGCTACTTAGGGACGGTTGCTTCTTCATCAACCACAACCACCATTTCCGCATAAGCTTGCCCTCCATACACTTCCGCCACCCCAACTTAACCCAATTGTTGTTTAAGCTTGTTTGAGTTGTGGCTTCTGTCTCCTAAGGTGTTTCAGCTACTTAGGGATGGCAACTTCAACTCCGACACGTGTATAGCCCATCTTTCCACTTCTGACTTTCCTAGTTCAACACCACCATCGCTTCCCCGCTACCACCATTTGACATTTGAGATTTTGAGTTCGCGGTATTTCCGTTTCCTAAGGTGTTTCAGCTAATTAGGGACGGTTCAACATCGAGAACACTGCCACTCATCATCGCCTCGAGGTCTTCATCGTACATAAGGAAGGTAACCTCGACGATACCATTGTATATTCCCCTTGCAATTGCATTGTTAACCCCTAGCCCATTTTACGTCACTTGCCTATCGAGACTAGCCATTGAGTATTGCCGGCAATGTTACTTGTGCACATTAGTGATCATTTCTCTACACATTCCATTACATACATACCATATCATATTCGTATCATCTTGGTATCATCATATCATCTCTTGTGCCACAAGTTTGTTCCCGCATATATACAATTGCTATCTTGGTTTGTGCATCATGGCCATATCATACAAAAAAAGAATAGTCTTTTAAGCAAAGAAAAAGAGAGAGAAAAGCTTGTAAGCAAGTGCCATAGCATCATACCACATTGCACATAAGATTGTCATATCCGATCTTCTTGGATCATCTTGAGAGAAACACCGGGAACCATACATACATAGCATACTTGGGATAGAAAGTTTATCCATTTTGCATCTTATAGGTTGTGCACAAGTGTCGTATCCTCCTATTGAGCAATCGTGCTAGCGTATCTCTTGAGTTGTGCAACATGAGCGTTTTCCATGGATTCCACATTTTGTGCTCATTCCTTGGTTGCACGACCCCATTTATCTATCCGTTTGTGTGTTTCCGTGTGCCATTCATTGCCATTGGTTGATGTCTACTATGCAACCTTCTTCTTGTAGACGTTGTTGGGCCTCCAAGTGCAGAGGTTTGTAGGACAGTAGCAAATTTCCCTCAAGTGGATGACCTAAGGTTTATCAATCGGTGGGAGGCGTAGGATGAAGATGGTCTCTCTCAAGCAACCCTGCAACCAAATAACAAAGAGTCTCTTGTGTCCCCAACACACCCGATACAATGGTAAATTGTATAGGTGCACTACTTCCGCGAAGAGATGGTGATACAAGTGCAATATGGATGGTAGATATGAGTATTTGTAATCTGAAAATATAAAAACAGCAAGGTAACAAGTGATAAAAGTGAGCGTAAACGGTATTGCAATGCTAGGAAACAAGGCCTGGGGTTCATACTTTCACTACTGCAAGTTCTCTCAACAATAATAACATAATTGGATCATATGACTATCCCTCAACATGCAACAAAGAGTCACTCCAAAGTCACTAATAGTGGAGAACAAACGAAGAGATTATTGTAGGATACGAAACCACCTCAAAGTTATCCTTTCTGATCGACCTATTCAAGAGTCCGTAGTAAAATAACACGTAGCTATTATTTCCGTTTGACCTATCATAGAGTTCGTACTAGAATAACACCTTAAGACACAAATCAACCAAAACCCTAATTTCACCTAGATACTCCAATGTCACCTCAAGTATCCGTGGGCATGATTATACGATATGCATCACACAATCTCATATTCATCTATTTAACCAACACAAAGTACTTCAAAGAGTGCCCCAAAGTTTCTACTGGAGAGTCAAGACGAAAACGTGTGCCAACCCCTGTGCATAAGTTCACAAGGTCACTGAACCCGCAAGTTGATCACCAAAACGTACATCAAGTAGATCACGTGAATATCCCATTGTCACCACAGATAAGCACGGCAAGACATACATCAGGTGTTCTCAAATCCTTAAAGACTCAATCCGATAAGATAACTTCAAAGGGAAAACTCAATCCATTACAAGAGAGTAGTGGGGGAGAAACATCATAAGATCCAACTATAATAACAAAGCTCGCGATACATCAAGACCGTATCACCTCAAGAACACGAGAGAGAGAGAGAGAGAGAGAGAGATCAAACACATAGCTACTGGTACATACCCTCAGCCCCGAGGGTGAACTACTCCCTCCTCGTCATGGAGAGCGCCGGAATGATGAAGATGGCCACCGCTGAGGGATCCCCTGTGGGGACCCCGACTCATAAGTCGAGATCACTGAATGCACGTGTACAGTGATCCCAGAGATCAATGCTCACTAAACACACAGAAGCTAAATAACAAGAGTCTTACATCCATACATACCGTCTTACACAAATTATGACCATTATGGTCAAGTCTTACATTGGTAAAGTCTTAAGGGCTGAACATCAAATGAAACACAAGCAGCGGAAATCTTCGTCGATAAGTAGAACCCATGCCATCTACCTTAACCCTACAGGCATTCTGACTGGGAAACGTCCTAGTTCGCATGTTCGTCTCCAAAGAACTCTTCTTCGAACTCCGGTTCTTCCATGCCTGGTCAATTAAATAACCAGTGGCAAGCCAATGAGTACTTTGAATGTACTCGCAAGCAACCCATGTTTTGGTTCAAGATACAACAATGCATGATATAGGTAAATTTTTGCAGAAAGCTAGTTTTGAGTACAATGACATGTTCAACAACTTTGTAAGACATGCATCAAGGGAATTCAAGTAACCATGAGGACTGGTTACAGATATCAGCATAAATAGAGCAGGCACCAACCCATCTCAATCATGTCAAGTCCCTTGACTTGACCCAAGTCATTTCATCAACACACACGCTCGGGTTGTAAACAAGTGGACGTAGCCCAAGAGCGGTTACCCAACTGTCCTTGACAGTGGACATGGCTATTCGAATAGTTTTACACTCTGCAGAGGTTGCACACTTTACCCACAAGATCCGGGGAACTTCCGTGTCATCCACGACCCGCGATACCTGAAGTACCCGGGGTAAGCACCCGATCACTACCTTTCCCTAGACGACACTAACATGGAGTCCACTCGATTGGTAGTAACCCCCGTGCCCAACATTATCACATAACATTTTCGTGGAGCCACGCTCCATAATCATCTCACATCACAAGCACGGGGTACCAACGGTGTGTCCGGTGCCCCATAAAAATGTTCTTGGTCGCCCTACCTGGCACGACCCCGTCCCGAGAGAGCGCACCAACAACTCTCCCGTCACTAGTAATGCAGGCTCCAAGATAGTATCGGTCTAGGTACTCAATAATGCCCTTTCCCATATAAGGGTAGAGTGGTTGCGCATGTAAGGTTGGAATAACGGTCGCAACTTAAACCAATCCGTTTAGAAAACAACACACACTTGCCTCGGTACACCACTTCGTCATCAAGTGGCTACCCATCTCATCATCTCCCCCCGGGCATAAGTGGCACCCGGTAGGGTTTTCGAAAAAACTTTTGAAAATACTTTGTCTCCTTCACCATGCATAAACCCGTCCCTTTTTGCGTAGCAACTACTTTAGCATCCTATCTACTCCCACCGGCATAACCCTCATAAGAAGGTAGGGTCATGCACAATGCAAGTATCAACGAGGAAGTAACAAAGGCAACCAACCCACGTGGTTCACCATCTCATCATAATTCCGATGCAACAATAATAAAGAGCTATATGACATGCATAAAAAGGGTTTCTTAGACATGGTAAAAGGGCTGCTTGTCTGGTTCAACGAAGTCTTCTGGGTCTTCAAAGTATTCTGGTCCAACTCCTTCGTCAGCAACGCAATCTATCGTCGCAAAATAATAACGAGGAAAATAAGGCAATAATAAAACAGAAAAACCAAAGTGCTCAGAAAAATGTCAACTTATTTTTGTAAAATACTAGGAGTAAAACTAGGAAGTGGAAAATTCTTGGTTTTGGATTTGGAGCTAGGGAAACAGAGTTGTGGATTTTCAAACAGAGATTCTATTGTTCAAATTTGAATTTAAATTTGAACAGAGCAGAAAAGTGTAATGGATGTGCATGAAAGTTACATAAATAAATAGGTGGGATTATTCTGGGATTTTAGGAGTTGGAATTATTCCATTTGGATAAATATTTTACCCTGTGGAATTTTTGGAAGGGAGACAGAAAAAGAAAAAGAAAAGTGGCACTGTGCCACTGGGCCAGAGAGGCCACGGGCAGTAGGCCCAGAGGGGAAACCAGCCTGCGCGGGGCTGCCACGTCGAAGGCGTAAAGGCGAGGTACGCCTTCGGCCGACGGGCGAACCGGTGCGCGCGCGCGTGCGTTTAAACCTGACGGGTGGATCCCACCCGTCAGGGTGTGAGGCTGACGGGCAGGGCCCACGGCCGTCGTCGTCTACCTCCGTCCAGAGGAAACGACGAGCTCGTTGGCGGCGATACAGAGCACGGGGGGGGGGGGGGGGGGGGGTGCGCGGGTGGTACCGTTGGACTCGGGGGGATGTCGCCGTTCGGGTGGTGGTGGAGACGGTCGTCGGAGCAGCCTGGTTCGCCGGCGACGAGGTCACGCGGCGGAGGTGCTTCGGGCGTCAATGGATTCGGTCGCTCCTGGCTGCAAAAGGAGCGGGGAAGACAGGGGAAAGGGTCAGCGTGGCCGCGCGGTTCCAGATCAAGAGAAAACAAGGGCGAAGGAGGCCTGTACCGCGCGAACGCCGACGAGCCGAGGCGGTGGGGCCCAAGCTCGATCTCGAGCTCGAGCGGTTCTGGAGACCAATGGGTGGTATGGGAGGTGGATTAGGAGTGTGGGGGAGCGACAGGGAGAGAGAGAGAGGCGAAGGGGTCGCCTTATATGGGCTGGCCGAGGTCCACCGTAGGTGTGGCCTATGGGTGCCCGCGGGATCGGCTCGGGTGGCCGTTAGAGAGGGAACGGAGGGCTCGGGGGTGTTCATGGGAGTGGTGTAGGGTGCCAGGGAGAGAGAGGAGGAGCGGGGCGAGCTGCACGCGGGCCACAGGAGTGGCGCGAGCATTGGCCGAGTGGGGCGGCGCTCTGGCGCGAGCTGCAGGAGAGAGAGGAGGGCGCGGGAGCAAGTGGGTGGCCTGCTGGCGTGGAGCAGATGTCGAGGGGCACCGACTGGCGCGCGGGGGAGGCTCGAGGTGGTCGGGGGACGCGGCGTCAATGGTCGGGTGCCCTGCCGGGCGCTCCAGAGCGCGACTTTGGCCGGCATCCGCGGTTTTCCCGCGTTCGCGCGCGTCCACTTGCGTCTGGAGGCTGCAGGGGGCGTGGGCAAAAGCTGGAGCGGCCCTTGGATGCTTTGGAGAGCTGAGGGGAGAGAAGGAGGCTGAGAGAGAGAGAGGAAAGCTGTTGTCCAGAGAAGACAAATAGGGTTCCCCCTCCCTTCATCATTGCTTCCTCGGGCAGAAAAGCATCCAGGTGATAGAGGGGAATTAGGAGGGGTCGTGGTAAAAAGATGGGCTCATGGAGATTAGTGGAAGTGGTCAAAAATGGAATTTTCGTAAAGTGGCAGAAGGTGTTTGATGCTTGTTTGGTTAAGCAAATGATCTCCAAATCCCATGATACTCCACAAGGTGAAATGGCACATATAATTAGGGCCTTCCACCCATTTTGAGCTTATTTGGGCAAAGTTTCCAATGCAACTTTTGTAAACCCTAAAAATTGGCAGGAATGGACTTGTGTAGATCCAGTTGAGTAGATCACTTCTCCTTGATGCACCAATTGGTGTGGTGGCCTCATTTAGTCATGTGATCATGCTCACAAAAGTTGGGGTCAAGGAGAGAAAGTTGGTAGTACAAAGTAGTTCAAATTTGTTTCTGGTCAGAGAAGGTTTTGAGGCACTTTGATCAAGACATCCTTTTCTCCATCCCGTGCCATTTGGTCTAGATGCATTATTATACCATTGGAGCATGTGCACCAAGTTTGAGAACATTTGGACATGTTTGGCAATGTAAAGTTGCTCAAACGTCAAAATGGACAGAAATGGTTTTGAGGGGATTTCATGGGGTTATACTATTCTCCTTGACATAACACTTGTCAAGGCCATAAAACATGTCATATGTGACATGCTAGAATTTTCTAGGAATTTTTTGGAGAATATTTCCTTTGTAAACATTTCAAAAGCTTGAAATGTCCAGAAAGGGTTTTTGAGGGATTTGACCAATATTTTGCACATGACCATGTATTGAAACTCTTATATATAGAAAATATATGCCCACTGAGTTTCCCTAATTTTTGTCAAATATTTTTGAAACAATAAAATAATTTTTCCCTATTAAATACCATTTCTGGCCTTAAGAAAAAGCTTTTAAATAAAATAGAAAAATAACTTTTAAAATTATATTTTTGTGGTTTATGGAAGTCCTATACCTAATAGGTTTCAAATATACTCTTTGAAATAATTTTCACACCCCAAATCAAGTACTTGCAGTGCAAACCTCAATTTAGGGGTTCTGGAAAAACTAATTTTAGAAAGTACTTTTTGGCCAAATTATTTTTGTAAGAAAATACTATATTGCACTATACACATGGCATGGTCATTGGGCAGAAGTTTGGGGCAAGGAGATGAAGTACAGAAGGTGGAGTAGTTGATTTTAAGGAGCACTAGAAAAGAAGCACAGAGAGAAAACCAACTCCAAATAAAAGCCAAATAATGCAAAAGTTTTTGTTGGTCCAAATTTTCATGCTTTAGTAATTCAAATGAAATGTTACAAAGTGCAGGGTGTGACAGACCTACCCCCCTTACAAGAATCTCGTCCCTGAGATTCCTAAACTAGGCTTTAAAGAGATACGGAAACTCGGATCTAAGGTAGTCTTCACGCTCCCAAGTTGCTTCTGCTTCAGTATGGTTGCTCCATTGGACCTTGAAGTACTTGATGGTGCGTCTTCGAGTGTGTCGCTCAGCCTCATCCAGAATGCAGATGGGCCTCTCACGGTAAGTCAAATCAGGTTGAAGGTCAATGGCTTGGTGATTGACATCCTTGGAAAGATCAGGCTTGTCTGGAACTTGGAGACACTTCCGGAGTTGTGACACGTGGAACACGTTGTGCACATCGGATAGTTCAGGTGGAAGTTCCAACTGGTAAGCCACTTCTCCTCGTCGTTCAGTGATCTTGAAGGGGCCAATGTATCTCAGTGCGAGCTTCCCCTTAACATGGAAACGCTGGGTTCCCTTGAGAGGTGTGACCCGGAGAGAGACATGGTCTCCAACTCGAAAGTTCATGTCTCTACGACGTGAGTCAGCATAGCTCTTCTGCCTTGACTTGGCGGTCTTCAAACGCTCTCTGACAAGCTGGACTTGCTCTTCTGCTTCATGAAGGATATCAGGCCCAAAGACAAGTCCTTCTCCGGTCTCTGACCAATTGAGGGGTGTGCGGCACTTCCGTCCGTATAACACCTCAAATGGTGCCATCTGAAGGCTTGACTGATAACTGTTGTTGTAAGAGAACTCGGCGAAAGGGAGGCAATCTTCCCACCTAGCTCCATATGCTAAGACACAGGCTCGGAGCCTGTCTTCGAGTATCTGATTCACTCGTTCTGTCTGACCTCCGGTCTGTGGGTGGAAAGCAGTGCTGAAGGACAACTTGGTCCCCATGGCCTCTTGGAACTTCTTCCAGAACCTTGAGGTAAACTGGGTTCCTCGATCTGACACAATCTCCTTGGGAACACTGTCGGTGTACTAAAGTAGGGGTACCTTAGTATCCCGAACTTGTGCACGGGCAGTCGCAGCACCCCGCGGCAAGGCTTGCCGGGCGTCCGCCAAGACCCTTCGTTATTCCTATTACTGCCATTCAAGAACAAAGTGTTAACTGAGAAGACAGAGTCCCGGCAGGAGAAGCTTGCCGGGAAGGACAAGACCCCGGCAAGAGGAGCTTGCCGGGAAGGCCAACCAAGACCCAGCGAGCGGCAAGCTTGTGGGTGCGACAAGACAGCGACCGCGGCAAGGCGCTTGCCGCGGCGAAGCCACCACTCTGCGCCCACGCTCCAGCGCATCCGACGACGTGTCGCCGCAGGATCGCTCCTGCTGCACGTGGCGGGTAGCTGTGCAGCCAAGCGGTGCGAGGTGGCAAGTGAAGATGATAAGGAGGCCATCGTGGCAATCGGTGGCGCCCCTAACGGTCGTTTCCTACACTGTTTGAGCGACCGGATAGGCATTAAATGCCCTTGTCCCCTGCCGTCAGAGTTAGGTAGGGGGCACTGTTGATAGCGGTTGTACCAACCCCCGTTTTTACTTTTTTACCCCTCTCTCTACGCTGCCACCTGTCGGTGACCCCTTTAGACTATAAAAAGGAGGCCCATGCGCACGTAGAAGGGGTTCGACTCATTCGAAACTACAACACACATACGCTCTCGAGCAAGAACAGAATAGAAACACAAAGCAGCAGTAGGAGTTTTATCTCTCCGGAGAGCTCCGAAGCTGGGTAAAAATCCCTCGCGTGCTTCGCCTCGATCTGCTCTTCGTGCGCCCTCCGCTCCCTTGCCAGACCGAAAAGGGGCCCTGCCCCATAGGTGTTCGTTTCCCACGACATCTTTGGCGCGCCAGGTAGGGGGGCGTCGAGGTCGTGCGTATCTGATCCGGCGTCTGCGCGCGCTACATCAACATCTTCATCGACATGCCACCGAAGAAGAAGGCTTCGGAGGTGCCGCTCCGTCTACGACTATCCTACCGCCACCGGAGCAAACGGGCGGTGGGGTGGACGCCGGCGGAGGAGCGGGCGCCGACGGGGGAACTCACGTCGTCACTAGGTCCAAGGACAAGGCCCCGCAAGCTTCAGCGTCTGTACATCCACCGCACCCCTCCCAGGAGGTGCAGGATCGACAATGCCACGGTGCCCCTAGCACCATACTCGCGTTGGAACAAGGCCAAGCTGGTGGGTCGCGGGACGCTCAAGGCCAACATACGCGTCCACACGCTGGCACGAGCGTAGTGCGGTCGCCTGGACGAGATGTTGCTCCTTCTAACACTGTTAGAAGTTTGAGCATATCCCGCACCTCGCGCCGCTCGCCACCGCCACCCAAGACTCCAGAGGAAGCGCTGGCCCGAGCCCAGCTGCTTCTAGATTACCCTCCAGCGCCAGACAAGATCGACGACTGGAGGGCAGCCATTCAGAGCCTCATCGGCTTCACCAACGGCGACAAGCCCCGGCAACCGAGCACATCGAAGCCCCGGCAAGACGCCCAGGCGCAAGCCGACGCCGACAAGACCGCTGGGGGTGCCACCACGTGCACTCCCCGCCCCGAAGGCCAAGATCGCCGACTCGCCGGGCCAACCTTGACACCGACACGAAGACGCTCGCACTCGCATCGAGCGTCGAAGAGAAGCGCGACGTCAGTCAGACCAGCGCGTTGGGCCCACTGTTGATATGCATGCGCCAGGGGAACCAGGCGACTTGTCGTACGCGGTAGGTTGCCCTGCGTTCACCCGTGAGCTGCGGCAGGTCCAGTGGCCCAGTACCAAGAACTTCAAGCCAGACGTGCCCAAGAAGTACGATGGCAGGATACATCCGTTGGAGTTCCTCAGCGTCTACACCATTGCGGTGCAGGCTGCCGGGGGACGCGACGAGAAGATCCTCGCCAACTACTTCCCGCTGGTGCTCAAGCCCAACGTCAGATCTTGGCTCATGCACTTGCCGGACAACTCCATCTCTTCGTGGGCGGACCTGTGCCATCAGTTTGTCGGCGCCTTCACAGGCGGCCACAAGCCCCATGGCCAGGAAAGCGACCTTCATCTGCTCGCCCAGAAGGAAGGAGAACCCCTGCGCAAGTACATACAGAGATTCAGCCAGGTGCAGCGCAACATCCCAGATGTCCACCCTGCTGTGGTTATCAGCGCGTTCCATCAGAACGTGCGTAACCGCAGGATGAGGGAGGAGATGGAGATGTGCAAAATTAGAGATGTCAGCGAGCTATATGCTCTGGCCGACAAGTGTGCACGTGCTGAGGAGGGGAGGAAACTCCCCGGAGAGAACGCAGGAGCAGAAGGATCTGACAGTGAGGATGCCGCCCCGGCAAAGAAGAACCGGAGGTGGAACAACAGAAAGAGAAAGGCTAAGGATGTGCTAGTTGTCGAGCAGTCCGGCAACGGAGGCGGCGCCGAGAAGGCCAAAGCTGGGGACTCCGGCGAGGCTGTGGTGGCCGCCGACAAGCAGGACGGCTCCGGCAAGCAGTACTGCAAGATCCACCGCACCAAGGGCCATGACCTCGAGGCCTGCAAGAAGGTTGAGCAGCTTGTTGAGCTACAGAAAGCTGAATACGAGCGCCGCGACAAGGAGAAGGCCCAGGAAGGTGGCGGAGGATCCGGCAAGAAGCGTTCCGCCCGGGGAGGGCGCCGCGGCAAGGCCAAGCAGCGGCAAGGAGATAGGCCTCCCCGCGGCCGCGAGAAGGATGAAGACGAAGACGAAGATGACGAGATGGAGGAAGATGAGACCGATGAGCAGGAGTTTCAGAAGGCAACAGAGGTTTTGTGCGTTGACGGCGGCGCTTCTCTGCACACCTCGCACCGCCAACTCAAACAGTGGGTGCGGGAAGTGAACGCAGCAGAACCGTCCGTTGAATCGTGCAAGCCCCTGAAGTGGTCCAGCACGCCCATCATCTTTGATGTCGAGGATCACCCTGATCGCATAACTGCGGTCGGGTGCTTGCCGATGTTGGTTTCACTAACAATCCGCAACCTCAAAGTCACAAAGATGCTGGTTGACGGCGGAGCCGGCCTGAATCTGATCTCCTCAGCGGTACTCAAGAAGCTCCAGATCCCCGACAGCGAGCTCGAAGAGACCGGCACCTTTCAAGGAATCAACCCGGGAAGGAGCAAGCCGAAGGGGAAGATCACACTGCCGGTAACTTTTGGCAGCGAGCTGAACTTCAGGACAGAGAGAGTCACGTTTGACGTTGCTGATTTCCCATTGCCCTACAATGGGATACTCGGCCGTCCAGCGCTTGCCAAGTTCATGGCAGCCTCTCACTATGCTTACAATGTGCTCAAGATGCCTGGTCCGATAAGTGTTATTTCTGTCCATGGCGACAAGAAAGATGCACTTATCTGTACCGACAAGATCTACCGGGAAGCAGCAGCCGCAGCAGAACGCAAACCACTTGCCGCTGAAGCTCCCGGGGGGAAGAAGAAGACCAAGTCCGGCAAGAGTAGCTCTGATGCCCACTCCGGCAAGCGCACCTCTTCGGAGTGCTGCGCTACCGTCGAGGACGCACCATCGAGCTCCACCGGCAAGTGCAAGAAGGCAAAGACAGCGACACCCGAGACCAAGAAAGTGGCCGCCAAAGAGGACAGCACTGGTGGTACCTTCACCATCAGTGCCACGCTTGACCCTAAATAGGAAAGCGCGCTCGTTGCTTTCCTGCGGGCGAATGTCGATGTGTTTGCATGGCAACCATCTGAACTCCCCGGTGTTCCCAGGAAAGTAATTGAGCACCACCTCACCATCTGCCCTCACGCGCGGCCCGTCAAGCAGAGAGTTAGGAAGCAAGCAGTAGAGCGACAAGAGTTCATTGCTGAAGAGATCAAGAAATTGGAAGCAGCAGGCCTGGTCCGAGGAGTACTCCATCCAACATGGTTAGCCAATCCAGCAGTTGTGCGCAAAGCAAACGGGAAGTGGAGGCTTTGTATTGACTTCACTGATGTTAATAAAGCTTGTCCCAAGGATCCATTTCCCTTGCCGCGCATTGACCAGATTGTCGACTCCACGGCGGGATGTGATCTGCTTTCATTCCTTGATGCATATTCAGGATATCATCAGATCTTCATGGCAGAAGAGGATGAAGAGAAAACCACATTCATTACTCCATGTGGCACGTACTGCTTTGTACGGATGCCTTTCGGACTAAAGAATGCTGGTTCGACATTTGCAAGAGTAGTCAGTCATGCTTTTGAGCCACAGCTGCACAGAAATGTAGAAGCTTACATGGATGACATAGTGGTCAATAGCAGGGACAAAGAAACTCTGATCCAAGATTTGGACGAGACCTTCACAAATCTGCGCAAGATCAATCTCAAGTTGAATCCCGAGCAGTGCGTGTTTGGAGTTCCTTCCGGCAAGCTTCTAGGATTCTTTGTATCTCAGCGGGGGATCGAAGCCAATCCCGACAAGATCAAAGCCATTGAAGAGATCGAAGCACCGAAGCGCGTCAAGGATGTGCGAAGACTTGCCCGCTGTGTTGCTGCTCTCAGTAGGTTCATCTCTAAGTCTGCTGAGCGCGCCCTGCCATTTTTCAAAATTTTGAAAATGGCAGGTCCAATGAAATGGACTCCAGAAGTGGAGGCTGCGCTGCAGGACTTGAAGAGATACCTATCCTCCACCCCAATACTTGTCGCACCTAAGCCACAAGAGAAGTTGCTGCTATATCTGGCGGCAACCAATCAAGTGGTTAGTGCTGCGTTAGTTGCGGAGAGGGAGGCGGATGATGAGCCAGCGACCACGGCAAGCGAGTCCAGCGACAAGCAGGGGGCTTCCCCGACAAGTTCCGATTCCGGCAAGGATGGATCTGCCCAGCCACAAGAAGAGAAACAGAAGAAGATGGTGCAGCGCCCAATTTACTTTGTCAGTTCCCTTCTGCAGGGGGCTAGATCAAGGTACTCTGGTGTGCAGAAGTTGCTTTTCGGCCTTCTCATGGCCTCGAGGAAGCTGCGTCATTACTTTCAAGCACATGAGATCACAGTTGTCACTCTCTTTCCGTTGAAGAGGATATTGCAGAATCCAGAAGCAATAGGCAGGATTGTCGAGTGGGCACTGGAATTTTCAAGCTTTGGCCTCAAGTTTGAAAGTACTTCAACTATTCAGAGCCGAGCATTGGCAGAATTCATAGCAGAATGGACGCCAACACCTGATGAAGAAACTCCGGAGAGGAGCATCCCCGTCAAGGAAGCGAGCAAAGAATGGATCATGTACTTTGATGGTGCCTTCTCGCTGCAAGGCGCCGGTGCGGGCGTACTACTTGTCGCACCCACCGGAGAGCACCTCAAGTACGTGGTCTAGATGCACTTTCCCAAGGAGCAAGCAACAAACAATACTGCAGAGTATGAAGGCTTGCTTGCCAGACTCAGGATCACGGCAGACCTTGGGATCAAGAAGCTTATTGTCAGTGGTGACTCACAGCTTGTCGTCCGTCAAGTTAACAAAGATTATCAGAGTCCGTTGATGGAAGCCTACATTGATGAAGTGAGAAAGCTAGAAGAACATTTTGACGGCCTGCAGATGGAACATGTTCCGAGAGCTCAGAACGACATTGCCGACGGCCTGTCAAAATGCGTCGCACTCAAGTTACCTGTGTGTAACGCCCTCGATGCGGCTATATCTCCCACGTGTCGAAGCACGACTTAGAGGCATAACCGCATTGAAAGCAATGTCGCAAGTGAGGTAATCTTCACACAACCCATGTAATACATAAGGGAAAGAGATACATAGTTGGCTTACAATCGCCACTTCACTCAATTACATGAATAAAGCATTACATCATCCAGATACAATCAAGGTCCGACTACGGAACCAAAATAAAAGAAGAACCCCAAATGCGACAAAGGTCCCCGATCGACCCCAACTGGACTCCACTACTGATCAACTAGAATGAAACAACACAAAGGGCAAGATCTTCATCGAGCTCCTCCTTGAGCTTGGTTGCGTCACCTGCTCGGTAACATAGGCACCTGCAAACTGGTTTTGGAAGTATCTGTGAGCCACGGGGACTCAGCAATCTCGCACCCGCGAGATCAAGACTATTTAAGCTTATAGGTAGGACAGAGTGGCGAGGTGGAGCTGCAGCAAGCGACTAGCATCTGGGGTGGCTACAATCGCAAAAGAGAGCGAGAAGAGAAGCAAGGCTCGGTCGTGAAGCTAGTAGTGATCAAGAAGTGATCATAGAGCAACCTACGCCAAACATAACTCCAACACCGTTGTCAGTATCAAAACCGGCGGATCTCGGGTAGGGGGTCCCGAACTGTGCGTCTAGGCGGATGGTAACAGGAGACGAGGGACACGATGTTTTTACCCAGGTTCGGGCCCTCTCGATTGAGGTAAAACCCTACGTCCTGCTTGATTAATATTGATGATATGGGTAGTACAAGAGTAGATCTACCATGAGATCAAGGAGGCTAAACCCTAGAAGCTAGCCTATGGTATGATTGTTGTAATGTATGTTGTCCTACGGACTAAAGCCCTCCGGTTTATATAGACACCGGAGAGGGCTAGGGTTACACAAAGTCGGTTACAATGGTAGGAGATCTACATATCTGTATTGCCAAGCTTGCCTTCCACGCCAAGGAAAGTCCCATCCGGACACGGGACAGAGTCTTCAATCTTGTATCTTCGTAGTCTTGGAGTCCGGCGGATATTGATAGTCCGGCTGTCCGGACACCCCCTAGTCCAGGACTCCCTCAGTAGCCCCCAAACCAGGCTTCAATGACGATAAGTCCAGCGCGTTTATAGTCTTCGGCGTTGCAAGGCGGGTTCTCCCTTCAAATTCCATGTACCTGCCGAACAGTGTCCGGCTTCATCTTGAATATTATGTTCCTCGGCTTCTACGCCAAATGATGGCCCTCTTCCACGCGTCGCACGAATGCGAAAAGCCAGGGTGTCTTTTGCATTTCACCCCCCAATTGTGCGAGTTGCTCGCCTATAAAAGAGGCAAGAATCCAGATCCAAACCACACCGTCTTCCTCCCGCGAATACTCCATCGAAACGCCTTTGACCTAGAAATCCATTCCACCATGGATCGTCAACACGGCTCTTCTTCGCGCGCTCCCAGCCCACCGCCGGGGAGTTGGAGGAGGTGCTCTATTTCGCACAACGAGCTCGTGAAGCTCCAAACGGGGGGATTCCTCCCTCTGGCCTTGATGATCCCAGTCCGGGACGGACTGGTTACTTATCAAGGTGGGAGACAGGCGAAGGACACTCCAAGCCTCAATAAGGGGGAGCGAGTATGTTTTGTCCCTTATCTGACAAGGGGACTCGGATTTCCAATACATCCGTTCCTCCGCGGGCTCCTGAAGTTCTACGGACTCCAGCTCCACCACCTCACGCCCGCCTCTGTCCTGCATATCGCGGGCTACGTAGCTCTTTGCGAGCTATTCCTGGGCATTGAGCCCCATTTCGCATTGTGGAAGAGGCTGTTTTGCCACGTACCCCGTTCTCACCAGGGGTCCATATATCAAGTGGGCGGCGCCGAAATATGGCGCATCGCCGGGACCGGATACCTATCCGGCACTCCCAAGAAGGTGTCCGAAGACTGGCCCTCGGAGTGGTTTTATATAGAAGACGCCCCGCTGCCAGACCCAGTTCGGATCGGCCTCCCGGAGTTTAGTGCTGCTCCCTTGAAGAAACGCCTCAGCTGGCGCCCGCGGAGCCCCCGATTGGAGGAAGACAAGAGCGTCCACTACTTGATGGGCCGGATAAGATTAATGGCTCATTCCGGCTTGACCATGATCGGAGTCATGGCGACATGCATCAAGCGAGGGGTACAGCCACTGCAATACAGAGGCCACCCCATGTGGGATTTCAACGGGGAAGACGATGCTACCCGGCATGGCCACAATGGGCCGGATTCGGCCGAGGATATGGTGAAGATCATGTCCAGCCTGTACAAGGGGGAGGAGAAGGAGGATTTCCTTCGAACGGACCCTTTGAATGGGTTTTCCATGATCAACCCCAGAGGATGGGTAAGTGAACACCTTGAAGGGCCCAACCCATGCTTTCGAAGTTTAAGCTTCTTACATTATGTCTTCGGCGCAGGGTCTACGCCGGACTGTGGAGGACATGGTGAGTCCTGCTCCGCAACCCGAGGATCCAAAAGGATCCCTGGATCCGGCCTCCGAAGAGGACCCGGATATCGAGGTGGAGCTGATCGACGGGGTGTATCACCAGCTCAGCATAGACAATGCTTTGGTCGCCATTACGGCAGACTACCCCGGGCTAAGTCCGGCTTCCCAGGTGACCGCGACCGAAGTCCGGACACCATTATCTCATCCCTGCCCATTTCTGACCTTCGCGAACGATGGTATTTTGCAGGAAGCGCCTTTACGGCAGGAAGCCGAGCCCGCGGCGGCCGACCAACAGAGGTCGGTCCGAACCAGTAGGCGGAAAAGGAGCGCAGTGCGGATGGAAACGCCGCAAAGGTATAGCTCGTATTTGAATTTTTAGAGCAACGTTCCGAGGAAACGTCTGAGTGCTCATGATCTTTGTAGGAGAAAAAGCGCTCGCCGGACTGCGAGCGCAGGAATTGCCAATCCGACCAACACCGGCCAGGCTCCAGCGCCCGGCCTGGAGGGGGAGGCAAGCGCAAGACGCGAGCCGGATCCTTCTCCAACGGAGGATACCGACAGACTGTCCGCCACCAAGTCTGAGGTGGAGAGCGCCATGAACCATAGGCGCCGCCGGACAGTATTTCAAGAAGCGTGCTTTTCCCCTGAGGCATTGGATGCTTTTGATGCAGGGGACGCGCATCTCCGTGCTGCTCAAAATGGTTTTACCAGAGCCACGGAGTAGTATGTGAAAGACATACGGGTAAGGGAATTTTAATGGTTGTATATACCAGTAGCCCCCGAGACTTAAAGTAGTTATGTTAATTGATTTAAGGATCATTGAAAATTTCAGGCACTTAACGAGAAGAACGCCCAGCTGTCTCGGGAGCTGCAAGATTGCAAGGCCCAACTTGAGGCCGCACTTGCTGCCGCAGGAGGAGACGGAAAGACCCCTCCTGGTAACACGTTTTTATTAATAAATATAAGCGCTGTGCGGCGTGCGCGCGAGTCTAATAATGACATTTGCAGGTACCGCCGGACAAGATCCGGACAGGCAAGCATTGCTACGCCAGCTAAAGGCCGGCGAGAGTGTGCTAAATAGGGTTCAGCAGGAAAGGAACAAGCTCCAGGATGCCAACGCCAAGCTCGGAGAAGAGCTGAAAGGCGCTCAGGCCGAGCTGTCCGGCTCCGTTAAGGAGAATCAGCGGCTTCGTCGCAGCATTTATAGTAAGTGCTTGAGCGAACTCTTTTGAAAAGAAGAGTTCGGCGAGGAAGTATTTTGACATGATATGTCTTGTAGGTATACTCACGGGTCGTCCTGCAGAGGAGATGCCCATATCAATGGGTGATCAACTTCCCGAACTGTTGCAGCTACTCGAACGAGTTCGGCAGGCAATGAGCGGCGACGTTCAGGCTTTATGGCCAGCCCTCACCCTACCCGAGGTTCTCGGGGAGCTTGCGGAGAAGCTGCAGGGAGTGCGGCAGCGCTTCCGTTTGTGGAAGATTTCGGCTTGCCGTCAAGGTGCCAGGGAGGCTTGGGCCATGGTGAAGACGCGGTACAAGAAGGCGGATCCCAACCACATGGCACAAGTTGGACCGGTGGGGCCCGATGGGAAGGAGATCCCTGTGAGTTTAGTGTATAGCCAAGTAGAGTTGGCTGCTAAATTTTCCCAACAGGACTGTAAACTAGACAGCCTGTTAGACGGGATTGAGGAGGAATACAATCAGTAAATTTGACAATGTATGTTATCCTTTAAAGTGACATGTGAAATGCCTTCTAGCCGGATTGTAGATCGTTTGTCTTTGCCGACCTTTTCGCTTCGACCTCGGGACCCTAGAGTCCGGAGTGTGTCCGAATACCTTTTTGGTTAAGAAACAACCGTAGCATGCATGGAGACCAGGCGTAGGGGTCATTAGTGCTTTATCAGACAAGTGCCCAACTAGTTATGTTATATTACATGGTTAGTAAGAAACATCTTCTAGGGAGAATAGTTCCGTTAAGGGTTCCTTTCCCTGGGAGGCATGCCCTAAAGTGCATGTCCGGACTGCAAAGAAAGCAATAAAACATCTGGGGGCAAATAGATAAATAGGTAAAAAGTCATCTTTTAAGTCACCGACCGAATATTCCCTTAAGAACGCTAGCTTTCGGCTTCACCCAGTCTGAGGTACACATCCGGCTGACCCGGCAGTAACAATCGCAGAGGTGCTCCCTTTACCTCCTAGCCGAACAATCGGGAACGTAGGGGTAAGCACAGGAGCCAGGAAACCCAGCTTGGCCAAAACTTAAGTCATATCGATGCATATAATGGCAAGTAAAAGGTACATGTGGAAGCTTGACACATGTGCTGGGTATAAAACCCGTGTAATTGAGCTTCTGAAAAAGAAGCCCCCAGGAATAATGAGTGCGGATGGCACATCATGCGTATAATTGAGCTTCTGTAAAAGAAGCCCCCAGGAATAGTGAGTGCGGATGGCACATCATGCGTATGCAAAGAATGCAAAAATAGGCCCGGAAGGGCTTTTAAGTGAAAAGGATAAAAAGAGAAACAAAAGACAGCCGAAGTGTAAAAGTTTGGACGGGGGAAGGGGACGAACTCTTAGTCCGGCGCTAGGCATAGAATCGTCGGAGGCGGGCTGCGTTCCATGGGTTCGGCTCGAGTCGGTGATCCGACGCATTTCG
Organism: Triticum timopheevii; assembly: GCA_963921465.1. NCBI lineage: Eukaryota > Viridiplantae > Streptophyta > Magnoliopsida > Poales > Poaceae > Triticum > Triticum timopheevii. Next base: position 119,356,886 of record OY997262.1, read on the forward strand.
TAGACGGTATGCTCCGCCGGTCAGTACTTGATCGATAATGAAGGGGCCCTCCCATTTGGGCTTGAGCTTGTCCTTTTTCTTGTCCGGTAGGCGTAGAACTAGTTCACCAACGTTGTAAGTCTTGGCCCGTACTTCTCTGCTTTGATATCTTCGGGCCTGCTGCTGACAGAATGCGGAACGAGCCTTCGCGACGTCACGTTCTTCCTCCAATGTGTCCAAGCTGTCCTGCCGATCAAGCTCGGCCTCTCTTTCCTCATACATGCACACTCGAGGTGAGTCATGAATAATGTCACATGGCAAGACTGCCTCTGCGCCGTATACCATAAAAAATGGTGTGAATCCGGTAGTACGGTTAGGCGTTGTCCGCAGCCCCCAGAGTACGGAGTCGAGCTCCTCGACCCATTGTGTGTCGGATTTGGTGAGTGACCTCACTAGTCTGGGTTTAATGCCGCTCATTATTAGATCATTTGCTCTTTCCACTTGACCGTTGGTTTGATGTGATAGACTGACGCATAGTCGAGCTTGATGCCCATATTTTTGCACCATGACTTAACCTCGTCGGCTGTGAAGTTCGTTCCGTTGTCGGTGATGATGCTGTGGGGGACTCCGTAACGGTGTACCACCCCTGATATAAAGTCTATCACTGGTCCGGACTCTGCCGTTTTGACCGGTTTGGCCTCTATTAATTTGGTGAATTTATCCACCATGATCAATAGGTATTTTTTCTTGTGGGTTCCCCCTTTAAGGGGTCCAACCATGTCAAGCCCCCGGACCGCGAACGGCCAGGTAATGGGTATGGTTTTGAGGGCGGTGGGTGGCATATGGCTCTGATTAGCAAAGATCTGACAACCAACGCATCGCTGGACCAAGTCCTGTGCGTCTGCCCGAGCCGTCGGCCAATAAAATCCTGTACGGAATGCCTTTCCTACAAGGGCCCGGGCTGCTGCGTGGTGTCCGCCTAGTCCGGCATGAATTTCAGCCAGGAGGTTTCGCCCTTCTTCTTCGGAGATACACCTTTGAAGGACTCCGGTGGTACTTTTCTTGTAAAGTTCTCCCTCATGGACCGTGTAGGCCTTCGATCGCCGGACTATGCAGCGGGCCTCATTTTGGTCTTCGGGAAGTTCCTGCCTAAGTAAGTAGGCTAGGAAAGGTTCTGTCCACGCGGCGATTACTGCCATTATGACGTGGGCGGAGGGTGTTATGTCGTCTGCCGAATCACCAGTTGGTGCGGTTTTCTCCGGTTTGTAGCTACCGGGCTCCTCTTCCCATAGTACGGATGGCTTGAAGAGCCGTTCCAGGAAGATATTTGGAGGGACAACATCACGTTTCGCACCGATGCGTGCCAGGACGTCGGCCGCTTGGTTATTATCTCGGGCTATGTGATGGAATTCGAGTCCTTCAAACCGAGCTGACATTTTTAGGACAGCGTTGCGATATGCTGCCATTTTCGGATCCTTGGCGTCGAAGTCTCCATTTATTTGGGATATTGAAAGGTTTGAGTTCCCGCGCACCTCTAGGCATTGAATGCCCATGGAGACCGCCATCCGGAGACCATGTAACAGGGCCTCGTATTCGGCTGCATTGTTGGAGTCCGTGTACATTATTTGAAGTACATACTGGACTGTATCTCCGGTGGGGGACGTCAGTACGACGCCAGCCCCCAGTCCGGCCAACATTTTGGAGCCGTCGAAATGCATAGTCCAATTGGAGTATGCGCCGTACTCTTTAGGGAGTTCGGCTTCAGTCCATTCGGCGACGAAGTCAGCCAAAACTTGTGACTTTATAGCTCGTCAAGGTTTGTAAGTGATGTCGAATGGTAAGAGCTCAATGGCCCATTTTGCTATCCTGCCCGTTGCGTCGCGGTTATTTATAATGTCATTGAGTGGTACTTCAGAGGCCACTGTTATCGAGCACTCTTGAAAGTAGTGCCGGAGCTTTCGAGACGCCATGAACACCGCATATGCTATCTTCTGATAGTGCGGGTAACGGGATTTACAGGGGGTTAACACAGTGGATACATAATACACTGGTTTTTGAAGAGGGAATTTATGCCCTTCTGTCGCTCGTTCGACGACGAGGACTGCGCTCACAACTTGATGTGTTGCTGCGATGTATAACAACATTGGTTCGCCCAGAGTGGGCGCAGCCAGGACCGGATTTGTTGCCAGTATGGCCTTTATTTCTGCGAGTCCAGCAGTGGCAGCATCCGTCCACTCGAAGTGTTTGGTGCGCCTGAGGAGGCGATAGAGGGGCAACGCCTTTTCTCCTAAACGGGAGATAAAGCGGCTTAAGGCTGCCACGCATCCTGTTAATTTTTGTATTTGTTTGAGGTCTTTTGCTATATCCAACTGTGACAGAGCTCGGATTTTGGCCGGATTTGCTTCAATTCCTCTACCGGATACGATGAAGCCCAGCAGCTTTCCAGCTGGTACGCCGAAAATGCATTTTTCCAGATTCAGCTTGATGTCATATGCTCTGAGGTTGTCGAATGTGAGCCTCAAATCGTCTACTAAAGTTTTGACGTGTTTTGTTTTGACGACTACGTCGTCTACGTATGCCTCAACTGTTTTGCCGATCTGGGTGGCCAGACATGTTTGAATCATGCGCTGATATGTTGCGCCGGCGTTTTTGAGTCCGAAGGGCATCGTGTTGAAGCAGAATGGTCCATATGGAGTGATAAATGCCGTTGCGGCTTGGTCTGCTTCCGCCATCTTGGTTTGATGATAGCCAGAGTATGCGTCCAGGAAGCACAACGAATCGTGCCCTGCTGTGGCATCGATAATTTGATCGATGCTGGGGAGAGGGAAGGGATCCTTTGGGCAAGCTTTATTGAGGTCTTTAAAATCGACACAGAGGCGCCAGGATTTATCCTTCTTTGGTACCGTCACCAAATTTGCTAGCCAGTCCGGATGTTTGATATCTCTAATGAATCCGGCTTCCAATAGTTTGGCTAGCTCTTCTCCCATTGCCTGTCTTTCGGGCTCGGAAAATCGTCGAAGAGCCTGTTTGACTGGCTTGAATCCTTTTAGGATGTTGAGGCTGTGTTCTGCCAACCTGCGAGGGATTCCGGGCATGTCTGAAGGATGCCAGGCGAAGATATCCCAATTTTCCCGAAGGAATTCGCGTAGTGCGGCGTCTACTTCGGGGTTCAACTATGCCCCAATGGAGGCCGTCTTTGTTGGGTCCGTTGGATGGACCTGGAATTTTATTATCTCGTCTGCTGGTTTGAAGGAGGTGGACTTGGATCTTTTATCGAGTATCACATCGTCCCTGTTCACCGTAGAGCGCAGCGCGGTGAGTTCCTCTGCCGCTAAGGCTTCGGATAGTGCCTCGAGGGCTAGTGCGTCTGTCTTGTTTTCGGCGCGGAGTGCTATGTCCGGATCACTAACGAGAGTGATTATTCCCCTGGGCCCAGGCATTTTCAGCTTCATGTACCCGTAATGAGGTATTGCTTGAAAAATTGTGAATGCCTCTCGTCCTAATATGGCGTGATACCCACTGCTGAACGAGGCCACCTGGAACGTGACTTCTTCGGATCTGTAATTGTCCGGAGAGCCGAACACCACATCGAGTGTGATTTTCCCGGTGCAGCGCGCTTCCCGGCTAGGGATTATTCCTCTAATGGTTGTGCTGCTTCGCTCAATACGGCTCCAATCGATTTCCATTTTTCGCAGAGTTTCCTCGTAAATGAGGTTTAGTCCGCTGCCGCCGTCCATGAGGACTTTTGTCAGTCGAAAGCCGTCCACTATGGGACTAAGTACCAGTGCGGCTGGGGCTCTGGTTGTTCGGAATGTGGGCTCGTCGCTGCCATTGAAGGTAATAGCTGTGTCGCTCCATGGATTTGCTGTTGCTACTTGGTAGACTTCGGCGAGTTCGTGGATTGATCGTTTTCACATATTATTTGATGCGAAAGTCTCGAAGACTGTTGATACCATGCTGGTATTGTTGGAGTGGTTTCCCGGAGCTAGAAGCTCTTCACCACTTTTGGCCACCTGCCGTAATATCCAACATGCTCGAAGGCTATGTGTTGGGACGGCTCCCTCTGTATTATGAAGCTTACAGGGTCCATTGAGCCATCCCTCCAGTACGGTTCCGTTTCCCTTATTGGGTTTTTGTTTTTTCGTTTTTGCTTTTGGGGCCTGAGTGTAAGGCACCCTTTTACTGCGGACTGGGTTTGGGGCCGGATTATCCCAAAATTGATTTTCGGTTTTCCGGAAACTCTCCATCGCACAGTATTTTCGTACAATGGATGCTAGATCGGTGAAGCGCGTAATTTTGCGACGATCAATGGCGTTTAGTATTCCCTTGTCCGTGCAGTTATTGCGGAAGATTGATATTGCGTTTTCCTCTCGGCAGTCCTTTATCCTGTCCATAACCAGGAGGAATCTGGCCCAGTAGTGATGTACTGTTTCTGTAGGCTCTTGCCGTATTAGAGATAGATCGCATATGTCTGGGCGGGTGGGTGGAATAAAATCTGGATCCCTGCCGAACTTGAGGCTCAAAGGCCAAGGGGTTTCCGAATTCGGAAGTGTGGTTTGCTGGGGACAATCCAGCGAGTCCGGGGCGATGCATGATTTTAAGTTCGATGCTCGATCGAAGTCCGCCCCCCCCCGCGGGAATCCGGCATGGAGGGTTCGGGAATCCGGACATGAATTGTTTTCAACACTGGCAAAGAGTTGCCGTATTGCTCTTCCACCACTGCGACGTGGTGGGTGGCCTGGGGAGAGTTAATCTCTCTCAGATCGGTTTTAAGCCCAATCTGGTTGTAGTCCGTAGCGACTCCCAGGGCGGCGATGCGATCCAAGAGCTCGTTAATAGACGAGAGCTCTATTGGATCTAACTGTTCGACAGCTTTAGGGCTGACGCGAAGATTGCTTTCGACGACTTGAGAAGTCATTGCCGAAGCGGCGGCCGGACAGGCGGTCATGAGAAAACCACCAAGCCGGATAGTTTGGCCGGCGGCCACGGCCCCTCCGGCGAAAATACCGTCTTTGAAGACGGGTGGAGGCATCCGCTCTATCGGTGACGACACAGAGGGACTCTCAATGAAAGCACCAATGTCGGTGTCAAAACCGGCGGATCTCGGGTAGGGGGTCCCGAACTGTGCGTCTAGGCGGATGGTAACAGGAGACGAGGGACACGATGTTTTTACCCAGGTTCGGGCCCTCTCGATGGAGGTAAAACCCTACTTCCTGCTTGATTAATATTGATGATATGGGTAGTACAAGAGTAGATCTACCACGAGATCAAGGAGGCTAAACCCTAGAAGCTAGCCTATGGTATGATTGTTGTAATGTATGTTGTCCTACGGACTAAAGCCCTCCGGTTTATATAGACACCGGAGAGGGCTAGGGTTACACAGAGTCGGTTACAATGGTAGGAGATCTACATATCCGTATTGCCAAGCTTGCCTTCCACGCCAAGGAAAGTCCCATCCGGACACGGGATGGAGCCTTCAATCTTGTATCTTCGTAGTCTTGGAGTCCAGCGGATATTGATAGTCCGGCTGTCCAGACACCCCCTAGTCCAGGTGGCCTCGTTCAGCAGTGGGTATCACGCCATATTAGGACGAGAGGCATTCACAATTTTTCAAGAAATACCTCATTACGGGTACATGAAGCTTAAAATGCCTGGGCCCAGCGGAATAATCACTCTCGCCAGTGATCTGGACATATCATTCCGCGCCGAAAACAAGACAGCCGCACTAGCCCTCGAGGCACTATCCAAAGCCTTGGCGGCAGAGGAACTCACTGCGCTGCGCTCTACAGTGAACAGGGACGATGTGATACTCGATAAAAGATCCAAGTCCACCTCCTTCAAACCAGCAGACGAGATAATAAAATTCCAGGTCCATCCAACGGACCCAACAAAGACGGCCTCCATTGGGGCACAATTGAACCCCGAAGTAGACGCCGCACTGCGCGAATTCCTTCGGGAAAATTGGGATATCTTCGCCTGGCATCCTTCAGACATGCCTGGAATCCCTCGCGGGTTGGCAGAACACAGCCTCAACATACTAAAAGGATTCAAGCCAGTCAAACAGGCTCTTCGACGATTTTCGGAGCCCAAAAGACAGGCAATGGGAGAAGAGCTAGCCAAACTATTGGAAGCCGGATTCATTAGAGATATCAAACATCCGGACTGGCTAGCAAATTTGGTGATGGTACCAAAGAAGGATAAATCCTGGCGCCTCTGTGTCAATTTTAAAGACCTCAATAAAGCTTGCCCAAAGGATCCCTTCCCTCTCCCCCGCATCGATCAAATTATCGATGCCACAGCAGGGCACGATTCGTTGTGCTTCCTGGACGCATACTCTGGCTATCATCAAATAAAGATGGCAGAAGCAGACCAAGCCGCAACGGCATTTATCACTCCATATGGACCATTCTGCTTCAACACGATGCCCTTCGGACTCAAAAACGCCGGCGCAACATATCAGCGCATGATTCAAACATGTCTGGCCACCCAGATCGGCAAAACAGTCGAGGCATACGTAGACGACATAGTCGTCAAAACAAAACACGTCGAAACTTTAGTAGACGATTGGAGGCTCACATTCGACAACCTCAGAGCATATGACATCAAGCTGAATCCGGAAAAATGCGTTTTCGGCGTACCAGCCGGAAAGCTGCTGGGCTTCATCGTATCCGGTAGAGGAATTGAAGCAAATCCGGCCAAAATCCGAGCTCTGTCACAGTTGGATATTCCAAAAGACCTCAAACAAATAAAAAATTAACAGGATGCGTGGCAGCCTTAAGCCGCTTTATCTCCCGTTTAGGAGAAAAGGCGTTGCCCCTCTATCGCCTCCTCAGGCGCACCGAACACTTCGAGTGGACGGATGGTGCCACTGCCGGACTCGAAGAAATAAAGGCCATACTGGCAACAAATCCGGTCCTGGCTGCGCCCACTCTGGGCGAACCAATGTTGTTATACATCGCAGCAACACATCAAGTTGTAAGCGCAGTCCTCGTCGTCGAACGAGCGACAGAAGGGCATAAATTCCCTCTTCAAAAACCAGTGTATTATGTATCCACTGTGTTAACCCCCTGCAAATCCCGTTACCCGCACTATCAGAAGATAGCATATGTGGTGTTCATGGCGTCTCGAAAGCTCTGGCACTACTTTCAAGAGTGCTCGATAACAGTGGCCTCTGATGTACCACTCAATGACATTATAAATAACCGCGACGCAACGGGCAGGATAGCAGAATGGGCCATTGAGCTCTTACCATTCGACATCACTTACAAACCTCGACGAGCTATAAAGTCACAAGTTTTGGCTGACTTCGTCGCCGAATGGACTGAAGCCGAACTCCCTAAAGAGTACGGCGCATACTCCAATTGGACTATGCATTTCGACGGCTCCAAAATGTTGGCCGGACTGGGGGCTGGCGTCGTACTGACGTCCCCCACCAGAGATACAGTCCAGTATGTACTTCAAATAATTTACACGGACTCCAACAATGCAGCCGAATACGAGGCCCTGTTACATGGTCTCCGGATGGCGGTCTCCATGGGCATTCAACGCCTAGAGGTGCGCGGGGACTCAAACCTTGCAATATCCCAAATAAATGGAGACTTCGATGCCAAGGATCCGAAAATGGTAGCATATCGCAACGCTGTCCTAAAAATGTCAGCTCGGTTTGAAGGACTCGAATTCCATCACATAGCCCGAGATAATAACCAAGCGGCCGACGTCCTGGCACGCATCGGTGCGAAACCTGATGCTGTCCCTCCAAATATCTTCCTGGAACGGCTCTTTAAGCCATCCGTACTATGGGAAGAGGAGCCCGGTAGCGACAAACCGGAGAAAACCGCACCAACCGGTGATTCGGCAGACGACATAACACCCTCCGCCCATGTCATAATGGTAGTAATCGCCCCGTGGACAGAACCTTTCCTAGCCTACTTACTTAAGCAGGAACTTCCCGAGGACCAAAATGAGGCCCGCTGCATAGTCCGGCGATCGAAGGCGTAGAAGGTCCATGAGGGAGAACTTTATAAGAAAAGTACCACCGGAGTCCTTCAAAGGTGTATCTCCGAAGAAGAAGGGCGAAACCTCTTGGTTGAAATTCATGCCGGACTAGGCGGACACCACGCAGCAGCCCGGGCTCTTGTAGGAAAGGCATTTCGTACAGGATTTTATTGGCCGACGGCTCAGGCAGACGCACAGGACTTGGTCCAGTGATGCGTTGGTTGTCAGCTCTTTGCTAATCAGAGCCATATGCCACCCACCGCCCTCAAAACCATACCCATTACCTGGCCGTTCGCGGTCTGGGGGCTTGACATGGTTGGACCCCTTAAAGGGGGAACCCACAAGAAAAAGTACCTATTGGTCATGGTGGATAAGTTCACCAAATGGATAGAGGCCAAACCGGTCAAAACGGTAGAGTCCGGACCAGTGATAGACTTTATATCAGGGGTGGTACACCGTTACGGAGTCCCCCACAGCATCATCACCGACAACGGCACGAACTTCACAGCCGACGAGGTCAAGTCATGGTGCAAAAATATGGGCATCAAGCTCGACTATGCGTCAGTCTATCACCCTCAAACCAACGGTCAAGTGGAAAGAGCAAACGGTCTAATAATGAGTGGCATTAAACCCAGACTAGTGAGGTCACTCACTAAATCCGACACACAATGGGTCGAGGAGCTCGACTCCGTACTATGGGGGCTGCAGACAACGCCTAACCGTACTACCGGATTCACACCATTTTTTATGGTATACGGCGCAGAGGCAGTCTTGCCCTGTGACATTATTCATGACTCACCTCGAGTGCGCATGTATGAGGAAAGAGAGGCCGAGCTTGATCGGCAGGATAGCTTGGACACATTGGAGGAAGAACGTGACGTCGCGAAGGCTCGTTCCGCATTCTATCAGCAGCAGGCCCGAAGATATCAAAGCAGAGAAGTACGGGCCAAGACTTACAACGTTGGTGAACTAGTTCTACGCCTGCCGGACAAGAAAAAGGACAAGCTCAAGCCCAAATGGGAGGGCCCCTTCATTATCGATCAAGTACTGACCGGCAGAGCATACCGTCTACGAAATGCGTCGGATCACCGACTCGAGCCGAACCCATGGAACGCAGCCCGCCTCTGACGATTCTATGCCTAGCGCCGGACTAACAGTTCGTCCCCTTCCCCCGTCCAAACTTTTACACTTCGGCTGTCTTTTGTTTCTCTTTTTTTTCCTTTTCACTTAAAAGCCCTTCCGGGCCTATTTTTGCATTCTTTGCATACGCATGATGTGCCATCCGCACTCATTATTCCTGGGGGCTTCTTTTACAGAAGCTCAATTACACGGGTTTTATACCCAGCACATGTGTCAAGCTTCCACATGTACCTTTTACTTGCCATTATATGCATCGATATGACTTAAGTTTTGGCCAAGCTGGGTTTCCTGGCTCCTGTGCTTACCCCTACGTTCCCGATTGTTCGGCTAGGAGGTAAAGGGAGCACCTCTGCGATTGTTACTGCCGGGTCAGCCGGATGTGTACCTCAGACTGGGTGAAGCCGAAAGCTAGCGTTCTTAAGGGAATATTCGGTCGGTGACTTAAAAGATGACTTTTTACCTATTTATCTATTTGCCCCCAGATGTTTTACTGCTTTCTTTGCAGTCCGGAAATGCACTTTAGGGCATGCCTCCCAGGGAAAGGAACCCTTAACGGAACTATTCTCCCTGGAAGATGTTTCTTACTAACCATGTAATATAACATAACTAGTTGGGCACTTGTCTGATAAAGCACTAATGACCCCTACACCTGGTCTCCATGCATACCACGGTTGTTTCTTAACCAAAAAGGTATTCGGACACACTCCGGACTCTAGGGATCCGCCTTCTTGTACCGCGTCTTCACCATGGCCCAAGCCTCCCTGGCACCTTGACGGCAAGCCGAAATCTTCCACAAACGGAAGCGCTGCCGCACTCCCTGCAGCTTCTCCGCAAGCTCCCCGAGGCCCTCGGGTAGGGTGAGGGCTGGTCATAAAGCCTGAACGACGCCGCTCATTGCCTGCCGAACTCATTCGAGTAGCTGCAACAGTTCGGGAAGTTGATCACCCATTGATATGGGCATCTCCTCTGCAGGACGACCCGTGAGTATACCTACAAGACATATCATGTCAAAATACTTCCTCGCCGAACTCTTCTTTTCAAAAGAGTTCGCTCAAGCACTCACTATAAATGCCGCGACGAAGCCGCTGATTCTCCTTAACGGAGCCGGACAGCTCGGCCTGAGCGCCTTTCAGCTCTTCTCCGAGCTTGGCGTTGGCATCCTGGAGCTTGTTCCTTTCCTGCTGAACCCTATTCAGCACACTCTCGCCGGCCTTTAGCTGGCGTAGCAATGCTTGCCTGTCCGGATCTTGTCTGGCGGTACCTGCAAATGTCACTATTAGACTCGCGCGCACGCCGCACAGCGCTTATATTTATTAATAAAAATGTGTTACCAGGAGGGGTCTTTCCATCTCCTCCTGCGGCAGCAAGTGCGGCCTCAAGTTGGGCCTTGCAATCTTGCAGCTCCCGAGACAGCTGGGCGTTCTTCTCGTTAAGTGCCTGAAATTTTCAATGATCCTTAAATCAGTTAGCATAACTACTTTATGTCTCGGGGGCTACTGGTATATACAACCATTAAAATTCGCTTACCCGTATGTCTTTCACATACTGCTCCGTGGCTCTGGTAAAACCATTTTGAGCAGCACGGAGATGCGCGTCCCCTGCGTTAAAAGCATCCAATGCCTCAGGGGAAAAGCACGCTTCTTGAAATACTGTCCGGCGGCGCCTATGGTTCATGGCGCTCTCCACCTCAGACTTGGTGGCGGACAGTCTGTCGGTATCCTCCGTTGGAGAAGGATCCGGCTCGCGTCTTGCGCTCGCCTCCCCCTCCAGGCCGGGCGCTGGAGCCTGGCCGGTGTTGGTCGGATTGGCAATTCCTGCGCCCGCAGTCCGGCGAGCGCTTTTTCTCCTACAAAGATCATGAGCACTCAGACGTTTCCTCGGAACGTTGCTCTAAAAATTCAAATACGAGCTATACCTTTGCGGCGACGTTTCCGTCCGCACTGCGCTCCTTTTCCGCCTGCTGGTTCGGACTGACCTCTGTTGGTCGGCCGCCGCGGGCTCGGCTTCCTGCCGTAAAGGCGCTTCCTGCAAAATACCATCGTTCGCGAAGGTCAGAAATGGGCAGGGATGAGATAATGGTGTCCGGACTTCGGTCGCGGTCACCTGGGAAGCCGGACTTAGCCCGGGGTAGTCTGCCGTAATGGCGACCAAAGCATTGTCCATGCTGAGTTGGTGATACACCCCGTCGATCAGCTCCACCTCGATATCTGGGTCCTCTTCGGAGGCCGGATCCGGGGATCCTTCTGGATCCTCGGGTTGCGGAGCAGGACTCACCATGTCCTCCACAGTCCGGCGTAGATCCTGCGCCGAAGACATAATGTAAGAAGCTTAAACTTTGAAAGCATGGGTTGGGCCCTTCAAGGTGTTCACTTACCCATCCTCTGGGGTTGATCATGGAAAACCCATTCAAAGGGTTCGTTCGAAGGAAATCCTCCTTCTCCCCCTTGTACAGGCTGGACAGAATCTTCACCAGATCCTCGGTCGAATCCGGCCCTTTGCGGCCGTGCCGGGTAGCATCGTCTTCCCCGATGAAATACCACATGGGGTGGCCTCTGTATTGCAGTGGCTGTACCCCTCGCTTGATGCATGTCGCCATGACTCCGATCATGGTCAAGCCGGAATGAGCCATTAATCTTATCCGGCCCATCAAGTAATGGACGCTCTTGTCTTCCTCCAATCGGGGGCTCCGTGGGCGCCAGCTGAGGCGTTTCTTCAAGGCAGCAGCACTAAACTCCGGGAGGCCGATCCGAACTGGGTCTGGCAGCGGAGTGTCTCCTACGTAAAACCACTCCGAGGGCCAGTCTTCGGACGCCTTCTTGGGAGTACCGGATAGGTATCCGGTCCCGGTGATGCGCCATATTTCAGCGCCGCCCACTTGATATATGGACCCCTGGTGAGAACGGGGTACGAGGCAAAACAGCCTCTTCCACAATGCGAAATGGGTCTCAATGCCCAGGAATAGCTCGCAAAGAGCTACGTAGCCCGCGATATGCAGGACAGAGGCGGGCGTGAGGTGGTGGAGCTGGAGTCCGTAGAACTTCAGGAGCCCGCGGAGGAACGGATGTATTGGAAATCCGAGTCCCCTTGTCAGATAAGGGACAAAACATACTCGCTCCCCCTTATTGGGGCTTGGAGTGTCCTCCGCCTGTCTCCCACCTTGATAAGTAACCAGTCCGGCACGGACTAGGATCATGAAGGCCGGAGGGAGGAATCCCCCCGCTTGGAGCTTCACAAGCTTGTTGTGCTAAATAGAGCACCTCCTCCAATTCCCCGGTGGTGGGCTGGGAGCGCGTGAAGAAGAGCCGTGTTGACGATCCATGGTGGAATGGATTTCTAGGTCAAAGGCGCTTCGATGGAGTATTCGCGGGAGGAAGACGGTGTGGTTTGGATCTGGATTCTTGCCTCTTTTATAGGCGGGCGACTCGCACAATTGGGGGTGAAATGCAAAAGACACCCTGGCTTTTCACATTCGTGCGACGCGTGGAAGAGGGCCATTATTTGGCGTAGAAGCCGAGGAACACAGTATTCAAGATGAAGCCGGACACTGTTCGGCAGGTACATGGAATTTGAAGGGAGAACCCGCCTTGCAACGCTGAAGACTATAAACGCGCTGGACTTATCGTCATTGAAGCCTGGTTCGGGGGCTACTGAGGGAGTCCTGGACTAGGGGGTGTCCGGACAGCCGGACTATCAATATCCGCCGGACTCCAAGACTACAAAGATACAAGATTGAAGACTCCGTCCCGTGTTCGGATGGGTCTCTCCTTGGCGTGGAAGGCAAGCTTGGCAATACAGATATGTAGATCTCCTACCATTGTAACCGACTCTGTGTAACCCTAGCCCTCTCCGGTGTCTATGTAAACCGGAGGGCTTTAGTCCGTAGGACAACATACATTACAACAATCATACCATAGGCTAGCTTCCAGGGTTTAGCCTCCTTGATCTCGTGGTAGATCTACTCTTGTACTACCCATATCATCAATATTAATCAAGCAGGACGTAGGGTTTTACCTCCATCGAGAGGGCCCGAACCGGGTAAAAACATCGTGTCCCTCGTCTCCTGTTACCATCCACCTAGACGCACAGTTCGGGACCCCCTACCCGAGATCCGCTGATTTTGACACCGACAGAGGGGAAGAAGGCGCGGCGGCGTCCATGGCCTCGGCGAGGAGGTCGGGTGTGGGACTCCTGTGGCGCCATGGCGCTAACAGCGAGGAGATCGGGCGCTGCGTGGCAAGGGACATGAGGAGGCGATGGGGATCGGGCACTGGTACGAGGGGCACCTCGCTCCTCTCTGAGTGTGGGTGGCGACGCAAGAGGAGGAGAGGGAGACGAGCGAGAGGAGGGAGAAGCGTGGGGATCCTCTCCCTGGTGCGATGCGTGTGCGTGTGGCGGCGGCACGGGAGCGAGAGGGGGAGATCGATGGAGAGGGTCGGGGCCTAGGGTTAGGAAGGGTTTAGGTGGGCTTGGGCCATTTCGGTGGAGGGGAAAAAAAACCAGAAGGCCTAGCAGGCTGGATTAAAAGGAAAGAAGGGGGAAATCCTTCTCTAATTACAGAAAAGAGATAGAAGCAAAAATATCTATTTGGAGGGCCAAACAAATACAAGTTGAGTTGAAAACTGGCATGGAGCTACTTTGACATATTTCAAAGTGCCACAACTGGAATTTAAGTATTTGGAGAAAGATCAAGACATAGAATATTTGAAAACGAGAGAGATTTAAAATGCAAGTTTGTTTTGATGGCTTTCAAATAAATGGAATATTTTGTTATAGCTCCCTTATATTGGGAGGGTATGTTATAAAGAGAAATCGTCATTGTGAATACCCTCGATTTAAATAGATCAAAAGATCTATGCAATTTATTTAGTTGAGGTTTTAAAAAATTAATGATATGATGGCATGATGACATGATGCAATGCAAGAGATGGCATGATGAATGCACAAACAAAACAAATCACACGATAAAACTCAAAATAGCTGGAAGTCTTCTGGAGCGTCGGTCTCGGGGCGTTACAACACTCCACCACTACAAGAGGATCTCGTCCCGAGATCTAGGATGGCACCGGAGAGAAAATGGAAGAGGAAGAGAAGAGGTAAAACTAAGTTGCTTCTTTGACAAATGAGTGAAACCACAAACCTTGGGAGGTTGAGCAATTTAAAAGAAAGACTACAACAGAGATGAACGAGATTGCAAACAATCCGTTAGAAAAGAGGAACAAGGAACATTACGAGAAATTGAAGATTGCAAAGACACGAACCAAGAGTTTAATGGACAAGATAGAATTCGAAACCACTCCGGTTAAAACAAGATGAGAGAGGAAGAATTCGGGCAGTACTCCGGTTGAACATGGAAGGAATAGAACATGAACTTGAGAAGATGGGATGATACTTGATGAAATCAACAACACACTGCCTCCGGAACTATTGAAAGAATGACACAGTGGGTAAGAAGGATTTCAGACAGCAGTAAGGTTGAAAAGAGAGGCAAAACTTGATAAGATGAAAGAACTTGAATGAGAACACAACACTCCGGTTAAATTGATAAGCAAGAAAAGAACACGATCCTCAATTCGAGAAGAATAGTGAAGAGAGCAACATCACAATGCCTCCGAAAGAAATAATAGAAGATAGATCATTGGAATAATAGAATGGAGAAGAAAATGCCAAGCACCCTTCCAAGAAGGTTATAATGGAGTTGTTGGGAAACCAACAACGAAATGAATAAGCTTGTAGTGGGCTTATGGAAAACATCTCAAGACTATGAGGTGACAACCGGCCACTAATGGAAACCACTGGTTTGATTGAGATCACCAAAGAGATGAAAAACTTCTTCCACCAAGATGATAAAGAGATAACTTGGATCATTTATAAGCACCACAAAAGCAACATTCCTTAGGGAAGGCTGTAGGTGAGGTATAACCCAATATAACTCCAACCAAAATATTGATTGGTTGAAAAGATCTCTTGAACAAACAGAAAATGATGGATTTAAATATGTCAGTCTTGAAAACTTGTGAATCATGAAACGCGAAGGGAAATTATCAAGAATGACCTAACACCACCTCAGAAGATAAGGTAGAAAGACTTGCACTTTGGAATGCAAGATGAAGAATGCTTGAACTCCTCAAAACAAGACATGTGTTGAATACCATGTTTAATTTTTGAGTATAGCTTGGCTGATCTTAACTTCAAGAGAAATCTTGAAGAACAATTGAAGAATGAAAAGAATCCTTGACGAACCACCATGTAGAGCCTCCATGAAGAACTCCGGTAAAAGAAAAGATGAAGCATCTCGAACCGAGAAATGTGACATGATGAACAACTCTGGAAAGAAGAAACTAGATCACTTGGATGAAACAACAATAAGAATTATGTTATGCGTATCCTTCACCAATATAAATTGATGACAAAACGGATTTGGCATACTACTTATTCTCGTTGAAAGGATTAAAGAGAGATATAGCGCCAACTTGAAAAAGGTCTTCAACAACCACCGGTAGGATTGAAACAACGAAAGAATGAATGAATTGATACGATAACGAAGGAAGCGAAATCTTGAACGAGCCATCGTAAGACTTGAAAATGAACGTAGCAAAGGCACAATTCACCGGGAAGGATTGAAAAACGAATGAAGAAACTTGAGGGGATTTAGATACATGAGAACGAAGAGATCATGAACTGATTAGAGGATATTTGAACGATGCACCGGTAAGATTTGGAGAACGATAGCTACATGGTGAGAATGAAGAATTATGACATGACGGCTTCGAAGGAAAGAAATTGAAACAACTCATGAAATGCTCCTGATGGTAAGAAAAGAATTGTCACAATCAAAAACAATTATGAGGATGGCATAAAGCTAGAACCATGAATCTTCAAGAGAACGGACAAGATTTAAGAGAAACTCTTCTTCGGTCTCCAAATGTTGAGAATGATGATGAGAACCACCATGAATTGTTGAGATACTCCGGGAGAATTAAAAGAGGAAAGGTTGAGCCAAAGATGAAAAGAATTTGAAAACGATCTTGAAGAAGACATCTGACTGATGAAAATTCATTCTTACGTCAAACTTGGAAATGAATTAGAGAATAGCTCCGGGAGAATTAGAAGAGTTAGGTAAGATCCTGGGAAAAGACCTGTGGGTTAGGGCCCACTCAAAAGAAAACACCGTTGAAAAGATTTAAAAGAGATGTTGCACCGGTTGAATTAAATGACTTGAATGAGATACCAATCTCGAAAGAGCTTGAACGAATGCAGAGTGGAAACACGAATCTTCGAGATATCTTGAGCACTCCGGAATAATAAATAGCGAGAAGTAGAATGATAATGAGGTGCACCGGTATGAGAAGACATTGAAATGAGGAAAAAGGTATGATCAACAAAACTTGACTTGAATCCACCGGAGAAGAAAAGAGAACGGAGGATGATGAACTAGTAGAACATCTTCTTGAGAACCACCGGGTAAGAACATTGACGGAAAAGAATGGAGAAACTTCACAAAAATAAAAGGATACTTGGTAAAGAAATCTTAGTCCTTGAGGAAAAAGGGTGGGTAGGCGGGAAAAAACAAAGGCAACTTGGAGACGGATGAAACAAACACCGTTGAGAAGAAATGATAATTGGTCTTGCTGATGTTGAAGTGATCGGATCCACTTGAAGAGAAACACGCCGGTTGAAAAGGATTGACATGACAATCTCGATTGTCGAGAAGGATTGGTATTCACATTGGAGTATGAGAACACCATTTCGGAAAGGTATGGAATCAACACTTGACATTGAAGCAACTCGAATACCACAACTCAAAACAAAAACAAAGGACTGGCTTGCAGAATAAGCCGGAACAAACATACGATAGAGATTTCATCCGAAGTTTTCGTGGTGGGGCCTACACGGGCTCGATCGTACAGCACCATCATGTAAAAGGCAGTGCACATGACATACGAAGCGTCCCCGAGTCGGCATAGCCAAGGACTCTTTAAGACACAACGAGACCACTGTAAAACCAACCGTGAATAGGCGGACCACTAGACATTGAACCCCAATTTCATATCATACATCTGTCGGAAAGATATCCTAAGAGCTACTTGAATTCCCACCTATGAAACTCCCGAAATTCTCCGGTTATGCAATCAGGTGTTGGGCATACAGGGGAAGCATAATATCTCACCCAAAACTAGCTTATCCTACATCCAGCTGTATCCATCCTTCAACACATAACCAAGAAACCTTCAGAAATTGTCTACCTCAACCTTCGAAAAACATCCGTTATACGAGTCATGGCAATACTCCCGTACTCACCTCAGTACTGGGTTATCGGGGTTATCTCACCAACAACTGCATAAAAGAGATTTTCGATGTCGGCGTACTAAACTCAGGTATTCCAGAACTGCAACGATAAAATTATGGCGACAACACCTCAGAGCTCAACTCCCCGGGACACTTCCACTAAACCCCTGACAGGAGGCACCAAGACAATGTTCTCATCATAAAACCATCGGAACGATTCCAAGATACCCGCATGATCCTAAAAAAAAATTTAGTGAAATTTGAGAAGAGAAGAGTCAAAACTCTACGTCAGGATGCCTTACCAGAGCGATGAAGAGACTGGGGAGTAAAAAGAATTCCTAACTCTCTGATATATATAATCCTAAATGACTCAAAACATTTTTCTAGACACAACTCGGCCGCTAAAAACGATCAAGCAGTGGGGCTCCTAAGGTCGGGGAAGGCTCTGATTACCAACTTGTAATGCCCTCAATGCGGCTATATCTCCCACGTGTCGAAGCATGACTTAGAGGCATAACCGCATTGAAAGCAATGTCGCAAGTGAGGTAATCTTCACACAACCCATGTAATACATAAGGGAAAGAGATACATAGTTGGCTTACAATCGCCACTTCACTCAATTACATGAATAAAGCATTACATCATCCAGATACAATCAAGGTCCGACTACGGAACCAAAATAAAAGAAGAACCCCAAATGCGACAAAGGTCCCCGATCGACCCCAACTGGACTCCACTACTGATCAACTAGAACGAAACAACACAAAGGGCAAGATCTTCATCGAGCTCCTCCTTGAGCTTGGTTGCGTCACCTGCTCGGTAACATAGGCACCTGCAAACTGGTTTTGGAAGTATCTGTGAGCCACGGGGACTCAGCAATCTCGCACCCGCGAGATCAAGACTATTTAAGCTTATAGGTAGGACAGAGTGGTGAGGTGGAGCTGCAGCAAGCGACTAGCATCTGGGGTGGCTACAATCGCAAAAGAGAGCGAGAAGAGAAGCAAGGCTCGGTCGTGAAGCTAGTAGTGATCAAGAAGTGATCCTAGAGCAACCTACGCCAAACATAACTCCAACACCGTGTTCACTTCCCGGACTCCGCCGAGAAGAGACCATCACGGTTACACACGCGGTTGATGCGTTTTAATTCGGATCTGGTGTCAAGTTATCTACAACCGGACATTAACAAATTCCCATCTGCCACATAACCGCGGGCATGGCTCTCGAAAGTTTAAACCCGGCAGGGGTGTCCCAACTTAGCCCATGACAAGCTCTCGCGATCAACAAAGGAATAGACCTTCTCCCAGGAAGACCCGATCAGTCTCAGAATCCCGGTTTACAAGACATTTCGACAATGGTAAAACAAGACCAGCAAAGCCGCCCGATGCACCAACAATCCCAATAGGAGCTGCACATATCTCGTTCTCAGGGCAACACCGGATAAGCGAAGCGTACAGGTACCGACGAATCCAAGTTGCCAAGGAATGGTCCCGCACGGTGCTCTAGTTTGGACCAACACTTAGACAAGCACTGGCCCGGGGGGGGGGCTATAATAAAGATGACCCTTGGGTTAATTACTCCCAAGGGAAAGGTAGGTGGTGGTGAGGCAAATGTTAAAACCAATGTTGGGCCTTGCTGGGCAAGTTTTATTCAAAGCGAACTGTCAGGGGGGTCCCATAAATTACCCGACCGCGTTAGGAACGCAAAATCCGGGAACATAACACCGGTATGACGGAAACTAGGGCGGCAAGAGTGGAACAAAACACCAGGCATAAGGCCGAGCCTTCCACCCTTTACCAAGTATATAGATGCATTAATAATATAAGAGATATTGTGATATCCCAACCAAAACCTTTCCACCATGGAGAAAATCTTCAACTTCACCTGCAACTAGCAATGCTATAAGAGGGCTGAGCAAAGTGGTAACATAGCCAATCAACGGTTTGCTAGGACATGGTGGGTTAGAGGTTTGACATGGCAATTTGGGAGGCTGACAAGCAAATGGTAGGCATCATAGCATTGGCATAGCAAAAGAGCGAGCAAACTAGCATAGCAAAGATAGTAGTGATTTCGAGGGTATGGTCATCTTGCCTGAGATCCCGCTAGGAAGAAGAACGAGTCCATGAAGAAGACAAACGGACATCGAACGAATCCTCACAACTCTGGAACGAAACCGAAGCTAACGAGAGAAGCAAACCGGAAAGAAACAAACAACATGGTAAACACACAAGCATAAACATGTCATGATGCACAAACAAGTATGATGCATGTCCGGTTTAATGAAGCATGGCATGGCAATATGCACAAACAACACTACAAATTAAGTGGAGCTCAATATGCAACGAGTTGCATATAGACGAAACACCACATCAATTATTTAGTTCTCTCTCGGTTATGAACACAACAATATTAAATGTTGGTTAACATGGCAAGTGGTGAAGCATAACAAAAACTATACCATCTAAACAATTTAAATGGGGCCGGATATAAAAACAACAAATCCGGTAAATCCCCATATGCATTTAGCAATTTAAAGCAACAACAATTTTAAGCATTTTAATTGTTGTTATCATGATGCGGATGACATATGCAAGTTTTATGCAATTTTTATGAAAATGTTGACATAAGCATGTTATGAAGCATTTGTCACCATGGCGGAATGAAACGGGTGCCATGACAACGAATCCAAAAATGATGCCACGGCAACATTCCGGTTCCGGTAGCTCACGGAGATACCGGTGCAAAAGGAAGTGGGCGTGAGCGTGTCATGCAAGGATGGTGGGGTGATCCCGGATTCCGGGTTCCCACGGGACGGCGGCATGGCAAACGAGGAGGGACGTGCATGAAGCAAACGGGCACGGTGCAAACATAGGGTGCATCTCATACAACACATGCATTCGGTCCACGGTTGATCGTCTCGGGGTTATACCTTCGAAGCGTGCATTTTCGGAGCGGGTCGAGATCGTCGAGGGAAGTAGACGTTCTCGTGATGTAGTGGAAGTAGTTGTACACGGCGTCGGTAGAGGAAGTAGTGGTTCACGGACGTCATGAAAGTAGTCGTTCACAGCAACGGTAGAGGTACTCGCGATCTCGGCGACGGTAATTGTACACGATCGAAGAGGAACTTGGCGCGTCCAAAATCGAGGATCATCATGTACTTGATGTTTCGGTCTGGGAAGCAAAACGTAGTCGAACTTGGCGTATCCAAAGGGGTACTTGGCGAACAACGTTCGTCGTGGTACTTGTGGCTCGTGTAACTCCACCGTTCGTTGCGTCAAGATAGTCCTACATGCACGTAGATGAACTTGACGGGTCCTGACGTCCCGGTACTTGGAATCCTCTCGGCCTTGACGATGAAGAAACGAAACGTGATGGTGCGGCAGAGCAGCAGCAGGGTCGGACGCGGAGGCAGAGGATCACCTTGGCACTAGCGAGCAGGCAGGAGGTGCGCGATGGAGAAGGACGGCGGGGACAGGCGAGCTCATGGCTGCCGGCGAGCTTGGCGAGGCCAAGGCGGTGAGGCGGGGCGTTGCGGCCATGGAGGTCAACGCGCGCGGCCATGCGGTCGTCCTCCTGCTCGAGGCAGAGGATGCAGGGGGCAACGACCACGGCCGGACTTGAGGACGGGGACGGCGAGGCGAGGCGAGGAAGGCAGGGCCGACGGGAAGGTACAGAGGCTCGATACTTGCGGAGCAGAGGAGGCGAGGCGGACATGGCACGTGGAAGGAGGCCGCGGTGGCGGGCATCACAGGAGGGGCGTTGGGGCGGCGCTCGCCAGGGCGGCGATGGCGAGGAGGGGAAGAAGGCGCGGCGGTGTCCATGGCCTCGGCGAGGAGGTCGGGTGCGTGACTCCTGTGGCGCCATGGCGCTAACAGCGAGGAGATCGGGCGTTGCGTGGCAAGGGACATGAGGAGGCGATGGGGATCGGGCACTGGTACGAGGGGCACCTCGCTCCTCTCTGTGTGTGGGTGGCGACGTGAGACGAGGAGAGAGAGACGAGCGAGAGGAGGGAGAAGCGTGGGGATCCTCTCCCTGGTGCGATGCGTGTGCGTGTGGCGGCGGCACGGGAGCGAGAGGGGGAGATCGATGGAGAGGGTCGGGGCCTAGGGTTAGGAAGGGTTTAGGTGGGCTTGGGCCATTTCGGTGGAGGGGAAAAAAACCAGAAGGCCTAGCAGGCTGGATTAAAAGGAAAGAATGGGGAAATCCTTCTCTAATTACAGAAAAGAGATAGAAGCAAAAATATCTATTTGGAGGGCCAAACAAATACAAGTTGAGTTGAAAACTGGCATGGAGCTACTTTGACATATTTCAAAGTGCCACAACTAGAATTTAAGTATTTGGAGAAAGATCAAGACATAGAATATTTGAAAACGAGAGAGATTTAAAATGCAAGTTTGTTTCGATGGCTTCCAAATAAATGGAATATTTTGTTATAGCTCCCTTATATTGGGAGGGTATGTTATAAAGAGAAATCACCATTGTGAATACCCTCGATTTAAATAGATCAAAAGATCTATGCAATTTATTTAGTTGAGGTTTTAAAAAATTAATGATATGATGGCATGATGACATGATGCAATGCAAGAGATGGCATGATGAATGCACAAACAAAACAAATCACACGATAAAACTCAAAATAGCTGGAAGTCTTCTGGAGCGTCGGTCTCGGGGCGTTACACTGTGGAACCAGGAATTTTTGTGCTCAAGCTGACTCAACCATCTGTAACACCATCAACCGGACAGAGCAAGAAGAGGAAGTTGGTTACTGGTGACTACTTTCCGGCAGAGCTCCCCGAAGCTGCCGTCAAGAAGGTCCCCAGGATCAACACAAAGAGTGCTGAGGAGCAGTCTGCTCCGACAAGCCCTAGGGTTTGTTTCGTTGAAGCAGATGCTCCCGACAAGCTGTGTCCCGACACGCTTGCCGGGGAGCATCATGCTCCGGCTGAATCACAGATTCTTGCCGTGGAAGCATATGTTCCCGCAGCAGCATTTGCGCCTTTAGTCCTTGTCGTTGAGCCACAAGCTCCGGCATGGGCACAGCAGATCGTCCAATTCCTTCAAACAGGAGAACTTCCCGAAGAGCAAGAAGAAGTGGAGAGAGTAGCCCGGCAATCAAGTATGTACCAGTTTGTCGATGACATACTGTACAGAAGAAGATTCAACGGAGTGAAATTGAAGTGCATTTCCCGGGAAGATGGACGAGAACTGTTGGCGGAGATACATGGAGGCATATGCGGTCACCACATTGGCGCAAGAGCACTTGCCGGCAAAGCCTTCTGGCAAGGTTTCTTCTGGCCGACAGCCCTCCAGGATGCAACTGCACAAGTAACCAAGTGTGAAGCATGCCAGTTCCATTCCAAGAAGATACATCAACCAGCTCAAGCTCTCCAAACAATCCCTTTATCCTGGCCATTTTCGGTCTGGGGGCTCGACATCCTCGGCCCCTTTCCTCGAGCTGTCGGGGGCTTTGAGTACTTGTACTTTGCAATCGACAAGTTCACAAAGTGGCCTGAAGTGGAAGCAGTGAGGAAGGTGACAGCACAGTCAGCAGTCAAGTTCTTCAGGTCAATTGTTTGCCGTTTTGGAGTCCCTAACAGGATCATCACCGATAACGACACACAATTCACGAGCCGCACCTTCATGTAGTACGTCCAAGATCTTGGCGCCAAGATCTGCTTCGCTTCTGTTGCTCACCCGAGAAGCAACGTTCAAGCGGAGAGGGCAAACGCTGAAGTGCTGCGCAGGCTCAAGACCAGAACTTTCGACAGGCTGCGCAAGTGCGGAAGAAATTGGATCGAGGAGCTGCCGGTGGTTCTTCGGTCGATCAGGACGACGCCAAATCGAGCCACTGGCCAGACACCTTTTGCTCTAGTCTATGGAGCAGAAGCAGTTCTCCCCACGGAACTCGTATACGGATCGCCTCGAGTGCTCGCTTATGATGAGCTTGAGCAAGAGCAGCTGCGGCAAGATGACGCGCTGCTCCTCGAGGAAGATCGTCTTCAGGCTGCTGTACGAGCTGCTCGCTACCAGCAAGCTTTGCGCTACTACCATAGCCGCAAAGTTAATGCCAGAAGCTTCGAGGAAGGCGACCTTGTTCTTCGGCGCGTCCAATCCGCCAAGAATTCCAGCAAGTTGACGCCAAAGTGGGAAGGCCCTTATCGGGTGAAACGAGTCACTAGGCCCGGCGCTGTCCGCCTTGAGACCGAAGATGGCTTTCCGGTGAGCAATTCCTGGAACATAGAGCATCTTCGCAAGTTTTACCCATAAGGCGCGGTTGCCGGAATCTGTTCCGGCAACCACCTTTTGTACAAGCCTTGCCGCTGTTGCATGTAACCCTTTGTACAAAGCCGGGCGCAGATCCCGTGCATAAATAAAGTTCGTATGCTCAGCACATGTTGTCAAATTTCATGCCTTTTTCTTTTTTGCATGTATTATCTGACACTTTGTGCAGCACTCGCCCCCGGTAAGCAATAACGAGCCTTAAGGCTCCATATCTTTATTTTCTCTTCTTTCTTTTGTTCAAAAAGAAGGTTCCTTCGCCCACAAGTTCACCGGGGGGGGGGGAGGAAAGGATAAAGGTGTGGACCAGGCGTCGTTAAAAAAAATACAGCCTTGCCGGGACGCAGACGACAGAAAAGCTAAGTTGCCAAAGATTGAGCACAATCAGTTTTAAATTTTTAAGTTATTTTCCTTGAACGACCGTGCCTTGTATGGAAAACCTGTGCGCCGAGGAACCGGCTCGTGGCTAAGTTGCGCCCTTACTTTGTTTCGAGTCCGCTCAACAATGAAAGTGTGATGCGACTAGTCCCGACAAGGTTTCTTGCCGGAGGCAACACCGCCAACAGACTGCTGATGTTCCGCACTCAGCGCTCGCGGCAAGCGTGCTTGCGCCAGCAAGTTCCCTAAAAGCGTAGGGTAAAAACATACAAGGGATGGAACCAAATAAAGGAAGTAACATAGCAGATAGTACCCAGAATAAAGTTATATTACAATAAATAACTTGCCGCGCTCTAATAGATTGTTCCTATGACATATCTAGCAGCGGCAAGAAGAAGGAAGGGAGAAAAAGGGTGGCCTAATCCACGCGCTCGCCGTCAACCCTCCTGACCTCATTCACCTTGTCCACGATGGGTGCGACAATGGCTTTGAGCTCTTCGAGATCAGCGCCCGCCGGCAGCTTCTTGAGGACGCGGGAGAGGTCGAGGCCCGAATTGCGGAAGAGTATCTTCACCAACACCTTCTCCAAGACCTTGGCGCAGATTACGCGCGACTCGTCCGCCAGCTTCTTTGGGATCCTTTCCCGGAGTTGCTGGAGGGCCGTCACCACACCCTTGAAGAAAAGAGTAGGCTTGGCGCTGGGCTGGAGATTTTCGTCAGTGGAGTACCCGAAGCCCGCCAAGTCCAGCTCCGCCAGCTCCTCATCGATGGCTACAGCGATGTTGATGAGGCCTTCCGTCCAGAGCTCCACCGTGGCCTTGAAGGTGTTCTGAGTCTCGGCGGCCCTCGTCAGCAGCTCCTCGTTGCCCTTGACCTCTTTCTTCAAGTCATCCTCTCGCCTCTTGGCGGCGTCCAGCGTCTCCGTCAAGGTGGCCAGCTTCAGCTCCAGATCAGCGTTCGAGTCCTTGGCGGTGTTCAGTTCCTTGATTTTGTCGGGAAGTTGAACTTGCAGATCGCCATGGGCAAGGGCATCCTTCTCACGCTCGCGCTGGAGTGCGGAAAGCTCTTCGTTTTTCCCTTTCATGTCCGCCTCCAGCTTCGTCACCTTCACCTCTAGCTCCTTCTTGGCGGCCTCAGCAGCCGCGGCGGAATCCTTCGCCTCCTTGAGTGCCCCGCCAAGTGATTGCTCCCGGGCCTCGAGCTCCTCCTCGTGGCTGTCCAGATTAACGTTCTTCTATGTCAGTTCACCTTCCCGCCTGGACAGCTCCTCGGTGGCGAGCCTCTGCTGCTCCTCGGCTTCAACCTTTTCCAGGATGAACGCCTTCTTCGCCTCGTCAAGTTGCGCCCTTTCTTCCGCAAGGGAGCGGAGGGCCTCCTGGTTGCGGCTCTTGAGCTCCTCCGCGTGCTTCTCTATGTCAACTCCCGCCCGCGCGACAAGCGCTTCCCGGGACTCAAGCTTCGCTTGCCGGGCACGGTAGAGTGACACCAACTTCCGGAGCAACTGCTCCTCCTCGGACTCGCCACTGCTGCTGCTGGGCGCGTCAACCACTGCCAGCCCAGCAGAGGCGAGTACTTCCCCGTCAAACTCCTCTCCTTCGACAGGCGCCCTGGAGCTCGACGCCCAGGGAAGCTTGATGTACACGCCCTCGCCGGCCTTCAAGTAGGCGCCTGGCTGGGGCTCCTCGGAGCCTGGCGCTGCATCAGCGGCGGAGGGGTCGGCGGTCGGTGCAGCGCCTTGTGCTCCTGCGCCCTCCGGGTCGTCAGTACGATCGCCGGACCCCTCGCCAGCTCCTGCACCAGCAGCCTTGGCGGCTTCTTCGTCGGCGGGTTCATCAGCGCCGGCCTCTTCCTCGTCAGCGGCGGCATTTTCAGTATTGCCGCGTGCGCCTTCATCGCCGGTGGCCTCAGTCTCCATTGGGTCCGCAAGAGGGGGATCTGAGGATAGGAAGAGGAAGGAAAAGTCAAGCAAAGATCCAAAAAGAAGATCAGAAGAAGAACCCAAGGGAAGATTTCCGACAAGGAAGGTTACTTGTGCTGGGCTCTGTGACAATGGGTTCCTCCACCAAGGGCTCACTGGTTCCGTCCCTTGCTGGGGACCTCTCCCTTGCCGGGGAGCGCTCCCTTGTCGGGAAATCGCCCCTTGGCGGCGTAGTCGAAGCAGAAAGCACCTCCGGGGCAGTTTCTGATTGCTCATGATGGGCCTGTTTTGCTCCTACACGAATGAATCAGCAATCAAGATGTCAGCAAAAGAAGAAGCACCCATGCGCGCCCCACAACAGGAAGTGAACCCAACACTTACGCTGGGGGCTGTGCTGGGGGCTGCTGCGAGGAGAAGGAATCGGGTCCGTCAAGGTGGTCTTGGACGTGTCTTCTGCCATCACAGCAGGATCGTCCTCGATGACAACCACGGGGACCTTGGCCCTCTTCGCCGCTCTCTCGGCCAGAGTCCTGTAATAGAATAGGGATTCAGAGAGAAGCAAATCAGATACAAGACAAACAACAACAAAGATCAAAGAAAAACAAGCACAGTGAGAAGAAAGCCTTACTCCTCCTCTTCTTCCTCCTCGTCAGAGCTCAGCGTAGAGAGGTCGAAGTCTGGTACCCTTTCTGCGCGGCGAGGTGCAGGAGTAGGCTCCCTTGGACGTTTGCCGGGAGCTGCGGCAGGATCGGGCGTGGCAGCCCGGGAAGACCCCGCCTCAGTTGTCGGCACGGCCTGAGATGCTCCCGCGGTAACGGTACTTGCCGCGGTGGAGCGCGTCCCACGACGCTGCGGCTGTTGGCCTGCTTGCCGCCCTGCTGTATCTCCAACTCGACGGAGGCGCCTTCTTGGTTGGAATTGGGGCTGCGCTGGGGGCTCCGCCTGCGGCAAGCTGCTCGAAGATGGCTGGCCGCTCGCGCCCTCGGCGGGCTCGCTCGCTTCGGCTTCGGGCTCCCCCTCGCCAGCGACCTCTCCGGCAAGGTCTTCCTGGTCGGCAAGGCTTGCCGCCTCGGCCGCCTCTGCCTCCTCCAACGTGAAGCCAAACTCGCCCGCGGCGGCGGCTGCCGCCGCCCTTCGGCCCTGGTGGCGATGTACCGCATCTCGTCGTCGGTGGTGTCGCGGGTGAGGAGCCTCTGCTCGTCGGCATTGACTGCTATCTCCGTCAAGCCATCGAAGAATTGCCGCACGACGTCGTCGGCGGGCTCCATCCAAGTTGGGCTTATCCCGTGCGAGTCGCACTCTGGCATCATTGCGCAGATGCGATCGCGCTAGGAGTTGTTGCACAATGGGATGACACCCTGCAGCAACCGGAACCACTCTGGATGGTTGGCGTCATGCTTGAACAGCTCCTTCAGCATCCCGTCAAGCTCCAGAACTGTGAAGTTGAAATTGAGGCCTGGACGCAGCCTCATGATATCCACCGGGCCGCCAAACAGCCAGGCGGGCCTCCCCCTCTTCTGCAGAGGGGTGATGCGACGGCGAAGGAAATCTGCGCCAACTGCCCCTGCTGTGAGCCCGGCAAGCCTGAGCCGGAGGATTCAGGTGGTGGCAATCTTCAGCTTGGCGTCGTCCGGCGACAGAGCGCTCCAGTCGCCGCCGCGCACTACCCGGGTCTGGCGCAGGTTGGTGAATGGCTGCGGATTGGCATCAGCGATCCAGCACCACTCCGCCCTCCACTCATCCCACTTGCTGCGGAGCTCGCCCGCCAGATACAACTCCTTCATGCCGATTCGTGAGGTCCAGGCGATCCCGCCAGCCAATGGCTCTCCTTTCTCGGCTCGGGGGGTGAAATAGTGGCAAAAAAGAGCAACACTTGGGTGGATGCCAACGAAGTTCTCGCAGAGGTGTGCGAAAACCGCCATTGTCAGAATGGCGTTGGGGGTGAAATCAAGAAGATGAAACCCGTAGGTATTCTTGATGTCGCAGAAGAAGTCAGAAAAAGGTGGGCAGAGCCTGCAATAGAAGAACACAGGAAAGAAATGGTACCCTTTTGGGCACCGCTTCGATTTAGAAGCTTCGGCGGAGAGCACCGGCGTGCGCGGATGCGCCCGCGTCTCCGTCGACCAGAAGAGGTAGAACTCCTCCCGCAGCGCCTTCGGGGTGAGCTCGGGGGGGGGGGGGGAAAGCACTCGCTCCTTGCGCAGCGCCTCAAGCCGCAACGCCTCGGCCGATTTTGTGCTCGACTTTGAGCTCTTGCCGGTCTTCGGAGCCATGGCGGAAGTGGCGGGGGAGCGCGGAGGTGTTGAGGGCGACGGCGGCGACGAGCGGCGGAGCGCTGCTCTCTTTTGGCTTGGGAAGCGGAGGGGAGCGGCGGAGCTTTCGGAGGAAGGAACTGCAAGTGGCGAAGGCGGGGGAACGGCCCTGTTTTCTCTGCTTATAAACAGGGGAGGCGAACGTTACGCATTTCCTGATTTAAGTATTGCCCATGATCTCTCCCACGACGCCGCGATTGACGCGTGCCGTTTCGGGAGGACGCGGTGGATACGGAGTAGATTTGGTTTGGACCCAGGCCACGCGTGCCCGTGCCCTGTTTTGGGCCTGGCCCAACAGCGCTCGGCACCGTGTATGGCCCAGGCCCGGGGGCTCCTGTCGGTGTACTAAAGTAGGGGTACCTTAGTATCCCGAACTTGTGCATGGGCAGTCGCAGCACCCCGCGGCAAGGCTTGCCGGGCGTCCGCCAAGACCCTTCGTTATTCCTATTACTGCCATTCAAGAACAAAGTGTTAACTGAGAAGACAGAGTCCCGGCAGGAGAAGCTTGCCGGGAAGGACAAGACCCCGGCAAGAGGAGCTTGCCGGGAAGGCCAACCAAGACACAGCGAGCGGCAAGCTTGCGGGTGCGACAAGACAGCGACCGCGGCAAGGCGCTTGCCGCGGCGAAGCCACCACTCTGCACCCACGCTCCAGCGCATCCGACGACGTGTCACCGTAGGATCGCTCCTGGTGCACGTGGCGGGTAGCTCTGCAGCCAAGCGGTGCGAGGTGGCAAGTGAAGATGACAAGGAGGCCATCGTGGCGATCGGTGGTGCCCCTAACGGTCGTTTCCTACACTGTTTGAGCGACCGGACGGGAATTAAATGCCCTTGTCCCCTGCCGTCAGAGTTAGGTAGGGGGCACTGTTGATAGCGGTTGTACCAACCCCCGTTTTTACTTTTTTACCCCTCTCTCTATGCTGCCACCTGTCGGTGACCCCTTTAGACTATAAAAAGGATGCCCATGCGCACGTAGAAGGGGTTCGACTCATTCGAAGCTACAACACACATACTCTCTCGAGCAAGAACAGAATAGAAACACAAAGCAGCAGTAGGAGTTTTATCTCTCCGGAGAGCTCCGAAGCTGGGTAAAAATCCCTCGCGTGCTTCGCCTCGATCTGCTCTTCGTGCGCCCTCCGCTCCCTTGCCGGACCGAAAAGGGGCCCTGCCCCATAGGTGTTCGTTTCCCACGACAAACACCATGAAGGCTTACGATTCTGTTGATGTAGAGGCTGGCTAGCTGGTTTCCCTTGTAAGTTGTTTTGACCGGAATGAAATGGGCTACTTTGGTCAAATGGTCGACTATGACCCAGATGGAGTCATGTCCCTTATTTGACCTAGGTAATCCAGTGATGAAGTCCATTCCGACTTTATCCCATTTCCACTCGGGAACCTTGAGTTGTTGGAGCAATCTAGCAGGTCGCTGATATTCAGCCTTGACTCTCTGGCATACATCACACTTTGCAACATAGGTGGCAATCTCCCTTTTCATCCCGTGCCACCAAAATCTTTCCTTCAGGTCTTGATACATCTTGGTTCCTCCAGGGAGGATGGAATACGGGGTGTCATGAGCTTCTTGCAAGATCAGATTCTTGAGCTCAACCTTGTTGCGGACGCAAATGTGATTCCCAAACCACACAACTCCTTGCTCATCTTCTGCGAAACTTGGGGCTTTGCCCGCCTTGATCTTCCTCTTGATGCCTTCAATACTTTCGTGCTATCATGCCCAATATGCGACCCTATCCAAGAGGAACTCGAAGGTCCCACCAAGGATAGACCCGCATATTGAAACGCTTTTGCAAGGTGGATATCATTACATCAACATTACATAAATAGATGGGGATACATACAAAGGCATACCATGCCACACGAATACAACATCATCATAAAAGAGATCAACATCCGACTACGGATGATACATAAACAGAAACTCAAACAATATCCACCCTGCTAGCCCAGGCTGCCGACCTGGAACCTATCCCCTGATCGAAGAAGAAGCAGAAGAAGAACTCAACGCACGCAAGCATCGCTCTCGCGTCATGATCATCGCATAACCTGTACCTGCAACTGTTGTTGTAGTAATCTGTGAGCCACGAGGAACTCAGCAATCCCATATGGTAAACACAACATGGTAAACACACCACACATGGACAAGACACGATGCACAACAAGCATGATGCATGACAAAGCGACATGAAGCTACTCATGGCAAGAGAAGATGCAAACAAGAACAACACATCAAGGCAAGTTTAAATGAGGCCGGGAACAACATATAACAATTCTGGTAAGTCCTCATATGCATATTTAGAAATTGGTCCATAACTGAATAAACATTAAGTTGAAGTTGTTAAACAGCAAGTTAAAGAGCACCAAGAGTATCTACACGAAATTCTAGTCAAGTTACATATAAAGTTCATTAGATTCGGAGCTACGGCCTAGAAGATATGAGCAAAACAAGTTAAGCATGGCATTGATGCAAAATGCACCCAAACATCAAGCAAACACCTCAAAAAAAGATGCAACATGATAATATGAAGCTACATGCAAAATCAAGCAAGTTTCATATAGAGCACACTCAAAACGGAGCAACGGTTCAACACACACACACACTATACAAGTCATAGCCACAATCTGTCCAAAACAGCAACTAGGCATATTGGAAGCATCAAAACAACAAGCTACAGCATCCCAACATAATAACAAAAGGCATGGGCATGAAGTACAGGTAAAGCAAAACAAAACATGAACACTGAGCTATCTCCACAAATCACTAGAACATGCTCCAAAACACATGGTAAGATTGCAAATAATAACAGTTTCAGACTAGCAGAAATAACATCAGGTTGCAATGTTTAGAGCTATCAAACAACATGTTACAGGAACATATAATGGCAAACAAAGGCATGGCATGATACTACTAAATGCATAGAACAACAGTCCCTTACTGACCATGAGCCAAAAAGGCATAGAAAATATGATGGCACCCATGTAAACATAGCATGTTATATGACAGATTCAAACATGGCAGGAAGAACAATAAGTAGGCATGTTGGTGAGCTTGAACAACTCACCACAGAGCAATACATGGCATGGCAAGGCAACCAATAGTAAGAAGACAGGTTTATGATGCCAAGCATGGCAAGAGCAAGTTCATAGGGTGCATGGATCACTAGGAAACAATCATGGAAACATTGAACTTAATGTTAACAGGCTGACAGGAACATCATTTAGCAAACTTTAGAGCAAGATAACAACATGATACAACAGGCTATAATTGCAACCAAGGGCATGAATAGATATAGCAAGACATGTAGATCAAAACATGTTTATAGAACAGCTCCAGATTATGCATAGAATGATTAGTAGCAACATGTTAACATAGCAACAAAATATAACAGAATCTGTCAGGAAAACAGCAACAGCAAGTACACTACTTAACAAGCTCGATTCACTCACCACAAGTCATTGCATGACAATATAAGCATAGCATCATCAAGAAGGCATGTTAGTGAAACAAACCAAGGCAAGAACGAGTCCATAGCATGCAAGGATCAACTATAGCAACCTTGGCCAATTTGAATAACAAGTAAACAATCTGCCAGGAAAATTTTTGAAGCAAAAGTAGAGCACTCAAATGACATGCTAGACTACTCCATAATTGCAAACAAGGGCATGAATGGATAGACAATAACCATATGTTCAAAACACCCTTACTGAAGTATCTCAAAATATGCATGGATCCCTCTGTAGCATCAAGTTTACATGGCATCAAAATAACAGCAGAACAGGGACTAAAATCAGCAATATCACGAAGCCTAGTTTGCATGCTTGTGCTAGTCACCACATTGATCACAAAAATACATGGCATACACCCCTGGATAGATGGCATGGCATAGATCAAAACACATGGTGACATTAACCTCATAGGATGCACACATCAATCATGGCAAAAATGACAAATGAGCAAGTTATAACAGTTTCAGCAGATTAACATCAACATGCACTCTTCCAATAGCATTTCGGGCATCAAGATGAGCTCAAATGAAAATGACGCAATGAATGAAATGAAGTACTCGTCGAGACGAACAATTTGACATATTACACGCGCAAAACGGAGCTACGGATGCAGAGATACAGCATGATGAACATGGCATGATTATGTAAATATTTCGGGGACTTAGGCGTTTCGGGGTCAACCTCGGGCACGGAAATCGAGGATGGCCGGAGAGCTCGCCGGAGTAGACAGGGAGACGCCGGGGAGAGCCAGAGATGGCGGATCCGGGCCGGATCTCGCCGGATCCGGCCGGATCTGGGCGCTGGGAGGCAGAGGAGGACGCGGCGCGGGGCCGGCGGGCGACGGGCGCGGGCGACGACCGGCGAGGCGCGGGGCCGGCGGGCGGAGCCGCGGGCGAAGCAGGCGGTGGGGTCGGGCGCGCTCGGTGAGGAGGAGCAGCGGCGGACGACGCCGGGACGACGGGCGGCGGAGGGCGGCCGGCGGCGGGGCGAGCCCGGCCGGCGGCGGCGCCTCGGGCGCGGAGGCGGCGGCGGGCGCGGTCGGGCCACGGGGGCCGGAGGACGGGCCGCGCGGGCCGGCGGCGCGGGGCGGTGGCGCGCGGAGGCAGAGGCCACGTGTCACGCACCCGTTGGCTGCGGGCGGCGGCGGCGGACATGTCCGGCGGGGTTCGGACGTGTCCGGCTGCGGGAGGAGGAAGAAGCTGGGGTTTGCACCGCGAATTTCGGAGGAGGGGCTAGTTTTATAGGTAGAGGGAGCTAGGAGAGTCCAAATGAGGAGCGGTTTTCGGCCACGCAATCGTGATCGAACGACCGAGAGCATGGAGGGGAGTTTGGTGGGTTTTGGGCCACTTTGGAAGGGGTGTTGGGCTGCAACTCAAAGAGGGCTTTACGGTTACCCGGTTGACGGTTGGAGTATCAAACGACCTCCAAATGGCACGAAACTTGACAGGCGGTCTAGCGGTGATATACCAAGGCCGCTTGGCAAACCTCGGGCCATTCCGAGAAAGTTTAACACCCACACACGAAGAGAGTCAAGAAGGGGACGCCGGGTCACATAGGAGTGCCGGATTGCAAAACGGACAACGGGAAAAATGCTCGGATGCATGAGACTAACACGTATGCAAAATGAAATGCACATGATGACATGATATGAAATGCATAAGATGACATGGCAAAGTGCAACACGCAAGCAAATGACATGGCAACAATGGCGAATAACTGGCAGACACCTGGCGCATCGAATCCGGGGCGTTACACGTGCCCCTCCTGAGCTTCCTTAATAACATCCATCAAGGTAGGCCTAACTTCGAGGTTGGCCAAGAATCCTGGTGCAACCAGTTCCAACCCAAAGCTTTCAAGTTATTCATACAAGGCGGGTAGCTTGTCCTTAAGCATAGCATTCAAGGAACAAGCCTTTCTGCTTAATGCATCAGCTACCACATTAGCCTTCCCAGGGTGGTATTGAACACTGAGGTCATAATCTTTGATCAACTCTAGTGATCTTCTTTGCCTCATGTTCAATTCCTTTTGAGTGAAAATATACTTCAGACTTTTGTGATCCGTGTATATCTCACACCGCTTCCCTAGGAGGTAATGTCGCCATGTCTTCAGGGCATGAACCACTGTTGCTAACTCAATATCATGAGTAGCATAGTTCTCCTCATGAGGCCGTAGTTGCCTTGAAAGGTAAGCTACGACTCTGCCTTCTTGCATCAGAACACCTCCCAATCCGCTTCTTGACGCATCACAATATATCACAAACTCCTTGTGTATATCTGGTGTGGCCAGAACTAGGGCGGTGGTCAGTCTCTTCTTCAGCTCCTGGAAGCTCTCTTCGCACTTCGGCGTCCACTCAAACTTCTTGTCCTTCTTCAAGAGCTGAGTCATGGGTTGGGCAATGCTTGAGAATCCTTCAACGAACTTGCGGTAATATCCCGCGAGTCCGAGGAAGCTTCTGACTTCCTTCACATTGCTTGGGGATTGCCATTCAGTCACGGCTTCAATCTTAGCGGGATCGACTAACAATCCTTCTTCGGTTAAAACATGACCCAAGAATCCAACTTCACGCAGCCAAAATTCACACTTGCTGAACTTGGCATACAGTTGGTGCTCTCGAAGTTTGTCTAGGACCATCCTCAAGTGTTGCTCGTGCTCTTCTTCCGTCTTCGAGAAGACAAGAATGTCATCAATGAAGACAACGACAAACTTGTCCAAATATTCCATGAAGACCTTATTCATGAGATACATGAAGTAGGCCGGGGCATTGGTTAATCCAAAGGACATGACCGTGCACTCATACAGGCCATATCTGGTTACAAATGCTGTCTTCGGAATATCTTGGGGTCTGATTTTCAGCTGGTAGTACCCAGATCTTAGGTCGATCTTGGAGAACACCTTGGCCCCATTGAGTTGATCAAACAGATCTTCAATCTTGGGAAGTGGATACTTGTTCTTGATTGTAACTTCATTGAGGGAGCGGTAGTCAATGCACAAGCGGATGGTACCATCCTTCTTTGCCACAAACAGAACAGGTGACCCCCAAGGGGAGGCACTAGGGCGGATAAATCCTTTCCTCAACTATTCTTCCAATTGTTTCTTCAATTCTGCTAACTCTTCCGATCCCATTCTATACGGCTTCTTATAGATGGGTCCTGCTCCAGCTACGAGCTCGATGATGAATTCAATGTCTCGGTCAGGAGGCATTCCCGGTAGCTCATCAGGAAAGACATCGGGGTATTCGCATACTACCGGCACTTGCTCCAATCCAACTTCAGTCAGACAGTTGACCTGGTTGGCTTGAGCAGAGGAGGGGTTGGAGGCAAATTTAACTTCGACTCCTTGGTCATTGGTCACCGTGACAGTCCGGTTGGCGCAATCTATCAAGCCTTGGTGCTTGATGAGCCAATTCATTCCTAAGATCACATCCATGCCTTGTGATCCTAAGATGATAAGGTCTGCTAGGAAGTCTACCCCATTAATGATAATCCCGACTCCTTTACATCCTATCTTAGCTGTCATCTCTGCTCCGGGGGTTTGTACCGCCATAGGGTTTTTCAGAGGTGTAGGGGTCATGCCACTTTTTAATGCAAACTTTTGGGTGACAAATGAATGCATGGCTCCAGAATCAAACAAAACAGTTGCGGGTGCTGAATTGACAAGGAACGTACCCAACACGACGTCCGG
Source organism: Triticum timopheevii (assembly GCA_963921465.1). Lineage (NCBI taxonomy): Eukaryota > Viridiplantae > Streptophyta > Magnoliopsida > Poales > Poaceae > Triticum > Triticum timopheevii. The sequence continues at coordinate 119,392,366 of OY997262.1, forward strand.
GTCTTCCTGGGCTTCTTCTGCAGTGACATGATTCACACGCCCCTTGCCGTTGTTAGGCGGGTTGCGGGGAGCTTGGTTCCTTGGTGGCATTCCACGGCCTTGTCCTGGGTTCTGCACATTGGGGCGCGGGGCGTCGGGCTTCTTGTTGGGGCAATTCTTGGAGTAGTGTCCTGGCTAACCACATCCGAAGCATGTGACTTGGTTGGGGTTGCTGCTCTTGCCAGCATTGTTATTGGGGTTGTTGTAAGCTGGCCTGGGGTTGGCATACTGCTGAGGTGGATAGTTGTTGCGGGGTGCAGGAGCTCTTGGCTGCTGATAGGTTGGCTTGACCGAGGCTGGCTGCCACAGGCGAGGCTTCTGGTTGCTGGAGCTACCCTTGCTGATCATCTTGCGCTTACGGGTGTCATCCAAAGCACGTCGCTTGTCCTCAAGCATGAGTGCCTTGTTCACCAAATCAGGAAAGGTCGGGCAATCACACACAACAAGCGAGTACTGCAGAGTCTGGTTAAGGCCTTCCATGAAGCGCTCCTTTTTGGCAGCATCAGTGCTGACATCCTCAGGGGCATACCTTGAGAGAACACTGAACTTCTGCATGTACTCCTTGACAGTGCTACTACCTTGTTTCAGGGCTCGGAACTCACGCTTCTTGATGGCCATGATTCCAGAAGGAATGTGGGCCTTGTGGAATTCTGCCTTGAAGTTATCCCAAGTGATGTTTTGCTCAGCATGCATAGCCTTGAATCCATCCCACCAAGCTCTGGCGGTTCCCCTGAGACAATGGGCAGCATACGCCACCTTCTCACGGTCCTCAGTGCATCCGACTAGTGCCAGCAGATCCTAAATGGTGCGGACCCAGTCGTCTGCATCCAGGGGTTCAGCAGTCTCGATGAAGGTGGGTGGTGCATGCTTCTTGAACTCCACCAACGTGGAACGTCCATTGCCGTGTCCCGCCGGCTGGCGATTGACAGCTTGAGCAATCATCTGGAGGGCTGCAGTGTTGGCTTGGCATTCCTCTCGGAAGGCTTGGAGAAGCTGAGCCATGTCCATGTTTGGAGGAGGTGGTGGTGGTGGTGTCTATCCTCGGGCTTGGTCCTGGCTGACTCCTGCTTCCGCAGAACCTCCGGCTTCTTGCTGCTGGGTAGAGGTACCAGTACGTGTTACAACTTCATCCTGTTGGAGCGGTCAAGGTCTCATGATTGGGAAAATAAAATGAGGGAAAGCAATATAGATGGGATGCCTAGTAAAGGGGTGGGTGTGACACAGTTTTAAGTTAAACAAGGGCCAGAAGGGCCAAACTCATGCATTAAAACCAAATGGGGGAATCTAGTCGTTTACAAGTTCCCGAAGGGAAAGTACGACTTCATCAAAGCAAGTTAAAAGCAAACACAACATAACATGGTTTCACATGAACCATTGCAAGGACTCGACTTCGCATAGGGGTACACGACCTATCCTACCATAAGGGTTACAAACCGGCCTACCCTAGTCCTGAACAGTGTCTAAGTGGTGGAATGCTCGGTCGCGTATTCCGGCTCCTTTGGGTCTTCCTCCTCATCTTCATCTGTCTTAGTCTCTTCGTCACTTGAGGGAGTGGGGGAGTGGAGGAGCTGAACACGGCGCTGCTTCGTCGGAGGTGCCGTGAAGAAGTTGCGATATTCCTTCGCCGTCATACAGCATGGCTGAGATGATCCCTTGGCATGCGTGACCTGTGGGGGTCGCCCGCCTCGATAGGCTACAACGGGCTGTCCAGGGGGTGCTCCATCCTTCTTGATCATGTCCGCCTTTATCTGAGCTAGGAGGAGGAGTTCCTTGGTCTCGTGGGGTTCCTTCCGAAGCTCCATCGACTCCGAGGCCAGGTGCTGTGCCAGGCTGTCGGCACACAAGCTGAAGTAGGTCTGGAAGCAGAGAGAAAGTCCTTCGTCCATGGGTGGGGCTGGCGCGCTGCTCTCGTCATCACCTTCCTTGTGATAAGGCAGGTAATGAGTGGCTGGCTCACTTGCCATCTCTGGCAGGAGATCCCGAAGGCGAGTCAGCGCCTTGAGGGCAGCAGTCTCAACGGCGAGGAGCAGGGTCGCCATCTGGGGCCCCTCAAAGAACCAGCTCGTCGGGGAGTCGTTCGCCCTCACGACTACCTCCACGTGATACTCCTTCTTAGTGTTGTTGATCCAGTGCTCGTGGTAGGAGAAGGTGGGGGCTCGAGTGAACTGGCACTTCCTGAGGCTATCCTCAAGAAGCACGGGAAATCCGGTGGTCAGGAAGTCCTCAGGTACGACGGCCATCTACAAAAGTATGTCGTGGCGGACTGGGAGGCCACGAGCACCTATGGGGCAGGAGGGCCCCTTTCTCGTTCGGCAGGGGAGCGGAGGGCGCACGCAGATCAGATCGAGGCGAGGGAGCACGCGGGGGATTTTTACCCAGCTTCGGAGCTCTCCGGAGAGATAAAACCCCTACTGCTGCTTTGTGTGTTGTATTTGTTCTTGCTCGAGAGAGCAGGCGTGGCGTCGAATCAGTCGAACCCCAAGCTGTGGAACCAAAATTCTGAACCCCCTCTACGTGCGCATGGGCCTCCTTTTTATAGGCTAAAGGGGTCACCGACAGGTGGCAGCGTAGGAAGAGGGGTAGAAAGGTAAAAACGCGGGTTGGTACAACTGCTACCAACAGTGTCCCCTAACTAACTCTGACGGCAGGGGACAGGGGCATTTAATGCCCGTCCGGTCGCCCCAACAGTGCAAGGAAACGACCGTTAGAGGCGCCACCGATCGCCACGATGGCCTCCTTGTCAGCTCCTTTTGCCACCTCGCACCGCATGGCTGCACAGCGCCTTGCCACGTGCTCCTGGGATAGTCCTGGGGTGACACGTCGTTGGATGCGCTGGAGCTCGGGTGCAGGGCGGCCTTGCCGCGGCAAGCGCCTCGCCGCGGCCCTTATCTTGTCGCACCAGCAAGCTTGCCGCTCGCCGGGCCTTGCCGGGACGCGCGGGGCGTCGCGGCAAGTTTACTTGGAATGCCTTGAGTGGCCTTCCCGGAAAGATCCTCTTGCCGGGGCCTCTTCTTCTTCCCGGCAAGCTCCTCTTGCCGGGGCCTTGGTTGGCCTTCCCGGCAAGCTCCTCTTGCCGGGGCCATGGTTGGCCTTCCCGGCAAGCTCCTCTTGCCGGGGCCTTGGTTGGCCTTCCCGGCAAGCTCCTCTTGCCGGGGCCTTGATTGGCTTTCCCGTCAAGCTCCTCTTGCCGGGGCTTTTAGCTTTAGTACTTTGTTCTTGAATGGCATCTTAAGCAGCCATCGAGGATCTTGGCGGATGCCCGGCAAGCCCTGCCGCGGGTCGCTGCAACTGCCCGTGCACAAGTTCGGGGTACTAAGGTACCCCCTACTTTAGTACACCGACAAAGTGGAAGGGGAAGGGTCAATAAAGGGAATGTGACCTATGTTTGGGATACTATCTGAAAACATAGGTATACAGGTAATTTCGTGGATAGTCTCACCCTAACTAACGTCCATGCTAACTAAGGCTTCCTACAGTCAGGATGGCTCTGATACCAGCTCTATGGGGACCCTGACTCATAAGTCGAGATCACCGAATGCATGTGTACAGTGATCCCAGAGATCAATGCTCACTGAACACGCAGAAGCTGAATAACAAGAGTCTTACATCCTTACATACCGTCTTACACAAATTATGACCATTATGGTCAAGTCTTACATTGGTAAAGCCTTAAGGGCTAAACATCAAATGAAACACATGCAGCGGAAATCTTCGTCGATAAGTAGAACCCATGCCATCTGCCTTAACCCAACATGCATTCTGACTGGGAAACGTCCTAGTTCGCATGTTCGTCTCCAAAGAACTCTTCTTCGAACTCCGGTTCTTCCATGCCTGGTCAATTAAATAACCAGTGGCAAGCCAATGAGTACTTTGAATGTACTCGCAAGCAACCCATGTTTTGGTTCAAGATACAACAATGCATGATATAGGTAAATTTTTGCAGAAAGCTAGTTTTGAGTACAATGACATGTTCAACAACTTTGTAAGACATGCATCAAGGGAATTCAAGTAACCATGAGGACAGGTTATAGATATCAGCATAAATAGAGCGGGCACCAACCCATCTCAATCATGTCAAGTCCCTTGACTTGACCCAAGTCATTTCATCAACACACACGCTCGGGTTGTAAACAAGTGGACGTGGCCCAAGAGCGGTTACCCAACTATCCTTGACCGTGGACACGGCTATTCGAATAGTTTTACACTCTGCAGAGGTTGCACACTTTACCCACAAGATCCGGGGAACTTCTGTGTCATCCACGACCCGCGATACCTCAAGTACCCGGGGTAAGCACCCGATCACTACCTTTCCCTAGACGACACTAACATGGAGTCCACTCGATTGGTAGTAACCCCCGTGCCCAACATTATCACATAACATTTTCGTGGAGCCACGCTCCATAATCATCTGACATCACAAGCACGGGGTACCAACGGTGTGTCCGGTGCCCCATAAAAATGTTCTTGGTCGCCCTACCTGGAACGACCCCGTCCCGAGAGAGCGCACCAACAACTTTCCCGTCACTAGTAATGCAGGCTCCAAGCTAGTATCGGTCTAGGTACTCAATAATGCCCTTTCCCATATAAGGGTAGAGTGGTTGCGCATGTAAGGTTGGAATAATGGTCGCAACTTAAACCAATCCGTTTAGAAAACAACAAACACTTGCCTCGGTACACCACTTCGTCATCAAGTGGCTACCCATCTCATCATCTCCCCTGGGCATAAGTGGCACCCGGTGGGGTTTTCGAAAAGACTTTTGAAAATACTTTGTCTCCTTCACCATGCATAAACCCGTCCCTTTTTGCATAGCAACTACTTTAGCATCCTATCTACTCCCACCGGCATAACCCTCATAAGAAGGTAGGGTCGTGCACAATGCAAGTATCAACGAGGAAGTAACAGAGGCAACCAACCCACGTGGTTCACCATCTCATCATAATTCCAATGCAACAATAATAAAGAGCTATATGACATGCATAAAAAGGGTTTCTTAGACATGGTCAAAGGGATGCTTGCCTGGTTCAACGAAGTCTTTTGGGTCTTCAAAGTCTTCTGGTCCAACTCCTTCGTCAGCAACGCAATCTATCATCGCAAAATAATAACGAGGAAAATAAGGCAATAATAAAACAGAAAAACCAAAGTGCTCAGAAAAATGTCAACTTATTTTTGTAAAATACTAGGAGTAAAACTAGGAAGTGGAAAATTCTTGGTTTTGGATTTGGAGCTAGGGAAACAGAGTTGTGGATTTTCAAACAGAGATTCTATTGTTCAAATTTGAATTTAAATTTGAACAGAGCAGAAAAGTGTAATGGATGTGCATGAAAGTTACATCAATATATAGGTGGGATTATTCTGGGATTTTAGGAGTTGGAATTATTCTATTTGGATAAATATTTTACCCTGTGGAATTTTTGGAAGGGAGATAGAAAAAGAAAAATAAAAGTGGCGCTGTGCCACTGGGCCAGAGAGGCCACGGGCAGCAGGCCCAGAGGGGAAACCAGCCCGCGCGGGGCCGCCACGTCGAAGGTAAAGGCGAGGTACGCCTTCGGCCGACGGGCGAACCGGTGCGCGCGCACGTGCGTTTAAACCTGACGGGTGGATCCCACCCGTCAGGGTGTGAGGCTGACGGGCAGGGCTCGTCTACCTCCGTCCAGAGGCAACGACAAGCTCGCCGGCGGTGATACAGAGCACGGGGGGGTGCGCGGGTGGTACCGTTGGACTCGGGGGGATGTCGCCGTTCGGGTGGTGGTGGAGACGGTCGCCGGAGCAGCCTGGTTCGCCGGCGACGAGGTCACGCGGCGGAGGTGCTTCGGGCGTCGATGGATTCGGTCACTCCTGGCTGCAAAAGGAGTGGGGAAGAGAGGGGAAAGGGTCAGCGTGGCCGCGCGGTTCCAGATCGAGAGAAAACGGGGGCGGAGGAGGCCTGTACCGCGCGAACGCCGACGAGCCGAGGCGGCAGGGCCCGAGCTCGATCTCGAGCTCGAGCGGTTCTGGAGACCAACGGGTGGTATGGGAGGTGGATTAGGAGTGTGGGGGAGCGACAGGGTGAGAGAGAGGCTCGGGGTCGCCTTATATGGGCTGGCCGAGGTCCACCGTAGGCGTAGCCTACGGGTGCCCGCGGGATCGGCTCGGGTGGCCGTTAGAGAGGGAACGGAGGGCTCGGGGGTGTTCGTGGGAGTGGTGTAGGGTGCCAGGGAGAGACAGGAGGAGCGGGGCGAGCTGCACACGGGCCACAGGAGTGGCGCGAGCATTGGCCGAGCGGGGCGGCGCTCTAGCGCGAGCTGCAGGAGAGAGAGGAGGGCGCGGGAGCAAGTGGCTGGCCTGCTGGCGTGGAGCGGACGTCGAGGGACATCGACTGGCGCGCGGGGGAGGCTCGAGGTGGTCGGGGGACGCGGCGTCAACGGTCGGGTGCCCTGCCGGGCACTCTAGAGCGCGACTTTGGCCGGCATCCGCGGTTTTCCCGCGTCCGCGCGCGTCCACTTGCGTCTAGAGGCTGCAGGGGGCATGGGCAAAAGCTGGAGCGGCCCTTGGATGCTCTGGAGAGCTGTGGGGAGAGAAGGAGGCTGAGAGAGAGAGAGAGGGAAAGCTGCTGTCCAGAGAAGACAAATGGGGTTCCCCCTCCCTTCATCATTGTTTCCTCGGGCAAAAAAGCATCCAGGTGATAGAGAGGAATTAGGAGGGGTCGTGGTAAAAAGAAGGGCTCATGGAGATTAGTGGAAGTGGTCAAAAATGGAATTTTGGTAAAGTGGCAGAAGGTGTTTGATGCTTGTTTGGTTAAGCAAATGATCTCCAAATCCCATGATACTCCACAGGGTGAAATGACACATATAATTAGGGCCTTCCACCCATTTCGAGCTTATTTGGGCAAAGTTGCCAATGCAACTTTTGTAAACCCTAAAAATTGGCAGGAATGGACTTGTGTAGATCTAGTTGAGTAGATCACTTCTCCTTGATGCACCAATTGGTGTGGTGGCCTCATTTAGTCATGTGATCATGCTCACAAAAGTTGGGGTCAAGGAGAGAAAGTTGGTAGTACAAAGTAGTTCAAATTTGTTTCTGGTCAGAGAGGGTTTTGAGGCACTTTGACCAAGACATCCTTTTCTCCAACCTGTGCCATTTGGTCTAGATGCATTATTAGACCATTGGAGCATGTGCACCAAGTTTGAGAACATTTGGACATGTTTGGCAATGTAAAGTTGCTCAAACTTCAAAATGGACAGAAATGGTTTTGAGGGGATTTCATGGGGTTATACTATTCTCCTTGACATGACACTTGTCAAGACCATCAAACATGTCATATGTGACATGCTAGAATTTTCTAGGAATTTTTTGGAGAATATTTCCTTTGTAAACATTTCAAAAGCTTGAAATGTCCAGAAAGGGTTTTTGAGGGATTTGACCAATATTTTGAACATGACCATGTGTTGAAACTCTTATATATGGAAAATATATGTCCACTAAGTTTCCCTAATTTTTGTCAAATATTTTTGAAAAAATAAAATAATTTTTCCCTATTAAAGACCATTTCCGGCCTTAAGAAAAAGCTTTTAAATAAAATAGAGAAATAACTTTTAAAATTATATTTTTGTGGTTTATGGAAGTCCTATACCTAATAGGTTTCAAATATACTCTTTGAAATAATTTTCACACCCCAAATCAAGTACTTGCAGTGCAAACCTCAATTTAGGGGTTCTTGAAAAACTAATTTTAGAAAGTACTTTTTGGCCAAATTATTTTTGTAAGAAAATACTATATTGCACTATACACATGGCATGGTCATTGGGCAGAAGTTTGGGGCAAGGAGATGAAGTACAGAAGGTGGAGTAGTTGATTTTAAAGAGCACTAGAAAAGAAGCACAGAGAGAAAACCAACTCCAAATAAAAGCCAAATAATGCAAAAGTTTTTGTTGGTCCAAATTTTCATGATTTAGTAATGCAAATGAAATGTTACAAAGTGCAGGGTGTGACATCCCCCCTCCGGCAGGGTGCCGGAACGGGGTCTCGATTGGTTTTTGGTGGCTACAGAGGCTTGAGACAGCGGAACTCCCGATCTAGGTTATTTTTTGGAGGTTTCAGTATTTATAGGAATTTTTGGCGAAGGCCTCATGTCAGGGGGGTTTCCGGGCTGTCCACGAGGCAGGGGGCGCACCCAGGGGGAGTGGGCGCGCGGGCCACCCTCGTGGGAAGCCCGAGACTCTCCTGGCCCAACTCTTTCACTCCAGGGGCTTCTTTTGGTCCACAAAAAATCATCAAAAATTGGCACGTCAATTAGACTCCGTTTGGTATTACTTTTCTATAAAACTCAAAAACAAGGAAAAAACAGAAACTGGCACTGGGCTCTAGGTTAATAGGTTAGTCCCAAAAATGATATAAAAGTGTATAGTAAAGCCCATAAACATCCAAAACAGGTAATATAATAGCATGGAACAATAAAAAATTATAGATACGTTGGATATGTATCATTGGTCTACTTGTTTAATTTATGAATTTCTGAATCTCTTTAAACATTATTGACTCTTGCTAACATTTTACATAAAATTTTTGTGCCACTATCCTCATCGAGCTCCACCATAAGCTTTACTTGATAGGTGTGAGTGAACATGTCCGGTACCAATTCCACTATTCTTTCATTTCACATTGAGTGAAACGGGATACATCCTCAACATTGGGAAAAGCTAACTTGGTATTGTTCATGTAATTTCTTACTCACCTATACTCGAGTCTTGTGATGGATAGGCAAGTCATTTCACCTTTGGTCTACAACAACAACGATGAGTTCGATGTCACAAAAAACTCCACCGACGGCAAGATGCAAGCTCAAATGGAGGAGATCAAGGCCCTCATCAAGTCCTACAAGCAATCTTCCTCATCTTCGAGAAGACGCTCAAGAGCACATGCTTCCGAGCTACCATCTCCGACAAGATCACATCGGCATTGACACCATCACCAACAAGAACGTGAAGGTCAAGAGCTCAAAACCAACAACCGCTAAACGACTTCACCATCTCCCTTGGCATCTTCACCAAACAACTTCAAGGCATCTTCGCCTACGGACATACGACATTTTCGCCAACAAGCACCCCAAGACTACACTCAAGAGAAGCTCCCCAAGCTCAAGTCCACAACTTCCACGAGCTACTACGAATTCGACACCGACCACAGGATTCCTTTCTATGGGACTCAAGAACCCGAGGAGTATCTCGAGTGGGAGCGCTTGATGGACGACTACCTCAAGCTACATCAAGTTCATCCTAAAGATCAAGTGAAGTGCGCCATAAGAAACTTCCACGACTACGCATCAACATGTTGGCTTCACACACCTTTGGAAAACTATGACATGAGTTGGCCCAGGACGAAGAGAGCTATGCGGCGAGAGTTCGTGCCTCCAGCCTACACGAAACAACTTCGACGCAAATTGGAGAACACCATCCAAGGATCCAAGTCCATCGACACGTACTTCAAGGAGATGAAGAATGCCTTGCGACGAGACGGCGTGGACGACCCCATTTCGATGAAGTTCCACTTCATGATGGGATTGAACAACAACATCTCCAAGACTATCTTCCTCGAGAACTACAAGTCCCTCAACGACTACTACATTGGTGCTCTCAAGGCGGAACAGGAACTCATGAAGGCCAAGGCTTCTCCACCCCAAGCACACTTCGCAGCGACCGAGCTCTACGACAAGCATGAGGCTAGTAGCCCCACGATGTCCAAGCCTGACGACCTCCAAGATGATGCTCCCAAGTTCGACTTCACCGCCCTCCCTCTTTCTAGCATTGATGATGCCGAGTCTACCTCGACTCTTTTTCAAGATGGTGCGGTGACGAGTACGACTACGGAGACACTCAAGGACCAAGCTTTGGAGGTGAACGATAAGGTGGCGAGCAAGGATGATGCTTCCATCTTAGGAGGCTAGAGTGATGATGTGCCATCTTCGGCCTTCATCCACGGTGACGATGACGAGATGATCGAGCATTGGATTTTCCCTTCGGTCATGGAGGAGAGTGATGATGTGACATCTTCGGCATTCATCCACGGTGACAGTGACGAGATGGTTGAGCACGGGATTCTCCATTCGACCACGGTGACGTATGATGACTTGAGTGACTTTTGCCACCATATTGAGAGTTAGAGTGACTTCACCACTAGCCCCATCTATGATGAGTTGCCACAATTCCCATGTGAGGAGAGCCACAACCCCCACCACTTGAGTGAGATGAATGACTCCACCATACATGAGTTTGAGTGCAACTACTTTGAGGGAGTGAGTGAACCACCACATAGAGAGAGAGAGAGATAGTTGATAGGTCTTGTGAGGCCATTTGCTTTTCTAACAACTTGACCTCTACCTCTATTGTGTCTTCTCATTTGGTGCTAGGTCCCATATATGATGACGCGCCGATCCTCGATGACTTCATCCTTCCTTTGGACAAGACGATGGCCATGGTGGAATATGATGCACCCCCACATTGTTCCATCAAGATGAAGATGACCACCATTTAGTCTTTCCCACCTCACCTACACCACTTGAGTGGAATGAAAACGGTAACATAGGTGAAGGTGATGCTCTAGTCCCACTAGTAGACATTCTTGACATTGATTGCTTGCATGATGTTGATCCACCTAGTACCATGCTTCATGCTAGTATGATTTCCCCATGCGATGATTTGCCCATTTATGATGAGTATGATGATTCTCATGTGGAGTTTATTAGTTGTGATACAATGTTAAATAGGATTTCTTTTGACAATTCTTTACGTAACATCATGTATGGTAATACTCTTGACTTGTCATATGCTATGCATGAGATCCACCATATCTCTTATTTTCAATCTCATCATAGTGACTATGCATATGCCATTAAAATAAACCCAATTTGCTCATATGGCACACATGACAAGCCCATGGTTATTGGCATTCGTTTTTCTTGTGATGATATTGATATGATCCCTTTGCATCATTTATCTCATATGCCATACCATGCCCACCTAGCTTCGGATATGCATTGTTTTGGATGTTGTCCATTTTCTCCATATGATGTTTCCAATGTTGTTCATGAGAAGACCCCCATAGTTTCCTCATACATGTTAGGAGATTTTGATCCATCCCATCCATTGCATGATCCCAATAATTATGTGCACCATATGTTTCCCATGAATGAAAATGCTATTGATGTGCCATATAATTGTATGCTCAATTTGGATCCCCATCGTGTTATACATAACAACTATTCTTTCATGATGGATGACATGTTCTTATACCATGCATCAAATTTCTTTGAGTATTTCTTATCTTGTGCTAAATCACACGTGCACATACACATCATGATGGATGATGTGTGCATTTACCACGCACACCATTTCTCTGGTTTGTGTATCTTTTTGTAGGCACCAATGAATACTTGTCAACGTCGCAATCCCATGAGTTGACAAAACAAGCTCTAGAGAGCAATGATGACTTAGGATCCCGTGGATTGTTTTTCCCACCGCTCTCTTTGCGCCAAGACTTCGCGCATTCATTCTACATGGCCCTCACTTGGCTATGGGTTATTGTACATTATATATCCTTTGCCCATATTGTCATGTTCACTTTGCACGATATGTCCATTCCTATGCTTTTGCCATGCATTTGTGACCAATGCTTTGCTTTACACATGATGATTGACTCTAGTACTTGTATGTGTATTTGCAAGCTAGGTGGAGATATCACTTGTTATTGCCATGTTCCATTCATGACCCATTCCTATGATGATACTTTCATCTTGCTTTGTGCTCGTGCTTGCGATATGTCATGTGCATTGTCAATGCCTAGTATTTACTCACATGACATGATTGCCATGAGTTACTCTAGTGTGTTGCATCTTCGCTCCACTAGTTTGCACGAATTGATCTCTATGCTTGCTCATGTTGCATCACCCATGATTCATACTTGCTCATTTCATGCGGTTGATGACAACCATTACCATGATTTGCACATGATTCTTGTTGCTTCTTGTCATATACCTCCATGTGTTGCCTCTCTCATGCTAGATGATTTGCCATGTATTGAGTGCAATGATGCATTTAGCCTTGCTAATGAGATTGCCCCCATAGCATTCTCATATATGATTGCAGATTTTGAAATATTTTTTGTGAAGCATGCTTGTCTTCCTTCTTTGCACCATATGGATCGTGCCATGAACATAAAGATTGTTGCATCATATTATTCATGCACTTGTGCTTCTAACGGATATGTGCAAAAGAAGAGAACCATCATGATGGATGATATGTATATCTACCATGCACATACGCTATTTGTTTTGTTGTGTGCATGTGTAGGATACTTGGACTTTGTGTCGACTTCCACTTCACGTGAGTTGACCATTCGAGTTCTTGAGAGAGAGCCACATACATTCTACCACGAATCACTTGTACACCACATTTCCCACCACTTCGACATTGTGAAGAATTCAGATGGACACACTTTCAAGGTGACATCCTTCTTGAGCTTGGATATTGTGGATCATATTTCATGTGTTGCTTGCGCAATTTGCACGCATGTTCGAGATATTGCTTTCACCCATGATTGCCACATTTCCATGCTTCATGACATATACACCTTGTGTGTTGCATCCAATTCTTGGACTACTTGCTACTATCATATGGTTGGTTGCACCAATATCATTGCTTCACATACGCCATGTCCCATTGCTTATCACATGATTGAGTTGATTGCCTCACACATGTTGAACAATTGCTCTTTCCATTGTGCTGAGTGCCATACTATCTTCACTACACCATATGCATGTTATGCTTGGATTGTCTTGCATTTGACCCATGTGTTTACACACTTCATTTTATTTGGTGTTGTGAATGATTCTTATGCCTACCATAGACCTTTTATTGAGAAATATGTGAATTCTTGCTATGAACTTGAGGTAGATGCTTATTATATTGTCACACATATTTGCATCACTACCTCACATGCTTGCTTCCATGATGACCTTGATTTTGCTCACATTATGTGCTTTTATGCCAAGCCACTATCCTTTGTCACACCATATGCTATGCCTGATGACGACACTTGTTTGGTGAATCACCACTTGAATGCTTGGTTTTGCACTAACGCTAACCACATTTGTTTTTCCAAGTGTTTGTTATCCTTGCTCATTTTGAAGGAATCCCATGACGGTGCGACATTGGAGAGTGCCCATTGCGAGCTTGAAGATGATGAGTACTTGGTGAAAGTCCACTTCTTCACGGCGAAGCCATCTCTTTCCCATGGGGATTTGGTTTCCGATCCGAGGTCGGATCTTTCCCAAGGGGGAGGGGATGATGCGGAGCATCCTACGACATCACCATGTCAAGAGTCCGTTTGGCAAGTGACACGTGCGACCTCTACGTCACATACATAAAGGTAAATCATCTCCTTCACGTGCTCACTTGAACCCTTCGAGGATGGTATACTAATTGACACCCCTCTTGTGTGCATGCATAGGTATTGTCGGAACACTACGGACGACGAGGAGGAGTGCGAGTGCAAGTGTACAGCTACACCATCCATGAGGGAAGCGTGGAAGAGAAGACGGAAGAAGACGGAAGAAGAAGGATCTGCCTAGTCCGGAACGGGTGGTACTACCGCCTACCAAGCGGTACTACCGCTGATGCCACCCAAGCGGTACTACCGACCAGCATCCGCCCTACTACCGCTCAACCCGACAAACTCCAGTGATCCAGCGGTATAAGTCCGGTACTACCGCCCCTCCAAGCGGTACTATCGCTGACCGGTACTACCTCCCGAGGATCCAGTACTACCACCCTGCCTGTGCGCAGCCACGGGCCTTTGGCCTTGTATCCCTCTCCCACTTACCACTTCGTGGCTTAGACTATAAATGGACCACCTCCACCTCCTTTCTAGGGTTAGCATAGGTTTAGCTCATTTGAGATAGAGCTTTGCTCATCCATGATCTACTCCTCGTGAGAGACCACGGCCTCTTCGGAGAAGATCCATCTTGGATTCAATACCCCCTCGCGGGAAGATCCATCTATGATACCATCAAGACCTCCTCTTGGAGATGAACCTTACCTTGTATCTTTCCCTTTCTTGTTCATGTACCTTGTGGATCTTGTGTGTTTGATTGTCTAGTGGATGTGTGATTGGACTTGTTATTGAGTGTTTCCCCTTGTGATTTCTCTCATTCTTCCCTGTGTTCTTCATGTTCCTCATAGGGATCCACTACAATTGTGAAAGATCGGGCATCTAGGGTTCTACCCTACATCAGCTTTGCTCCTCCACTTGGTTACTTGTCCATCGGAGTCGAGCGCCTCTTCAAAGAAGATCCCCCAAGCGGATTCAAGACCCCGTTACGGGAAGACCCTTCAAGACCTCCTCACAAAGAAGACCCTTTGTATCGTCCCTTGTTACTTCGATTCGTGTATCTCTCTTTGTGTTTCGAGGATCTAGCACATGTGTAATCGAGTCTTGTTGGTTGAGTGATCTCTCTTGTGTTTCCCCTTGTTTTCCCCCTCGTGTTCTTCATAGGATCCCCTCCAATCATGAAAGATTGGGCATCTAGGGTTCTACCCTACATCATCTTGGTATCATGATCCACGTTGATCACATATTTGGAGCCCCTATCCCTATTTTCTAGCTTGATTTTGTTGTGTTCTTCCCTAATTCCGAAAATCCCCACCAAAAATAGCCCCAAATTTTTTTGTGATTTGTTGGTGTGATGAAGTTTTCTTGGATTTGATCCGTGGATTTGCTTTGCCACAAGTGGATCTACCTTTCCCCCATCATCCCCACCATTTCCATCCACAAATTCGCTCGGATTTAACCATTTTTTGCCATCCCCATCTCAAAATCCCGAGTTCATCCCGTGCCCGAAATCGCCCAGGCACCGGACGTCCGACCAGCGTCAGTCATCCGACCACCATCGGTCGTCCGACCATCCCTGACGAAACTGGAAATTTTCTGTTTGGTTTCCCCCTCCATTCCACCGCCACTTCTGCATACGCACTTGCACGCCACCACCGCTTTCCGCAACCACCATCACTCACCCGTTTCGTACTCTGACAAATTTGGACACGTTTTGGTCTTTGATTTTTGAGTTGCGGTTTCCGTTTCATAACATGTTTCGGCTACTTAGGGATGGTTCGACAACGACAACAGCACCTCTCATATTCATCATGGACATCAACCACTTAAACCTCGACCGTAAGAAAGAACGGTAACCTCTATCCTTTCATGGTAGATTCCTTGCCATTGCATTGATAACCACCATAGCCTTACTTTTGCGTTGCTTACCCATCGAGACTAGCCTTTGAGTATTGCCGGCAATGTGACTTGTGCACAATAGTGATCATACTCCCCATAGCATACATACCATATCATAGTGGTGCATATCTTGGTATCATCTTTTGTGTCACAAAGTTGTCATCGCATAGACAATAGCTACCTTGGTTTGTGAAGTTTTGCATGAGAACAGAGCTCAAAAGAGAAAGAGCCAAACAAGCTTTTAAGCAAAAAGGAAAGATAAGCAAAGAGCTTATGAGCAAGAACCATAGCATCATACTACATTAAGATTGTCATATCCGATCATCTTGGATCATATCACCGGAATATCATACATATAGCATAATTGGGATAGAAGTCGTTGCATTTTTTCCTAGTAGGTTGTGCACAAGTTTCGTATCTTCCTATTGTGCAATCCTCCTAGCGTCTCTCTAGTGTTATGCAACAAGAGCATTTTCTTGGTTTTCACATTTTGGCTCATTCCTTGGTTGCACGACCCCACTTATGTATTTGCGTGTGTGTTTCCATATACCATATATTGCTATTGGTCTACTTTTTGCATTTGAAAATTTGTGACTCTGTTCCAACATTATTGAGGCTCACTAACAATTGCATCAAATTTTGTGACACCATCCTAACCGAGCTCCACCATAAGCTTTTACTTGTGTAGGTGTGAGAACCGACAAGACTTGGTACCAATTGTGCTATTTCTTTGTTCCACATTTGAGTGATCATTGATCCATCTTCAACATCGGTCAAGGTACATTTGGTATAATTTCTTCTCCTTCTCCCACTCACATATTTGCTTGGAATGATGGATAGGCCAAGTTCTTCTACCAACCCACCCTTCATCGAGCAAGACGACGACATGTCATCCTATGTCACCAAGAACCACCTCTTCGGTGCACAACGAGCTTTGCATCAAGAGTAACAAGCAATGAGCGACCGCATCGACAATCTTGCCACCGACTTGCGACTCTCTAAGCAACGAACAAGAGACTACTTTGACAACAAGCTCGATGCTCACAAACAAGAGAACGATGCAAGAATGGACGAGATTCATGCCTTGTTGGTGAACTGCCATTCTTCCACTTCTTCCTACTCAAGACGGAGCCATTCGAGTCGACACACCAATGACACCTTCTCCGGCTCAAGTACACCAACATCGAACACTATATGTCGAGCCATGCGACAAGACCGTCAAGCAACTTGCAATCCTCTACACGGCAATCATCCACAAGAACAACTCGACGAGCAAGCACATCTTCATCGCCAAAACCAAGCTCCTCTTGCACAAGCACAAGAAAGGCAATTCCAACGTCTCCAAGAGGAAGAGCGAGCTCGACAACACCAAGACGAACAAGACGCCGAGGCTTAACGTCTTCCACAACAACAACGTGAAGCACAAGCTCTTGAGGCGCAACGTGCCCTTCAAGAATCAAGTCGAGCCATTGCCAATCGCAACCAAGATAGGCGCAATCAAGAGGAAGCACTTCACGAAGAAATTCAAGAATGAAACTACCACGCAAGAGTGCATCGTCAAGTTCCTCAAGCTCCTCCACAAGCTCGACAAGCTCCTCCACAACCTCAAGTTCATCAAGAGCAAGATGACTTTGGAAATCCTCCACATCAAGAGCAATATGAGGTTGACAATCCTCCACGTCAAGGGCGTCATCATCACCCTCGACCCCAACACAATGAAGTGCAACGCTACGGCAAGCTCAAGTTCACCATGCCCAAGTTCCATGGAAGCAATGATCCCGAAGAGTACCTTTTATGGGCATTGAAGGTCGACAAGATCTTTCATTTGCACAACTATGAGGAAGAGAAGAAGATTGCTATGGCATCCCTTGAGTTCCAAGATTAAGTGCTCATATGGTGGGAACAAGTCCTTGAGCGCCGAGAAGCAAGAGGTGAACCACCAATCACCACATGGGAGGAAATGAAAGATGTCATGCGCGCACGCTTTGTGCCAACCTACTACAACCGCGATCTCTTCAAGAAACTCCAACTCCTCAAGCAAGGAACAGAGAGCGTTGAAGAATACTACAAGGAAATGGAGATTGCCATGATAAGAGCCAATGTCACGGAAGATGATGAGCAAACTATGGCCCATTTCTTGAATGGCCTCAATCATCCCATCAAGAAGATTGCCGACTTCCAACCCTACTCCAACCTCATTGAGCTTGTGCATCAAGCTAACAAAGCGGAACATCAAGTGCAAGATGACTTCAAGTACACCAAGTACTCTTCGAAGAGCTATGGCTTCTCCAACACCCAAGCTTCAACGACTCCAACACCTTCTGCCTCAACCAAGCCATCTACAAACAACGGCGACAAGTCAAGTTACAAGAAAAGTTCGACAACCTCAAGTCGTCCTCCTACTACAAGCAACTTCAAACCACGCGCTTCATCATCTAGTCCAACCGATGAAACCGTCAAGACAAGCTCCATCAAGTGTTTCACATGCGGCGGCCAAGACCACAAGTCCTTTGAGTGTACCAACAAGCGCACCATGATCGTCAACGACGACGGAACCTATGACTCCATGAGTGACGAGGAGATGGAAGCCCTTGAGCAAGTGGCTATGCACCGGCGCGTGAACGAAGATGAAGATGACCAAGTCTTTTGTGATGAGGATTCGAGCCCCGCTCTCGTTGTCTCCAAAATCTTTACTCTTAAACATCAACAAGATGAAGACCAAAGATGCCATATCTTCCACACCAAGGCCAGCATCAATGGAAGGTCCGTCAAGGTCATCATCGATGGAGGGAGTTGTCACAACTTGGCAAGTGAAGAACTATGCTGCAAGCTCCAATTGGTCAAGATAGAGCACCCGCACCCCTACAAGGTTCAATGGCTAAGCTATTCCAAAACTATTCAAGTCGAGCATACGATCAAAGTCTCCTTAAAAAACGGAGCATATGAAGACACTTTGGAATGTGATGTCATCCCGATGTCCATTTGCCACCTCCTTCTTGGTCGGCCATGGCAATTTGACCGCGGCATCATCTACAATGGGCGTACCAATCACTATAGTTACAAAATGAAAGGAAAGGAGTACGTGCTACGACCTATGTCTCCAAGTCAAGTGATCGCCGACAAGCAAGACACCCATCATGGAGACAAGAGTAAGAGAGTGACCCACCCAAAAGAGAGTGAGCGCCAAAAGCCAAAATCGAGTGCCTCCACGATGAGCGACAAGAAAAACTTAGTCCTATTTGGCACCAAAAGCGAGATGAGAGAAGTGTGTGAGAACCCATGAAGTGTTATGCACTATGTCCTTGTGTGCAGGGACGAGGCAACAAAAACTAACACATCTCACAATCTACCTTTAGTGTTGTCTTCCTTTTTGCAGTAATACCAAGATGTTTTCCCCCATGAGCTACCTCCGGGTCTAATTCCACTACGAGGCATTGAACACCGAATCGACCTCATCCCCGGAGCACCTCTACCTAACAAGGATCCCTACCGCGTCAACCCCAAGGAAACTAAGGAGATCCATTGACAAGTACAACAACTCATCGACAACGGTCAAGTACGTTGAAGCATGAGTCCTTGTGCCGTTCTGGTCATTCTTGTTCCAAATAAATATTGTACTTATCGTATGGTTTCCGATTGCCGTCCCATCAATGCGATCACCGTTAGATATTGTTACCCTATTCCATGCTTAGATGATATGCTTTATGAGTTTAGCAGAGCCACCATCTTCTCTAAGATTGATCTTAAGAGTAGCTACTATCAAATACGCATCCACGAAGGTGACGAATAGAAAACCACATTTAAGACCAGGCTTATATGAATGGCTTGTTATGCCAATGGGTTTATCCGAAGCACCCTGTACTTTCATGCGAGTCATGCATTTTGTTCTTCGTCCCTATATTGGTGTATTTGTTGTGGTCTATTTTGATGATATTCTTGTACTTAGCAAATCCCTCAAAGATCATGTCACCCATCTTAGAACCGTGTTAGGAAAGAGCGCCTTTATGCTAACATGGACAAATGCCATTTTATTGTTGATAAGCTTGTTTTCTTGGGTTTCGTTGTGTCTTCTAAGGGTGTTCATGTAGATGAATCTAAGATAAATGCTATTAAATCTTGGCGCCAACCAACCAACTTGCAACAAGTGCGTAGTTTTCTTGGTTTAGCCGGTTTCTATCGTCGCTTTGTGAAGGATTTTAGCACCATTGCTTCACCTTTACATTCTTTGAGTAAGAAAAATGCACCATTTGTTTGGGGACCATCCCAAGACACCGCATTTAATGAGCTTCAGAATTTGCTTACTCATGCTCCTGTGCTCGCATTACCCAACTTTCACAAACCTTTTGAGATTCATTGTGATGCTAGTGATAATGGCATAGGAGGTGTATTAACGCAAGAGAAGCGCCCCATAGCATATTTTAGCGAGAAACTTTCCAGAGCGCAACTCAATTACCCCATCTATGACAAAGGGTTATATGCATTAGTGCGAGTTTTGCGTGAATGGGAACATTATCTTCGCACTCATGATTTCATCATTCATACCGATCATGAAACATTTAAGTACTTGAAGAGCCAAACTAAGTTGAAAAAGCATCATGCTAAATGGAGTGAATTCATTGAGTCTTTTCCTTATGTCATCAAGTACATCAAAGGTAAGGAAAATGTAGTGACAGATGCTCTTTCTCGCATATGCATGCTTGTTACTAAACTTGAATTGAATGTCAATGGATTTGTGCATGCTACCTGTTGAGCACTGCGTTGGTTTTCCCTTGAAGAGAAAAGGGTGATGCAGCAAAGTAGCGTAAGTATTTCCCTCAGTTTTGAGAACCAAGGTATCAATCCAGTACGAGGCCGGCTTCACGCAAGTCCCTCGTACCTACACAAACAAACAAGAACCTCACAACCAACGCGATAAAGGGGTTGTCAATCCCTTCACGGCCACTTGCGAAAGTGAGATCTGATAGAGATAATAAGATAAGATAAATATTTTTGGTATTTTTATGATATAGATTGAAAAGTAAAGATTGCCAAATAAAATAGATCGGAAACTTATATGATGGAAAATAGACCCGGGGGCCATAGGTTTCACTAGTGGCTTCACTCAAGATAGCATAAGTATTACGGTGGGTGAACAAATTACTGTCCAGCAATTGATAGAAAAGTACATAGTTATGAGAATATCTAGGCATGATCATGTATATAGGCATCACGTCCGCAACAAGTAGATCGAAACAATTCTGCATCTACTACTATTACTCCACACATCGATCACTATCCAGCATGCATCTAGAGTATAAAGTTCAAAAGAACATAGTAACGCATTAGGCAAGATGACATGATGTAGAGGGATAAACTCAAGCAATATGATATAAACCTCATCTTTTTATCCTCGATGGCAACAATACAATACGTGCCTTGCTGCCCCTGCTGTCACTGGGAAAGGACACTGCAAGATTGAACCCAAAGCTAAGCACTTCTCCCATTGCAAGAAAGATCAATCTAGTAGGCCAAACCAAACTAATAATTCGAAGAGACTTGCAAAGATAACCAATCATACATAAAAGAATTCAGAGGAGATTCAAATATTTCTCATAGATAAACTTGATCATAAACCCACGATTCATCGATCTCGACAAACACACCGCAAAAAAGAGTTACATTGGATAGATCTCCAGGAATATCAAGGAGAACTTTGTATTGAGATTCAAAGAGAGAGAGAAGAAGCCATCTAGATAATAACTATGGACCCAAAGGTCTATGGTAAACTACTCACAACTCATCGGAGAGGCTATGGTGTTGATGTAGAAGCCCTCCGTGATCGATTCCCTCTTCGGCAGAGCGCCGGAAAAGGCCCCAAGATGGGTTCTCACGGGTATAGAAGGTTGCGGCGGTGGAAATAGGGTTTCGTGGTGCTCCTAGATGTTCTCGGGGTACGTAGATATATTTAGGCGAAGGAGGTCGGTTAGGGGAGCCACAAGGGGCCCACGTGGGTGGGGGGCGCACCCTCCTGCCTCATGGCTGCCTTGGCTGCTTCTTGACGTCCACTCCAAGTCTCCTACTGTGTTTGTTCCAAAAAGATCGCTCCCGACGGTTTCATTCCGTTTGGACTCCGTTTGATATTCCTTTTCTTCGAAACACTGAAATAGGAAAAAAAACAGCAATTTCGGCTGGGCCTCCGGTTACTAGGTTAGTCCCAAAAATGATATAAAAGTGTATAGTAAAGCCAATAACATCCAAAACAGGTAATATAATAGGATGGAACAATAAAAAAATTATAGATACGTTGGAGACGTATCAAGCATCCCCAAGCTTAATTCCTGCTCGTCCTCGAGTAGGTAAATGATAAAAACAGAATTTTTGATGTGGAATGCTACCTAGCATATTTCTCAATGTAATTTTCTTTATTGTGGCATGAATGTTCAGATCCAAATGATTCAAGATAAAAGTTCATATTAACATAAAAATAGTAATACTTCAAGCATACTAACAAGTAATCATGTCTTATCAAAATAACATAGCCAAAGAAAGCTTATCCCTACAAAATCATATAGTTAGGCTATGCTTCATTTTCGTCACACAAAATACTCCCAGCATGCACAACCCCGATTTCAGCCAAGCAATTGATTCATACTTTTTAACGCGCTTCATCTTTTTTAACTCTCACGTAGTACATGAGCGCAAGCCATGGATATAGCACTATGGGTGGAATAGAATATGATGATGGTGGTTGCATGGAAAAGACAAAAAAAGAGAAAGTCTCACGTTGATGAGGCTAATCAACGGGCTATGGAGATTCCCATCAATTTATGTCGACATGAGGAGTAGGGATTGCCATGCAATGGTTGCACTAGAGCTATAAATGTACGAAAGCTCAACAAAAGAAACTAAGTGGGTGTGCATCCAACTTGCTTGCTCACAAAGACCTAGGGCATTTTGTGGAAGCCCATAAGTGGAATATACAAGCCAAGTTCTATAATGAAAAATTGCCACTAGTATATGAAAGTGACAACATAGGAGACTCTCTATCATGAAGATCATGGTGCTACTTTGAAGCACAAGTGTGGAAAAGGGTAGTAACATTGTCCCCCTTTTTTATTTTCTTCTCTTTCTTTTGCCTTCCTTTTTTTATTTGGCCTTTCTCTCTTTTTTTAATTTGTTTGGCCTTTCTCTTTTTTGGCCTTTCTTTTCAAGGGACAATGCTCTAATAATGATGATCATCACACTTCTATTTACTTACAACTCATGGATTACAACTCGATACTAGAACAAAATATGACTCTATATGAATGGCTCCGGTGGTGTACCAGGATATGCAATGAATCAAGAGTGACATGTATGAAAGAATTATGAAGGTGGCTTTGCCACAAATACGATGTCAACTACATGATCATGCAAAAGAAAAATGATGGAACATTTCATAATAAACTGAAGGGTGGAAAGTTGCATGGCAATATATCTCGGAATGGCTATGGAAATGCCATAATAGGTTGGTATGGTGGCTGTTTTGAGGAAGATATAAGGAGGTTTATGTGTGATAGAGCGTATCGTATCACGGGGTTTGGATGCACCGACGAAGTTTGCACCAACTCTCAAGGTGAGAAAGGGAAATGCATGGTACCGTAGAGGCTAGCAATGATGGAAGGGTAAGAGTGCGTATAATCCATGGACTCACATTAGTCATAAAGAACTCATATACTTATTGCAAAAGTTTATTATCCCTCAAAGAAAAGTACTACTATGCATGCTCCTAGGGGAAGGGTTGGTAGGAGTTAACCATCGCGCTATCCCGACCTCCACTCATAAGGAAGGCAATCAAAAGAGCACACCATGCTACAAATTTGTTACACAACTTTTACCATACGTGTATGCTATGGGACTTGCCAACTTTAACACAAGTATTTCTCAATTTCATTATTACCCAACTAGCATGACTCTAACACTACCACCTTTACATCTCAAAACAATTATCAAGCATCAAATTGATCATAGCATCCAATGCACTTTCCATGATAGTTTTTATTATACCCAACCTGGATGCCCATCATTCTAGGACCAATTTTATAACCATAGCAAATACCATGCTGTTCTAAAAGACTCTCAAAATAATATAAGTGAAGCATCAGAGATCAATAATTTCTATAAAATAAAACCACTGCTGTGCTCTAAAAAGATATAAGTGAAGCACTAGAGCAAAGTTGTCTAGCTCAAAAGATATAAGTGAAGCACATAGAGTATTCTAGTAAATTCCGAATCATGGGTGTATCTCCCCAAAAGGTGTGTATATCAAGGATTATTGTGGTAAACTAAAAAGCAAAGACTCATATCATACAAGACACTCCAAGCAAAACACATATCATGTGGTGAATAAAAATATAGCTCCAAGTAAAGTTACCGAGAGATGAAGACGAAAGAGGGGATGCCTTCCGGGGTAACCTCAAGCTTAGGATTTTGGTTGTTGTTGAATTTCCTTGGGGTGCCATGGGCATCCCCAAGCTTAGGATCTTGCCACTCCTTATTCCATAGTCCATCAAATCTTTACCCAAAACTTGAAAACTTCACAACACAAAACTCAACAGGAAATCTCATAAGCTCCGTTACTGCAAGAAAGAAAAACCACCACTTAAGGTACTATAATGAACTCATTATTTATTTATATTGGTGTTAAACCTAATGTATTCCAACTTCTCTATGGTTCATACCCCCTGATACTAGCCATAGATTCATCAAAATAAACAAACAACACACGAAAAACAGAATCTATCAAAAACAGAACAGTCTGTATAAATCTGTAACTTTCGAATACTTCTAAAACTCTAAAAATCTTACACAAATAGGAAGTCCTAGGAAATTTGTCTATTGATCTACTACAAAAAGAATCAACCAAAAATCATGTTTCTGTGATTTATTAAAATTATTCTCGTGCGTGCAAAAGTTTCTGTTTTTCAGCAAGATCAAATTAACTATCACCGTAGGTTATCCTATAGGTTCTACTTGGCACAAACACTAATTAAAACATAAAACCACTTCTAAACAGAAGCCAGATGAATTATTTATTACTAAACAGGAACAAAAAGAAGGAACAAAAATAAAATGGGTGAAGGAGAAGGTTGCGGCGGTGGAAATAGGGTTTCGTGGTGCTCTTGGATGTTCTCGGGGTACGTAGATATATATAGGCGAAGGAGGTCAGTCAGGGGAGCCAAGAGGGGTCCACGAGGGTGGGGGGGCGCCCACCCCCCTAGGGCGCGCCCTCCTGCCTCGTGGCCGCCTCGGCTGCTTCTTGACGTCCACTCCAAGTCTCCTGGATTGCGTTTGTTCCAAAAAGATCGCTCCCGAAGGTTTCATTCCGTTTGGACTCTGTTTGATATTCCTTTTCTTGGAAACACTGAAATAGGCAAAAAAAACAGCAATTTGGGCTTGGCCTCTGGTTACTAGGTTAGTCCCAAAAATGATATAAAAGTGAATAGTAATGCCCATAAACATCCAAAACAGGTAATATAATAGCATGGAACAATCAAAAATTATAGATACGTTGGAGACGTATCAGTGCACATCAAAGACTTGTATGCGGTTGATCCTACTTTTGCTATTCCTTATGCTAAGTGTTTGACGCATACATCTTGGGAACGATATTACATCAAGAATTATTATCTTATGAGAGCTACCAAACTTTGCATTCCCGAGTCTTCTCTTTGTTTTCTCCTTTTGCAAGAGGCTCATGGAGGCGGACTCATGGGACACTTTGGACACGACAAGACATTCGCTATGCTCTCCAAGAACTATTTTTGGCCCAAGATGTTCCGCTATGTCGCACGCTTCACCAACCGATGCTCTACATGTCGCAAGGCTAAGTCAAAAAGCTCAATCCAATGGTCTTTACATGCCCCTTCCTATTCCTTATCAACCTTGGGAACATATTAGCATGGACTTTGTACTTGGTTTGCCTAGAACTCAAAATGGAAAGGATTTCGTGTTTCTTGTTGTGGATCGATTCTCTAAGATGGCTCATTCTATCCCATGCAACAAGATAGACGATGCTTCACATATCGCAAATCTTTTTTGTAGGGAAATCTTGCGCCTCCATGGAGTGCCAAAGACGATTGTCTCGGACCGCGACGTCAAGTTCTTGAGTTACTTTTGGAAGACTCTATGCGCCAAGCTCGAAATCAAACTCTTGTTCTCTTCGGCATACCACCCTCAAATCGACGGCCAAATGGAGGTGACGAACCGAACACTATCCACTCTACTTCGCGCGTTGATCAAGAGGAACATCAAGGAGTGGGAGGAGTGCCTACCTATCATCGAGTACACCTACAACTGTGCAAGACACTCCACAACCGGCAAGTCCCCCCTTCGAGGTCGTCTACGGTTTTAACCCGTTGTCCCCATTGGACATTCTACCTCTACCACTACAAGAGCGCACCAACATGGACAGGAGTGCACGAGGAAGCTACCTCAAGAAGATGCATGAAGATACAAGGCTCACTATCGAGCACCAAGTACAGCGACTCGCGACCAAGCTCAACATCAACAAGCAACCCATGATATTCTCTAAGATGTCAAAAACCTCTCGCTATACCATGGTGATGAAGCTTTCTGTCGGATTTAGGGTTCTGGCAAAACCCTTGAGGTTCGAACACTGGGGTGCGCACGAAGATTTCCCCCTACCGAATCTCGCCCTCAGCCTCGCCACGATCTCTAAGCTTAGCTCGATGAACACACAACACAAGAGACACGAGATTTATACTGGTTCGGGCCACCGTTGTGGTGTAATACCCTACTCCAGCGTGGTGGTGGTGGATTGCCTCTTGGGCTGATGATGAACCGTACAAGGGAAGAACAGCCTCCTGGGGAGAGGTGTTCTTGAGCTGGTGTGGTATTCTACTTGTTCTGGTTTTGGTCCCTTTCTACTGTGGTGCCTAGTCCTATTTATGGAGGCCCTGGTCCTCTTCCCAAATATTGAGCGGGAAGGGATCCAACAACGGCCAATTTGAAAGGGGACTGCTAGTACAAGCTATCCTGACTAAAGGTGGTCTTCGCCTGCCAAAGGCGCCGGTGGTGATGCCGTCTTGGGCTCCACGATGACCTCCGTCCTGCCGTCCCGCTGGTCTCGGTCTTGTTGCACTGATATGGAAACCTTTGCCTGATGGCTCGGTACTCCGTGCCTGCGCTTGCCCCCTTAACACCAAAGGGGAAACAAGGACACTGCATGTGCTGGCGCTCGCCTGGCCTTGGTCGTCATGGCTTGCATCATGGGAACCTCATGAGGTACCCCTTGGCTTGATCTCTCCGCCCCCTCGCGAGCCATCCTGGTGAGGTCGCTCCTGAGGAGGCCTTGTGCCGTCCGCCTCGCGAGGCTTGGCCCCTCGTGAGGGTCTTGAGTGTTGGCTGATGAAGACGGGCCACACAGGGCCACTAGTGGAGCCAGGCCATGGGCCGCAGGCAGGCAAGTCTAGGGACCCCCATTCCCAGAAAGCCGACACTTTCGATACGAGGTCGGATCTTTCCCAAGGGGGGGGGGGGATGATGTGGAGCATCCCACGATCATCCCCATGGACATATCTACATCTCCCACGACACCACTTGGACCAATGACAAGAGCTCGAGCAAAGGCTATCAAAGATAAGGTGAACTCGCTCCTCTCCGAACTCCCACTTTCTACATATGAGACATGGCTACTACCTCATGTGGAGACCCTATGTGTGATCATGTATTTGGAGGAAAGCCACAGATCAACTACGCCCAACGGACAAGACAGTCAGGACACCAAGTTCAATGGACAAGAAGAAGGACTGCTCGAAACTCCCAGTCATCGAACAACCGACGTCTCTCGGACGTACGACGCATGGAGGCTCCGACCGGCCAGCCAAGTACCAGCCAGCGCACGCTCCAGCGCCCGGACGTCCGAGCAAAACCGGACGACCGACACCTCTCAGCGCCCGGACGACCGAGCGACACCGGACGACCAACACCACCACACCCGAGCCAAAACATCAGAAGAATGGAGACCTCCGGACGACCGATCGACCGGACGACCGACCCAGACCGGAGGATAGACAAGTCTTGACCAGAGCCGAAACATCGGACGCCCGACCGGCATCGGTCGTTCGGACCCTCGCAAGCCTTCAGACGACCGGTGACCGTCGGACGTCCGACGCCTGTGTGACCGCCCGCGTGTTGGGCCGAAGCCACTTACCCTTTCATCTATTGAGACTATAAATAGACCTCCTCCGCCCTCTTTCTAGGGTCAGCATCGTGATAGCTCATATTTGCGATAGAACTTTGCTCATCCACTTGGTTACTTCTCCATCGGATTCGAGCGCCTCTTCGGAGAAGATCCCCCAAGCGGATTCAAGACCCCTTTACAGTTAGACCCTTCAAGACCTCCTCACGGAGAAGACCCTTTTCAGATATCGGGTGTCACATCCCTAGTTCTGGTCTGCTTTGGGCTAGCTAGTCATATTTTGCATCATGTTTAATTTGCACTTAATCTTGAAATGGGTATGTTAAAACCCCAGCACCAAAAGAACTCAAATAGGTTCAACCCAAATATTTTCAATGAACTCAAAATATCCTTATAAAATGTTCATGATTTATGGAAAAAGGTGAAAGCCTCTACCAAAGATGATGCATATTTTTCCAGGACATTTTGGTCATTGAATTAAATCATAATTGTATTTGAGTTGGAGCAAATAAATTCTATAAATATTATTATTGCTCCAATGATCCTTGAATGTTTTTTGGAGCTCTAGGATAAACCTTATTGCATCCACAATAATTTCCAGAGAGCTGCAAAAATAATTTGGTTAGCAAACCAAATTAAAACAAATCTGCAAAAATTAGAAAAACAGAAAATTGAAAAGAGAAAGTAACTTACCTGGCAAATCCCACCTGGCCTGGTACTGTAGCAGCCCTGCTGGGCAAAGCCAGCCCAGCCCACCAGGGCTCCTCCCTGTCGTCTTCCACCTCCTGCCAGTAGGCAGGAGGGCGTGTGGCCGCCATGCACGCACACGCGCGCGCCACCTCCACCCTGCTCGCCTGCCTCCTCGACGGCCTGAACGCCTTTGGCGTTGCCACGCAGACCCCCTGGACCCCCCTCGACCGCTCCCCTCTCTCCCTGCCTTGCAATCTCTTGCTCTCACTCCCGAAGCCGAACGGAGCCCGTTGCTGCCGCCCACGTGACCACCGTACCTCCCTCACCCTCTCACTGCGCTAAGAAGCTCCGCCGCTTCGTCCTCGATGTCCCCACCGACCCACGCGTCGCCGGACGCCCCGAACGCCCGCACCGCTGTCTTCTTCAACCTCGGGTTGACCGAGATCGCCGTCGTCCGTACGTCGCCGTCTGGCCACCCCCGAGTTTGCCGTCTCCTTCATTCGAACCACCATGAGCCCTGCCTCTTTCCCCCTCTCTCCCGTGCTCTTTTCCTCGCCATAGTCGTCGCTTCACCGATGACCGAATCGCGCCGCCGCCTCTCCACGCCGCCGTTGTGGCCACGACCACGCGGGCTCGAAACCGAGCATGTCGCCGCGTTTGCCACGCCCCCAGGGGCTCGCAGCACCACTCCGCGCCCCCTGCCGTGCCTCATAGCGCCAAACCCGAGCACGCTCGAGCGCCGGACACCGCTGCCGAGCTCGAGGCCATCGTCTCCGGCCGCCCTAGCTGCTGCTGCTTGCTGCAACGAGCACGGGTGAGCTCCAGCTCTCCGTATCCGCTCTCCGTCGTCCATTTGGATGCCGGAGGAGCGAGCCCGAGCCCTCCGTCACGCCTGTTGCCACCGGCGACGAGCCGCCGGCTGGTTAGGCCCTGTTGTCCAGGGGTTTGACCTCCTCTCGTTCAATGACAGGTGGGGCCAGCCCCCTGTTAATTAGTTTAGTTTATTCTAACTTAATTAGCCACTGTTTCACTGACATGTGGGCCCTAATGTTTAATTAACCGACTAATTAATTAATTAGGTTAATTAAGCTCTGTAAAATCGCCCTGCAGCTGACACACGGGTCCCATGCGACAGGTTTGACTCTGGTTAACCCTGTTGACTTGATGACGTCACACAGGCGTCATGCTGACGCTGTAAAGTATTTCTGGAAATAAAATAAATCAGGAAATGATTTATAAATTTCAGAAAATACCCCAAACTTCTAAAAATCATAGAAAAATAACTGTAGCTCATAATGAAATAATTTATATATGAAAAATGATCAGAAAAATCCAATCTATCCATCTGTATTTTTTTCATGCATGTTAGAGCAACCTAACCTTGATGTTTAGATGAAACAAGATAATGCACTTATATGAGTTCATATTTTGGGTTTGCATTTGAATCCTTGATTCAAATGAACTCAAACCACCCTGCTTTTAGTTGCATTAGCCCAACGCACAGCATATTGACATGTCATGATCATGCATCATATTGTGCATTGCATTGATTGTATTTCTTCTCTGTTGCCGGTATTTCTCCCCTCTCGGTAGACGATGTTCCGACGTTGTGATCGTTGACACTGATGAAGACTCAATGCTATCTTCAGAAGTGCCAGGCAAGCAAAACCCCCTTGTTCATTCCGATACAATCCCACTCTCTCGCTCCTGCTCTCTTTTACTGCATTAGGACAACAACGATACAACTGTTACTTGCTGCGGTAGTTGAACCCCTTTATCCTCTGCATGACCTGTCATTGCCACAGTAAATAGATGAAACCCACTAGCATGAGTAGGAGTTGTTTGAGCCCTGATGTGCCTACTCATTCATGCTTGTTTGTCATGCCTGCTATTTCTTAGAGTTGTGTCAGGTCTGATTCATCGGGGATGAATTGGAGGTGTGTGAACATGTCCTACTGTTGAGAGCTAAGTGTGTGAACACGATTTGGTAAAGGTAGCGGTGAGAGGCCATGTAGGAGTACATGGTGGGTTGTCTCATTGAAGCCGTCCTTAGGAACTGAGTTCTGTGTTTGTGATCCATGAACAGTTACTACCACACATTGGGCTCCGGGCGCTCCAAGCTCTCTCGACTTATTAATCAACCTGATCTCTGTCCAGGAGTTGCAACTAGTTTCTGGTGTTTGTAGGTAGTGTTAGTAGTCTACCAAGTGGCTCCTGGTACAGGTGCGCTTGGGACAGACTAGGCACAGTGGCACGGTGTACCAAGTGGCACCCGGATGGTGGACATGGGAACCCTGCTCACATCGTTTGGGGCTGTGAGCGACACCCCGGGCGGATCTCCTTGCGGATGGAACCCGAATAGGCGATAAACCTGGACGAGAGACTTGTGTGGTTAGTCAGGTCGTGGCCGACTCCCTCACCAGGCTTCCGCTTGAAGGTTGCCGAGATACACGAGGTGTACACGGTGGTAAGTGGCGAGAGCGTGTGTGAAGAAGTACACCCCTGTAGGGTTAATATGATCTATTTGAATAGCAGTGTCCGCGGTAAAGGACTTCTGGGTTGCCTGTACAGTTCATAGAGAAGTGAAAGTGGATACTCTAAAATACGCAAGATAAGCGTGAGTGCTATGGATGGCGTTCTCTTAGGGAGACGGGAGCGGATCCATAGAGGCGTATTGATATGGTGAATATGTGACTCGTGTGTGCCACCTCAAAGAGTTACTTGCAGTAGTAGTTTAGGATAGCCACCGAGTCAAAGCTGGCTTGCTGCAGTTAAACCCCACCATCCCCTTTCTTGATAATGATGCATATGTAGTTAGTTCTGATGTAAGTCTTGCTGGGTACATTTGTACTCACGTTTGCCTATTTTATGTTTTTGCAGAGAGACTTTAGTCTCGCTAGTAGTTCCGCTTGGACTTCGACGTTTAGCTTGTTACCTCAACTACGATCTTGAGCCCTCGACAGGATCTAGTAGATAGTCAGGCTTCTCAGCCTTTTTCATTTATAGTTGTCTGTACTCAGACATGTTAAGCTTCCGCTTGTGCTTTGATTTGTGTGGTCTGAATGTTGGGTCATGAGACCCATGTTTGTAATATCTCGCTCCTCGGAGCCTATTCAATAAAATACTTGAGTTGTAGAGTCATGTTGTGATGCCATGTTGTATTTGCACATATCGAGCATATTGTGTGTATGTTATTGAAATGCTTGGTATGTGTGGGATCTGACTATCTAGTTGTTTATCCTTGGTAGCCTCTCTTACCGGGAAATGTCTCCTAGTGCTTCCACTGAGCCTTGGTAGCTTGCTACTGCTCCGGAACACTTAGGCTGGCCGGCATGTGTCCTTCTTCGTTCCTGTGTCTGTCCCTTCGGGGAAATGTCACGCGGTGTTTACCGGAGCCCTATTAGCCCGCTACATCCCGGTTTACCAGAGTCCTGCTAGCCCAGTTGCTATAGCCCGGATTCACTCACTGATGACCGACACGTTCGTTGTTGGGTCATGTATGCCTGTCCCTGTAAGTTAGTGCCACTTTGGGTTCACAACTAACCATGTCAGCTCGGGCTCCTTGTCATATGGATGCTAGCGACACTATCATATACGTGTGCCAAAAGGCGCAAACGGTCCCGGGCAAGGTAAGGCGACACCCGTGGGAATACCGTGCGTGAGGCTGCAAAGTGATATGAGGTGTTACATGCTAGATCGGTGTGGCTTTGAATCGGGGTCCTGACAGCTTTGGTATCAGAGCTTGACTGCCTGTAGGATTACCAAGCCAAACTGGTCGAAGTTGAGTCTAGAAATTCTTTAGTTATATAAGGGAATTGATTGTGGGATGGAACGTAAGGCTCTTTTTACTCCTTATACCTTATGGCCTTCTGATATGAGTCATCCTATCTTTCCTACGGGGTTAAGAAACTAGGCTTCTCATCTTTCTATTAGGATCACGTGTTACTAATCCGTAGACCTATAGGATTGATGGTTCTAAGCTTCAGTTTAGTTCCTACTATCTTCTGTATTCTCGTAGTTGGTCTCGGTACCTTGATATTGTGATTCTGAGTGGTTATGCAACCATTTTTGCAGTATGTTTCAAATATTTTCAAGCATTTATAGCCGTTATGCTGTCCGAGTCACCCCAGGTTTCTAAATAGTCTGATGCATTTGCAAATCCCTTCCTCCTATTCCTGATGTTCCTTTGGGCCAGGTTAACCACACTAATCAGTGAGTTGAGGTACTCTATTGCCTCGACGTATATGTTGGAACTATTATTATGACCTAGGTATCTTAGGGGATCACCTAGTAATCTAGCCATGTTTTGTGTTCACAGTGTGATCGTTCTGGCAATGATCCTTGGAAGCATCCCGTGATGCAAATTAGTTACTAGGCATTCAATTCCTGGGTTCTTGACCCAAGATTCACTCTACTTATCTCGTGTTGATAGTGTTGCTCGTACCTTTAGGATATTAGTAACCTTTGCGATAGTCCTCGAGGTCCGTGGTATCTCCTTCTTCCAAATACCA
Organism: Triticum timopheevii; assembly: GCA_963921465.1. Classification (NCBI taxonomy): domain Eukaryota; kingdom Viridiplantae; phylum Streptophyta; class Magnoliopsida; order Poales; family Poaceae; genus Triticum; species Triticum timopheevii. The sequence continues at coordinate 119,425,046 of OY997262.1, forward strand.
TGAACTACTTATGGCAGAAGTTCCTCATTGAACCGAACAATCACAAACAGAGTGCTCTTGATGATTTCTCGATTCTATGTTGTGATTCTGCCAGTTCCACCTATCTGCACGGGTTATCCGGAAGAAACCTGTTGAACTTGGTTCGACATACTAACCTATGTATCCACAACTCAGAAAATCATATGTTCTTTTGAGTTGTCCCATCTTAGTTGTCTTCCGACCCTCGTCTATCAATTGATAGTCAGGAGTAGTCGTGCATTCGTGTTCATCGATGCCTTTTACTTCTGTGGTCCGTCAAGCCATTCTATTCGGAATGACTAGGAGAAACAAACTTCAGTACCTCATCCATATCCAGGATTGGGTCAAAGCAGTTGTACTCCACAGATCAAAATACAATCAAGCTTTTGTTTTGTTCTACCATGAAGTATTACCATCTTTATATCACGAATATCATAGGAATTGCACACCATCCTATGAACTCTTGGTACAGCGATACTTCTCGCCATCATTATTCATTTCTCGGTTCCCGTGTTGCTGCAACTGGAATACCGACAGGTGAACTATGATGTGTGAAATCAATACTCCTAGCAACCCTGTTGCTTGGTAGTTAATGGACAATACTCTCACTCTTAGCATGTTGGTTATCAAATCACTATTCTAGGATTGATCGTGCTACCTTGTCCTTATTTCCGGTGCACTCTTACTGGGAAATGTCTCGTAGTGCTTCCACTGAGCCTTGGTAGCTTGCTACTGCTCTGGAACACTTAGGCTGGCCGGCATGTGTCCTTCGTTCCTGTGTCTGTCCCTACGGGGAAATGTCACGCGGTGTTCACCTGAGCCCTGTTAGCCCGCTACAGCCCGGTTTACCGGAGTCCTGCTAGCCTAGTTGCTATAGCCCGGATTCACTCGCTGATGACCGACACGTTCGTTGCTGGGTCATGTATGCCTGTCCCTGTAAGTTAGTGCCACTTTGGGTTCACAACTAGCCATGTCAGCCCGTGCTCCTTGTCATATGGATGCTAGCGACACTATCATATACGTGTGCCAAAAGGCGCAAACAGTCCCAGGCAAGGTAAGGCGACACCCGTGGGAATACCGTGCGTGCGGCCGCAAAGTGATATGAGGTGTTACATGCTAGATTGGTGTGGCTTTGAGTCGGGGTCCTGACATCAGGTTCCGGCAAAACCCTTAAGTTTCTAACACTGGGGTGCGCACGAAGATCTCCTCCTACCGAATCTCGCTCTCAGCCTCGCTGCGATCCCTAAGCTAGATCGATGAACAACACAAGAGACACAAGATTTATACAGGTTCGGGCCACTGTTATGGTGTAATACCCTACTCCTGTGTGTGGTGTGGTGGATTGCCTCTTGGGCTGATGATGAACAGTACAAGGGAATAACAGCCTCGCGAGGAGACGTGTTCTTGTGTTTGATGGTGTGTAGATGAACTGGGTTCGGATCCCCCTCTACTGCGGCGGCTAGCCGTATTTATAGAGGCCCTGGTCCTCTTCGCAAATATTGAGCGGGAACGGATCCAACAACAACCATTTTGAAAGGGGACGACTAGTACAAGCTATCCTGACTATAGGTGGTCTTCGCCTGCCAAAGGTGCTGATGATGACGCTGTCTTGGGCTCCATGGTGACCTCCGTCCTGTCGTTCTGCTGGTCTTGGTCTCGTTGCACCGATAAGGAAACCTTTGCTTGATGCCTCGGTACTCCGCGCCTGTGCTTGCCCCCTTTGCACCAAAGAGGAAAGGAGGACACTGCGCGGGCTGGCGCCCGCCTAGCCTTGGTCATCATGGCTTGCATCACGAGGACTTCGCAAGGTATCCCTTGCCTTGATCTCTCCGCCTCCTCGCAAGCCTGCCTGGTGGGGCCGCTCTTGAGGACGCCTTGCGTCATCCGTCCCGCGAGGCTTGTCCCCTCGCGAGGGTCTTGACTGTTGGTTGATGAAGACGTGGCGTACTGGGCCACCGATTGAGCCATGCTGCAGGCCGCAGGCAGGCAAGTCTGGGGACCCTGTTCCCAGAACGCCAACAGTAGCCCCCGGGCCCAAGGCGTGCTCAGACTTGGCTTAGCAGCGAAGCCAAAGGGCATGTGTGGAGCGCCGCGGGCCCCCACAGCCTGCGGCCTTGGTTGCCGCGTGGCGACTGATTGGACGTGGGTGTCTCCGCTTCCCCACGCTGCCTCAGCAACTGCCCGATTTGACGAGTCACTGCCGCATGCAAAAAGAGTCATCATTACCTGCGATCGTGAGGGTCGTCGGTTGGCCTCCCTTGGGCTATAAATGAGGAGGGGCGATGGCCCTCGTCGCCCATCTCTTCTTGCTCTGCCTGCTCGCTTCTTCTTCCTCGCTCCTACTGCTTGCAGCACCCCACATGGCGCCCGTGAAGAGGTTTTCGCTCGCAGAGAGGGGAAGGCTCGTCAGGAAGGGCCTGGATCTCCTCCGCCCAAGCGCGGCCGTGGTGGTCCTCACAAGCATCTTGCGACCCCTGCCGTGGCTTCCCGTGGTCGTGGTGGTGGCCCTTCATGCGGTGGTGGCCGCCCATGTCGAGGCAGCCCAGTTGGTGGGGGAAGGCATGCCGTGGATGCGCGGCGTCCCCGGCCACGCTTCCATTTGGCGGAGGTGCTGCCGGAGTTCGTTGTGTGGTCGGATAACCTGGCCGGCAACTAGCTTCAGCTCCCTCGCTCCTTCGCCGGCGAACTGCCGGCCGCTGGCCCCGGTGGGCTCTGGTTGCAAGCGAGTGGCTGGTGTAGCAAGGCCTCCTGGGTCACGGTGGAGATCTCCGTTGCCCGCAACAGTGCCCTGGCCCATGGCTGGCAGACGTTTGTCCGTGCACGTGCCTGGGCAGGCGGTGCACCCTCCACTTCAAGTATGATGGCGACGCGACCCTCTACATGAGGGTGTTCGGAGAAGATGGCCGCCGTATTGGGTGCTACCCTGAAGACGAGGATGGCGACGAGGTGCTCGGCCTTGGCGATGGCCGCAACGAGGGCGAAGGCAAACCTTCTCCTGGTGGTGACCGCAGCTCGCCGAGCTTCAGCGGTCCTCCTCCAGCGAAAACTCCTCTAGCGGTGGCTACGATCAACCACCACGCCACCGTGCCCGCCTCGAGGGCGGTGGCGGGTCGTCCCATCGCCGCATTCCTGTGAAGCGTGAGGCAGAGTCTGACTGAGCTCAGGAGGACGCCACAGATCCCTCCTCGCGAGATGCTGCAAGGTGTGTGCCGCTTTTGTTTTGTTTTCCTTCTTTTCCTGCATCGAGAGAGAGAAGCAAGGGGCCCCGTGGGGGCGTGCAACAGACTATGACTCCCTAGTTATCGTACTGCATTTATTGTTCCTGTGTTGTGTTATGGTGTCGTTGTTATGCGTCTGCGCATAGGAACAACTTAGCTTGGGACGTTTGAAGTAGTTTCCGCCTCGTGAGGTGTCTACTTCAGGCCTCACCGAGCACCTTAAGAGCTTCAGAAAATTCATTGGGAGAATCATTTCCGAACCTTGGTCGCGAGGGTTGATGGCCATGGCCCGGCGCTTCGTGTCATGATGCCTAAGGGGCATGGACTGGGAGGGGTGCTCCCGCTGTGAACTCCAATGGGAGAGCCTCGGGAAAATCAGGAGAGGAAAGGCTCACGAGGGCAGCCGCGCAGCCCCCTCGCGAGGTTTGCGAGAGCGAGAGAGAGAGTCATATGAAAGAGCTGAAAATAGAAAACAGGGGCAGAAGACGACGGGCAGAACCGGCAAATAACATCCGAAGCAACTTCACTCGGTTCAAACAAAGAAAAGCAAGCCAATTGTAGAAAGCAAATGAAAAGCCGCGTCCGGCACCTAGTCTAGTCTTCGACGTCTTCTCACCAGCGCGGAGCTAAGTGCTGCCACTGGGCGAGGGCGGGAGCCCCTGATGCCCAAGGGCGGCACTCTGGAGACTCCGAGGCGTGTACAACCCCAACTCATTATTACGTGAGAGTGTCATGGGCGGCGAGCTTCACAGGCACTGGGCCTTATTCACAGGCACCAAGCATTTCTTCGGGTGGCGAGCTTCACATGCACCGGGCCTTCTTCACAGGCACTGGGCCTTTCTTCAGGGTTAGAACTTCCGGAGGTGCTAAATGTTCCAGGCGTTTGGGATGGGCACCCCATCTTGAGTCTCCAGGCGCGCGGCGCCAGGCCTAGAGATGTGGACAACCTTGAACGGGCCCTCCCACATGGGTGAAAGCTTATGCAGCCCTTCCCTGGAGAGCACCCGCCTGAGTACGAGGTCACCAACCTTGAGAGTCCTGGGGCGGATGTTGCAACAGTGATACCGCCGCAGCACCTGCTGGTATCTGGCCGCCCGTAGCATAGCTTCACGGCGGCGTTCCTCCCCCAACACGAGGTGCATCCCCCGCATGGCGTCCTGCTGCGCCTCGTCAAAGGCTAGGACCTGCACGGAGCGACGCCTGACCTCATGAGGGAGAACCGCTTCTACTCCGTAGAGGAGGAAGAACGGGGTCTCGCCAGTTGGCTTTGTGGCGCTAGTGCGGACGGACCACAGCACGGACTGGAGCTCGTCGTACCAGCCCCTGCCGCGGGCCTGTAGCTTCTTCTAGAAGGTCATGGTCTTGAGCCCCTCAGGACCTCCGCGTTGGCGTGTTCGTCCTGGACGTTACTCCGGGGGTGTGCCACCGAAGCGTAGCATATCTGCGTTCCAAGGTTAGCACAATACGTTTTGAAGAGATTGTTGGTGAACTGCGAACCATTGTCGGTGATGATGCGGTTAGGGACCCCAAACCGGCTCACGAGGCCCTTGATGAACTTGACCGCAGAACCGGCTGAGATGGTGCGGACGACTTCCACCTCTGCCCACTTGGTGAACTTGTCGATGGCGACGTAGAGGTAGCGGTAGCCCCCAGGCGCTCGAGGGAACGGGCCCAGGATATCCAGCCCCCAGACCGTGAACGGCCACGAGAGCAGGATGGTCTGTAGGCCCTGAGCTGGCTGATGAATCTGCTTGGCGTGGAATTGGTAGGCCTCGCAGGACTTCACCAGCTCGGTCGCGTTGTTGAGTGCCGTAGGCTAGTAGAACCCACTGCGAAACGCCTTGCCGATGAGGGTCCATGATGATGAGTGGTGTCCACAGTCTCCACCGTGTATGTCGACCAGCAGCTCCTTCCCCTGATCCATGGAGATGCAACGTAAGGAAACATCATTTGGCCGCTTCCAGTATAACTCACCGTCTTGGATGCAGTATGCCGTGGCCTGCCGGGCCACGCGTTCCGCGTCCTCCTCTTTCTCTGGCAGCGTCCCTTGCATCAGGTAGTCCTTGAATTCCGTGGTCCAGCATCCCTCCTGACGCTCCAGCTCCAAGAGTAGGCGTGCTCCCGAGGTCGGGCCATAGGCTGGGGCTCCTATGGCAGGTGGCTGGGGTAGTTCTTCCCGAGGCTATGCTGTGCTTGAAAGTGATGGTGCCGCCGATGGCTTGAAGATCCGTTCCTTGAAAATGCCAGGCTCCTGAGGCAGCTGCCTGGACGCCCTTCTGGTGATGTCATCAGTCTCTTGGTTGGTGCCGTGGGGCACATGCTGCAACTCCAGCCCCCAAAACTGCTTTTCCATCTTGCGCACTTCCGCAAGATACGCTTCCATGTGCCGTCCTTCGGCTCGTACACCTTGTTGGAGAAGTTGATGAGGAGTTGTGAATCGCCCTTGATGATGAGGCGCTTCACTCTCAGTGCTGCTGCAGCTTTCAAGCCTGCTATGAGGTCCTCATATTCTGCTATGTTGTTGGAGACCTTCTCGCCCTGCTGGAAACAGAGCTGCACAGTGTAATAGAGCTTGTCCTGAGTGGGGGATATAAGCACTGCACCAGCCCCCGTGCCCTGCCGCGAGAATGCTCCATCAAAGTACATGACCCAGCCATCAGGTGCTTCACTTCCTGGGGAGAGACCAATCTTCGCCCGCCTTGAGCCCTGGCGCTTCTGTCCATTCCACCACAAAATCAGCAAGCACGGCTCCCTTGACGACCCTGGTTGTGCTGAACTCCAAATGAAATGCCTGTAGCTCGATATTCCATTCGGTGACCCTTCTAGAGGAGTTGGGGCTCCTGAGTATCCTTTCCAATGGGTAGGCCGACACAACCTTAATGGGGTGACCTTGAAAGTAGTGCTGCAGCTTACGTGAGGCCACTAATAATGCGAGCAAAAGCTTCTGAGGCATGGGGTATCATGCCCTTGCATCCTGCAACACCGTTCTAACGAAGTACACCGAATGCTTGACGAGGGTGGGTGTGCTGACGAAGCCCGTGTCCTCCGGAGGTTGAGGCGCCTTCTGAGACGATGGAGCCCCCAGCGCCCGGTTGCTTGGTCCGGCCTCTTCAGCCCTGGGGGCGTCTTCCTGCTGAGGCTGGTCTCTAGCTGTCGAGGCCATGGTCCTTGCGAGGCCTTCTTGGTCTTGTGTTGCCACGACTGAGGCCGCGGCTGGGCGTGATGCGGCCTTGGCCTGGCGCTCCTCCCGAACCGCCACTAGGGCTGTGCTGGCAGAGTAGGGAGTGGCGGCAAGGTAGATCACCAGGGACTCTAGAGGGCGCGGTGCCACCATCATCGGAGGGCTGGTCAGATATTTCTTGAGGTCTTGAAACGCTTGGTCGTCCTCCTGTGTCCACTGAAATGGGCCTTTCTTCTTCATCAGCTTGAAGAATGGCAGGGCGCGCTCCCCCAGCTTGGAGATGAAGCGTCCTAACGCAGTTACGCGACCGGCGAGCTTCTGCATTTCTATGAGGGCTTGCAGTGGACTCATGTCTTTGATTGCCTTGACCTTCTCCGGGTTGGCCTCGGTCCCCCTGTGGGACACGAGGAAGCCCAGTAGCTTGCTGGAAGGGACGCCAAACACGCACTTGTCCGGGATGAGTCGCAGGTCCACCCGGCGGAGGCTCACGAAGGTCTCCTCCACATCCTAGATCAAGGTCCTTGCCTCCCAAGATTTCACCACGATGTCGTTAATGTAAGCCTCGGCGTTTCTCCCGAGTTTCCGTCCCAAGGCAATGTGCATCAACCATTGGAAGGTCGAACCCGTGTTGCGCAACCCGAAGGGCATGCAGGTGTAGCATTACACCCCACATGGGGTCAGGAAGGTTGTCTTCTCCATGTCTTCCACCGCCATCTTGATTTGGTGATAACCCGAAAACGCATCCAGGAAACACAGCAGGTCGCACTCGGCGATGGAGTCGATGATCTGGTCAATGCGGGGGAGCAGGAACGGATCTTGAGGGTAGGCCTTGTTGAGGTTGGTGAAGTCGACGCACATGCGCTCCTTTCCTCCCTTTTTTGGCACGACGACGGGGTTTGCCAGCCATTCGGGGTAGCGAACCTCGCGAATAACACCTGCTGCCTCTAGCTTGTGGGTTTCTTGGACGACGAAGGCCTACTTCTTGGTGGACTGCCGCCTCGCCTTCTACTTTACGGGGTGTACATTGGGGCACACATTCAGGTGATGCTCAATCACCTCTCTTGGGACCCCCGCTAGCTGCTTGGGTTCCCACGCAGACACCTCCTTAATCGAGCGCAAGAACTTCACCAGCGCCTCCTCTTGGTCGGGGTCGAGGTTGGCACCTATGGTGAAGGTGGCTCCTGAGGACCCCGTCTTCCTCAACTGGCACCTGCTTGGTCTCCGCCTTGTCCTGAGTGAACAACTACTTCTTTTTGGTCGGTGCAGCTTCCTTGGCCTTGGAAGCGTCCACGCCGGTGGACTGTGCCGCCGCGGTAGCCTTGAGGGCCAGCTTGAGTGCCAGTAGAGCCTCCTTGGTGTCTCCAGCCACGGTGAGGACACCGCTGCTCCCGGGCATCTTCATGAGGTTGTAGGCCGGATGGGTCGCTGCCATGAACCGAGCCAAGGCAGGGTATCCGAGGATGGCGTTGTACGAGAGGCCGATGTGGGCGATGTCGAAGTGGACCAGCTCCGTACGGTAGTTGTAGTGGGTGCCGAAGGTCATAGGAAGGAGGATCTGCCCCAGGGAACTGGAGGTACCGCCCCCGACACCCGAGAAGGGCATGCTGGGTCGAAGCCGCTCCAGTGGTACATGGAGGAGGCTGAAGGCCTCCACCGAGAGCACATTGAGGCCGGCGCCGCCATTGATGAGGGTCTTGGTAACGGGCACTTGGCAGATGGTTGGCGTGCAGAGCATTGGGAGCGCACCCGAGAAGGCGGTGTTGACGGGGTGGTCTTCCAAGTTGAAGGTCAGGTCGGCCTTGGGCGCCACCCAACCCGGGGGAGCTCCTTGCCGCACGAGGGCAGCACCGATCTGGCGAAAGAATGGCTTGGCGCAACGGTATGAGGGTGGCACCTATGAGCCGCCCAGGAGGGCTACTAAGGGAGTCCAGGATTAAGGGTTCCTCGGACAGCCGGACTGTGTACTTTGGCCGGACTGTTGGACTATGAAGATGCAAGATTGAAGACTTCGTCCCGTGTCCGGATGGGACTCTCCTTTGCGTGGAAGGCAAGCTTGGCAATTCGGATATGTAGATCTCCTTCTCTGTAACCGACTCTATGTAACCCTAGCCCCCTCCGGTGTCTATATAAACCGAAGGGTTTAGTCCGTAGGACAAGAACAATCATAATCATAGGCTAGTTTCTAGGGTTTAGCCTCTACGATCTCGTGGTAGATCAACTATTGTAATACTCATATCATCAAGATCAATCAAGCAGGAAGTAGGGTATTACCACCGTCGAGAGGGCCCGAACCTGGGTAAACATCGTGTCCCCTGCCTCCTGTTACCATTAGCCTTAGATGCACAGTTCGGGACCCCCTACCCGAGATCCGCCGGTTTTGTCACCGACATTGGTGCTTTCATTGAGAGTTCCTCTGTGCCGTCACGATAGGGCTTGATGTCTCCTTCAATCATCTTCAACGACGCGGTCCAGGGGGAGGTTTTCCTCCCCGGACAGATCTTCGTATTTGGCGGCTTCATACTACGGGCTAACTCGCTTGGCCATCTGGACCAGATCGATAGCTACACCCCTGGCCACCAGGTGAGGTTTGGAAGCTTGAACTATACTGCCGACATCCGCGGAGACTTGATTTTTGACGGATTCGAGCCTGTGTCAGGCGCGCCGAATAGTCACGACGAGCATGACTTAGATCTGCCATCGGATAGTGTTCGGGAGATCGCGCCCGTGGCGGCCCCGGGAATCAATCCGGAGCAGATTGTGCCATCCGAGGATGGGTGGATGGATCCCGCCACGGAGGCTGCACACTCATTGGCGTTGGAGCCGAACACTGACCCCACCTCCTATGAGGTCGATATCATCGGAACCTCGGACTCGTCTCCGGCTACAAGCTCCGAACCGCGTACATCCGCGCCTATCGAATCTGATTGGGCACCGATTATGGAGTTCACCTCCGTGGATATCTTTCAACACTCTCCCCTGGGTGACTTGCTAAATTCATTAAAGTCTCTCTCTCTCTGTCAGGGGACTCTTGGCCGAACTATGTCCAGCTCGAGTGGGAAGCGGACGACGAAGAAATTCATTCCCTACCCACCACCCACTTCATAGCCAGTGTTGATGACTTAACCGACACGCTCGATTTCGACTCCGAAGACATCGGCGGTATTTACGACGATGCAGGAGAAGAACAGGAACCACCGCCCACTAGGCGCTGGACTGCCACCTCATCATCATATGATATATATATATGGTATACACGCCAAAAGAAGGCGATGGCAATGATCCAACGAAGGATAATCCCCTCGATAAGCCACCAAAGCAATGCCGTAGGCGCCGCTCTAAATCCCACCACAGTAAAAACAACAACAACAGCACAAGAAAGAATAACACCCCGGTCGACTCCAAAGGAAACGACGACCCCATGGACCCAGTGATGGAGCAGGATGAGCCAGGGGACTGTGTACATAGTTCGGAGCCGACTTCAGATGACACCGATCCCGAGGGTAAAATTCATCAACCTGTCTCCAGAGAGGAGAACAGTCCGGACGATGATGCGCTCATCATCCCAGAAAAACACTTGGAACAAGAGAACCTCCACAGAAGGCTTATTGCCACCACGAGGAGCTTAAAGAAGCAGAAACAAAGGCTCAAGGCTGCGTAGGATACGCTCAATCGCAGATGGAACAAGGTGCTTGACACTGAAGAGAAATACGATGGCGATCGCCACACAAAGAGCTATCCAAAGCGCAAGCTGCTGCCCGAATTCGGCGACGAGGCCATAGAGCCCATTTAGCCGAAAACGGCCGATCAGCCGGACCAACCACCCTGTGGCCGCGACAGGACGGCTAATGATGCCGCACACAAGTCAGCACATGATTTGTGTGAGCTCCTGGAAAAAAAATCTGGTATGGCCAGGTCCATCTATGGATCTAGGAAGCGCGCTTCGGAACAGGATCAGAGCTACCGAAACGATCACATTGATCGAGTACCAGCTAGGAATCAGCACCGAACACAACAACCGTCGACAGCATGCGACGACACGTCCAAACACAGGGGTGCCGCACACCCCCTGTGCTTCACCGGTGAGCTGCTGGACCATGAATTTCCGAAAGGATTTAAACCCGTGAATATAGAGGCATACGACGGAACTACAGACCCTGGGGTCTGGATTGAGGACTTTATCCTTCACATCTACATGGCCCGCAGAGATGATCTCCACGCCATTAAATACCTACCCCTCAAGTTGAAAGGACCAGCTTGGCACTGGTTGAAAATCCTCCCTAAAAACTCAATTGGAAGTTGGGAAGAACTTGAGGATGCTTTTAGGGCCAATTTTAAAGGGACCTATGTCTGACCTCCGGATACAGACAACTTAAGTCACATAATTCAATAGCCCGGAGAGTCAGCCCGAAAACTTTGGAATAGATTTCTTACTAAGATGAATCAAATCGTCGACTGCCCGGATGCCGAAGCCTTAGCGGCCTTCAAACACAGTGTCCGGAATGAATGGCTTGCCAGACACCTCGGCCAGCAAAAGCCGAGGACAATGGCAGCCTTAACGAGCCTTATGACCCTCTTTTGCGCGGGCGAGGATAGTTGGCTGGCCCGTAACGGCACCAGCGACCCGGGCACATCCGAAGTCAGGGATGGCAACGGGAAGCCGTGACGCAATAAAAACAAGTGTCGTAACAATGAAGACGGCCCAGAGAACACGACGGTCAATGCCGGATTCAGGGGCTCTCGACTAGGTTAACGGAAGAAGCCATTTAAAAGCAGCAGAGATGGACCGTCCAGCCTAAATAAGATTCTAGACAAATTATGTCAGATTCATGGCACCCCCGAAAAACCTGCAAATCACACCCACAGAGAGTGCTAGGTTTTCAAGTAGGCCAGCAAGCTAAATGCCGAACACAAGGGGAGGGAGACGCCAAGCGAAGACGGGGATGAGCCTCGCCAGCCGAACACTGGGGGACAGAAAAAATTCCCACCAGAAGTCAAAGCAGTAATTATGATTTATGCAACTCACATTCCAAAGAGAAGGCGCAAACGCGCACTCCAAGACGTATACGCTATGGAGCACGTCGCCCCCAAATTCAATCCCAGGTCGGCCTGCCCGATCACTTTTGATCCCAGGGATCATCCGACTAGTATCCGGCACGGAGGATCGGCTGCCTTGGTACTCGACCCAATAATTGATGGATACCATCTCACTCGAGTCCTTATGGACGGCGGCAGTAGTCTTAACCTGATATATTAGGACATTGTCCGCAAAATGGGGATAGACCCATCAAGAATCAGCCAAAGCAATACTACCTTTAAAGGAGTGATACCAGGCGTCGAGGCCCGCTGCACGGGCTCTCTAGTACTAGAGGTTGTATTCGGTTCTCCCGATAACTTCAGAAGCGATGAACTAATCTTCGACATCGCTCCATTCCGAAGCGGCTATCACACACTACTCGGCAGAACGGCCTTCGCTCGTTTTAATGCAGTACTGCACTAAGCCTATCTTAAACTTAAGATGCCTGGTCCACATGGCGTCATCACAATTAGCGGAAATACAGAGCGTTCCGTACGTGCGGAAGAATATGTGTAGGCTCTAGCAGCCGAACACTGAGCGTCCCCTCCAACCAGAATAAATGGTCGGTCGTCAAGACCACGGACACGGTTAGACGAGTCCAGCGTTCCACCAGATGTAACAACCCAGATAAACCTGAGCTGGGGTTGATAGATATACCCCCATAAGTGGTCCTAGGGGCTACTCGCAAAAAAGAAGCCCATAGTTTGGCTTGACCCTATTAATACAATAACATATTGCATTTTCATGGTTCGTTCAGATTAACTAACTCTTCGCACGAAGTCTTTTACCTGGGTTTTTTTCCTTTTTTACAGATGATCATCGTGCTACACCCTTCCAGGATACGGCACAACGGAGATAAAGGCGCAGACGTGTAGCAGGGCCCCGCTAAAAGTTTTCTTTTTAGATTAAGACCCTGCGTAAACCTTTTTAAAAGTCTCTTGTTTCTTCATACCCTCCGGACACTTAACACAACTGGGAGGGATACTGGCGTTCTTGACACTTTGTCACACCAGACTAATGCATTTACCTGGAAACACAGGGCTCATTATCGAGGGTGTTACTCAGCCCAGTATATGTCCTAAGGTCAGAATACCTTAGGGAGTATTCGGCGTCGCGAGTTTGGCCTTATATGCATCAGCTCTGAATCATGTCTTTGGTCAAATGTTGGGTTTGCCTGGCTCCCATGTTTTGCTACCTTATGTTCCGCTCTATCGGCTAAGGGGGCACCCGGAGAACTATTGCGATGTGCCCTGGTTCATCTGGGTGAGCACCTCAGTAGAGAAAGCCGAAAACTGACTGTCATATGATATAGTGCGAGACTGGTTAACCACTCGATGACTCAGCGGAATCTTCGCGATTCCTCCGCATTAACGTAGACTAGTTTCCCAGTCATGTACGTACGCCCACCACATTCGGATGAACACGGAAGTACCAGGGGATATATAGTAGCCCCACCATCAAACTCCTATGGCTAAGTGAAAGTGTTAAAGCTATATAGTATGATTTCCTGGTTCGCCATGCTATCACCTCCTTAATGGACCAAGACATTGGATCAAGTGTGATTACGCGCTTTTCCAAACACCCCTGCATTATATGCATGGGGGCTGAAGCCGACGACTGCAAACTTTCAGGTTATATACATACATACATAAACGACCGCATAGGAGGCACTATAATACTTTCAGGCAAAAGTATAAACACAGCCTCTATAATTAAAATAGCATTGTTTTTTACAATTCAGATACATGTCACTCGAACATGGTACTCTTTGAGCACCGAGCCTCTATTAAATGGGAACCTTCTAGGACTTCTTCAAAATAGTGCTCGGCCGGGTCTTGGCCTCCCGCTGGACCCCGGGTTGCAATAGCGGTGGCCTCCATCCCTTCCCAGTACGTCTTAACACGGGCAAGAGCCATCCGTGCACCCTCCATGCACCCCGACCTCTTCACAGCGTCGATATGCGACACAGCACCAAGGAATTGTTGCACCAAACCAAAATAATTGTTTGGCCTTGGTCCACTCGGCCAAAGATGATCCACGACAGACCTCATAGCTAGCCCGGACAACCTATGGAGCTCAGCCCATGTGGCAATTCTCTCATTCAATGGCAGCGAACGCGTCGGGGCACTGAACTGCGACCAGAACAACCTTTCTATCTCATGGTCTTTCCGATCTTTGTAAAACTTAGTCGCATCAGCAGCACTCTTTGTCAAGTCCGCATATGCGTCTGCAGCACTCCACAACTTCATCCAGAGGGGCATACTTCGAATCTCTAAACTTCATCCGCAACAAATAGGGCCTCCCAGCCGTGATATCTCCGGCTTCACGAAGCTCCTCCCTTATCCCTCTCATTTAAGAGTGGGTTTCCTTGGCTGCCTCCAGGGCCTTCTTCAGGTCAGCCGCTTTCGCTTGGCTTTCCTTTTCAAGGATCTCATAGCGGTCGGCGGCATCTTTCAGCTCAACAGCCATCTTGGCTATCCTTTCTTCGCTCTGGCGATGAGCAGCCTGTTCGGCTCTTAACTCATCGACCGCCTTGAGGGCGGCAGCATCACCTATTCGGGCTTGTTCCTTGGCTCGGGCAAGCTCTGCCTGAAGGGTCTCTATGGCAGCATGTCCATCTGTAGTCATAGTATATTATAGATACAGTATATTATAGATACTAGCATCATGTTCCTCTTAATATTTGCTGACAAGCCGAACATACATACCCTGGGCCTCGTCAAGGCGCTTGTTAACAAGCGCGATGTCGGCATCCGCCCATGTCAAGCCGCCGCTTCAATTCGGCAAAATCAGCAGTCCGGTCAGCCGCCGAACAATCAGCCGCCTACACATAAAAGTAGCGCGATCATTCCCTGGGATTATGATCCTCTGTTTGCCACCTCTGGATGGCAACCAGAGTCTCAGGGGCTACTATCTATATAGAGCACACCTAGCATGTGCGGTACCGTCAAAAATACATATATTATTTTTTTGCATACCTCAAAGCCTCTCAGTAGACTCGTAAAAGCTTCATTCAAACCGCTTTTGGCGGATGAAATCCTCTCAACCACCGTATCCATTAAGGTACGATGCGTCTCTGAGACAACCGGTCTCTCCAGAAGACCCATCAGTGTGTCCGGTCGTGTGTCAGACAATCCCGCACTCTTTCTGTTGCTCTCTTTGGGAGCCGAATACTCCGGACTTCGGGCAGCCGAAGTGTTGACTTCTGGCCTTGGCGGATCAGGAGAAATCCTCCGTGACGGCACCTTGGTGTCGTCCGCCCCATGTGGTGGGGAGGCAGGAGGAAGCGTTTCACTCTGCATCATCTCCGGAAGAAGATCCCCCAAAGACGAACTCTGTGGAGAAGGGCTACGAGCCGGACTGCAACAAATATGTCCCGGTTATTATTCTCAAAGACAAAACAGGATATATTTACCAAAGTACCTTTTTTCACTTACAGCTCGGTTGAGGGCTGGCCCCCTTGCGGGCGCTGTGCGGTAAGGACGCCCTCTAGGGCAGGGCCCCCTGACGAGGGTTTCTTCCCTCGTTTGGAAACCTCCGTTTCCAAGTCTCAGAGGCGGCCCTTTTCTTACCGTGAGGAGAGGGGATTTTAGATACACCTCCCCGATTATCCTCCTTCGCGGAGGCACTTACTCCCCCGATTTGGATGTGTAAAGTATGTGGCCCACGAGTGGATTCTATTCCTCCCCTCATCTTCTCCTGATGGCACCTGATACGGTGCGCGCTCAAGCATCCTGACCTATAAAGGATCCGGCGAGCCTTCGGGAAGGGGGGCCGAACACCTAATCCTCTCCGCCTTCCTTATCCAGTCCTGGCAGAGAGCAATTTTTCAGAATGATGTTATAACAAACACAAAGGATGGTGTGTTCGATAGCGGAATTACTTACTTGGGTATCCGGACGGTTGCAGTTGAGACCCACGTCCTCGGTGGTGTCCGGACACTTTATTCGTGATCCGAAGAACGACCCATACATCTCTTTGAGCGTCACGCCGAAGAATTGTTGAATGGTTCGCGGTCCTTCCGGGTTGAACTCCCACATACGGAGAGGTCGACGTTGGCATGGCAGGACCCGACGAACCAGCATTACTTGCATTATCTTGACAAAACTGACATCCTTCTTAAGGAGGTCTCGGATGCGGCTTTGCAGTGTCAGCACGTCGTTAATTGGCCCCAGTCTAGCCCCTTATTGACACATGACGCCAGTTACGGCAGAGGGCCCGAGCGGAATGCTGGAGCGGCCGCCTGCTTCGTACCTTGGGGAGCTATGATGTAAAACCACTCCCGTTGCCATAAGTTAGAAGTTTCTGTGAAGGAACCCTTTGGCCATGGGGCGTCGGTGCCTTCACTTATTATAGCGCCTCCGCAATCCGCGTGACGCCCGTCAATCACCCTCGGCATCACATTTCTCGGGTTTTGGGTTCCGGCAGAATCTTGAGGTTCGAACACTGGGGTGCGCGCGGAGATTTCACCCTCTACCTACCTGCTCCTCGCCGAATCGCTTGGATCTAACTACGGAAGAAACAACACAAGATACACGGGGTTTATACTAGTTTAGGCCAGCGTTGTGGTGTAATGCCCTACTCCAGTGTGTGGTGTGGTGGATTGCCTCTTGGGCTGATGATGAACAATACAAGGAAGAACAACCTCGCGAGGGTCTGTTCTTGGCTGGAGCGATGAACTTCTAGGAGGAGTTCAGTCGCTCTATCTACTGGTATCTTGGTGAGGATCAGATGCCTCTACCCTGGGGGTGGCTAGTCCTATTTATAGGCAAAGGCCCCGGGCCTCTCCCCAAATATTGAGCGGGAAGGGCGCCAACAATTGGCTATCTTGAAGGGGAACATCGGGTACACTTATCCTGACTAAAGTTGGTCCTCGCCTGTCAAAGGCTCTGGTGGTGACGCCTGCTTGGGCTCCACAATGACTTCTTCGCCGTCGTTGGGCTGGTCTTGGTCTTGTTGCACCGAAATGGATGCCTTTTCTTGATGCTCTCGCCTGCGCTTGCTCCCTTTGCACCAAAGAGGAAAGGAGGACACTGCACGGGCTGGCGCCCGACTGGCGCCCTTGGTTGTCATGGCTTGCGTCATGGGCACCTCGCGAGGTACCCCGCCTTGAACTCTCCGCCTCCTCGTGAGCCAGCCTGAGGAGGTCGTGCCTGAGGAAGCTTCTTGTCGTCCGCCCCGCGAGGCTTGGCCCCTCGCGAGGGTCTTGAGCTTGCGTTAATGAAGATGGGCCGCGCCGGGCCCCCTTTGAGCCACGCCGCAGGCCGCAGGCAGGCAAGTCTGGGGACCCCCGTTCCCAGAACGCCGACAGTAGCCCCCGGGCCCACGGCGTGCCTGGACTTGGATGAGCAGAGAGGCGAAAGGGCAAGTGCGAAGCGTCGCGGGCCCTAACAGCCTGCGGCCTTGGGCGCCGCGTGGCGGTTGATTGGACATGGGCGGCAGCGTTCCCCCACGCATCCTTATTTTATGCCATGCTAGGCGGACTCGTAGCCGCACACAGCCGCTCCCCTCTCCGCTCCTCGAGCGCTATCTGTCCTTTCTCCTCTCGAACTCTAGTTTCTGCATCCAATCCAATCTCAAACCTCCCCCCTTTTTCTGCCATCATAGCTCCGCCGAGGAAGGGAAGAGGGAAGAAGCCCATGCCGCCACCGCGCTCATCGTCGTCGACGGCCCCCGCCGTCGATCGGTCGATCATAATCAATCAAGAGGGCTTGAGCAAGGTCAGCTCGGCTCTGGCCACCATCTTCAACGAATGCGGGAGGACGACGGCCTGGCCCGCGTCCCGCTTCTCCATCGACAGGATTGCCACCGAGGTCCGATACTTCGTCGACGCCCTGTGGGCGGTACTGGTTCCCCCCTTTTCTGATTTCTTCAACGCCGTGCTCTCCCATTATCAGATCCACATGATGCATCTGGGTCCTGAATCCATCACTCTTCTTGCGGTTTTCGCCTTCGTTTGTGAGGCAATGATGGGCATCCTTATTTCGGTTGCCTTGCTGCGCCACTTCTTCTCTCTGCGCCTTGTCAACCCCACCCAATGTTTGGGGTGTGTGAGCTTCGTCGCTGCACCTGAGACGGCGGCTTCAGGAATTGACTTCAGTCTTCCTCCGCCCGCGCCTGGGTTTCGCGAGCGGTGGCTGTATGTGGACGTAGTGGTGCCCAGCCCCCTGCTGACGGAGCCATCTTCGCCTGCTGTCCCCAACTCAGGCTGGGGCCAGGAGACGCTCGCAAGCCCCCGGCTCGCCTTCGTCTGGCGTCTCTTCGAGTTCTTGAGGGAGCTCGGCGTGACGGCGCCCAAGGTGGTGAAGGAGTTCCTTCTACACCATGTTGCCCCTCTCCAACGCCATTCTCACCGGATGTGGGCCTTCAGCTGTCATGGGGATCGTATGCGGCTCCAGGAAGAGGACCTGACGCCTGAAGCACTGAGGAAGGTTCTCTTGGTCTTGACTGGGGATCCTTCCCCCGGCGGCATCCGGCAAGGGGGGGCCTTGCTGTACCTCTGCTCGAATAGAAGCGACTTTGTGAGTCAGATGCCCATCTTCGACGAATGGGGCCCGCGCCCTGCTGGCCTCCAAGGGCCTCGCAAGAACCCAGTGGTGGTGGTCGCCCTCGCAGTCGTCCAGGGCGACCCTTCCTCAAGTGGCGGAGCAGGGAGGCATCGGCCTCCGGAGGCCGAGGGTGCCCTTGCCGAGGTGACAGCGCTGGGCGACACTCATGAGGGAGCAGCCCCTGAGGCCCGTGCTGCCGTGGCTGAAGGCGGCGAGCAGCCGCCCGCAGCACCTGCGGCTGAGGCCCCCGAGGCCCCAGCTGCTCTTCTTGGTAGGGCGACTGGCGGCGTGCATTAGGTAGATGCCCCCGATGCAGGTCATCTTGGTGCTTCCTCCTCGTCACAAGTTGACCCCTGCGCTCAACTCTTGGGTCGCTTCTGCGTGGACTTTGACGCCCTCCGGAAGAGAAGGGAGGCCCTGGGCGATGATTACCCTTGTCGCCTACTGAAGCGTAGGAAGTACTTCGCCATCGATGAGTAAGCCATCTCCCTTCCCAGCTCCTGATTCTTCTGTTGCCTTTCCTGATCCTTGCTCCGCAGGGCCCTTCCTTCCGAGCTCATGGAGATGACTGAGGAGCCATCCCCCTCGCCTCCGCGCTCTCTGCCGTCTTCGATCGCTCCGAGCAGTAGGGCCCTTGTGGTGAGGCCGGTTGGAGAGACGAACCATCCCGAGGCGCAACACGGCCCCGCGCTCCGCGACCTTCCTTCGCGAGCCTTCTCGTGGCATAGCCAGCCTGTCATGGGCTTCTCGTCTGCTCGTGGACCGTGATTGGCTGGGGCACTCCCTGTGCTCTTCACTTGGAGATGGACTGGCTCCATGTCGGGCTTCTGGCAGGGCGTGCCCGGTCGCCTCAAGGGCGCTAGCCCCCGGCCCCCTGCCCGGAGGGGAGTGCTGATCCGTGCCCCCCGGTGCTCGCTTTGGGCGGATGATGGTGTGGAAGACATACTCGAGCGCGCCCGGGAGCGTTGCGCTCTTCGCCAAGGGTTTCTCCGGAGGGCGGCTGACGCGGTGAGCCTGCTTGGTGAAGAGCTTACTGATGAGCACACGTGCCTTGAGGCCAAGGGCCTGCGCCTGGTTGCAGAGAGGCGCGAGCTGGAGGCGGCTGTCACCCTCGCGCACCGTCAGCGTGATCTCGACGATGAGGAGGCCAAGGCGTCGCTGGCGGCCTCTCGGGAGGTCCGTTCCCGGGCCGTCGAAGAAGCCCGAGAAGCTGACTGGCAGCGAGAGGCCACGGAGGAGCGGGCACGGGAACTCCTGGCCCGGTGCCACTCACTGGAGGAGCAGGTGGAGCTGTGCGAGGCGGCCCTCGCATCGATGAAGGTGGCTTCCGGCAACCTAGTAGAGCTCCAGAAGCGTGAGGAGGCGCTGACGCTGGAAGCCGCCGAACGCGCACACGAGTATGAGCGCCTGGAGATAAGGGAGCGCTTGGTGACACGGGCGGAGGACGATGTCGCTGCGCGGGAAACCCGTGTCTCGGTGGAGGTCGGACATCGGGTGGCGACAGCGCGCCTGGACCTCGAGCGCGAGTTCGAGGAAAGGCTGGAGTTGATCCGGACCGAGGCCGAAGGTAGGACCACCGTCCTAAGGACCAAGCTGGAGGAAGCAACGCGGAGGGTTGATGCCTTGCGGGCCGCACTTGAGGTGGCGCAAGGGGAGTCAACTACTTCCCACGCCGAGGCGCTTCTTCTTTGCCAATGGGTGGACGAGGCTGAGGCCGTCGCACGCCAGAATGCGGACGAGATGCGTCAGCGGCGGCTCCTGGAACATGAGCACGCCCCCATGCTCACCATGCTTCGGGAGAGAGCCAACACGGCCTTGGGTAACATCTGCGAGGCGGCCGTTGGCGAGCCGCACGCCGTTAACTACGCCGGCAACCTTCAGTTCTTTACCGACATCGTGACACAGCTGGAGGGGCGGTCGGTCAGGGCCAAAAGGTTGGTGGAGGAGATGAGCCGAGCCCTGCTCGGGCGTGCCTTTTCCCGCGTCTTCAGCCATCTCCGGAACATGGATCCTCACTTTGACTTTGACGCTGCCATCGCCCCAGTCCCCCAGGCCGTCCGGGATGACCTGGCGTACTGGGTGGAAGACAACGTGGACGCTCTTGTCAAGGCCTTCGCTTTAGATGACGATGACGCGATCATGGCCGCCGACGAGGGAGGCGTGGTGAACGGTCCTGACGCCACTGACGACAACGTAGGGGGCGATGGCGAGGCCAGCGACGCCAGCGACAGTTCGGGCGGTGCTCCTGAGGACGCAGTGGGGGATTTATCCGACTGACCGCGCATTGCTTCTGTCTCCTTACCCTGCACGAATAGAACTTAGGCTTTTGACCTGATGGTTGTAAGAGCATTTTGGGAGGGGGTGCCCCTCATGTAAAACTTATGTTCAGCGTACTAGTGGATGCTACATCACCCACATGCCCGCGCCAAGTGGTCGGCTAGATGACAAGCTGGCTGGCTAGTTTACCTTTGTCCCGTGCGGGTCCTGAGATAACTTGTGGGAGGCTGTGGTGCCTCGAATGCCTCCTAATCGAATCCGTAGGATCTGAAGTGAAAAACCTCCTGAGAGGATATGACGGCGACAGTCTGGGCTACACGCAAGCTAGGCCAGACCCGGCTCGCGAGGGGCTCACGAGGGGAGGCAGCTGAGGCGAGGTTGTAACCGAAACGCGAGAGATTGCTCGAACGAGACTAAGCACCCCTTCCCCAAACACACGCAAATCTCAAATTCGAGTCCAACTTAAATCCAGCGGGGAAAAGCAACAACCAAGGGAAAAGCAATGAAAGAAAAAAAAGGCCGCGTCCGGCACCTAGTCTAGTCTTGGACGTCTTCTCACCAGCGCGGAGCTAAGTGCTGCCACTGGGCGTGGGAGGGAGCCCCAGGGCCTGAGGCCGGCACCCCTGAGACTCCGGGGCGTGTACAGCCCCACTCATTATTACGTGAGAGTGTCACGGGGTGACGAGCTTCACAGGCACTGGGCCTTCTTCACAGGTACTGGCCTTGCTTCATATCGCCAGACGAGGGCCCCGCCTTGCGCCACACTCTAGTGCCATCAACGACAACCGGAAACCAGGACGCCGCCGATGGGGTAGAGCGGTCGCCAGCGATTCCCCCGACGACCACGGGTCCTCCGCCAGGGGCAGGCCCTGAGGCACCTCCCCAGCTGAGGGCCTACCTCCTGGGAACGCCTTGCTCCGAACGCCGCATTGGTGATGTCGGATCCCGGCCCCTCTCCTGCAGCCCCCGACGCCCTCCTCCTGAGGGGTAGCAGACTGCGGGAGCGGGGCAGCTGCTCGCTGTGGCGACCTGCACCTCCTACGACCCATGATTAGCGTATGCCTGCTCCTGAGGAATTAGTGGTACCCGATAATCGTCGCTTCCAGCGTGGCCGGTGGGGCCGTCCCTGGGTCCCTGGAAGATCTCGGCTTCTGGCGCCTCGTCCCGCCAGCTTGGGCTGAGGAGCGAGCCTTGTTCGCCCTCACGCGGGTGCCCTTGGTCCATCATGTGGGGCACGTACTCTTCTGGGGCCGTCACCCCGAAGGCCGCGCCATAGTGCTCCGCATGCCATGCAGCTCTGGTTGATGTGCCAACCTGAGGGTGGCAGCGCGGCGGCCCACTGTGGCCACAGGAGGCCTTGGGCGACGAAGAGCTTGGTCCTGTGGGTCCCCATGCGCTGCAGCTGGGAGCAGCGCTGGGTCTTGTCGTGCTGGAGCAGGGGGCGCTCGGGCAGCTTCTCGAGGGAAAGGGACTTCTTGGCAGCTCTACTCCTGCCGCGCAGGCACCTGACGGAGCGGGTTCCGCCCAGGGGCTGCGCACCTTGGGGCCAGGGTGCCTTCTTGAGGGGGAGGTGGCTGAGACGCCCCAGGAGCTTCATTGCCCGCGCAGGGCGGGGCGCGGTGCAGCGAGAAGGACGGTGCGGGGGAGCCCCCAGCGGCGCTGATGAGCTCGGCGACTCGGTCGAGCCACTCTTCGTAGAAGTTGTCGATTGGGCGGTAGCGCAGGAGCTCGTTTGCCGCGATGAGCGCAGCTCGAGCCTCCATGGCCGCGCGGGGTGCGCGGGACGAAGAACCAGCAGGGGTGAGAGAGGGTATAGCAGTGCGGCCGTCTCGTAATGATCAAGAAGTGATCCTGAACTACTTATGTTCAAACATAACCCAACCATGTTCTCTTCCCAAACTTCGTTGAAAAGATACGATCACGGTTACACACGCGGTTGGTGTATTTAATTCGGATCCGATGTCAAGTTCTCTACAACCGGATATTAAAAACTCCCATCTGCCACATAACCACGGGCATGGCTTTTAAAAGATTAAACTCTACAGGGGTGTCCCAACTTAGCCAATGACAAGCTCACGATCCGCGGAGACAATCCTCCATCGCGGGACAACCCGATCAAACTCGGGATCCCGGTGCACAAGACATTTTGACAATGGTAAAACAAAACCAGCAAGACCGCCCAATGCATCGACCTAGCCTGATAGGAGTCGCATGTATCTCGTTCTTAGGGTATACTGAATGGACCAGACATCGGGTTGGCTGAGACCCTGGTTGCCCAGGGGGCGCCGGGCATCGCCCAGTTGGGACCAACACTCATGAGGAGCACTGGCCCCGGTTGTTGATTAAGAGTCCTCAGGTACTAGCCGGTCCCTATGCAAGTTTAGTTGTTATTAGGCAAATGGTAAAACCAATGTTGGGCCTTGCTAGAAGAGTTTTATTCAAAGCAAACTGTCAAGGGGGCCCATAAACCCCGACCGTGTTAGGAACGCAAAATCTAGGAACATAACACCGGTATGATGGAAACTAGGGCGGCAAGAGTGAAAAAAAACACCATGCAAAAGGCCGAGCCTTCCACCCTTTACCAAGTATATAGATGCATTAATTAAATAAGAGATATGGTGATATCCCACGATATCCATGTTCCAACATGGAACAACCTGCACTGCACCTACAACTAGCAACGCTATAAGAGAGGCTGAGCAAAGCGGTAACATAGGCCAAGAACAGTTTGCTGGGATGGTGGAAAGGTTAGAGGCTGTTTCATGGCATATTGGGAGGCTTGATAAACAAGTGGTGGGTAGCGCGACAAAGAGATAGCATCGAGACAACTAGCATAGCAAAGATAGTTGTGAGATCCAAGGTGACAGTCATCTTGCCCGAGATCCCGCTAGGAAGAAGACCGAGTAGAGGAACGGACATAGTCGAGCGAATCCTCACAACACAACGGAACCGGGAACTATCGAGAAGAAGCAAACAACATGGTAAACACCCAAGCATAAGCATGGCATGATGCACAATCAAGTATGATGCATGTGCATTTTAATGAGGCATGGCATGGCAAAGTGCAACAAACAATACTACAAATTAAGTGGAGCTCAATATGCAACGAGTTGCATATTGACGAAACACCACATTCAATAATTTAGTTAACTCTTGTTCATATACACAACAATATTAAATGTTGATTAACATGTCAAGGGGTGAAACATAATAAACTACCTATCTAGGCAATTTAAATTAGGCCGGAAATAACAAACAACAATTCCGGAAAATCCCCATGTGCATATTTTGGATTTAGTACTATTCTGCCTAAAACCACTTTTTATTGTTGTTAAACAGCAAAATAAAGTGCACCATGTTAATATATGCATTTTTCTACCCCATTTAAATATAAAGTTTATTTAATTCGAAGCTACGGTTATTTAGTTATGAAATAAACCATTTTAGCATGTTTTTTATGCAAATTAATGCACACAGCATTTTAAACGTTTTAAACATGGATGAAAGTTGGATACTATGAAACTAGATGAAATTCTAAGCATTTTGCATGTTTAAATCATTTTAATCCGATACAAGGTTATCAGGTTATTACATGCATGAAATCTTGGGGTTTTCTTGTAAACCGTAAACTCTGGAAATTAGCTAAATTCCTCCAGAAAAAAAATAGTTGGGCCGAATCTGCTAGCCCAACATTGCACAGGGCAGAGGGGCTCTCAGGAGGCTCACCATGTGCTTCGGCCCCATTGGTGCAGTGGCTGGACGGGATGGCAGTGGCTTGGTGCACTATGGTGCAGTGCAGACCTGGCCCAAGCGTGCGAGGAGGCCGACCCGCTCGGCTGAGTCGATAATGCGGTCAATGGAAGCGGGAGCAGTGAGGGTGACTTGTGCTCGTGGTGAACAGAGGCCGCGTGAACCTCCTGGTTCGAAGAAGAGGAAGCAGAGGTGAGCAGGGGAGCAGCGACGCGAAGCGGGGACATGGCGGCGGGGTGGCTCGAGGTGGCTGATGACGGGGATGGCCGAGGCCCGACATATCTGGTCGGAGATGGTGGCCGGAGGTGGCAACGGTTGGTGGAGGTACGGACGGGGGCGTCATGGTCTCCACCTACGAGAGAGAGATAGGCGGGGCGAGGGAGAGGGAAAAGAACCATAGGTGGAAGGGAAGGAACAGGGGTGGCCTGGTCCATGTAGCCAGCGTGCGGGGCGCGGCTGCAGGTTGTCTGGTCGACAGGGTCAGCATGACCGCCGGAGGCATGGACAAACGTCGGCGTGAGGACACGCGGGGAGCTGGATTATTTGCTGGTGGAAGGAGGGACGCCAGGGCTGAGGTGCTCCAAGGTCGCGGAGTGGCTTGCTGCTGCTCCGGCAAGGTCACCCTGGTCGCTCGCAGCGGCGGCGGCCGGCCGATGCGAGGAGACGGCATGAGCAAGCTCGGGGTTGGTCAGGCACGCAAGATGAGGGAGATGGTCGGAGAGGATTTGGATCATGGGTGCGGGCTCTGGTTGGTGGGGAATCGAGGGATGTAGTGGATCGATGGATTGGATCAAGCAGGCGGAGAGGTGGTTGGCTCGAGATGGATCACGAGGAAGATGGTGGCCGTGGCGGAGTGGGAAGGATGGGACAAGCTGCCTAGATATTAGGGTTGGACCTATATATATATATATATATATATATATATATATATATATATATATATATATATATATCAAGTGGGTTTAGGGTAGGGGCTATCGTGTCCCTTCGATCGTAATGGGACGGTCAATTATAAATATGTTAGGGAGTGCAAATAAGAAATCGAAGATATTTTAGGGATGTTTGGAGATTCCGGACCCATCAGTCACAAGTGCCCGGTTCAGGTTCGAGGAAATTTCAGAAAAGTTGCGAGGAGGGAAATGTGGGCTATGCAGAGATGTTAGGTGGTCGTGTGCAAGTGCGGTTAGTTTTGGAGTGGTCAACGAAAACAAGAGAGAAGTGGCGACTACTAATGTATGCATCTTTTAAAAAGAATGATGACAGGAATGCCAATGCAATGCGAATGATGCGATGATTAAATGCAACAACAAAAATAAATCACACGGCGAAACTCGAAATAGCTGGAAGTCTTCTGGAACGTCGGTCTTGGGGCATCACACGGCCCAAGTCCCAGTCTGCGCACGCTACAGCACCCGGACGTCCGACGCGTACCGGACGACCGACACTCATTAGCGCCCGGACGACCGACGCCGCGGACATCTGGCACTCCTGGACTAGAGCCAAAACGTCGGAAGTCCAAAGACTTCGGGACGACCGGACGCCCGTGAGCGACCGGACGACCGACAGTTGTCGGACGTCTGACGCCTGTCGGCACACACCTTCGGGCACGAGGCCCTAGTACCCCTTCACTTTGCCCACATTTGCACTATGACTAGGACACCCCCTCCTCCTAGTTAGGGTTACCAATGGTTTAGTTCATTTGTGAGATAGAGCTTTGCTCATCCATCCGGATCTACTCCACCCAGAGAGACCGCGGCCTCCACGGGGAAGATCCATCTTGGATTCAAGACCCCTCACAGGAAGACCCTCAAGACCTCCTCACGGAGAAGAACTTGCCACTTGTATCATCCTTTGCTGATCGTGGATCATGTATGTCTTTGTGTTTTGAGGATCTAGCACATGTGTAATCGAATCTTGTTGGTTTGAGTGATTTCTCTCGCGTTTCCCCTCGTGTTTTCCCTCGTGATCTTTGTAGGATCCCCTCCAATTGTGAAATATCGGGCATCTAGGGTTCTACCCTATATCATCTTGGATCAGAGCCAGCTTGCTCATGATCATCTTGGATCAGATCAAGGTTGATCTCAAATTTGGAGCCTCCCCTCTTTGTTTTCTAGCTTGATTTTGTTGTGTTCTTCCCCAATTCCGAAAATCCCCACCAAAAATAGCCCCAATTTTTTTTTGTGATTTCTTGGTGTGATGAAGTTTTGTTGGATTTGATCCATGGATTTGCTTTGCCACGAGTGGATCCACCTTTCCCCCATCATCCCCACCATTTCCATCCACAAATTCGCTCGAATTTGACCATTTTTCGCCATCCCCATCTCGAAATCCTGAGTTCATCCCGAGCCCGGAAATCGCCCAGGCACCGAACGTCCGACCAACATCGGTCGTCCAACCACCATCGATCGTCCGACCACCATCGGTCGTCTGACCATCCCTGACGAAACTGAATATTTTTAGTTCGGTTTCCCCCTCCGTTCCACCGCCACTTCCGCTTACGCACTTGCACGCCACCACCGCTTTCCACAAACACCATCGCTCACCCGTTTCGCACGCCGATAAATTTTGACACGTCTTGGTCTTTGAGTTTTGAGTTGCGTTTTCCGTTTCCTAACGTGTTTCGGCTACTTAGGGACGGTTCGACAACGACAACACTGCCGCTCATATTCATCATCAACATCGACTGCTTCAGAATTTTGACACCTCGACCGTAAGCAATAACGGTAACGTCTATCCTTTCATGGTAGATTCCTTGCCATTGCATTGATAACCACCATAGCCTTACTTTTGCGTTGCTTACCCA
This sequence comes from Triticum timopheevii, assembly GCA_963921465.1. Lineage (NCBI taxonomy): Eukaryota > Viridiplantae > Streptophyta > Magnoliopsida > Poales > Poaceae > Triticum > Triticum timopheevii. The sequence continues at coordinate 119,451,915 of OY997262.1, forward strand.
TTGAGACTAGCCTTTGAGTTTTGCCGGAAACGTGACTTGTGCACATTAGTGATCATACTCCCCATAGCATACATACCATATCATAGTGGTGCATATCTTGGTATCATCTCTTGTGTCACAAAGCTGTCATCGCATACACAATTGCTATCTTGGTTCGTGAAGTTTTGCATGAGAAAAGAGCTCAAAAGAGAAAGAGCCAACAAGCTTTTAAGCTAAAAGGAAAGATAAGCAAAGAGCTTATAAGCAAGAACCATGGCATCATACTACATTAAGTTTGCAATATCTGATCATCTTGGATCATATCACCGGAATACCATACATATAGCATACTTGGGACAGAACTCGTTGCATTTTTGCCTCGTAGGTTGTGCACAAGTTTCGTATCTGCCTATTGTGCAATCGTGCTAGCGTCTCTCTAGTGTTGTGCAACAAGAGCATTTTCGTGGTTTCCACATTTTGGCTCATTCCTTGGTTGCACAACCCCACTTATCTATTTCCGTGTGTGTTTCCATATACCATATCTTACTATTGGTCTACTTGTTGCATTCGCAAATTTGTGACTCTTTTCCAACATTATTGAGGCTCGCTAACAATTGCATCAAATTTTGTGCCACCATCCTAACCGAGCTCCGCCATAAGCTTTTACTTGTGTAGGTGTGAGAACCGACAAGACTTGGTACCAATTGTGCTATTTCTTTGTTCCACATTTGAGTGATCATTGATCCATCTTCAACATCGGTCAAGGTACATTTGGTATAAGTTCTTCTCTTTCTCCCACTCACATATTTGCTTGGAATGATGGATAGGCCAAGTTCTTCTACCAACCCACCCTTCATCGAGCAAGACGACGACATGTCATCCTATGTCACCAAGAACCACCTCTTCGGTGCACAACGAGCTTTGCATCAAGAGCAACAAGAAATGAGCAACCGCATCGACAATCTCGCCACCGACTTGCTACTCTCCCAGCAACGAACAAGAGACTACTTCGACAACAAGCTCGACACTCACAAACAAGAGAACGATGCAAGAACGGACGAGATTCGTGCCTTGTTGGTGAACCACCATTCTTCCACTTCTTCCTACTCAAGACGGAGCCGTTTGAGTAGACACACCGACGACACCTTCTCCGGCTCAAGTACACGGACATCAGATACTCTATGTCGAGCCGCGCGACAAGACCGTCAAGCAACTCGCAATCCTCTACATGGAAATCATCCACAAGAACAACTCGATGAGCAAGCACATCGTCATCGCCAAAACCAAGCTCCTCTTGCACAAGCACAAGAAAGGCAATGCAAACGTCTCTAAGAGATAGAGCGAGTGCGACAACACCAAGACAAACAAGACGCCGAGGCTCAACGTCTTCCACAACAACAACGTGAAGCACAAGCTCTTGATGCGCAACGTTCCCTTCAAGAATCAAGTCGAGCCATTGCCAACCGCAACCGAGATAGGCGCAATCAAGAGGAATCACTACGCGATGAAATTCAAGAATGAAACTACCACGCGAGAGTGCATCGTCAAGTTCCTCAAGCTCCTCCACAAGCTCGACAAGCTCCTCCACAACCTCAAGTTGAGTTAAAAGAAACAACGGCGACAAGTTGAGTTAAAAGAAAAGTTCGACAACCTCAAGTCGTCCTCCTACTACAAGCAACTTCAAGCCGCATGCTTCGTCAGCTACTCCAACCGATGAAACCGTCAAGATAAGCTCGATCAAGCGTTTCACATGCGGCGGCCAAGACCACAAGTCCTTTCAGTGTACCAACAAGCGCACCATGGTCCTCAATGATGACGGAACCTATGACTCCATGAGTGATGAGGAGATGGAGGCCCTTGAGCAAGTGGCCATGCACCGGCGTGTGCACGAAGATGATCAAGTCTTTTGTGATGAGGATTCGAGCCCCGCTCTCGTTGTCTCCAAAGTGTTGACTCTTCAACATAAACAAGACAAAGACCAAAGATGCCATATCTTCCACACCAAGGCCGACATCAATGGAAGGTCCGTCAAGGTCATCATCGATGGAGGGAGTTCTCACAACTTGGCAAGTGAAGAACTATGCTCCAAGCTCCAATTGGTCAAGATGAAGCACCCGCACCCCTACAAGGTTCAATGGCTAAGCGATTTCGGAACTATCCAAGTCGAGCATATGGTCAAAGTCTCCTTCAAAATCGGAGTATATGAAGACACTTTGGAATGTGATGTTGTCCCGATGTCCGTTATCCACCTCCTTCTTGGTCGACCATGGCAATTGACCGCGGCATCATCCACAATGGGCATACCAATCACTATAGTTTCAAGATGAAAGGAAAGGAGTACGTGCTACGACCTATGTCTCCAAGTCAAGTGATCGCCGACAAGCAAGCCACCCATCATGGAGGCAAGAGTGAGAGAGTCACCCAACCAATAGAGAGTGAGCGCCACAAGCCAAAATCGAGTGCCTCCACGATGAGCGAAAAGAAAAACTTGGTCCTATTTGCCACCAAAATTGAGATGAGAGGAGTGTGTGAGAACCCATCAAGTGTTATGCACTATGTCCTTGTGTTCAGGGACGAGGCACCAAAAACTAACACCTCTCACAATCTACCTTTAGTGTTGTCTTCTCTTCTGCAGGAATACCAAGATGTTTTCCCCGATGAGCTACCTCCGGGTCTACCTCCACTACGAGTCATTGAACACCGAATTGACCTCATCCCCGGAGCACCTCTACCTAACAAGGCTCCCTATCGCATCAACCCCGAGGAAACTAAGGAGATCCAACGACAAGTAGAACAACTCATCGACAACGGTCAAGTACGTGAAAGCTTGAGTCCTTGTGCCATTCCGGCAATTCTTGTTCCAAAGAAAGACGGTACTTATTGTATAGTTTCCGATTGTCGTCCCGTCGATGCTATCACAGTTAGATATCATTACCCTATTCCACACTTAGATGATATGCTTGATGAGCTTAGCAGATCCACCATCTTCTCTAAGATTGATCTTAAGAGTGGCTACTTTCAAATATGCATCCAATATGGTGATGAATGTAAAACCACATTTAAGACCAAATTTGGCTTATATGAATGGCTTGTTATGCCAATGGGTTTATCCGAAGGACCCGGTACTTTCATGCGAGTCATGCATTTTGTTATTTGTCCCTATATTGGTGTATTTGTTGTTGTCAGGACCCTGACTCAATGCCACATCGATCTAGCATGTAACACCTCATATCACTTTGCGGCCTCACGCACGGTATTCCCACGGGTGTCGCCTTACCTTTGCCCGGGACCGTTTGCGCCTTTTGGCACACGCATATGATAGTGTCGCTAGCATCCATATGATAAGGAGCCCGGGCTGACATGGCTATTCATAAACCCAAAGTGGCACAAACTTACAGGGACAGACATCCATGACCCAGCATCGAACGTTTCGGTCATCAACGAGTGGATCCAGGCTGTAGCACTGGGCTAGCAGGACTCTGGTGAACCGGGCTGTAGCGGACTAATAGGACTCCGGTATTCATCACGTGACATTTCCCTAAAGGGACAGACACAGGAACGAAGAAGGACACATGCCGGCCAGCCTAAGTGTTCCAGAGCAGTAGCAAGCTACCATGGCTCAGTGGAAGCACTAGGAGACATTTCCCGGTAAGAGAGGCTACTAAGGATATACAACTAGATAGTCAGATCCCACACATACCAAGCATTTCAATAACATACACACAATATGATCGATATGTGCAAATACCACATGGCATCACAACATGACTCTACAACTCAAGTATTTTATTCAATAGGCTCCGAGGAGCGAGATATTACAAACATGGGTCTCATGACCCAGCATTCAGAGCACACAAATCAAAGCACAAGCGGAAGCTTAACATGTCTGAGTACAGACAACTATAATGAAAAAGGCCGAGAAGCCTGATTATCTACCAGATCCTTCCGAGGGCACAAGATCGTAGCTGAGGTAACAAGCTAAACGTCGAAGTCCATGTGGAACTATTAGCGAGACTGAAGTCTCTCTGCAAAAACATAAATTAAGTAACGTGAGTACAAATGTACCCAGCAAGACTTACATCAGAACTAACTACATATGCATCATTATCAACAAAGGGGATGGTGGAGTTTGACTGCAGCAAGCCAGCTTTGACTCAGTGGCTATCCTGAACTACGACTGCAAGTAACTCTTTTGAGGTGGCGCACACGAGTCCACATATTCACCATATCAATACACCACTATGGATCCGCTCCCGTCTCCCTACGAGAACGCCATCCATAGCACTCACGCTTATCTTGCGCATTCTAGAGTATCCACTTTCACTTGTCTATGAACTGTACAGGCAACCTGGAAGTCCTTTACCGCGGACACGCCTATTCGAATAGATAATTTTAACCCTGCAGGGGTGTACTTCTTCACACACGCTCTCGCCACTTACCGCCATGTACACCTCGTGTATCTCGGCAACCTTCAAGCGGAAGCCTGGCAAGGGAGTCGGCCACGACCTGACTAACCACACAAGCCTCTCGTCCAGGTTTATCGCCTATTCGGGTTCCATCCGCAAGGAGATCCGGCCGGGGTGTCGCTCACGGCCCCAAACGATGTGTGCAGGGTTCCCAATCCCACCATCCGGGTGCCACTTGGTACACCGGGCCACTGTGCCTAGTCTATCCCAAGCCCACCTGTACCGGGTGCCACTTGGTAGACTACTAACACTACCTACAAACACCAGAAACTAGTTGCAACTCCTGGACAGAGATCAGGTTGATTAATAAGTCGAGAGAGTCAATTAAGGATCCCAATGTGTGGTAGTAGCTGTTCATGGATCACAAACACATAACTCAGTTCCTGAGGACGGCTGCAATGAGACAACCCACCATGTACTCCTACATGGCCTCTCACCGCTACCTTTACCAAATCGTGTTCACACACTTAGCTCACACACAGTAGGACATGTTCAGCACCTTTCCAATTCATCCCCGATAAATCAGACCCGACACAACTCTAAGCAATAGCAGGCATGACAAACAAGCATGAATGAGTAGGCACATCAGGGCTCAAACAACTCCTACTCATGCTAGTGGGTTTCATCTATTTACTGTGGCAATGACAGGTCATGCAGAGGAAAGGGGTTCAACTACCGCAGCACATAACAGTTGAAACGTTGTTGTCCTAATGTAGTAAAAGAGAGCAGGAGCGAGAGAGTGGGATTGTATCGGAATGAACAAGGGGGTTTTGCTTGCCTGGCACTTCTGAAGATAATATAGTTCTTCATCGGTGTCATCAAACTCGTCGTCGGAACCACGTCTATCGAGAGGGGACAAACACCGGCAACTGAGAAAGAACACAATCAATGCAATGCCACAATATGATGCATGATCATGACATGGCAATATGCTGTGATTTGAGCGAATGCACCTAGCTATGATTTAAATGAAGTTGGTCTGAATACATGATTCAAATTCCAACTCCATATTTGATTATTTAAATGTCCTTTATTTGTTTTGTCCAAAACAGAGGACAACCATTGTTCTAACATGCATGAGAATGGTACAGATGGATTCCTTGAATTTTTCTGATAATTTTTCATATATAATTTGTTCGATTTGGAGTCACGGTTGAATTACTATGATTTTCAGAAGTTTTAGCTATTTTCTGAAATAAATAAATTGTTTAGATTTATTTAAAATCCAGAAAAGGGTTTATTGCGTTAGCACTGCGTCAGGGTGACGTCAGAGGTCAACGGGGACGTCCAGGTCAAACTGACCAGTGGGTCCTGCGTGTCAGCAATTAATTAAACTAACTAATTTTAGTTAAACTAATCTGGTTAGTTAGCAAGGGGGGCCCACTTGTCATTGACTCAGGGGAGTCAACTTGGGCCCACCCAGTCAACATCAACGGTCAAACCCGCTGGTCAGCGGGTCAAAGCCTGCCGGCGTTTAGCCGCCGGCGAGGCCAGACGTGGTGATGGCTTGGCCGGGAAGTGGCCGGAGCACCGTCGGTGACGAGTTTGGCGGAGGCCGAAGCTCGGGCCAGCTCGTGCGCGTGGCTGCAGTGGCCTAGGCGATGTGGCGCTAGCACCTACAGCCTCTACGCGGCGCGAGGAGTGTGACGGTCACAAGCCCGTGACCAAATGGTCACCGGAGCAACGCCGGCGACGAGGTCAGGCGGCGGCGCGTTCGGGCACAAGAGACGCGGCGTCTACGGTATTCTAGGGGCGAAACAGAAAGCACGGGGAGGTTCAGCAGCTCACAGAGAAGCCGCAGGGATGGTCAGCGTGCTCGGGGAAGGCTCGGTGCGGTCGGAACGGTGACGGCGATCTGGGGCGGCCCGAGGTTGAAGACGACGGCGGCGGGGATGATGCAGGGGCCCCGGCGTCGTGCGGCTTGGCTAGTCGACGTAGTCGACGACGACCAACCATCCGGACACGGTGAGAGGGCGCAGGGATGGTGTTGGACGCGGCTGCGGCGAGCGGCGCCGACGGTGACGTCTCGGGAGACGTCGGGGAGGGCGAGGGAGAGGAGCCAGAGGGGAGGGCGAGTATCTGCGAGGTCGGGGGAGAGAGAGAGAGGGTTCGTCCCACGTCGACAGCTCGACGAGGGGAGCGGCGAGGCGGCGGGCAGCTGCATGGCACGCATGCTGTGCTAACCGTCGAGCAGCTGCTTGCCTGCCTGGCCAAGCCAAGCAGCTCACTGGAGTGGTGGCTGGGCTGGGCCGGCAGGTGGGCCACCAGGTGGGCTGGAAGGCCAGGTAAGTTGGCCCAGGTAGTTCACTCTCTCTCTTTTAATTAATTCATGTTTTCTATTATTTCTGTAACTTCAGGGCTTTATTAAAAATGTCAGGGAATTTCCAAAAATCATGAAACTAATCATGACTACTGTTTGGAATATATCCAACAGTAAACATTTTAGTTTATGATTATTTGAGCATTTAAAATTTTATTTAGCAATTAAATGCCCAAATGCAAATACCATATGATTTAATTCAAAAATCCAGAATGGCCTAGAAAAATGTGCACCATTTTTGGGAGAGGTTCTAGACCATTTCCAGAAATAATGAACTTTTCTAAAGGGCATTTGGGTTCATTGAAAATATTTTTATTGAACCTAGTTGAATTCAATTGGTGCTAGGGTTTCAACGATCCCCATTTCAACTTTCAACAGAATTTAAACATGATGCAAGCAATAAGCAAACACCAGACAGTACTAGAAGCTAGGGATGTGACAGTTGTGGTCTATTTTGATGATATTCTTGTATTTAGCAAATCCCTCAAAGATCATGTCACCCATCTTAGAACCGTGTTGCAAATCCTGAGGAAAGAGCGCCTTTATGCTAGCATGGACAAATGCCTTTTTGGTGTTGATAAGCTTGTTTTATTGGGTTTCATTGTGTCTTCTAAGGGTGTTCATGTATATGAATCTAAGATAAATGCTATTAAAACTTGGCCCCAACCAAGCAACTTGCAACAAGTGCATAGTTTTCTTGGTTTAGCCGGTTTCTATCGTCGCTTTGTGAAGGGTTTTAGCACCATTGCTTCATCTTCACATTCTTTGAGTAACAAAAATGCACCATTTGTTTGGGGACCATCCCAAGACAGCGCATTTAATGAGATTAAGAATTTGCTTACTCATGCTCTTGTGCTCGCATTACCCAACTTTGACAAACCTTTTGAGATTCATTGTGTTGCTAGTGGTAATGGCATAGGAGGTGTGTTAACGCAAGAGAAGTGCCCCATAGCATATTTTACCGAGAAACTTTCCGGAGCGCAACTCAATTACCCCATCCATGACAAAGAGCTATATGCGTTAGTGCGAGTTTTGCGTGAATGGGAACATTATCTTCGCCCTCATGAATTCATCATTCATACCGATCATGAAACGCTTAAGTACTTAAAGGGCCAAACTAAGTTGAACAAGCATCATGCTAAATGGAGTGAATTCATTGAGTCTTTTCTTTATGTCATCAAGTACATCAAAGGTAAGGAAAATGTAGTGACGGATGCTCTTTCCCGCATATTCATGCTTGTCACTAAACTTGAATTGAATGTCATTGGATTTGTGCACATCAAAGACTTGTACGCGCATGATCCTACTTTTGCTATTCCTTATGCTAAGTGTTTGATGCATACATCTTGGGAACGATATTACATCAAGAATGATTATCTTATGAGAGCTAACAAACTTTGCATTCCCGAGTCTTCTCTTCGTTTGCTCCTTTTGCAAGAGGCTCATGGAGGCGGACTCATGGGACACTCTAGATGCGACAAGACATTCGCTACGCTCTCCAAGAACTATTTTTGGCCCAAGATGTTCCGCGATATCTCATGCTTCACCAACCGATGCTCTACATGTCGCAAAGCTAAGTCAAAAAGCTCAATCCCATGGTCTTTACATGCCCCTTCCTATTCCTTATCAACCTTGGGAAGATATTAGCATGGACTTGGTTTGCCTAGAACTCAAAATGGAAAGGATTTTGTGTTTGTTGTTGTGGGCCGATTCTGTAAGATGGCTCATTTTATCCCATGCAACAAGATAGACGATGCTTCACATATTGCAAATATTTTTTTGTAGGGAAATCTTGCGCCTCCATGGAGTGCCAAAGACGATTGTCTCGGACCGCGACGTCAAGTTCTTGAGTTACTTTTGGAAGACTCTATGCACCAAGCTCGGAATCAAACTCTTGTTCTCTTCGGCATACCCCCCTTAAATCAACGGCCAAACGGAGGTGACGAACCGAACACTCTCCACTCTACTTCGCGCGTTGATCGAGAGGAACATCAAGGAGTGGGAGGAGTGCCTACCTATCTTCGAGTACGCCTACAACCGGGCAAGACACTACACAACCGGCAAGTCCCCCTTCAAGGTCGTCTACGGTTTCAACCCGTTATCCCCATTGGACATTCTACCCTACCACTACAAGAGCGCGCCAACATGGACTCGCGTGCACGAGCAAGCTACCTCAAGAAGATGCATGAAGATACAAGGCTCACCATCGAGCACCAAGTACAACGACTCGCGACCAAGCGCAACATAACCAAGCAACCCATGATATTCAACATCGGAGATCTTGTGTGGCTACATGTCACTCCCAATATGCGACCCTATCCAAAAGGAACACGAAGGTCCCACCAAGGATAGACCCGCATATTGAAACACTTTTGTAAGGTGCATATCATTACATCAACATTACATAATAGATGGGGATACATACAAAAGGCACACAATGCCACACGAATACAACATCACATCATACATAAGATCACCATCCGACTACGGATGAAACACAAACAGAAACTCAAACGACATCCACCCTGCTAGCCCAGGCTGCCGACCTGGAACCTATCCCCTGATCGAAGAAGAAGCAGAAGAAGAACTCCAAAACGAGCAAACATCGCTCTCGCGTCATGATCATCGCATAACCTGTACCTGCAACTGTTGTTGTAGTAATCTGTGAGCCACGAGGACTCAGCAATCCCATTACCATGGGTATCAAGACTAGCAAAGCTTAATGGGAAAGGAAGGGGTAAAGTGGTGAGGTTGCAGCAGCGGCTAAGCATATATGGTGGCTAACATACGCAAATGAGAGCGAGAAGAGGAGCAAAAGGAACGGTCGTAAAGCTAGCAATGATCAAGAAGTGATCCTGAACTCCTACTTACGTCAAACATAACCCAAAGACCGTGTTCACTTCTCAGACTCCGCCGAGAAGAGACCATCACGGCTACACACGCGGTTGATGCGTTTTAATTCGGATCAAGTGTCAAGTTATCTACAACCGGACATTAACAAATTCCCATCTGCCACATAACCGCGGGCACGGCTCTCGAAAGTTTATACCCTGCAGGGGTGTCCCAACTTAGCCCATGAGAAGCTCTCGCGATCAATGAAGGAGTAGACCTTCTCACAGGAAGACCCTTCAAGACCTCCTCTCAGAGAAGACCCTTTGTATCGTCCCTTGTTGACTTTGAATCCTGTATATCTCTTTGTGTTTTGAGGATCTAGTACATGGGTAATCGAATCTTGTTGGTTGAGTGATCTCTCTTGTGTTTCCTGTCGTTTTCCCGTCGTTTTCCCCCTCGTGTTCTTCATAGGATCCCCTCCAATCGTGAAAGATCGGGCATCTAGGGTTCTACCCTACATCAGATAATCTCATGGGAGGTCTAGAAGTTCACGAGCACCAACTTTTTTCTGTCTTCTCTGACGGCAGCCTTCTAGTGGGAGTTCATGCCGACCCAGTACATACCTGCCAAGAAGTTTCGGGCGATGGTGATCAGATTGAAGTCGAGGGAAATGATGTACGTCGACTCACTACATACCTGCAAAGAAGTTTCGGCTAATGGAGGTCAGATTGAAGTCGAGTGGCATCATGTACGCCTCCGTATCATGGTGAGCACATATCTCGCAAGACAAGATAGTAGCAAGCAGGGTGTCTTGAAAAGCTTAGGCCTCGCTTCGTTGATGGCTGTGTGCATGTCCCTCAAGCATGCAACTAGCCGCACAACGCTCAACATTTCTGATGCTGAGCATCCTAGGGTCATCCCCTATGATGACTCCCCAAGACCCAAGGGGACATAAGACGAGACCTCAAGTATACGCCATTGGACACAAGGTGAACTCGCTCCTCACTGAATCGTCACTTTCCATATGTGAGACATGGCTACTACCTCAAATATATGTGCTATGCGTGACCTGGAACCAAGAGGAAGGCCATGGAACATCTACGAGCATTGGACAAGATGGCGAGGACACCAAGCGCGAAGAAGAAGAGAAGGAGCTTCCAAAAAGCTACAGCTCTCGGACGTCCGACGACCTCCAGACGACCGACACCTGTCGGACATCCACTGCCTGGAGGCACCAGCCGGCCATCCTGTAGCGCCCAAGATGCGATTGTATCCCAATCACGTGATGAATTCATGATTGAGGCACGACCGCATTTCGAGCACATAGCAAGGTGGACATCATTACAACATACCCTATACTGAATAGATGAGAATACAAGAAAAAGGCTTACACTCTCCACAAGCTACAACATGAATACATCAATACATTGCCACCAACATACAGAAGAGCAGGATCCGACTACAGATGAAATCAAATGAAAAATAAGAACGGCATCCACCCTGCTAATCCTAGGCTCCCGACCCGGAACCTATATCCCTTGATCGAAGAAGAAGCAGAAGAAGAACTCCAAACAAGCAAGCATCACACTCGCTTTAGATCATTGCATTACCTGTACCTGCACCTATTGTTGTAGTAATCTGTGAGCCACGAGGACTCAGCAATCCGATTAATTACCGTGGGTATCAAGACTAGAAAAGCTTAATGGGTATGGAATTGATATGTGGTGAGGCCGCAAGAGCACTAAGCATTGTATGGTGGCTAATAGACGGGTACAAGAATAAGATGAGAGACTATGCAAACGGTCGCAAACTAGTAATGATCAAGAAGTGATCCTGAACTACTTACGTTCAAACATAACCCAACCATGTTCTCTTCCCAATCTTCGTGAAAAGAGACGATCACAATTACACACGCGGTTGGTGTATTTAATTCGGATCTAGTGTCAAGTTCTCTACAACCGGATATTAAAAACTCCCATCTGCCACATAACCGCGGGCATGGCTTTCAAAAGATTAAACCCTGCAGGGGTGTCCCAACTTAGCCCACGACAAGCTCACGATCTGTGGAGACAATCCTCCATCGCGGGACAACCCGATCAACCTCGGGATCCCGGTGCACAGGACATTTCAACAATGGTAAAACAAAACCAGCAAGACCACCCGATGCACCGACCTAGCCTGATAGGAGTCGCATGTATCTCGTTCTCAGGGTACACCGGATGGTCTAGACATCGGGTTGGCTGAGACCCTGGTTGCCCAAGGGGCGCCGGGCATCGCCCAGTTTGGACCAACACTCATCAGGAGCACTGGCCCGGGTTGTTGATTAAGAGTCCTCAGGTGCTAGCCGGTCCCTATGCAAGTTTTAGTTGTTATTAGGCAAATGGAAAAACCAATGTTGGGCCTTGCTAGAAGAGTTTTATTCAAAGCGAACTGTCAAGGGGGGCCCATAAACCCCGATCGTGTTAGGAAATCAAAATCAAGGAACATAACACCGGTATGATGGAAACTAGGGCGGCAAGAGTGGAACAAAACACCATGCAAAAGTCCGAGCCTTCCACCCTTTACCAAGAATATAGATGCATTAATTAAATAAGAGATATGCTAATATCCCACGATTTCCATGTTCCAACATGGAACAACCTGCACTTCACCTGCAACAAGCAACGCTATAAGAGGGGCGGAGCAAAGTGGTAACATAGCAAAACAACGATTTACTGGGATAGTGGAAAGGTTAGAGGTTGTTTCATGGCATATTGGGAGGCTTGATAAACAAGTGGTGGGTAGCGCGACATAGCGATAGCATCGAGACAACTAGCATAGCAAAGATAGTTGTGAGATCCAAGGTGACAGTCATCTTGCCCGAGATCCCACTAGGAAGAAGACGGAGTCCATGAAGTCGACGAACGGACATAGTCGAACGAATCCTCAGAACGCAACAGAACCGGGAACTATCGAGAAGAAGCAAATAACATGGTAAACACTCAAGCATAAGCATGGCATGATGCACAATCAAGTATGATGCATGTCCATTTGACTGAGGCATGTCCTGGCAAAGTGCAACAAACAATACTACAAATTAAGTGGAGCTCAATATGCAACGAGTTGCATATTGACAAAATACCACATTCAATAATTTATTTCACTCTTGTTTAGATACACAACAATATTAAATGTTGATTAGCATGTCAAGGGGTGAAGCATAATAAATTTGGCTATCTAGGCAATTTAAATTAGGCCGGAAATAACAAACAACAATTTTGGAAAATCCCCATGTGCATATTTTTGATTTATTACTGTTCTTTCTAAAACCATATTTTATTGTTGTTAAACAGCAAAATAGAGTGCACCATGTTAATCTATGAATTTTTCTACCCCATTTAAATATAAAGTTTGTTTAAATCAGAGCTATGGTTATTTAGTTATGAAATAAACCATTTTAGCATATTTTTATGCATATTAATGCAAACTGCATTTTAAACGTTTTAAACATGGATGAAAGTGGGATATGAAACTAGATGAAATTCTAAGCATTTTACATGTTTAAATCATTTTAATCCGATACACGGTTATGAGGTTATTACATGCATGAATTCTAGGGGATTTCCTATAAACCGTAAACTCTGGAAATTAGCTAAATCCATCTAGAAAAAAAAAAAGAGTTGGGCCGAATCTGCTGGACCAACAGTGCACAGGGCAGAGGGGCTCTCAGGAGGCTCACCATGGGCTTCATCCCCATTGGTGCAGTGGCTGAATGGGCTGGCAGTGGCTTGGCGCACTGGGCTGCGACGCAGACCTAGCCCAAGCGTGCGAGGAAGCGGACCCGCTCGGCTGAGTCGATGACGCGGCCAACGGAAGCAGGAGCAGCGAGCATGACTTGTGCTCGTGACAAACAGAGGCCGCGTGAACCTCCTGGTTCGAGGAAGAGGAAGCAGAGGGCGAGCTGGGGAGTAGCGACGCACGGGGACTTGGCAGCGGGGTGGCTCGAGGTGGCTGATGACGGGGATGGCCGAGGACCGACATATCTGGTCGGAGACGGTGGCCGGAGGCGGCATGTCAGCTACCTGAAGTTATCTGCGTACTGTTTGTGAGATTCAGTCAAGAAGCGTACCGATTCAGTTAAAAAGCAGAGGGCAATCCAACTGCTAATAGCGAGCACTCAAGATGAAGGGCCCAGATGGACTGAAGCCCTAGTTTCACCGTTGCCGGTTACTTTGCAGGAACGGTACTGCTCACTGTTACTTCCTCTTTTCACCGCGTGAGTGGACAGCCATATAAGCGTGTGCGTACGCCGGAGTAGGCATAAACTTATATCGTAAAGCTAGTGTAACCCTAACTTTTCTAGCCAAGTAGAAATCCCCAATTCATAGCAGGGGTCTCCACTATCGGGAGTTCAATTCCAGCTCCAATTGTAATTATGTGTTGATTCGGATTGTCGATCCATACTGGGATTTGACAATTGTTATAAGTAGCATACGGTCCTTGGCGGCACGGCGGCGGAGAGGATCCGGGCGGCGTTGGCGGCGGTAGACAGTTCACGTGCAGACTGGCAGTCGAGGTGCGGTTACCGGCGAGAAAATTCCTCCTGGTGGTAAAATCCCGTGACCCAGACCAGTTGGTGCACGAGTGGCGGCGCGGAGCCCCGGCGGCGGAAGGGATTTGAGATCAGGCGAGGGTTACAAGGCGGGTCCTTGGAGTAAAATTCCGGAGCCAGATCTCACATCTAGATGGTGAAATCAAAAGGAGACGACAAGGACGACGCAGCCGAGGTTGCGTCCCTGAAGCTGGACGTCGACCAGTTGGACGAGAAGGTTGAGGCCATACACTCTGAGGTGGAGGGGATTCATACCGAGGTCACCGGAATCAAGAACCAACTGACAAGGCTCGAGGAACTGCTGCTCAAATTGGACGAACAAAGGAATACTGTCATTGCGAAGGAAAAAGAGAAGGACGGGGAGCAAAGAGAGACAGGACAACAACAGCAGCAGACTCCGCCTCCTCCCCAACCTCCTCCACAACCGCAGCAACCGCGGCAGCACTCGAGCGCGCCTCCACCACAATCTTCCCCACTCCTAAACAGGGGGACGCCAGTATGGCGACGCAGAGGGGGCGAATTTACCCAGATGTCACAACAGATCGATGGGGGCGACAACCTGAATATGCAGAACAGTCACAATACTGAACTTCATCAGTTTCAGTACCATCCGGAAGACATACCCAGGCCAGCCCCATTTCAGTACCATGTCGAATAGTAGCAGGCTTATGCTTACTACCCACCCCAGCCACCACCACCACCACCACCACACTACTACCATCCACCCGAGCAAAACCCCTACGACCAGTACCCATGCCCACCACTACCCATACCGCCACATCAATACCACAACCAACACTACCAACCGGAATAGCCATAACAAGAGTATTATCAGCACAACCCACCAGGACACCCAGCCATGCAGTACCAGCAGGGAATCCCGCAAAGGCCTGTTTTTCCCACTACACCAGCTGCTGGACAACACCTACAACAACAGGGTTATGGCAATCCAAGACAAGCTCCAGTATTTGACTATGGCAGAGGATAGGACAAAGATGCACAATCAAGCAAGGCCATAGTTCAGTAACTGAACATATTGACAGATTTGAGGAAAAAAATGGTATCTTACAAGAGGGAAAACCCTGGAGTGGCTGATAGTTACTATGTGAAGTGTTTCTTAATGGGCTCCAACCCGAGATCAAACACTTCCTAAAACCATTCAAACCAACCTCACTATATGCTACTGTCGAGACAGCTAGATATATTGAGCTAGGCACACAAGCTCAACAAGCATAGAAGAAAAACTACACATCTCGTAACTATTCCAAAACCTACACCACGCCTCAACCACCAACCAAACCAAAGTGGAATGATAACAAGTCTACTGGAAGAGAAGGAGACACTCAAGGCACTGTCAAAATAGACAGACCTTACAGAGAGCCTGGTACTTGCAGGTGTTGTGGAGGGAAGTGGTTTTTTGGCCACAAGTGTGCCCAATATAAGACACTGAACATGATGGCTGCAGAAGGAACCATTGATCGGGAACAAATGACTGAAGATCCACTCCAAGAGCAAGCACAACTGAAGAAAAGGCATCACCTGCTACTACTCCCACTGAAGAGGAGCAGTGCATGCAGATTTCCCTCCAAGCCTTAGGAAAGAAACCCCGTGCTAAAACCTTCACTCTGCAAATCAGCATAGGGGGCAAGTGTGGTATAGCATTGGTCGACTCTGGTAGCTCCCACACATTCATAGACATGCAGTTCATTGCCAAAACCACATGTACTACTGTCAACAACCATATGGAAACAGTTCTAGTAGTAGGACGGGGCACACTTCAGTCTGGATCACATACAGTGGGCACACCATATACAATCCAGGGCCACAAATTCAGCAACTCATTTAAAGTACTTCCCCTCAAGGGTTTTGACATCATCTTAGGGTGTGACTGGTTGGAAAAACACAGCCCAATAACCATGGATTTCATCACTAGAAAGATGCAAGTAATATTGGATAGCAAAAACAAGGTAACACTCAAGGACAACAGTAGAAAGGGCACTGTCCCACTCATCTCTCTACATAGAATGCAAAAACTCTCCAACACTGGAGTGACTGGTTATTGCCTCTTTCCACTATCCCCCAACAAGCCACACACACACAACACCATGTGCTGAGATAGAGGACTTACTAAAAGAGTACAAGGACGTATTTGAGGAGCCCAAGGGCATGCCCCCTATGAGAGAACATGACCATGCTATACCCCTCAAGGAGGGCTCTGAACCACCTACGGCCAGACCCTACATAGTACCTCACATGCAGAAAGCTGAGATGGAAAAGCAAATAAAAGAACTGTTGGATGCCTCCATTATCAGACCTAGTGAGAGCCCCTATGCTGCCCCTGCTATACTAGTAAGAAAGAAAGATGGTACATGGAGGCTATGCATTGACTATAGGAAGCTCAACACACAAACAGTCAAGAACAAGTTCCCCATACCTGTCATTGAGGATTTGTTTGATGAACTTCAAGGAGCACAATATTTCACAAAACTGGATTTGAGAGCAGGGTATGACCAAGTGAGAATGAAGGAGGAGGACATCCACAAGACAACCTTCACCACATATCTGGGCTATTACAAATTTCTCGTTATGCCATTTGGCCTCACTAATGCCCCAGCTACCTTCCAGGCCTTAATGAACAAAGTGTTTAAAAGGTATCTTAGAAAGTATATCTTGGTCTTCTTCGATGATATCTTGGTTTATAGCAAAACACTTGCTGCACACATAGCACACCTTCAGGAAGTGCTACAGATCTTGAGACAAGAATGACTATTTGCCAAGATGAGTAAATGCATATTTGTTGCACCCCAAGTGGAGTACCTTGGCCAATAATCTCTGGCAATGGAGTCCGAAAAGACCCCCATAAGATTGAGGCAGTTACAAACTGGCCTATACCCAAGAACACAACACAACTTAGAAGCTTCCTAGGGTTAACCGGGTACTACAGGAGGTTTGTACAAAACTATGGACTGATCTGTCGGCCTCTTCATGATATGCTTAAAAAGGAGGCTTTCCGATGCACCGAGCATCAAACGGCAGCTTTCAACAAACTCAAGCAGAGCCTCACTACTGCCCCAGTGCTTGCCCTGCCCAATTATTCCCTCCCATTCCAAATGGAGACCGATGCAAGTGGCATTGGCTTGGGGGCTGTCCTAATGCAACAAGGCAGACCTCTAGCATTTTTCAGTAAAACACTTGGGCCCAAATCAGCGGCAATGTCAACATATGGAAAGGAGGCTTTGGCAATACTTGAGGCACTTCAAAAGTGGAGGCATTATCTCATTGGAAATGAATTACATATCAAAACTGACCAAAAAAGTTTGAAATTCATGACTGATCAAAAGGTCTCTGAAGGAGTCCAACAAAAACTACTATTGAAACTCCTAGAGTTCAATTACAAAATAGATTACAAGAAAGGGGCTGATAACAAAGTGGCAGATGCTTTAAGTAGACAAGAACACATGGTAATGGCCACCAGCATAGTCACTCCCACTTGGATTCAGTCTGTCGAACAAAGCTATCAGCAAGACCCGCACTGCCAAGAGATGCTTCAGAAACTTCTCATTGCCCCAGCCTCTGAAAAGACTATACATTAGCTGCTGGAGTCTTAAGATACAAGGGCAGATTACATATTGGTAATGATGCAGACCTCAAGCACCAGCTCATCGAATCCCTGCACTCCTCTGCTTTAGGGGGACACTCTGGTATGGTCGCCAATTATCAAAGAATTAAAAGACTGTTCCACTGGTCAGGTCTCAAGAAAGGCGTTCACAAGTTTATATCAGAATGCCCTGTTTGCCAGCGAGCCAAGGCTGAACATTGTCATTATTTGGGCCTGCTCGATCCCCTTCCCCTCCCTGAGATGGCCTAGACACACCTCACAATGGACTTCATCGAGGGCTTGCCCAAATCCAATGGAAAGGAGGTAATTCTTGTGGTAGTGGACAGGTTTACGAAGTATGCTCAATTCATTCCTCTTCCCCATCCATACACAGTACACACTGTTGCCCATGCATTCATGGACAATGTTTCCAAATTGCATGGGCCTACGATCACCATTGTCATAGACAGAGATCGAATCTTTACCAACAACATGTGGCAAGGCATATTCAAGGCTATGAAAGTTAAACTACGACTCAGTACCGCATACCACCCCCAAAGTGATGGGCAAACGGAGCGAGTAAATCAATGCTTAGAATCTTATTTGAGGTGCACGATATTCCAGGAAACCAAGAAATGGTGTTCATGGCTACCATTAGCTAAGTGGTGGTACAACACCACATACCACACAGCTACCAAATTCACACCCTTGCAAGCTCTCTATAGTTACCCGCCACCACTGATTAGTGAGATTGCAGTGCCAGGACCTGAAGATGCAGATGCCAAAGATTTTCTGACAGAAAAGCAACACATGCTCTCTACTCTGAAGGAGCACTTAGCTCAAGCACAAGCTCGAATGAAAAAGTATGCCGACAAGAAGCGCCTTGAGAGAAACTTTGAGATAGGAGAGATGGTCTACTTGCGAATGCTATCGGATGGCAGCATTTGGTCTCCGACAGGCTATGAAGCTAACCACAAAATACTATGGGCCTTATAGAATTCTGCAGAAGATTGCCACGTCGCATACAAGCTACAACTTCTAGACCACATTGGGATACACCCGGTGTTCCATGTGAGTCAGCTCAAGAAGCACTTGGGAACACATGCTGTTCCCAGCAATGAACTACCTTTGGTCGACAGCCACGGCCGGATCAAAACTGAGCCATTCACTATTAGGGAAAAGCCTAGCAGCAGCGCGGGTTTTGGGCCTCTCAGTAGTGCGGGTACCGGCGCTACTAATAAGGCGCTACAACTAACGTATAGCAGTAGCGCCTATTGTCCCACGCTACTGCTATACATGAATAGCTGTAGCGCTCTTTAGAAAAGGGCGCTACTGATATTATCTGCAGTTTACAGGGTAGCGCTACTGGTAAGGCGGCGCTACTGCTAAATTTCCCCCCTCGCTACTACTAGTTTTATTAGTTTTTTTCCTGCATATTTGTTTTGTATTTGTTTTGTATTTGAATAGGCTTTATACAATAATCTATGGCATATCATCCACATACAAATGTAATCATAGCATATACATACAATTAGTCTCATCAAATCATGTCATCATCATAATCATCATCCAACACAAAGTGGTCTCTCGTCATCAATCTCGAAATAGGGATACAAGTCTCGATTACTTGCAAATACATCGTCATCCATCTAAACAATGATATACGCGAGAATAGCTATCACTTTGAGTACATGGGTTCATATCCCTCTCTACATTAGCGTGAACCTAAACTAACTACTGTCTATCGCTCGGAAACCGAAAACCGGTACACCTGGGCCTGACACTCCGGCCACTTGTCGTATATATACTCCTGGCGTAGCACTTCTTCGCCATCTATGATCTATGCACCTGCATCATCACATGAGTCGATGATATGCCACATATATAGTTGAGCAATAGAAAGAGGCAGACTTGGCAAAAATAGAAACAACATATCATAAGCATAAATAACAAAGTTCATCATACACAAAATGCCCTAATTAGAGTGATTTTCGTTAATCGAGGAGGACGACTATTCAATTACATCACAAATAAAGTTTCACCATGCATAACTCAAAGTTTTGTCATAAAAGAAAGTATGGACTAAACGGACACATTGTCATATATCGACAATCACTCCATCATGTCGTGCCATCCATCCATGTCAGGGAGATAGTCCTCGAGCTTAGTGAAAGGCTTCATGTCGAGACGCTGAGAGGCTATCCATGTTTGGACGTCTTCCCGCGACATTTGTCCTTCTGCGTAGAACATCACTGTTTTTCCGACGACCTCATTCATGATGATTTGGGCAAGTTTGCGCTGGATGTT
The DNA here is from genome assembly GCA_963921465.1 of Triticum timopheevii. NCBI lineage: Eukaryota > Viridiplantae > Streptophyta > Magnoliopsida > Poales > Poaceae > Triticum > Triticum timopheevii. Next base: position 119,472,008 of record OY997262.1, read on the forward strand.
ATAGAACTCAGCTCAAAGTCGATGATCCTCGATATCTCCTATGTCCTTTGCCCATTGTAGAATATGGGCATCACCAAATATAGGTGACATGTGAAGGTTCTGGTGATCCCGTCTGTACTCTAGCATGTGGTGTAGGACATAGAATCCATCATTAAGAGAATCGTTCGGTTGCTGGATGCAGCAGAAGTCGGTCTTATGGCTGAAGGCGGCCCTGCCGCCCCTTCTCTTCTTGTCCCTAACCTCTCCACCCCTTGCTTGGTAGTAAAACATAGCACTGTCGAGAACATCTTTCATGTGGGTGTAATCCTTTTTGTGAATGTTCTTCGACAAGTCCAAGTAAAGACCGTGGGAGTATCGGGGGACAGAGGATGATGAGGATGGCGCGCCCGCCACTGCGCAAAATAAGTACACCTCAAATTAATTAGCCTCCACCGTGCAAATGAATTATTGAAATCGAAGGAAGAAGGATAGCAGCGCGGATGACTTACACGGGATGATAAGGCACGAGAATCGCCTCCTTGTCCTTATTGGCGAGCATGAAACTGACGATGTAATCCCTCGCGTATTCACGCTGCTCTGCACAGACTCCCAAGAACCCCTCGTGCATGTAGTACAGGTCAGCGACACAGATATGACGTATCTGCTCAACCCCAATGATGTAGTTCATGTGCAAGGCATAAAGGCGGACAAACGTAAAATCCAGCTTCTTCACGTGAAACATGTCGAATATGTAATCGAATCGGAGGAAGAACTTATTCGCGGAGAAGCTGTCGATGTACGACATTTGCAGCGGAACGTTAACCACGTAGAGTGGGTATCCTGGATCTTTCGAGGCAATGAGGCCTTTCTCTACCCACAGCACATCATCATGAAGTCTCCTTAGATCGCCGAATCTGGCCCGTAGTGCTGTTGCATGTAGGATTGGTTGACCGGGGATATGCCATTTATCTGCATCGGGGATATCTACACGGTCCTGAAGCCGAGGCTGCTGAGGCGGCTGGATCAGAGAATTAGCTTTTTTGCCTTTCCTCACTCTCTTCCTAGACTTCTTTACTGCCGGAAGGTCGTCAATAATACGTTGAGACGGTAATTCAGGCACCGACTCATGACGTTCAAACTCCGAGGAGGCGCCAGTATAGACATACTGTTCAGCGCCATCGTCATCCTCATCCTCATCCATGGCGACGTCATCAGCGACTAATGGAGCCTCCTCCTTACCCCGTCCACTATCACCCAACCCGACACCCGACGCTAGTTGGGTAGGTGGGGTGTTGATGTTCATACCTTGCTGAGGCTGCATGCTCGTGGGTGTGCTCCTGGCCGCCTCCAGACGAAGCAGACTCTTTGGCCACAACAGGACCCACCCATTGCAACAATCACCAAGCCGCCGCGGGGTCTCGTCGTCATCCCCTACTAGTATTAGAGGAGGCAAATTCTCGTGGCCCGGTTTGACACTGGCCACGGAAACCTTGAAGACGTTCGGGGGGATCGGCCGGCTGTGGAACAATGGTTCCTTCGGCTCCATTATCGTCGCCTTCCCCATGTCCACCTTCTGTTCGCCGATGGTGTACAATATGGTGCACGGGGTTTCGTCGGCCTGCAAAGATAAGTCTGCAACATGAGACATCCCAAAGGCAACAAAAACGGGAGATTATACATTTATATTGAAGGGGGCCGGTGTGACAGATACCGTGAGGGCGTCGAGCTCAGCCAAAGAGGAGGCACCACTGAGCACGTCCGGTGCGGGAGCAGGTGCGGGAGCCGGTGCGGGAGCAGGTACGGAAGCCAGTGCGGGAGGAGGTGCTCCCAAGAAGTCAGGAAGGGGAAAGTCCTCTGCATTTTTTTCTGGATTTTGCCTTTTCCAAGTGAAAACGCCCGTCACCAAGGAAGTAGATATATCTGCAATCGCCTGTTTTGCGGCAGCTACCGCTGTTGCGACTGTCTGAGATGATTTCTTCTCAACCGCAATCTCAACCTTCTTGTCGATGTTTTCTTCAGTTAACCTCCATCTTTCCTTTATCTCCTCCGTGGTCTCACGGTAGTACTTCTTCCACGTGGCGCCATCTCCGACACTGTGCACGCGTCCATACGACGGTCGAGTATCCACCGGTTGTTGTTTCAATATGTTCAACGCCCGGTTGAATGGAGTGTCCCACTTGGGCCTCGCCAATGCCTCAGACGGCAAGTCGCTTTCGGCCGCAATTCGGTGCTGCTCTCTCTGCAAAAGGCATGAGGATCGTTTACAAATATGACTATCGTGTGCAGTCGAATTGATCACAAACTAAAATTACCAGCAGTCTCATGAACTCTGTAATGACCGATGTTGTCTCGTAAACCTACTGGGTCCCAACGGTGTTGGGCCCTCAGGACGTCACGCTCCTGCGGGACGGTGAAATCTGCCAAGGGGTCTGGGATGCCCAGACTCGCGGCTTCCGCGTCCTCCTTGGCTCATTTGGACCTCTTTCCGCCGTAACCACGGCTTCCGAGGTGGTGGCTCCCAATGTTCCTCTTTTGAAGCCCCTTCATGTACTTAGAATTTTTTTTGGCAGCTTCGGCCTCGCAAGCCTCCTTGAATATTTGAAACTGCTCTTCCGTGATTGTCGGATTATCCTTTACAATCTCGGAGTAGGGTTCCCCGTCGTTGATCTTTGCTTTCACTCGATTTTTCCAGGTGGCCAACGCGTCGCTAAACTTGGTCATGGCGTGTTTGTTTATCTTCTTCATTGCCAGGTCCTCGTCTGGATCTTCATAATCCTTCTCATTCTGGCCCGATAACAAGAATATCTGGTGAAACTTCTTTAGGGGGAGCTCCTCATATTTTCTATCTTCTGTAGTTTCTCATCGTTGATGGTGGCGGTTGTCCGTACGATGCAGCCTATTTGATTGCCGTAGCACGCGCGCGCTTCCTCGGGCACCTTTGGCTCAAAATTGCTATCGTCCACCTCCGTGACCACCAGTCCAGTAGTCCTGAATTTGTTAGGAACATGTTGCCTCTTTGCTTTCGGTTCTACACCGGCTCCGCTCCCCGAGGCAGCACCGGCCTCAGCGCCGGTCTTGATGCCGGTCTGAATCTCAGAGCCGGTCTCAGTCTCAGCACCGGTCTACGTGTCGGTCTCAGTCCCCGATGCCACCGGTGGGCCCAGCAACAACATCGGTTGATCGTCGGTAAGGCTAAAAAATTCGTCTGCCGCCCGGTAGATGTCGTCGCAATCACCAGAACCCTGCCCTTCATCGTTGCTAGCCATGTTTCCTATGATTAAATCTAGTCAATTAATTCTAGACCTAATAAAATGAATAATGACATAAAAAAGGACTATTGTTTTGCAGGAATGTTAACTCCTTCCTGGTGCGGCAAATCCGGGGCACTTGATATGTCCTAGTTTGTAGCACAAGTCATGCCGAAATTCAAGGAAAATTTCGGCATGACCTTTGCTAAAAAGTGGACAAATCGAGAACCTGAAATTTGCCGAAACAGAAATGAATCAACATTCCGGCAAAACATAGGCCACTCAGCATCATTCCCTGGAAACAACAAAGCCACTTGGGCACAATCGAACAACTTCAATGAAAAGATATAACATGACCACTTCAATGAAAAATAAAATTTTCCTAAATTCTTTTCCTTGAAAAATAGTGGTCTTTTAAAAAATCAAAAACCTTTGCAAAATGACCTCACTATACACAGAACCCAATTAAATTGCAAATGAACTCCATTTCTCTAACCCTTCTGACCTAATGCTCTAAAATAAAATTTTCCTCTAACCTAGCCAATCTACTTAACCTAGCTTGTTAATCCAACAAACCTAATTAACCTACCTATTTAACCTAGTTAGTTAATCTAGTTTACCTAGATAATTAACCCTAATTAAACTAGTTAACGCAGCTAGTTCTCTGTCAAAGCCCAAAATAAATTTTTGCACTAATTAACCTGGATAATTAACCTAATTAAACTAGTTAACCTGACTAGTTCTCTGTCAAAGCCCTAACTAAATTTTTGCACTAACCTAGATAATTAACCTAATTAAACTAGTTAACCCAACTACTTCTCTATCAAAGCCCGAACTAAATTTTTGCCCTAACCTAGATAATTATCCTAATTAAACTGGCTAACCTATGCATGAGAGAGAGAGGTGGGGTGGGGGCTTACAGAGGATGGCTCCGGTGGTGGCGATGGAGGCAGTGGTGGCGAGGGAGGCGCGCCATTTTTTAATTTCTTCCATTTTTTAATTTTCTTCCATTTTTTCATTTTTTAATGTAAATTTCTTCCATTTTTTAATTTTCTTTTCTGTTTCTATAGCGGGGGTCTAGGACACGCGCTGCAGCTACGTTAGCTACATCGCCTCTTACAAACACACGCTGCTGCTATGCCTTCCTCCGTTTTTTCGCTTTTTCATTTATTTTGCTTTACATTTTATTTTTTCCTTTCTCCTTTTTCTATTTCTTTCATTTTCATTTACTTTTCTATTTGTTTTTCATCTTATTTTATTTCCGTTAGTAGTAGCGCTCTTCTTAGGAAACGCGCTGGTACTTATGCCCTAGCGGTAGCGCGTTTCTTCCAAGCCCGCTACTGCTATGCGTAGCCTATCATTCTAGCTATGGGAATATTAGTAGTAGCGCTTTTGCAACTACATGCGCTACTGCTAAGGTTGTATCTGTAGCACGGTTTTTCTTCAATCGCTACTGCTATCTAACACTAGCACCCTTTTTTGACCAGCGCTGTTGCTAAATTTATGTGTATAAGTTTTCCCTAGTAGTGATTGGCTGTGTTGGAGACTCGCTCATTACCTAGGAATGGAGTCCTGGTGACCCAGTGGCTCATTGATTGGGAAATCCTCAAACCTGAGGAGGCGACATGGGAGGACGCCAACTTCATCAAGCAAGTTTTTCTAGAGTTCTTCGCGAGCATGCTCAAGAGCTGGTTCCCTGAAAAATATACTTGAGGACAAGTATGCTTTCAAGAGGGGGCAGTCTCAGCTACCTGAAGTTATCTGCATACTGTCTGTGAGATTCAGTCAAGCAGCATACCGATTCAGTTAAAAAGCAGAGGGCAATCCAACGGCTAACAGCAAGCACTCAAGATGAAGGGCCCAAATGGACTGAAGCCCAGATTTCACCGTTGCCGGTTACTTTGCAGGAACGGTACTACTCACTGTTACTTCCTCTTTTCACCGCGTGAGCAGACAGCCATATAAGCACCTGCGTGCGCCAGAGTAGGCATAAACTTATATCCCAAAGCTAGTGTAACCCTAACTTTTCTAGGCAAGTAGAAATCCCCAATTCATAGCAGGGGTCTCCACTATCGGGAGTTCAATTCCAGCTTCAATTGTATTGATGAGTTGATTCAGATTGTCGATCCATATCGGGATTTGACACGGCAGCGGTTGGTGGAGGTCCGGACAGGTGCGCCATGGTCTCCACCTGCGAGAGAGAGATAGGCGAGGTGAGGGAGAGGGAAAAGAACCAGAGGAGGAAGGGAAGGAAGAGGGGCGGCCTGGTCCATGTGGCCAGTGCACGGGACACGGCTGCAGGTCGTCTGGTCGAAAGGGTCAACACGACCGCTGGAGGTGTGGACGAACGTCGGCACGGGGAGACACGGGGCCCTGGGTTGTTTGCCGGTGGAAGGAGGGACACGAGGGCTGAGGTGCTCCAGGGCCGCGGAGTGGCTTGCTGCTGCTTAGGCAAGGTCGCCCTGGTCGCTCGCAGCGGCTGTCGTGGTTCTAAGTCTGACAGTAGAAAGGAGGGTAGGTATGGAGAGGAAAGATCTTAGCTATGGCGAAGATGTACACACGAGGTTTACGAGTTCAGGCCCTTCTAAGAGGAAGTAACAGCCCTACGTCTCGGTGCCCGGAGGCGGTCGATTGGTTTATGTGTGTTGTGTTACAGTGGGTGCGAACCCTTGTCACAGAGGAGGGGGGTGGCTTATATAGAGTGCTCCAGGACCCCAGCCCACCTCCATTACAAGGAGCTTAATGTACATAAAGTAAGGGCGTTACTGGTAACGACAATCTTAAATACTCTTAATGCTCATGAAGACTAAGGAGTGAATGCCTGGCCGTTGTGCGTTCTTCCGACTCCTGGTCTTTGATATAGTCGAGTCATTCCCCATACGGTTGAGTGAAAGTGGGGAATGGCGGTCGAGTGATTATACCGTCAAGTGGATTCTTGGTCTTCTTATCTTCTGGGGTAGTGACCTTGGGTAGGACGTATAGGTCAGGCCTATGACCCTACCCCAGGTCTGTATCCTCATCAGTAGCCCCCGAATGGATTAAGGTGCGAGTGCAAAATAGGTTGAAATTGAACTTGTCCTGAGCCTTGGGATCTCGCGGGTGCTTTATGCAAGTCTGAGCGCCCGCATCGATGTTTGGTGTTGACTCAGTCGCCTTGATTCATTCAGTGGATAGTCAAGTGAACTGTTGATCTTATGTGTCGAGTGTCGCGTTGGAGCGCGGGATCCTGGGCGCGGTTGCCTGCAGTGTATCCTGGATTCTGCGGGATACGAAATTTCGGGGAAGCACGCCAGACGGGGAGTGCCGAAGCGGGCGGAGCGGATAAACAGTGATTCCTCGATTCCCATGCCGCCTTTTTCGCCACGTACGCTGTGTGCGATTGTTGCGGGATTTGACGGGATCACCTGGTCCCACAAGTCAGTCACTCGGAAACAATCTCTTATAAGGTGGCCGGACCGAGGCGTCTGTACTGTGCACATCTTCTCTTCCTTCTCCTTTCTCTGTTTCTCCGTCGCACCTTACTCTGCCGCTCCGACGCCGCTGCCCCGTCGCCATGGTGATGGACAAGACGGCGGCGCTAGAGCGCGCAAAGAAGACGAAGGAGGTGGCGAAGGGCAGGAAGCAGCAGCACGGGTCGTCATCGCGCGCGACGCTGCCACCGGGCTGGATCCAGGGCGATTGGATCTGGTCTTTGATTCAGCAGGCTTACCTGGATGAGCTGGCGGAGTCGGGGTTAATCGCCAAGGGAGAGGCAAGGCTGCCGGAGGGGAAGATGAGCCCTCAGCCTCAGCCGGGTGAGTGCATTCTGCTCGCGGCTCACGTCATCCGCGGCTTTTCGCTTCCCCCGCACCCTTTCTTCCGGGGGTTTCTGAACTTTTTTGGTGCTCAACTCCACCACTTCTCCCCCAACACCATCACGTAATTAGCTGCTTTCGTGTCGATGTGCGAGAACTTCTTGGGGTGTCGACCGCACTAGGGCCTTTTCAAGCACATCTTCACCATTCGTTCCCAATCGGTAAAAAGGCGAAGTCGAGTGACTCGAAAACCCATGTCATCCAGATGTGCGGGGGTTTAGGTATCCAAAAGAGGAAAGGGAGTGCTTTTCCTTATATGACTCTTCCTGATTCCGTTAGAGGCTGGCAATCGACTTGGTTCTATTGCCAGGATGTAGTGGCTCCAGGTCAGTCGACTAGCCTCCCCCACTTCTTGTTTGACCGAGTCCAGACTCCTACCCCGTTGAAAGTTACGACTGGCGAGACCATGGAGACGAGGATGCTGGTAGATAGGATGGTTCAGCTTATCAATGATGGTGTCATGGGTCTGGATCTGTTGGAGGTGTTCCTCAGTCGACGCATCCAGCCTCTCCAGGCCTGCGACCACCCGATGTGGCTGTATTTCGGACCGGACAACACCGCTCGGGTTCATCCAGAAGAAGTACCGTCTGCAATAGTAGCTTCGTGGCTGAGGAGCATCACATGCAATCAGGACAATCCCAGAGGATCTAGGTGAGTCGTTCCCTTCAGCAGAAACAACCCGCCCGAAAAGGTATGCTTTTCGCTCCGACTGTTTCTCATTCATGCTCCGACTGTACTTGAGATTGACCGACTCTTGTTCGACCAATTTGTTCTGCAGGTGTTCGCTGAGATGCATTCGATGCCCAATGGCGAGCAGGCTTTGGAGAAGGCCCAGGAGGAAAGAACAGCGCAGAAGATAGTGACGAGTGGGATTCTAAGGAAGACGATGAGGAGGAGGAGGAGAGCAAGGAGTCGGACGAGGAGGAGGAAGTCGACTCGCTGCCATGCTCTGAACGTCGATCCAAACAGCAGCACGACCCGGCCGGCGGGCGCAGGAAAGGTGTGGGTGCGAGTGCCAATACCCAGAAGCGTACTCGGACGTCGACTCCGGAGCCGATGGAGTAGGTGGCCAAACAGCCTAAAGTTGCTCCCTCCAAGGCCCGGAAGACACTGCCACGCATCAAGATGGACGTCCCCGTTGCCTCAGGGTGGGTATCTTGTTTGTGTTTCCGTAAGTCGACTGAAGATTTTCTTGATCTGACCAACCAACCCTTGTGTATTTCCAGTCCCACCACTGCTGCACGAAGAGGCCACCTCACGAGCTAGTAAGTTCGATCGACCGAGTTCTGTTTAGTCGAGTGGATGGCCGATTGACTGAAAACTTGACATTTCTCTTCTTATGTAGGTCCACAAGATATCGTTGTACTTCTTGATGACGACGAAGAAGAAGTGCCTCTACAGGAGAGGAGGAAGAAGAGTGGAAGCTCAAGCAGGAAGAAGCTTGAAGTCCAGGTCCCGCAGTCGACACCGGCGCCTGAAGCGATAGTCTGGGCCAATGACACATTTGCTAACCCGTTGACGACTGATCGTCCGTCGGGGTCGACTGCACAGACACCTGCTGCACCGATGAAACTCCACTCCTCTGACCCGGCAGCTACTTCGACCCCTCTAGCCGTCCCTCTTTACTACATATCAAACTCCAGACGACTATCCGGGTGCTGCTAGGGAAGCTCTTTGCCAGGCAAACCTTGTCATGGAGCAAGTGAAAGTGATGCATGAACCTAGTCAGATAGCTTACAATGCTAGCACTGCTCTTCAGACCAACGTTCAGGTCAGCGAAATTCTGACTGAAATTTTTGAATGTTGCTTTATATTTGATCACCCACCGGGTGTTCCTTCGTTTAGAACCCAGGAAATCTTCAATTCTGCACTTTTCGAATCAGTGGGGGCACGTCGAGTGCACCCACTGGGTGTAGTCTCCGAGACCACGGTCGGCTGCTGGCAGTCGACCGAGGTCTAATGATGTGTCTCTCTTTCTCTTTTTAGAGTATTGATCTAATCTAGTGGGGGCACGCTAAGTGCACCCACTGGGTGTAGTCCCCGAGACTACTGTTGAAAATTTGATTCGGCAGTAGTCTTAGAGTAACTCTTTGCTATCACTCGGTGCTTCGATTTGTCGACTGACATGTTTTGTCTTTCTGGTTGCAGAGGTCTTGTGATCTTGGAGCTCGGCTCACCGAGTTGAAGAAGAAACATATCAGCGTTGAACTTGACCTCGAACTTGCGAAGAAGAATCTGAAGACTGCCCAACAGGAAATGGCCATCATGGGAGGTAATCACTCGACCATCCTGTCTGTTTTGTAGCTTCATACTTCGCGCTAGTTTTTCCTTCAGTCTCTTTAAACCGAGTGATTTCACACGAGCAGATGTGCATAGTGAAAATCGTCAACTTCAGTCTCATCTGAAGAGTGTTGTTTCTTTAGAGAGGATGAAGGAGGCTTTGGAGCAGAAGGATCTGGATCTGCCAGCCGCTCAGAAGGAAGCACGCAAGAAGACTAAGCTTGCGGACCAGAAGCTGGCTTCGGTCAGCAAACTGGAGGAGGAGAACGCGAAGCTGAAGGCTGCCATCTGAGACGCCAATCAGGAAGTCGAGCAACTGAAGAAGGACAAGGAAAGTCCGACCACTGAAGTTGGCGGCCTTAAGACCAAGACCGACAAGCTAGAGTCCTATCTGGAGCAACTTGCCGCCAAACTTGTTCTGAAGCTTGAAGGTATGATCAGTCGACTCATCACTTTGTTGCCGATTGAACTTTGTTATTTCGTCGTTGATTCATCACTTTTTGCAATGGGACAGAACTGTGTCAGGACTTTGAGGCTGAAACTGGGCGGGTCGAGACAGGTCTCGACCCGATCAACTGTCCCATGAAAGATGACGTTGCGATGAACTTGCTTCGAATGGAATCGCGCTTGGACGCTGCAGTCGACTATCTGGCTCGGCTGAAGGCGGTGATGGCCCGAGTGGACGCTGAGCTCTGGCCTATGGAGGAAATGTCTCAAGATCTCGAGTCCTTGATGACTCGGCTAAACCAGATTCCAAGTCGAGTGCAAGAGTGGAAGAAATCTTATGCCCGCTGTGGTGCTGATGTCGCTTTGTCTCTGGTCCGAGTGCACTGCAAGGAAGCTAAGGAAGACAAGTTGGCAGCTCTCAAAGTGGCAAACACTAAGAAGCACTCCTTTCAGGACTTCATGGACACTTTCCTCGAGGCAGCCACTTGCATCGCCGACAGCATCGACCTCGATAGCTTCTGCGACCCGGCTAGTCCTTCTCCCACCGAGTGACAAAACATTATGCTATCACTTTTATTTGCCTCCGAATGCCAAGTGAATTTGTAACCGTTAAAACTCCTTCGGGCTTGATGCCCGAGCACTTTATTTTGCGGTTAAGAAACTTTGGAGTTGTCACCTCATAAATTGCGTCTGTCTTCGAATGAAAATCGTTTTTTCCCTCGAATTGTTGTCCGTTTGCTTGATGCAGCTTCTGGAGAAGGATGGCCAGTCGACTGGTCGGTCGGTCCTTGAGCAACCTTGATCAGCTCATCAGCAGGGCATTCAACAATGATCTTGGCGTTCTAGTCGACCGATCGGGTGATCTTCGAGGGGCATTGATCAGCTCATCAGCAAGGCACTTAGCAATGGTCTTGACGTTCCAGTCGGATGATCGGGTGTTCCTTGAGTAGCATTAATCAGCTCATCAGCAAGGCACTCAGCAATGGTCTTGACGTTTTAGTTGGCCGATCAGGTAATCCTTGAGTAGCATTGACCAGCTCATCTACAAGGCATTCAGCAATGGTCTTGACGTTCCTGTCAACCGATTGGGTGATCCTTGAGGAGCATTGATCAGCTCAAGAGCAAGGCACTCAGCAATGGTCTTGACACTCCTGTCAACGACCCGATAAGGTTTTTCAAACTTAGGCGAGCACTAGGCTGCAGCTAAGCCTCCGAGTGGGAGGATCGCTCACCACCCGGTAGGACTTTTCAAACTTAGGCGAGTACGGGATTGCAGCTAAGCCCCTGAGTGGGAGGTTTGCTCTCCACTCGGTAGGATTTTTCGAACTTAGGCAAGTACGAGACTGCAGCTAAGCCCCCGAGTAGGAGGTTTTCTCTCCACTCGGTAGGATTTTTCAAACTTAGGCGAGTACGGGACTGCAGCTAAGCCCACGGGTGGGAGGTTTGCTCTCCACTCGGTAGGATTTTTCAAACTTAGGCGAGTACGAGACTGCAGCTAAGCCCCCGAGTGGGAGCAGCAGCTAAGCCCCCGAGTGGGAGGTTTGCTCTCCACTCGGTAGGATTTTTATCACTTAGGCGAGCACTGGGCTGCAACTAAGCCCCCGAGTGAGTGTCAGACTCATCACCAGGTAGGATTTTTATCACTTAGGTGACCACTGGGCTGCAGCTAAGCCCTCGTGTGAGAGGCAGACTCATCACTCGGTAGGATTTTTATCACTTAGGCGAGCACTGGGCTGCAGCTAAGCCTCCGAGTGAGAGGCAGACTCATCACTCGGTAGGATTTTTATCACTTAGGCGAGCACTGGGCTGCAGCTAAGCCCCCGAGTGAGAGGCAGACACATCACTCGGTAGGATTTTTATCACTTAGGCGAGCACTGGGCTGCAGCTAAGCCCCCGAGTGAGAGGCAGACTCATCACTCGGTACGATTTTATCACTTAGGCGAGCACTGGGCCGCAGCTAAGTCCCCGAGTGAGAGGCAGACTCATCACTCGGTAGGATTTTTATCACTTAGGCCAGCACTGGGCTGCAGCTAAGCCCCCGAGTGAGAGGTCAACTCATCACTCGGTAGGATTTTTATCACTTCGTCTTAGGCGAAATAGATTCGCAGCTAAGGTAACTCGTACAAAAGAAATGAACAACAATCATTCGGAAGAAGTAAATTATGTCCTTAGATAGTCAAACTAAAAGGGATTTCTAATTACATCTCATCATTCTAAAATTTAGGAATAGAAAGGGCGGAGCAGATCCGCATTCCAGGCACGTGGCTCATCTTTATTATGTTCGACGTGGAATAGACAGTATGCTCCATTGTGGAGCACCTTGGTGATGACGAAAGGGCCTTCCCAAGCGGGAGCAAGCTTGTGAGGTCTTTGTTGGTCCACTCGAAGAACCAGGTCTCCTTCTTGAAATGCTCGACCCCTCATGTTTCTTGCGTGAAATCTACGCAAGTCTTGCTGATAGATTGTCGACCGGATCAAGGCCATCTCTCTTTCTTCATCTAAGAGGTCGACTGCATCTTGCCGAGCTTGTTCTGCTTCTTCTTCTGAGAAGAGTTCGACTCGAGTTGCATTGTGGAGCAAATCAATGGGGAGCACGGCTTCAGCTCCATATACTAAGAAGAATGGAGTCCTTCTAGTCGACCGATTAGGGGTTGTCCTCAAACCGCACAGCACGGATGGGTTCTCGTTGACCCAGGCTCTAGCCGCGTTTTTCAGGTCACGCATCAACTGAGGCTTCAATCCTTTGAGAATCAGTCCATTCGCCCGCTCGGCCTCCAGTCGACTGAGGATGAGCGACCGAAGCGTAGTCGACTCTCGTGCCTTGGGAGGCGCAAAAGGCTTTGAATTCTTTAGAATTGAAGTTCGAGCTGTTATCCGTGATGATGCTGTGTGGAACGCCATATCTGAATATAAGTTCCCTGATGAAACTCACAGCTGTGCTTACTTCAAGGCTTTTGATGGGCTTGGCTTCGATCCACTTGGTGAACTTGTCGACTGCTACCAGCACATGAGTAAATCCACTCCTGCCTGTCCTCAAAGGTCCAACCATGTCTAGTCCCCAGACGGCAAAGAGCCAGACGAGTGGAATTGTTTTTAGAGCTGATGCAGGTTTATGAGACATGTTGGAGTAAAACTGGCAACCTTCACACTTGTCCACAAGTCCCCGAGTGAATATCATTGAGGATCACTCGACCTTCCTCTGGCGTGATACACTTCTGGCAAACTCCAGTTGCACTTTCTCTGAACAACTGCCCCTTTATCACAATAAAGGCCTTGGATCGCCGCTCGACCTGTCGAGCTTCTTCTTCTTCTTCCGGAAGTTCTTTCCTAAGAATGTATGCGATGTATGGCACTGTCCAGTCGGGAGTGATGACCAGAACCTCCATGACTAAGTCGACCACGGCTGGGACGTCAACTTCAGTCGGATCTGTTGCACTCTTAGGCTGTGGCGACTCTTCTGTGAAGGGATCCTCCTGAACCGAAGGTGAATGAATATGTTCCAGAAACACATTGCGGGGGATGGCCTCTCTCTTGGAACCTATCTTCGCCAACTCATCTGCAGCTTGATTTTTCAATCGGGGCACATGGTGAAGTTCCAACCCTTCAAACTTGTTTTCCAGCTTCCTGACGGCGTTGCAGTAACCAGTCATGGCTGGACTTCTAACATCCCATTCCTTCATCACCTGGTTAACCACCAAATCTGAATCGCCATACACCATGAGGCGACAGACGCCGAGTGAGATGGCCATATGCAACCCATATAGAAGTGCTTTGTATTCTGCTTCATTATTGGAGGAATCAAAGTGAATATGGAGAACGTAATTGAGCTTGTCTCCACGGGGGGACACCAATACTACTCCAGTACCTGACCCGTTTAGCATCTTGGAACCATCAAAGAACATAGTCCAATGTTCCGAGTGAACTTGAGTCGGGAGTTGCTGTTCAATCCACTCGGCAAGGAAATCAGCGGTTGCTTGGGACTTGATAGCTTTCTTTGCCTCAAACTTGATGTCCAGTGGAAGGAGTTCAATTGCCCATTCTGCTACTCGACCAGCTGCATCTCTGTTATTCAGGATCTCAGACAACGGTGCGTCGCTGACGACTGTAATAGAGTGATCAGAGAAGTAATGCGGAACCTTCTTCATGGTCATGTAAATTCCATAGACAAGCTTCTAATAATGAGGGTAGCGTTGCTTGGACGGAGTCAAAACTTCAGAGAGATAATAAACTGGGCATTGAACCTTGTACACTTTTCCTTCCTCTTCTCGCTCGACCGTGAGTACTGTACTGACAACTTGTTCAGTGGCTGCAATGTAAAGCAGTAAAGGCTCTTTGCTGATTGGTGCAGCGAGCACCGGCTGGGTGGAAAGCAGGGCTTTGAGCTCTGCAAACGCTGCATCAGCTTCTTCAGACCACTCGAACTTATCAGACTTCTTCATCAATCGATAAAGAGGCAAGGCCTTTTCACCGAGACGAGGGATGAATCGACTCAAGGCGGCCAAACAACTAGTCAGCTTCTGAACGTCATGCACTCGCACGGGGCATTTCATTCGGAGGATAGTATCAACTTTTTTGGATTGGCGTCGATCCCTCATTCAGAAACGAGAAAACCGAGCAGTTTTCCTCCTGGAACTCCGAATGTCCACTTTGACGGGTTAAGCTTGATGTCGTACCTTCTTAGGTTGGCAAAGGTTTCTGCGAGATCAGTCAATAGGTCGGAACCTTTGCGAGACTTGATCACGATGTCATCCATGTATGCCTCCACATTCTGACTGATTTGGGTAAGCAGTCACTTCTGGATCATTCTCATGAACGTGGCTCCGGCGTTTTTTAAGACCGAATGGCATGGTGACATAGCAAAAGTACCCGAATGGGGTGATGAAGGTTGTTTTTATTTCATCGGGACCATACAGTCGGATCTGATGATAACCGGAATAGGCATCTAAAAAGACAAGCGCTCACACCCCGCAGTCGAGTCAACAATCTGATCGATACGGGGGAGAGGGAAGTGATCTTTTGGCAGGCCCGATTGATATGCTTGAAATCAATGCACATGCAAAGTGAATTGTCCTTCTTGGGGACCATGACGACATTGGCAAGCCACTCAGAGTGGTAGTTTTCACGGATGAACTCTGCTGCCAACAGTAGAGCCACTTCCTCGCCGATTGCTTTTCTCTTCTGAACGGCGGACCGCCGAAGGTCCTCTTTGATGGGTTTTACCTTGGGGTCGACATGCAAACGATGCTCAACCAGTCCTCTGGGTACACCTGGCATGTTAGAGGGTTTCCATGCGAAGATGTCCCAGTTCTCACGGAGGAACTAGATGAGCGCTTCTTCCTATTTGCTGTTGAGCGTCATTCATATATGAGTCGGTGCAGCTTTGGGATCAGTCGAGTGAATATGAATCGGCTTTGTTTCACCACTCGACTAAAACGCAGAGTCCGTCGCAGGCTTCTTGGCTCGGAGCAAATCACTCGGATCCGCACTCTTCTGATACTCTTGGAATTCAACCGCCGCCATCTGTGCATCGGCGATTTTGGAACCTTTCTGGAAACATTCTTCTACTTTCTGCCGATTGCCAGTGATCGTGATCACACCATGGGGACCAGGCATCTTCAGCTTGAGGTACACATAACACGGTCGAGCCATGAAACATGCGTACGCCGGTCTCCCTACGATGGCGTGATAAGCACTCTGAAAATCCACGACTTCAAACGTCAACTTTTGTTTCCGGTAATGCTTGGAGTCACCGAAAACCACGTCGAGAGTGATCTCGCCAAGTGACTCAGCCTTCTTTGCGGGAATAACACTGTGAAAGCTCATGTTGCTCTCGCTAAGCTTGGACATCGGGATGCCCATCCCCTTCAAGGTTTTAGCATACTGGATATTCAGGCCGCTGCCTCCATCCATCAGCACTTTAGTCAGTCGAGTGCCACCAACCACTGGGTTGACCACCAGCGCTTGCCTCCCGGGGGTGACTACGCGAGCAGGATGGTCTGACTGGTCGAATGTGATGGCTGTCTGAGACCATTTCAAGTACGTGGTCGTCGTCGCCGGAGCAACCATGTTCACTTCTCTATTGATGACCTTCAACCGATTCTTGCTCTCAACATCGGCAAAAATCATGAGGGTGGAATTGACCTTGGGTAACCGTCATCTTCCTCTTCCTCCTCATCTCTGTCCGACTCCTTCTTGTTCTAATTGGACTGAGTAATCCGGAACTGTTGGATCAGGAGTCGACATTGTCGAGTGGTATGCTTTGGGGAAATCAGATTACCTTCCTCATCTTTCTTCGTGTGGATGTGACACGGCAAGTCCAGCACATCATTTCCTGCTTGATCTTTTACCTTCTTAGGAGGCAAGGGCCCCTTAGGTTTTCCCTTAAACTTTCCTTGAGCTACTGCCGCAATCTCACCAGGTGCTGCTGGTTCGGCTTTATGCTTTTGTATCCGACTAGAACCACCTCCACCAGCCTCTTGACCGACCGGTTTACTCTTCCCGCTATGGAGTCGATCCTCTTCTTCTCCGTTAGCATACCGGGTGGCTATCTCCATCATCCGGGTCAGAGTCATATCCCCAGTCCGATCGAACTTCAGAACCAACTCTCGATACTTGACGCCTTCCTTGAAAGCACACACTGCCTGATGCTCTGATACATTCTGCATGGTGTGATGCAAAGTGGTCCACCTCTGAATGAATTCCCTCAAAGTTTCATTCGGCTTCTGCACACAATGCTGCAACTCGAGAAGCCCTGCCAGCCGCTTGCACGTGCCCTCAAAGGTCCTCACAAACACTCGAGATAGCTCCTCCCAACTATGAATACTGTCCGGGGCCAACTGAGTCAAGCACGCTCGGGCTGACCCTTCCAACATAAGAGGGAGATGCTTCATTGCTATCTCATCGTTTTCGCCTCCAGTCTGCACAGCCACTCGGTAATCCTGAAGCCAAGTTTCAGGCTTGGATTCTCCAGTGAACTTGCTGACTCCTGTTGCTAATCTGAAGTTGGGAGGAATCACTGCTGCCCTGATGGCTCTGCTGAAACACTCTGGGCCCGAAACATGTGACCTACTGCCACTCGGACGGTCTCTACCGAGGTCTTCTCTATGTCCTCTATTCCGGTCGACCAGGCCTTGGACGAGAATGGATATCGCATCGAAGCCTGGCTCCCTTGGGTCCACTGGAACTCTGCGCTCGTCCCTGTGATGACGCCTGTCATGGTGCTGCCGAGGCACGTACGATGCACTCCTCAGAGGAGGCGTTGGCTCCCGACGATGATTGTCGTGGTCGAACTGACGATCGTACTGCTCGCGACCCTCACGCCGCGGGGGCGATCTTGGGCTATGGGCCGACTGAACTGTGTCCTCTGCGACGGATCTGCTGTGTATCCTATTCTGCGACTGGGACACCGCATAATTCTGCTCTCCTGCTGTTCTGAGCAGGGCCCGGATCTGTTCCAACCCTCGGCCAGCCTCTAACTGGGACGGTTGAAACGACTCTGCAATTCAGGCCGCAGTAGTGAGATTCTGAATCTGAGTACGGTATACCTTAGGTGGAGCCGGGAAAAGCTGCCGCTGACTGGACTCATGAACTCGTTCCCGGGCTCGCTCGTCGAGAGCGCACTGCTAGTTCTCCAGCCGAGTGCGCTCACCCGAATTAGCCAAGCGCGCCTCCTCCAAGGCCCGAGCCTCGGGAGTTTCTCTAACGATGGGCGTGTGAAGTGCGTCCATGTTGTGATGACGGAGATCTTCTCTCTGCTGCGAAGAGAGAGGTTCGGGATGGTACTCCTCGTGGACCCGTGATGGATCGCTGCCAGCCTCTTCGCCGTCCTTGCAGCAAAAGCCAGGTGGGCCACTCGGACCATCGACCATCAAGACTTCAGCCACAGGATCGCTGCTATCGCACTCGGACGCCGTCTCTGCGGAGCCAGTTGACAGATCGAACAGGCCGTGGAGAGTTTCGTCGGGCTCGATTGCCGCCACTAGATGAGTGGCCGAACGTCGAGACACTGCATCACTCACCCACCACTGAAGCCGCGACCGACCGGATCGCTTGCGGCGACGAACAGCGGGGAGGGGAGATGCCACCGGAGCCGACTGATACTGGGTCGACGGCTGCTGAAGAAGGACACCACGAACGCACGCGCGAAAGTGCATCGCCCCTCAGACGGGGAGTGCCTCAACATTGAGCGGAGCTTCTTGGAGCCACGCCGAGTTGTCGGCAACGAAAACAAGCGCGCCAAGACGGATCTCGCGGCCCTGAACCATCTCGCCGCCGGAAACCATGATGATGATCGGAAAACAAACTTTCAACTTCACCAACAAGTCGCTAAGACACCTGCCCCACGGTGGGCGCCAACTGTCGTGGTTCTAAGTCTGCCAGTAGAAACGGGGGTAGGTATGGAGAGGCAAGATCTTAGCTATGGCGAAGATGTACACACGAGGTTTACGAGTTCAGGCCCTTCTCGGAGGAAGTAACAAACCTACGTCTCGGTGCCTGGAGGCGGTCGATTGGTTTATGTGTGTTGTGTTACAGGGGGTGCGAACCCTTGTCCCAGAGGAGGGGGGTGGCTTATATAGAGTGCTTCAGGACCCCAACCCACCTCCATTACAAGGAGCTTAATGTACATAAAGTAAGGGCGTTACTGGTAACGGCAATCTTAAATACTCTTAATGCTCATGAAGACTAAGGAGTGAATGCCCGGCCGTTGTGCGTTCTTCCGACTCCTTGTCTTCGATGTAGTCGAGTCATTCCCCATACGATCGAGTGAAAGCGGGGAATGACGGTCGAGTGACTATACCATCGAGTGGATTCTTGGTCTTCTTATCTTCTGGGGTAGTGACCTTGGGTAGGACGTATAGGTCAAGCCAATGACCCTACCCCAGGTATGTATCCTCATCAGCGGCGGCGTCCGGTCGATGCTAGGAGACGGCGCGAGCATGCTCGGGGTTGCTCGGGCACGCAAGAAGAGGGAGATGGTTAGAGAGGATTTGGATCATGGGTGCGGGCTCTGGTTGGTGGAGAATCAAGGGAGGCAGTGGATCGTTGGATTGGATCGAGCAGGTGGAGAGGTGGTTGGCTCGGGATGGACCCCGAGGAAGATGGTGGTGGCGGCAGAGTGGGAAGGATGGGACAAGCTGCCTATATACTAGGGTTGGACCTATATATATCAACTGGGTTTAGGGAAGGGGCTATCACGTCCCTTCGATCGTAATCGTACAGTCGATAATAAATATGATAGGGAGTGCAAATAAGAAACCAAATATATTTTAGGGATGTTTCGAGATAATCTAGACCCACCGGCCACAAGTGCCCAGTTCAGGTTCGAGGAAATTTCAGACAAGTTGCGAGGAGGGAAATGTGGGCTGTGCAGAGATGTTAGGTGGTCGTGTGCAAGTGCGGTTAGTTTCGGAACGATCAACGAAAACAACACAGAGAAGTGGCGACTACTAACGGATGCATGTTTTGAAAAGAATGATGACACGGAGTGCCGTTGCAATGCGAATGATGCGATGATGAAATGCAACAAAGAAAAATAAATCACACGGCGAAACTCGAAATAGATGGAAGTCTTCTGGAATGTCGGTCTCGGGGCATCACATAGCCCAAGTCCCAGTCTGCGCATGCTACAGCGCCCAGACATCCAACGCGTACCGGACGACCGACACTCATCAGCACCCGGACGACCGACGCCAACCCGACATCTAGCACTTCCAGACCAGAGCCAAAACGTCGGAAGTTCGAAGACTTCCGGATGACCGGACGCCCGCGAGCGACCGGACGATCGACAGCCGTCGGATGTTTGACGCCTGTATGCACACAGCTTCGGGCACGAGGCCCATGTACCCCTTCACTTCACCCGTAATTGCACTATGACTATAAATAGGAGACCCCTACTCCTAGTTAGGGTTCGCAATGGTTTAGTTCATTTGTGAGATAGAGCTTTGCTCATCCATCCGGATCTACTCTATCGAGAGAGACCGCATCCTCTACGGGGAAGATCCATCTTGGATTCAAGACCCCTCACAGGAAGACCATCAAGACCTCCTCACGGAGAAGAACTTGCCACTTGTATCGTCCTTTGTTGATCGTGGATCATGTATCTCTTTGTGTTTTGAGGATCTGGCACATGTGTAATCGAGTCTTGTTGGTTTGATTGATTTATCTCGCGTTTCCCCTCGTGTTTTCCCTCTCGTTCTTTGTAGGATCCCCTCCAATCGTGAAATATCGGGCATCTAGGGTTCTACCCTACATCATCTTGGACCAGAGCCGCGCTTGCTCATGATCATCTTGGATGACAGCAAGGTTGATCACGAATTTGGAGCCTCCCCTCTTTGTTTTCTAGCCTAATTTTGTTGTGCTCTTCACCAATTTCAAAAATCCCCACCAAAAATAGCCCCAATTTTTTTGTGATTTGTTGGTTTGATGATGTTTTGTTGAATTTGATCCATGGATTTTCTTGGTTTCGAGTGGATCTAGCATCTCCCCAAGTTTCACTATCTTTCATCCATGAAATCTCCTCAATTTTGACCCCGAAATCCCCATTTTCCGCCCAAAATCGCGTCCCGAAACTCGGATGTCGAGTTGACCTAGACCCACCGGGCGACCCACGTTTTCTTGGACGTCCGACGCCCCCGGAACCGTCGGATGACTGACACTTACCGGACGTCCGACACCCCTGGTCCAAAATGAAAATATCAGATTTCTAGTCTTTTCCGGACGTCTGTCCCACGCTCCAGCGATCGGATGTCCAACCCTTATCGGACGTCCGACACCTGTAGATTCAGACTTTGGCTGATTTTTGTTTCGCCCATAACTAATTCATCCGAACTCTGATTTTGACGTTCTTTAGCTTGTTTTGAAGCTGTTGACATCCCCATCCCACAAAAATACTACATCCATCATTTGACAGCATCAAATTTTTGGATCTTTGGCATCTTTGCCTAGGGCCTCCACCACATCATCTGCATTACCACCACCGACTTCCACAACATAACCCACTTTGTTCCAAATAGCATTAGTGGTTGTTTGAGTTGTGTCTTGTGTCTCCTAAGGTGTTTGGGCTACTTAGGGAGGGTTACTTCTTCATCAACTACTACCATAACTACCACATAACCTTGCTGATGAGGACATCAATACCATTATTACACCCACATCCCCTGCTACTATACATACTAGACCAATTACTAGAGCTCATGCATGCCAATTAAATTACCAGGTACTTTCGTTTCTTGGTAATGATTCTAATGTTCATGAGAATATGATGCTGCCTAAATTGGATACATTTGTTTTGCTTACAAATGAAGGGCCTAGCTTGGAGAAGGATGAACATTGGAGCAAGAGATGATGAATGGATGATATGGGACCATGATGGTACCAATATTGATGCGGAGAATCCTACGGACATCACGACGTCAAGAGCCCATTTGGCAAGTGACACATGCGACATCTACTTCACATACACAAAGGTGAATCATCTCCTTTACACGTGCTCACTTGACACTCTCGAGGATGGTATACTACTTGACACTCCTTACGTGTGCATGCATAGGTATTGTCGGAGCTTCACGGATGACAAGGAGGAGTGCAAGTGCCAAGGAACGACTACACCATACGCGAGGGAAGCGTGGAAGAGAAGACGGAAGAAAGGAGAAGAAGACGGAGCGGCTGCAGGAGCCACGCCGGACATCCGGACCGCCGTCCGGATCATCCGGGCTCAGCCGGATCATCCGGGTCCCCCTCCGGATCATCCGGATAATTCGTCCGAAGACACCCGAAGGCCTCATGTGAAGCCGGATCATCCAGGCCCCCTCCCGGATCATCCGGATGATGGCCAGATCATCCGGCCCCCCTCCCGGATCATCCGGACGATGGCCGGATCATCCGGACCCCCTTCCGGATCATCCGGGCATTGCCTGCGTGCAACGTTTCGGGCCGAAGCCCATGTACCCATTCGCCCCCTCACTTACCCCTTCGCCCACTAGACTATAAATAGACCTCCTCCTCCCCATTTTTAGGGTTAGCAAAGTGATAGCTCATTCTTAGGTGAGCTTTGCTCCTACCTATCTCTACTCTTGAGAGAGAAAGACCACTACTCCATTGGAGGCCAAGACCTCCATCTAGGAGAAGATCCCGCGGGATATCATCAAGACCCCCTTGTGGGAAGATCCATCTAGGATATCATCAAGACCTCCTCTTGGAGATGAACCTTACCTTGTATCTTTCCCTTTGTTGTTCATGTACCTTGTGATCTTGTGTGTTTGATTGTCTAGTGGATGTGTGATTTGGACATGTTCTTGAGTGTTTCCCCTTGTGATTTCTCCCCATTCTTCTCCGTGTTGATCGTGTTCTTCGAGGGATCCCACTCCAAACGTGAAAGATCGTCGCTATAGGGTTCCACCCTACATCATATGGTATCATGAGCCACGTTGATCACGTTTTTGGAGCCCCTACCCCTCTTTTCTAGCTTGATTTTGTTGATTTCGTCCTAAATCCGAAAATCCCCACCAAAAATAGCTCCAAATTTTTTTGTGATTTGTTGGTTTGATGATGTTTTGTTGATTTTGATCCGTGGATTTGCTTGGTTTCAAGTGGATCTAGCTTTTCCCCAAGTTTCCCCACCTTCCATCCACGAAATTCCACAAATTTTGACCCCAAAATCCCCAAATTCCACCCAAAAATTCGTCTCCACGAGCAAATCCCGAGCGGATTGACTTGCCCGGATCATCCGGACCTTCTCCCGGATCATCCGGACATCCCCCGGATCAGCTAGACGCCCCCCCCCCCGGACGTCCGGATACCCCATCTTCGGCCTTCATCCACGACGAGAGTGATGATGTGCCATCTTCGGCCTTCATCCACGGCGACCACGACGAGATGGTTGAGCATGGGACTTTCCCTTCGACCACGGCGACGTATGATGACTTGAGTGACTTTTGCCACCATATTGAGAGTGAGAGTGACTTCACCACTAGCTCCATATATGATGAGTTGCCCCACCTTCCATGTGAGGAGAGCCACAACCACCACCACTTGAGTGAGATGAGTGACTCCACCATATGTGACTTTGAGTGCACCTACTTTGAGGGAGTGAGTGAACCACCACATAGAGAGAGTGAGATAGTTGATAGGTCTCGTGAGGCCATTTGCATTTCTAACAACTTGACCTCTACCTCTATTGTGTCTGCTCATTTGGTGCTAGGTCCCATTTATGATGACGCGCCGATCCTCGACGACTTCGTCCTCCCTTTGGACAAGACGATGGCCATGGTGGAATATGATGCACCCCCCACATGGTTCCATCAAGATGAAGATGACCACCATTTGGTCTTTCCCACCTCACCTACACCACTTGAGTGGAATGACAAAGGTAACATAGGTGAAGGTGATGCTCTAGTCCCACTAGTGGACATTCTTGACATTGATTGCTTGCATGATGTTGATCCACCTATTTCCATGCTTCATGCTAGTATGATTTCCCCATGCGATGATTTTCCCATTTATGATGAGTATGATGATTCTCTTGGGGAGTCTATTAGTTGTGATGCCATGTTACATAGGATTTCTTGTGACAATTCTTTAGGTCACATCATGTTTGATAATCCGCTTGACTTGTCATATGCTATGCATGAGATCAACCATATGTCTTATTTGCAATCTCTTCATAGTGACTATGTATATGCCATTAAAATAAACCCAATTTGCACATATGGCATAGATGACAAGCCCATGGTTATTGGCATTTGTTTTTCTTGTGATGATATTGATATGCTCCCTTTGCATCATTTATCTCATATGCCATGCCATGACCACCTAGCTTCGGATATGCATTGTTTTGGGTGTTGTCCATTTTCTCCATATGATGTTTCCGATATTGCTCATGAGGAGACCCCCATAGTTTCCTCATACATTTTAGGAGATTTTGACCCATCCCATCCATTGCATGATCCCAATACTTGTGTGCACCATATGCTCCCCATGAATAAACATGCTTTTGATGTGCCATATACTTGTTTGCCCAATTTGTGTCCCCATCGTGTCATACATAATAACTATTCTTTCATGATGGATGACATGTTCTTATACCATGCATCAAATTTCTTTGAGCTATTCTTATCTTGTGCTAACTCACACGTGCACATACACATCATGATGAATGATGTGTACATTTACCACACACACAATTTCTTTCGTTTGTGTCTCTTTTGTGTAGGTACCCATGAATACTTGTCAACCTCGCAATCCCACGAGTTGACAAAACGAGCTCTAGAGAGCAATGATGAATTGGGATCACATGGATTGTCTTTACCACCGTCCCCTTCATGCAAGGACTACGCGCAACTCCTCTACTTGGCTCTCACACGGCTATGGGCCATTTACCACTTCTCACATTATACTCATTTTCCCGTGTTCACTTTGCATGCTATGCTTGCTTCTATGCCTTTGCCATGCAATTGTGACCCTTGTTTGCATCTACCCATGATTCTCCATTATGATATTCCTATGTGTATTTGCATGCTTGGTGGAGATCCTTGTTGCTTTTGCCATGTTTATCATGTGCCCCATTCTATTGATGCTTGTTGTGTTGGGAGAGTCATGATGACCCATTGCTATTCACATATGGCCTCTCACCAATACATTCATGATATTGTACTCATATCTTGCTTTCATGCTTGTGCTATGACTTGTGAATTATTCATGCCCACTATTTGCACCAATGACATGTTTCCCATGATTCCTCCTAGTATGTTGCATCTTCGCACTACTAGCTTGCTTGATTTGATAGCTATGAATGCTCGCTATATTGCATCACCCATGTTCCACTACTTGCTTTCTTGGGTTGATGACATATATGCTCATGCCTCTCACATGATATATCTTGATCATTGTCTCTTGTGTTATAAGTGCTCATCTCATGCGGTTGATGACAACCATCTATATGCTTTGCACATGATTCATATTGCTTCGTGTCATATATCTCCATGTGTTGCCTCTCTCATGCTAGATGATTTGCCATGTACTAAGTGCAACAATGATTCTCTTCTTGCTCATGAGATTGCCCCCATAGCATTCTCGCATATATTTGGAGATTTTGACACAATTCTTGTGAAGCATGCTTGTCTTACTTCTTTGCACCATATACCTAGTGCCATGAATATAGCCATTGTTGCATCATATTATTCATGCACTTGTGCTTCTAATGGTTATGTGCATGAGAAGAGAACCATCATGATGGATGATGTGTTTGTCTACCATGTGCATACGTTCTTTGTTTTGTTGTGTGCATGTGTAGGATACTTGGACTTTGTTTCGACTTCCACTTCACGTGAGTTGACCATTCGAGCTCTTGAGAGCGAGCCTCATACATTCTACCACGACTCGCTTCTATACCGCGCTTGCTTGCGCTTCGACATTGTGAAGAATGCACAAGGACATGCCTTCAAGGTGACATCTTTCTTGAGCATGGATATTGCGGATAATACTACTTGTGTTGCTTGCACCGTGAGACTTATTGGTCATCTTGGACCACTTGATTGAGCACTTGCTAGAGATCTTGCTTTGACTTGCCATTATCACATTCCCATGCATCATGATATATATGCCTTGTGTGTTGCATCCAATTCTTGGACTACTTGCTACTATCATATGGTCGGTTGCACCAATACCATTTCTTCACATATGCCATGTCCCTTTGCTTGTCACATGTTTGACTTGATTGCCTCAAACATGATGAACAATTGCTCTTTCCATTGTGTTGAGTGCCACGATATCTTCACTACACCCTATGCACGTTATGCTTGGATTGTCTTGCACTTGCCCCATGTGTTTAGACATTTCACTATATTTGGTGTTGTGAATGACTCTTATGCCTGCCATAGACCGTTCATTGAGCACTTTATGCATGCTTGCTATGACCTTGAGGTAGATGCTTGTTCACTTATCACATATATTTGCATCTTGACCTCCCATTTGCATGCTTGTTCCCATGATATACTTGATTGTGCTCAATTTATATGCTCAAATGCCATGCCACACTTCTTTGTCAAACCATATGCTATGCTTGATGACAACACTTGTTGGGTGAATCACCTCTTGAATGCTTGGTTTTGCTCTTACGACAACCACATTTGTTTTTCCAGGTGCTTGTTATCTTTGCTACTTTTGAAGGAATTACAAGACGGTGCGACATTGGAGAGTGCCCATTTGGAACTACAAGATGACGAATGCTTCGTGATCGTCCACTTCTACACGACGACATCATCTCTTTCCCATGGTGATTTGGTTTTCGATCCGAGGTCGGATCTTTCCCAAGGGGGAGGGGATGATGCGGAGCATCCTACGGACATCACCACGTCAAGAGCCCATTTGGCAAGTGACACGTGCGACATCTACTTCACATACACAAAGGTGAATCATCTCCTTTACACGTGCTCACTTGACACTCTCGAGGATGGTATACTACTTGACACTCCTTACGTGTGCATGCATAGGTATTGTCGGAGCTTCACGGATGTCAAGGAGGAGTGCAAGCGCCAAGGAACGAATACACCATCTGCGAGGGAAGCGTGGAAGAGAAGACGGAAGAAAGGAGAAGAAGACGGAGCGGCTGCAGGAGCCAGGCCGGACATCCGGACCGCCGTCCGGATCATCCGGGCTCAGCCGGATCATCCGGGTCCCCCTCCGGATCATCCGGATAATTCGTCCGAATACACCCGAAGGCCTCATGTGAAGTCGGATCATCCGGGCCCCCTCCCGGATCATCCGGACGATGGCCGGATCATCCGGACCCCCTTCCGGATCATCCGGGCCTTGCTTGCGTGCAATGTTTCGGGCCGAGGCCCATGTACCCATTCGCCCCCTCACTTACCCCTTCGCCCACTAGACTATAAATAGACCTCCTCCTCCCCATTTTTAGGGTTAGCAAAGTGATAGCTCATTCTTAGGTGAGCTTTGCTCCTACCTATCTCTACTCTTGAGAGAGAGAGACCACTACTCCATTGGAGGCCAAGACCTCCATCTAGGAGAAGATCCCGCGGGATATTATCAAGACCCCCTTGTGGGAAGATCCATCTAGGATATCATCAAGACCTCCTCTTGGAGATGAACCTTACCTTGTATCTTCCCCTTTGTTGTTCATGTACCTTGTGATCTTGTGTGTTTGATTGTCTAGTGGATGTGTGATTTGGACTTGTTCTTGAGTGTTTCCCCTTGTGATTTCTCCCCGTTCTTCTCCGTGTTCATCGTGTTCTTCGAGGGATCCCACTCCAAGCGTGAAAGATCGTCTCTATAGGGTTCCACCCTACATCAAATATGATATGGTATGTATGCAATGGAAGGTGTAGATCAATGATCACTAATGTGCACAAGTAACATTGCCGGCAATACTCAATGGCTAGTCTCGATAGGCAAGTGACGCAAAATGGGCTAGGGGTTATCAATGCAATGGCAAGAGGAATATACAAATGATGTCGTCGAGGTTACTGAGGGAGTCCTGGACTAGGGGGTATCCAGATAGCCGGACTATCAATATCCGCCGGACTCCAAGACTACGAAGATACAAGATTGAAGACTCCGGCTCGTGTCCGGATGGTACTATCCTTGGCGTGGAAGGCAAGCTTGGCGATATGGATATGTAGATCTCCTACCATTGTAACCGACTCTGTGTAACCCTAGCCCTCTCCGGTGTCTATATAAACCGGAGGGCTTTAGTCCGTAGGACAACATACATTACAACAATCATACCATAGGCTAGCTTCTAGGGTTTAGCCTCCTTGATCTCGTGGTAGATCTACTCTTGTACTACCCATATCATCAATATTAATCAAGCAGGACGTAGGGTTTTACCTCCATCGAGAGGGCCCGAACCTGGGTAAAAACATCGTGTCCCTCGTCTCCTGTTACCATCCGCCTAGACGCACAGTTTGGGACCCCCTACCCGAGATCCGCCGGTTTTGACACCGACATTGGTGCTTTCATTGAGAGTTCCTCTGTGTCGTCACCGATAGGATTGATGGCATCTTCAACCAACAACGCTGTCCAGGGTGAGACTTTTCTCCCCGGACAGATCTTCGTATTCGGCGGCTTCTCACTGCGGGCCAATTCGCTTGGCCATCTGGAGCAGATCGAAAGCTACGCCCCTGGCCGTCAGGTCAGATTTGGAAGCTTAAACTTCACGGCCGATGTCTGCGAAGACTTGATCTTCGACGGACTCGAGCCACAGCCGAGCGCGCCGCACTGTGACGATGGGCATGATCTAGCTCTGCCGCCGAACAGTGCCTTGGTGGCCGCACACGGGTCCGCTCCGGCCATTGGCCCGGAGCCGATCGCCCAGATCGAGGGCCGGTGGATAGACGCCGCCCTGGGGGCTCCAACATCCACGGCGATGGAGCCGAACACTAATCTTGTCCCCTGCGAAACTCGTGATTCCGAGGCACCGGACTCCTCGCCGGACTCCGAACCTCCCGCGCCCCTACCAATCGATCCGGATTGGGCGCCGGTTATGGAATTCACCGCCGCGGACATCTTCCAATGCTCGCCTTTTGGCGATATCTTGAATTCACTAAAGCATCTCTCATTATCAGGAGAGTCCTGGCCGGATTATGGCCAGGATGGTTGGGATACGGACGACGAAGAAATTCAGAGCCCACCCACCACCCACTTTGTAGCCACTGTCGACGATATAACCGACATGCTAGACCTCGACTCCGAAGACATTGACGGAATAGACGACAATGCTGGAGACGAACAAGAAACAGAGCCTATAAGGCACGGGAGCACTACCTCGTCACATGACATATATATGGTAGACACCCCAAAGGAGAGCGATA
Source organism: Triticum timopheevii (assembly GCA_963921465.1). Taxonomy (NCBI): domain Eukaryota; kingdom Viridiplantae; phylum Streptophyta; class Magnoliopsida; order Poales; family Poaceae; genus Triticum; species Triticum timopheevii. Next base: position 119,500,640 of record OY997262.1, read on the forward strand.
ACGAGGATCAACGGGCCGCGGCAGAAGATGACCACGCCGATAAACGACCAAAATGACGGCGCAGGCGCCGTCCTAAGTCCCGCCTCGACTACAACGCTCCCAAAGAGCCCACAATACGGCAGGGCTCACAAACGGACGACGAACACGCAGATAAGCAACCGTCCGACCATGACGAGTCAGATAATCAGTCCAGGCCAGATGAAAACAACAGTCCGGACGGCCTCACGCCGGACACACCGCCGGAGAGCAAGAACCTTCGGAAAAGACTCGTCAGTACGGCAAAAAGCCTGAAGAAGGAAAAACGGAGGCTCAAAACAGCGGAAGACACACTCAGAATGAGATGGAGCAAAGTGCTCAAAACCGCAGATAAGTACGGCAATGGCCACCAATCAAAGAGCTACCCGAAGCGCAAGCTGCTACTAGAATTCGACGAGGAGGCCATAGAGCCCCCACCGTCCAAAAATAAAGTGGCTGCCTGGCTGGATAGACGGCCAGATGATAGGCCAAATTCTGACAGCGGCGCCACACATAAACCAACCAATGAACTTGGAAGGATAGATGGCCCAGCCAGATCCATCTACGGGCCAAAGGAGAAGGCCCTAGGAAGCAAGGCAACACGTCAAGTGTCCGATGATAGAGGCACACACAAATACAGGGGCGCCGCACACCCACTATGTTTCACTGACGAGGTGCTGGACCATGAATTCCCAGCAGGATTTAAACGCATGAACATAGAGGCCTACGATGGAACAACAGACCCTGGAGTCTGGATAGAAGATTATATACTACATATAAATATGGCCAGAGGAGATGATCTCCACGCCATAAAGTACCTACCCCTCAAGCTCAAAGGGCCAGCCCGTCATTGGCTTAAAAGCCTCCCAGAAAATACTGTTGGAAGTTGGGAAGAGCTCGAGGACGCGTTTAGAGCAAATTTTCAAGGGACTTATGTCCGTCCTCTGGATGCAGATGATCTAAGTCATATAACTCAACAGCCCGGAGAGTCAGCGCGGAAATTCTGGAACAGGTTCCTTACAAAAAAGAACCAAATAGTCGACTGTCCGGACGCCGAAGCCTTAGCAGCTTTCAAGCACAATGTCCGAGATGAATGGCTCGCCAAGCACCTCGGTCAAGAGAAACCGAGGACAATGTCCGCACTAACAAGCCTCATGACCCACTTCTGTGCGGGCGAGGATAGCTGGTTAGCACGATGCAGCACCAGCGACCCAAGTACATCAGAGATAAGAGATGGAAACGGAAAATCACGGCGCAGAAAAGAGCAGCGCCGGAATAAAGAGAAAAGCCCAAAGAGCGCGGCAGTCAACGCCGGATTCAAAAGCTCGAGGCCCAATAATAAAACACAGCCTCTTAAGGATGATAGTGACGAATTGTCCAACTTAAACAAAATTTTGGGTCGGATATGTCAAATCCACAGTACCCCCGGAAGGCCTGCAAATCACACCCACAGGGATTGTTGGGTTTTTAAACAGTCCGGCCGACTAAATGCCGAACACAAGGGGCTCGACGCGTCAAGCGAAGAAGATAAACCCCACCAGCAGAGCACCGGAAAACAAAAGACTTTCCCACAAGGGGTCAAAACAGTAAACTCACTTCATGTGATACTACGGAAAACTAGTGCGGCACTTTCTAAAAAGAGCTTCGCGCGGTCCAACCCAGCAGACCGTAGAGATTGGATATCAAAACCAATCACTTTCGACCACCTGGACTATTCCAGAAGTGTTCGAAATACGGGACGGAATCCCTTGATATTAAATCCCATAATAGATGGATTGCAATTTACTAACGTCCTAATGGACGGAGGCAGTGACTTAAACCTGCTATATTCAAACACAATCCGTAGGATGGGGATAGACCCTACCAAAATTCGACACAGCCACACTTCCTACAAAGCATGGCGTAATTTTAGTGCGAGGGTCACTTAAAGACCCCGGACTTGGATAGACGAATCCGGCGTCAGTGGGCTAGGGGCTCCCTATCCGCATACCCCTTCACAGGGGGCTGCGCGCACAAATCACCGCAGGTTCATACAAACCCCGCTTTAATTATTTATATTTCTAATATTTTTCGCACAAACTGTTTTTAAAAACTAAACGTTCCTCTCTTTTTACAGATGAACAACGTGCATACCCGTCCAGGATAACGGCGCAACGGAGACACAGGCGCAGACGTGCAGTAGGGACCCATTGTGAGGATTCTTTTCAGATTAAGACCCTGCGTAAACCTTTTTTACTGTCTCTTGTTGTTATTCTCCCTTGGTTTCTTCCCATAGCCAAAGTGGAGCCTGACGTTTTGGCATCGGCCGCGTCAGAAGACCATGCCCGTACCTGGACACTAGGGGCTTAGGGCATTGTTCTGCCCATTATTATAAAGACCGAACACCTTAGGGAGTGTTCGGCGTCTCGAGTTAGGCATTATATGCATCAGCTCCGAATCATGTCTTTGGTCAAATGTTGGGTTTGCCCGGCTCCTGTGTTTTGCTGCCTTACGTTCCGTATCATCGGCTAACGCGGCACCAGGAGAACTACTGCGATTGTGCCCCAGTTCGGCTGGGCGAGCACCTCAGTAGAGAAAGCCGAAAACTGACTGTCATGATACAACGAGAGACTGGTCAGCCACTTGATCGACTATCGGATTGTTTAGAATTCCCCGCTTTGACAAAGGGCCGTTTCCCGGTCAGGCACACGCACTCCGAATCTAGAGAAGGGCGATGCCACCAGGGGCTATATCGTAGCCCCACCCTCGAGCTCCACTGGCTAAGTGAAAGTGATAAAGCATTATAGTCCGGATTGCCTCATTCGCTACGCTACCACCTCCTTATAACAGGACCGAGACGTCGGATTAAGTGTGAAAACGCGCTATTTTTGCGAACACCCCAGCACCTTGTGCGTGGGGGCTGAAGCCGAAGACTGCCATCTTTCAGGTTATACACAAGTATACGTAAACGGCCGCACAGGAGAAGTTTTACTACTTGGACGCACAAGTATAAAAAGCAGTTATAACATAATCATCGATTTACAAGCTAATGCGTTCATTTGATCGTTACATTCTTCGAGCACTACGACTCTATTACACGAGCGCCACACATAACTTCCCCGAAATAGTGCTCGGCAGGGAGCCGGTCTTCATCCGAACGCTGGGCAGTAACAGCGGTGGCGTCCATCTCCGGACAATGCGCCTTCACATGGGCAAGAGCCATCCGTGCGCCCTCTATGCAGGCCGACCGCTTCATCTCCTTTATATGCGGCACCGCTCCAAGGAATTGTTGTAGTAAGCCAAAGTAGCTCGTCGCCTTGGACCTCTCTGGCCAGACATGGGCCACGATGTCAGTCATGGCAAGTCCGGACAATCTATTTAGCTCGGCCCATTCGGCCAACCGGTCTGTCAATGGAAGTGGGCGATCCGGACTGTGGAATTGAGACCAATATAGCTCTTCCGTCTCGTGATCCTTCTGGCTCCGGAAGTGCTTAACGGCATCGGCCGCACTTGCAGCTAAGTCCATATACGGATCCTTCGGACTCCACAGCCGCTCAAATTGAGCATACTTTCCATCCATAAACCGGCGACGCAGCAGAAAAGGCTTGCCAGCCACGATCTCTCCGGCCTGGCACAGTTCCTCCTTCATAGCCCGCATTGCAGAGCGGGCATCCTTGGCTTCGGCGGTGGCCTTCTTCAGGTCTTCCCGCTCCGATAAGCGCTGCTTTTCAAGAGCCTCATTGCGGTCGGCAGCATCCTTTACTTTTATGGCCAATTCGGCCACCTCGGCCCTGCTTAGGCAGTGCGCGGCCTTTTCGGCTTTCAACTCCTCGGCTGCCCTCGAGGCAGCCGCTTCACTCCTTCGGGCTTGCTCCTTAGCTCGAGCAAGTTCGGCCCGAAGGCCCTCCACAGCAGCAGCACCGTCTGTACAAACATCATATAATTTATCAGAGGAGGGCTTCGACCCCCTTAATAAAGCGACTGCGGAGAACTCTTTTACCTTGCGACTCGTCAAGTCGCTTGTTGACAAGTGCGATGTCCGCATCTGCCAAGTCAAATTGCCGATTTAACTCGGCAAACTCACTAGTCCGGCTAGCCCCCAGACTATCCGCCACCTGCATAGGAACGACGGGATTCATTCCTTTAGATTTCGATCCTCGGTACGCTGTCGTTTCCGACAACCTACCGAGTCTCAGGGGCTACTATCTATACAGGGCGCATTTTTTATATGCAAAACTGTTAAAAGACAAAGGGGTGCGTCATTCTCGCATACCTCAAATCCCGCCAGCAAACTCATGGCGGCATTACGCAATTCGCTCTCAGCGGACGAAATCCTTCCAATCACCATACGCATTAACACACGGTGATCTTCTGAAATGGACGCCCTCTCAAGCAGATTCTTCAGTTCTCCCGGCCGGACACTAGTAGGTGCCGAACTCTCTGGCCCCTCCGGACTCGGGGATACCCTCTGTCATGACACTTCGGGTTCGCCTGCCTCATCTGGCGGCGCTGCGGACGGAGGCGTATCGCTCTCCATCATCTCCAAAAGAAGGTCCCCCGAAGATGAACTTATCTGAGAAGGCTGCAGATCCGAACTGCAATATAAATATTTTGGTTATCTACAGAAGCACAAATGAAGGTATTTCCTTACTAATTAACTCCCTCTTTCATACTCACGGCTCGCTGGAGGGCCGATCATTTGATGATTGTGCGTCCGGATTCTTTCTGGGCGCCGGACCCCCCGGGGAAGATCTCTTACCACGCTTAGGGGCTTTGGCCTCCGGATCTTCGGAGGCGGTCCTCTTCTCCCCCTGAAGGGAGGGGTTCTTGCTTCCTCCAACTTCAGTCGCCCCTTTGGGCGAAATATTAGCTCCTCTATTTTCCCCGTCGCCCCCTTCTGCGGGCGCAACCTCCAACATTCTGACCAGCACGGGCTCCTGTGCGGTCTCTGGGAGGGGGGCCGGGCACCTTATCAGCCTTGATCGCGCCACCCATTCCTGTAAAGAACAAAGGGTCAGGAGGCGAACTCTAGAAAGGCACATATACAGAATGTCCGGACTCTGAGCTACTTACCTGAGTATCCAGGTGATCGCGTCTTAGGCCTGCATCCTCGGCTAAATCCGGACACGCCACCTGTGGTCCGAAGAACAACTTGTACATCTCCACGGGTGTCGCACCCATGAAGTGTTGGAGAATCCGAGGTCCCTCCGGGTTGAACTCCCATAGACGGAGAGGACGGTGTTTGCAGGGCAGAAGATGCCTGATTAGCATAACCTGCATCACCTTGATCAGGTCGATCTCCCTCGCTTGGAGATCTCGAATCCGGCCCTGCAGTAAAGGCACGTCTTCGGATGGCCCCCAATTGAGCCCTTGGTTGACCCACAACATCAGTTGGCGTGGAGGTCCCGGGCGGAATAAGGGTGGCGGCTTTTGCCTGCTGCCCCTTGGAGCGGTGATATAGAACCACTCCTGCTGCCACGGTCCAAGTTCCTCTTGGAAGGAACCCTCGGGCGACGAGGCATCGACCTTTTTGCTTATGGTCGCACCGCCGCACTCCGCTTGACGCCCCTCGATCATCTTCGGCTCCACCTTGAAGGTCTTCAGCCATAGGCCGAAGTGGGGAATGACGCAGAGGAAGACTTCACAGACGATAATGAATGCGGAGATATGGAGGATGGACTCCGGAGCCAAGTCATGAAAGTCCAGCCCGTAGTAGAACAGGAGCCCCCTCACGAAGGGATCCGTCGGGAAGCCTAAACCCTGACGGAGGTGGGATACGAAAACGACATATTCACTGGGCTCGGGGGCTGGCACGGCCTGCCCTTGGGCAGGCAACCTGTGCGAAACCTCGTAGGCCAGGTATTTGGCCTCACGCAACTTCAATATGTCCTCCTCCGTGACGGAGGAGGGCATCCACCGGCCCTGGAGGTCGGAGCCGGACATGATTGAGGATCCGAAGCGCTCGAATCTGAGGCTCTGGGTGTTGGAACTGGGAGCGGGGAAGAGATTCGATGCGAGATTTAAGAACAATGGCGAGCCTTGGTCCTCTTATAAAGGGGAAGAAATACCAAGGGCCGTCTTCGTGACCGTTTGGGATTCCCCTTCGATAGAGGAGGCGTGGCGACGGGAGCGGTTGGGTTACCCACGCACGTATTGATGAGAATCCCGGAATAAGGGGAACGCGATCTCTGCTTCGACAAGACGTGCCAAGGAAACCGCTTCGCTAAACATGCTGAGGTGGTATAGTAATTCAAACAAAGGCCTGGTGGCGGTGTGATGTCACGCCGCATAATACGTCAGCAGATTGAACTAAGTGTGCATTTTATTCTCTCTACGTTGGAATGTGGAATTTATTTTGCAGAGACGGACACTATCCTGGTGTTCATGATCTTCTCTGGATTATTCAAGGGAGGAACCCGCCTTGCAATGCCGAACATTATGCACGCCGGACTTATCGTCATTTAAGACTGGTTCAGGGGCTACTGAGGGAGTCTTGGACTAGGGGGTGTCCGGATAGCCGGACTATCAATATCCGCCGGACTCCAAGACTATGAAGATACAAGATTGAAGACTCCGGCTCGTGTCCGGATGGTACTTTCCTTGGCGTGGAAGGCAAGCTTGGCGATACGGATATGTAGATCTCCTACCATTGTAACCGACTCTGTGTAACCCTAGCCCTGTCCGGTGTCTATATAAACCGGAGGGCTTTAGTCCATAGGACAACATACATTACAACAATCATACCGTAGGCTAGCTTCTAGGGTTTAGCCTCCTTGATCTCGTGGTAGATCTACTCTTGTACTACCCATATCATCAATATTAATCAAGCAGGACATAGGGTTTTACCTCCATCGAGAGGGCCCGAACCTGGGTAAAAACATCGTGTCCCTCGTCTCCTGTTACCATCCGCCTAGACGCACAGTTCGGGACCCCCTACCCGAGATCCGCCGGTTTTGACACCGACAGTTACCGTCTGTGTCGATGGTGAGAGGCGGTGTTGACGATGTCGACCTGTTCCTAATTAGCCGAAACACCTCGGGAAACGGAAAAACCACAACTCAAGAATCTCAGGGACAAAAGTCAAATGGTGGTAGCGGAAAGCGGTGGTGGTTTGCACTTAGCAATGCGGAAGTGGAATGATGGGCTATACACGTGTTTGAACTGAAGTTGCCGTCCCTAAGTAGTTGAAATACATTAGGAGACACAAGCCACAACTCAAACAAAATTGGGTTAAGTTGGGGTGGCGGAAGTGTATGATGGGCAAGGTTATGCAGAAATGGTGGTGGTTGAAGAAGAAGCAATCGTCCCAACTAGCCTAAACACCTTAGGAGACTCGAATCACTACTCAAGCAACCACTAATGCTATGGGGAACAAAATGGGTTAAGTTGCGGAAGTCAGTGGTGGTATAGCGGATGATATGGTGGAAGGCCTAGGAAAAGATGCCAAAGTTCCAAAAATTTGATGGAATCAAATGGTGTTGAAATCTATCTAGGTGGATGGGGGATGTCAATAGCTACTCAACGAGCTAAAGAACGTGAAAATCGTACTCCGGATGTGAAAGTTATGGGCAAAACGGTGAAGTGATGGTGGCTGACCCAGGGGGAGCGGTAGTGCCGCTTGGATGGGCGGTAGTACCGCTTGTGGATCTCAACGGTAGTACCGCTTGGAGTGGCCGGTAGTACCGTTGGTGTCGGGAAAATTCGCAGAACTAGATCAGGGCGAATTTGGGGCGGAAATGGATGATTTCGGGGGCAAAATTGGATGGATTTCGTGGATGGAAAGTGGAGAAACTTGGGGAGATGCTAGATCCACTTGAAACCAAGCAAATCCATGGATCAAAATCAACACAACATCATCAAACCAACAAATCACAAAAAAAATTGGGGCTATTTTTTGGTGGGGATTTTCGAAATTAGGGAAGAACACAACAAAATTAGGCTAGAAAAAGAGGGGTAGGGGCTCCAAATTCGTGACCAACCTTTCTCTGATCCAAGATGATGTAGGCTAGAACCCTAGATGCCCGATCTTTCACGAAATGGAGGGGATCCTATGAAGAACACAAAGAACACGGGGAAGAACAGAGAGAAATCACAAAGGGAAATACTCAAGAACAAGCCCAATCACATATCCACTAGACAATCAAACCCACAAGATCGACAAGGTACATGAATAACAAAGGGAAAGATACAAGGTAAGGTTCAACTCCAAGAGGAGGTCTTGATGGTATCCTAGACGGATCTTCTCATATGGAGGCCTTGAACTCCATGGGAGTGGTAGTATCTCTCTCTCTCTGTCTCTCTCAAGAGTAGAGGTAGGAGCAAAGCTCACATACAAATGAGCTATCACTTTGCTAACTCTAGAAAGGAGGTGGAGGTGGTCTGTTTATAGTCTAAGCCACGAAGGGGTAAGTGGGACAGGGATACAAGGTCAAAGGCCCGCGACAGTGCACAGGCAGGGCAGTAGTACCGGACCCTCGGGCGGTAGTACCACTTAAGAAGCTGAGCAGTAGTACCGCTTGTTGGGGGTGGTAGTACCAGACTTGCACCGCTCGATCACAGAAGCTTGTTGGGTTGAGCGGCAGTAGGGAGGATGTTGGGCGGTAGTACGGCTTGGACGGTCTGAGCGGTAGTACCGCTTGCTTTGGGCAGTAGTACCGCCCGTTCCAGACTTGGCAGATCCTTCTTCTTCCGTCTTCGCTTCCATGCTTCTCCCGCAAATGGTGTAGTTGTTCCATTGCGCTTGCACTCCTCCTCGTCATCCGTGAAGCTCCGGTAATACCTATGCATGCACATGAGTGGAGTGTCAAGTAGTATACCATCCTCGAAGGGGTCAAGTGAACATGTGCAAAGGAGAATATTCACCTTTATGTATGAGAAGTAGATGTCGCGCGTGTCACTTCCCAAACGGACTCTTGACATGGTGATGCCAGTAGGATGCTCCACATCAATGCCGCTCGCCGTGTGCTTGTCAGGGCTATACCGTTTACTCGAAGCCATCAGGCCGAAGCTTTTTAATCCAGCTCCCTGCTTGCTGATGCCACCTGATCTTCACAAACGGCGTGTCACGTAGCATAGCGAATGTAGGGTTGCGAGCATCAACCCCCTCGGCCGCAATCCGATCCCCGTCACCCTCAACTACATTAACAGTATGTACTAGGTTGGCATTAACATGCTTGGATGGTGCTCGTCGATGATCGCAGCATCTCGCTGCTAGTGGATGTCTAGACCAGGCGATTGATCCCCCTTCCTTCGATTAACATTGCACTGCTTTGGCACCGTGGCCCAGAATACCTGGAATCTTACAGTAGCCAACATGATACCAAGTTTGATTTGCTCAAGGTTGTAATCTGCCAAGTGCCCACAAGATCTGCAAATTATAAAGACTTCAGGCTAATTGCATTCTTCAACCGCGGTCTCGCCTATCTGACAGGTCACTGCGGCAAGTGGATAAATCTATACGTCCATCGTAGGATCATACATCCTCCATGGTTCTCTGATGCCATTGAACACAAGGGCTTCAATTACGCTATGGACTCCTTCTATAGCTGGACGTATTGCTGGCCTACTCCAGTCATTGCTACGAACGACTGTTACAGCAGTATGTTACTTTCCTATGATATCATGATGGCTTTCTTATATTACTGTCAACATGTACTGAAAAATATTCATGCTCATAACATGTTGTACTTAAGATTGACTACAGTACAAGCCTTTTTTTATTTGACACGAACTTGATATGATGTTGTAGGCCGCCTGATGTCCCTACCCTTCCTAACCCCAGAACCTTTACGGACATCCGAGGGCGGATTCGATAGCCAGATGCGAAGGAAAAAAGGCCCCCGCTTCGCTACGCTCGGGGCAACGCGGGCAGCGACAAAACCCTAGCCGCCAAGCCTCCTTCCCCTCCCCTTTCCCTCCTCGCCGCCGCCAGAGGGGTCGCCGACATAGTTCACGCGGCGTCCAAGGAAGGTGGCGGCGAGGCCATGCTTCTCCGTCTCTGTGCGGAGGGCTCTCGTAGCCGAGGCGGCGGCCTGGGATGGTGCGGTGGCGCTATCTCTTCGGCGAGCGGCGTTCGCTGGTATTCCTCCTCCCCACTTGGCCACACGGGCGGCGAGTGGTGGAGGCGCGGGGTGAGGGTCACGGAGGGTTGCGCATCAGATCTGGAGGTCTCTTCCTCCCCCTTCCTATGCCTTTTCCCCTCTGGATCTGCGTCGTGGCGGCCAATGGTCGCCGCAGCTGTTGAAGGTGGGGATGCCGGAGTTTGTGTGCTTGGACTGGAAGAAATCTTTGGCCGGTGTGTCGTGGTGGGTGCAAGGCAGATGCCAAGGGATGGCTAAATAGAGGAGGAGGCTCGAGGGTGCGGGTGGGCTCCAGAGGCGAGGTTGGCATGAGCGGGCGTGGGAAACCGGACATACCCAGGTTCGGGGCTCTCAGAAGAGATAATACCCCTAATCCTGCCGAGTGTGGTTGGATGTTTGATAGTACAATGTTGCTCCTGGAGCTGTATGGGGGAGGAAGGAAGCTGGCCAAGGCTTGGGCTTCCCCTTCTCTCTGGTGTTGCTATTTTTGGCAGCTAGTTCTATGCATACTTGCCTTTCTCTTATTATCTCTATGCATGCCTCTATGAGCGTGGGCTCCTGGGGGGTTTTATAGACCAACCCCCTAGGGATACAATGGTAATGTTACAAGTCGGTGGGTCCACATTGCCGGTGTTCGGGGACCAGGGCTGGGTCCCGATGAGGGCTTGCAGTTCATCGGGTTCCCCTAGGTGTGGGCCCCGCGTGCCTAGGGTGACTGTAGGCCGTCTTGTCGATCGTCAGGGCGTGGCCGAGTTGAGTCGTGTATAGTGGCTCTCTGTTAGGCCGCCGATTGTTGTCATCAGCGATGAGGGCGGGGGCACTGTAGCCACGCCGGCCCTGGTCAGCGGGTAGGGGAGGGGCGCTGTTGCCACGCTCCGGCTTACCAATGGCATGGACGGGGCACTGTTTCCTTGGTCATCGTTGAGTGAAGACTCGTCCCATCATATGGCATGAATGGGACGGGAGCTGACCTGTGGACGGATTGCGGAGCACGCCACGGGTGGAGCTGGTTTGTTGAGGAAGCTTTGGTTGTGCCGGGTTTGGCTGTCTTGCGCTAGTTGTTGAGGCCGAGTCGACACGTCTTGCCGGGTTGGAGAGTTTGGCCAGGTTGCGGGGCTTGGCCGGGTCGAGCGACCCGGCCAAGCGCGTGCCGGATTAAGGGGCGGTGCCAGCCCCGTTGTTTTTGAAGAGGACCCGGGTTCCGTTGCCTGCCCGGGATTCATTCCCCCGACAGTAGTCCCCGAAGTTGTGAAGGTCCACCGTCTTCGGATGAGTGGGCCTTCGCAGTTTCCCCCTTAAGCAAGGCGATTTCTGCAAGCGCCAGGTCCGGCAACACCCGATGTGTGCCAGTTTTCTTGGAAACCGGATCGCGGCATCCCGGCCGTGGTGGGAACCGAGGAGACCGTCGAATCTTGTGGCAATCCCTCGGGCTTCACGCGGGGGCCACGTGATGCCCGGAAGTCGGAGGGGCCTGACAGGCCACGCGCGTGACGGGACTGGGCGACGGGCTAGGGCCTGCCACCGCGTGCCCTTGGCCCATGCGCGCAGATTTATTGCAGCGTCCGGGGGCCGGTTGCTCTTCCCCGGGTAGTTATTGCACGTGTACATGCGCACTTATTGCGGGGTAGTGGAATGGGCGCGTGCAGACGATCCCACTCCCCCATGTTCGAACCGAGGGTTATAAATTGAGGGGGGCAAGGGGGCCGCGTACATCATTCTCGCTCGCGCCCTCCTGTCCCCCTGCTCTTGATCCTCTCTACGCAACCGACGCACAGCGGCGTCCGCTACTCCGAGCAGAACTCCTTCTTCATCCATCTTCTTTCTTCTTCCTCCGATCATGGCACTGCCGTCAGGCTCCTGGATGGGTTTTAATGTCACCGACGAGGACATCACCCAACTCCGGGCGACGCGGTGCTTTCCACGGGAGACGGACGTCTGCGTCCGTCTGCCGCGCGGCGAGCAGAGGCCTCGGCCCGAGGAGCAGGAGCGCGTGGTCTTCCTCACGCACTTCGAGCACGGGTTCGGGCTGCCAGCGAGCACCTTCTTCCGCGCATTCCTGGAGTTCTTCGGGCTCCAGCCGCATCATCTGGGCGCCGGCGCCATCGTCCAGCTCTCCAGTTTCGTCAACCTCTGCGAGAGCTACCTGGGGGTCGAGCCCACGATCGACCTCTGGGCGCGCTTCTTACCCCTGAAGCAGCAGGGCCTGTCAGCCGGGGAGTTCACTGACTGTGGCACCGCCGTCATCTCGAAGCGGTTGGGGCGGACTTCCCCAAGATTCCGCTGGAGGATTCTGCCGAGAAATGGCAGAACTCCTTCTTCTACGTCCGCAACCTGGGTGCGGATCGCATCAATCTTCCGGCCTTCGCCATCGCGCCACCGCGGGCGAAGACGAACTGGGGCTACTCACCTAGGCGCCCGTCGGAGGAGATTGTCAATCTTTGCGAACGGGTGACGGTGATGATGATGTAGGAGGGGCTCACCGGCACCGACCTCCTCGCCGTGTTCATCGTGCATTGGGTCCTCCCGCTGTAGAGGCACTCCTGCCTCATCGGAGAAATAGTCGGCCTTCAAGATCGCAACCGCATGGGGGCGACGTGGCTATCTGCGGAGCAGATCGTGCGCGGTGTGAACGACATCTCCAAGGACAACCTTGGAGAGGACTGGCGGTTCGGAAAGGCGCCGTACAACGAGTCGAACCCAGCGCCGCAGGTGAGTGTCTGGTCGCCTTACTTTGCTGCTGCACACCTTCTCATCCATCCTGACGCGACACGGGAGGTGCTTTTGAACGCGATCCGGCATCCTTACGCCCGGGCTCCATCGCAGGTGGTGCCGGTGGCGCCAGAGGAGCCCGTGGCCCACGACGGGAGGAAGAAGCCGAGGCTGACGCCGGCGCTGGGCGTCGCGCGGGTAAGTCTTGTATTCTTCTTCTTGTGTCTTGAATTGCTGACCACGGCATGGTGCGGGCGATGCTGACGCCGTTCTTCGTGCAGCGGCGTTGGGCGCGGTAGGCGGCGACGCGGGCGGAGCTGGGCCTTTGCATGGGGCGGCGCCGAGCCGCCCGCACGGGAAAGACAGCGTCGCGCCGCGACCCCGGGCCTCGAAGCGCACGGCAGACCTGGCCGGGGCCGGGAGGCCGACCAAGAGGAAGCGCGGTGCTGGGCACGGGAGGCCAACCCTAGTCCCAGTCTTGTCGGGGTAAGCTTTATCTTCCGCATGCATCCAGGTTGTTGAGCTGGCCTTGTTTCTTTTGCTTATTCTCTCTTCTTCTTCAAGTCACCAATCGGGCCGCGTTCCGCAGGAGCTGGTCCGACCCTGCGGACTAGAACAAGGCGGAAGGACGGGCCGACTCAGACCTCGGCCTGGACCCGAACGATGCCGAAGGCTTGGTCTGGCGGGACAGGAACAGGGCCGAGGTAGAGCTGGAGGCGGCGTCGGTCCGGGCTTGGACCGACGCGGCGGCGGCATGGGCGCGAGCCGGCGTGGAGCCAGCATGGCGCGAGATGCCATAGGGCACGATGGTGGCGGCGACGGTCTTTGAGCCGTCGTCGGTGAGGGAGCGTGGCCGTGAAGGCCGGGCTGAGGTGGTGATTCTCGACCGGGAGGTCGTGGAGGTGGAGGTTGATACCCCGCCGCAGGTCAACGTACTCCAGCGAGCGGGGGCTGATGGTGGTGGAGGCGGCACCGTCTTGGAGGAGGTGCTGCGGGCGGCAGTGCCGGAGGCGCCGCTGGTGTTGGAGGAGGCACCACGGGTGGCAGTGCCGGAGGCCACCCTGGCAACTGGGCCGGTGGTGGCGCCGCAAGCTGTCCCGACGTCTAGACCGGAGGCGGCGGCACGGGGCATCCTGGCGTCCGGGTCGTCGACAGTGCCGGGAGGGGCGTCGGAGGAGGTGCTGGCCGCATCGGGAGCGGCCAGCGGGGAGCACGCCTTGGTGCCCTAACACGGAGGGCGCCGGACTGCCACGCCGCAGCCGGCGCGGAGCAGGTGCGCCGTGGTCTTCGGGCCTCGGACCCAGGAGGAGGCACCGCTAGACACCGGCAGCCGCCACCTGCATGGACGGACGGACCGGCTCGACGCCTTCGCCCAGGCCGAGGTGGAGCGGACGCGCGACCTGGAGCACGCCGTTCTGGTAAGCCTTTTCCTTCGTGTAATTTCTTCTTTGTGGGGGCGCGCCAGCGCACCCACTGGGTGTAGCCCTCGAAGTTCGGGCCAACAACGTAGTACTTGGGTCGAATCTTTAGAGCGTTGGTCTTGTTCCGACCTTCGCCTTCTTCAGCATCTCGACGCCTTCCGGGTCGTCGCCTTCAACCGTCTCCTTGGCAAGCATCGAGAGCTCAAGGAGCAGCTCGCCGCCAAGGATGAGGAGCTTCGCGTCGCCGCAGGTATCCTTGCGCTCTTTTCTAGTGGGAGCGTGCTAGCGCACCCACTAGGTGTAGCCCCCGAGATTCAGGCCAACTATGTAACAGTTGTGTCGGTGTTTTGGGAACGGGGGTCCCAGACTTGCCTGCCTGCGGCCTGCGGCGTGGCTCGAGTGGTGGCCCAGTATGTCCGATCTTCATCAGCGCAAGACTCAAGACCCTCGCGAGGGGCCAAGCCTTGCGGGGAGGATGACACACGAGTTCCTCAGGAATGGCCTTGCCAGGCAGGCTCGCGAGGAGGCAGAGAGATCAAGGCAGGGTACCTCGCGAGGTGCTCATGACGCAAGCCGTGACGATCGAGACCTGGCAGGTCCCAGGCGGGTGCCGGTCTGCGCAGTGTCCTTGTCTCCTCTTTGGTGCAAAGGGGGCAAGCACAGGCGTGGAGTACCGAGACATCAGGCAAAGGTTGCCATTTCAGTGCAACGAGACCAAGACCAGCAGAGTGGCAGAATGGAGGTCACCGTGGAGCCCAAGACGGCTTCATTGCTAGAGCTTTTGGCAGCTGAAGACCAACTTTAGTCAGGATAACTTGTACTAGATGTTCCCCTTCAAAATGGCCGTTGTTGGCGCCCTTCCCGCTCAATTTTTGAGAAGAGGGATAGGGCCTCTATATATATACGGATAGCCACCAAAGTAGGGGCCATCTGGATCCGAGAGAATGGACTGAGCCCTCATCAGATAGAGAGGCGATCGAACTAACCCCAGCAGTTTATAGAACCAGCTCAAGAACACCTCTCGCGAGGCTGTTCATCCTTTGTACTGTTCATCATTAGCCCCTGAGGCAATCCACCACACCACACACTGGAGTAGGGTATTACACCACAATGGTGGCCCAAACCAATATAAATCTTGTGTCCCTCGTGTTGTTCATCATTTTAGCTTAGATTCTCATGAGGCAATCGGATGTGGAGTGGTAGGGGGAAGATCTTCGTGCGCACCCCAGAGTTCGAACCTTAAGGGTCTACCGGAACCCAACATTCGACATTTGGCGCGCCAAGTAGGGGTGCACCGGAATCTTCCTTCTTCCATCCTGCGTTCCGCCGCTTCACCGCCTCCATGTCCGGCAACCCGACGGCCAACTCCGACCGCTGGGCGGCATGGCCCGCCCATGCCATGCCGCTTTCCCAAGGTGACGTCAACCCCGCACCTCAGGCAGCCCATGCCCCGCGGAGCGCTGCGGGGCGCAAGCGACGCGGTCCGGCATCGCCTGCCCTCACTCCGCGACAGGTACGATCGGCAGCGAGGGCCTCGAGCCATGCTGCAGTCACGGCACCGCACACCCGATGGGAGCAGGCGAACATGAAGGCCGCGCTCATGGTGGCGCGAGAACTGCTGCGGTGCAGACTGCAAGAAAGCAGCCACGGCGTGCTACTGAAGCGCATCGCCGAGCTCCTAGATGCCGCTGCTTCAGGGGCTCCCCCGTTCTGCGTCCAGCTTCCACCCCAGGCCCCGAGCGGATCAAGAGGCGGGCCAATCCGTGCCCACGCACCCCCGGGCGCACCACAAGTCTTCATCAACACCAGCCTGGCCATCAGTGCTGGACGACAAGCTGCGTCGGCACCGCCCCTGGTAAGCGAGGGCATGCGCATCACTGCCTACGGCCCTAGCGGGCCGCCGCCCTATCATCCCCAAGATTGAGCTTCAAGTCGAGCTGCATGGTGCGCGGCGCACTGCGGTGAGGCCTTTGGGGTGCTGACCCCGGAGGCTTATGTGCCCCACATGGTGGATCGAGAGTACGCACTAGAGGAAGACCACAGCTCGTTCGTCGGGCCAGGCTGGGAGGAAGAGGCGCCAGAAGCCGAGCTCTTTCAGGAGCCTCACAGAAGCCTCGACAACCGTGCCGGCAGCAGCAACTACCGGGTACCGCTAATTCCTCAAGAGCAGGCTTATGCTAACCATGGGTCACATGAGGTTCAGGTCGCTGCAGCGGATGGCTGTCCCCAGTGCGGCAATATCCCTCCCCTCAATAGGAGGGCACTGGGGCAGTAGGAGAGGGGTCAGGAGCCAGGCTCCTCCCCACAACATGTGGAGCAAGGCGTTCTTTAGAGGTAGTTCCTTTGCCGGGGAGGTGCCCCAGGGCCTGCCCCCGGCAGAGGACCCGTGGTCGTCGGGGGAACCGCTGGCGTCCCCTTTTCCCCATTGGTGTCGTCCTGGTTTCCGGTCACTGTGGATGGTGGTCAAGGGTGGCGCAAGGCGGGGCCCTCATCTGGCGATATGAAGCAAGGCCAGTATCTGTGAAGAAGGCCTAGTGCCTGTGAAGCTCGCCGCCCGTGACACTCTCACGTAATAATGAGTTGGGGCTGTACACGCCCTGGAGTCTCCGGAGAGCCGCCCTCGGGCCTTAGGGGCTCCCTCCCATGCCTAGTGGCAGCACTTAGCTCCGCGCTGGTGAGAAGACGTCGAAGACTAGACTAGGTGTCGGACGCAGCCTTTTGCTCTTGCTTCTTTTCGTGTGAACAAGCTTTCTCGTTTTCGGATCGAAGTTGAAGTCAAATTTGTGTTTGTGTGTGCGGGAGGGGTGTCGTGTCTTATTCGTCTGCTTTCTCGTGCTCCAATTTCTGTTCAAATTGGAATTCACACTAGCTGCCTCCCTCTCGCGGGCCCCTCGCGAGTAGGGCAGGGCCCAGCGTGTGCGCCCGCCGCCCCGCGGTCGACATTCGCTCCAGCCAGGCTCTCGCCACATGGTTAAACGGGACCCTCATGAGGCCCTCGGATGGACACTGCAAGCCCACTCTAGGCTCGCCAAGATGAAGGTAAAATCACGGCAACCTACTCATCACGAAAATCATGGCATCATGCAGGCGCCCAACCAGCAACGATCTCAACAACACGTAGGCAACAATCTTTTTACATGAGGGGCTTCCCCTCCCAAAATGCTCTCACAACCTTTAGGGCCACACCCGAGTCTCTTCCTGCGTAGGAGAAACAGCAGGGGGAAGCACGGGGTCAATCGGACATGTCGCTCACTGCATCCCCCAAGGCGTCCCCAGGGGCGTCGTTGGCGCTGCCGTCGCCGCCGCCAGCCTCTTCATCGCCGTTGTTGGCACCGTCTTCACCACCATTCACCACATCGCCTTCATCAGCAGCAACGATCACCCTGTCATCATCAGAGGTGAAGGCCCGGACAAGCGCATCTACATTGTCCTCCACCCACCATGCTAGGTCGCCTCGGACGGCCTCAGGTACCGGATCAATGGCGGCATCGAAGTCGAAGAGGGGGTCGATGTTCTGGAGAAGGCTGAAGACGCGGGAGAATGCCCGCGCGAGCAGGCCGCGGCTCCGTTCCTCCACCAGCTGGCGAGACCTCTCAAAGCGGTTCTCCAGATGCGTCACCACATTAGTGAAGAACTAGAGATTGCCGGCGTAGTTGGTCACATGCGGCTCCTCAGCGACTGCCACGCAGATGTTGCCCAAGGCCGCGTTGGCCCTTTCCCTGAGTGTCCGGAGCATGGGGCCGTGCATGTGTTCCAACGTCTGCCGTTGGCGGATCTCGCCTGCATTCCGCTGCGCGACGGCCTTGGTATCACCAACCCGCCATTGAAGAAGAAGCAATTCGGCGCGGGAGGAGGCCAGCTCAGCCTGCATCGAGCTTAGTGCGTCAGCGGTGGCCTCAGCTCGCTGAGTGGCTTCAGTCAGCCTGGTCCTGAGGGCAGCAGTCCTGCCCGTGGCTTCAGCCTTGATCAACTCCAGCCGCTCTTCATACTCGCGCTCAAGGCCAGCGCGAGCCTCCGCCATGCGATGGTTGACCTCCTCCTGGATCTGGGCCACCCATGCGCCGACGTTGTCCTCCGCCTGGGTAACCTGGCGCTTCCTCATCTCCAGCCGCTCCAGATCGAGGTTGCGCTCGGCAGCCTCCAATGTCAGCGCTTCCTCGCGCCTCCGGAGCTCCACCTCTTCAGCGGGCCACCCTTGCAGCAACGCAAGGGCGGCTCCGCGCAGCTCCACCTGCTGCTCCAGGGAGTTGCACCAGTCTTGGAGCTCCCATGCGCGCTCCTCCGTAGCTTCGCATCGCCTATCTGCCTCCTGAGCCTCCTCAATGGCCCGGGAGCAGGCCTCCCGAGAGGCCGCCAGGGATGCCTCGGCCTTGGCGTTTTCGGGATCACACGGGTGGCGCGCGAGACCAACAGCCGCCTTCAGCTTGCGCCACTCTTCGACCAGCCTCAAGCCTTCAGCATCGAGACACGCGTCTTCGCCCGCCAGCTCTGCGCCAAGCTGGCTCACTACATCGGCCGCCCTCTGGAGGAACTCTTGGCGGACAGCGCTGTGCTCCCACGCACGCCCAAGCACGTCGTCAACATCATCCTCCGCCATCGACACTGGCGGAGGGCCGTGGAGTGGTTCGCCCCCTCTCGGCAGGGGGCTGGGGGCTAGCACCCCTGCGATCGCCGGGCGGGCCCCGCAAGGGACCCAGCCAGGCGTCGATCCACCTCCTGTTAAGGACCCGAAGATCGACTTCAGCCGCTCGCCGCCTATGATCAGTGGAGGAGCTCGGGGCAAGCTAGTTGTGCCCAAGGAGAGCTCACGAGGGAAGAGCGGTGCGCCGACAGGTTCAAGGCGCGCCGCAGGCCGGCCTGCCTCCCCAGCCGATCTTGCACCAAGGGCGGCACGCAGACTCGGGACAATCAAGGTCGGTGATGGAGGAGAATCCTATGGAAACAGCTCCTCGGCTGGCTCTGCGGGATCGTCAGGAGGGATCCTGAAAGGCCACGGTCAGCAAAGGGAGCGGCAAGCAAGGAACTATAAGGAGGGACTTACTCGTCCATGGCGAAGTACTTCCTATGCCTCAATGGGCGGTACGGGCGATCATCACCACTGGAAGCCTCCTTCCTCTTGCGAATGGCCTCGAAATCTATGCGGAACCGGCCCAAGGTCGCGACGTAAGGGCCGGCGTGCGGCATAGGAGCCGGAGCATCAAGACGGCCTACATCAGGGGCACCAGCCTGAGAGGAGCGGTCAGGTGCCACCTCTTGGTGGCCTGCCGAGGCCTCGGGGGCTTCGGCCTCGGGAGCTGCAAGTCGCGGCCTGTCGTCAGCCGCCACCTCAAGAGGGGCTCCGTGGGCTCCGGAGGATGACGCCTCGGGAACCCCACGCAACATCAGCACCACGACATCAGGCCCCCCAGCTCCTGCCAACACTTGCCTCCCTGCAACGACTCCTGAGGCAAGGTCGGCGCGGGCTGCTGGGGGAAAGATCGCAGCAACCGGGTTCTCGTGGGGCCCCACGAGGCTAGCCGGGCGCAGCCCCCATTCGTCGAAGCGGGGCATCTGCCTCACAAACTTGAGCCTGTTTGTGCAAAGATACAACCGGGCGCCTCCATGACCAACGCTGCCAGGAGAGGGGTCACCAGTCAGGACCTGCAGCACCTTCTTCAGCGTCTCAGGCTCCCCTTCCTGGAGCCTCATACGGTCCTGACGACCGAAGTAAGCCCACATTGGGCGGGAATGGCGCTGGAGGGGAGCGATGAGGCGCCGGAGGAACTCCTTCACCACGTTGGGCGCTGTCACTCCGAGCTTCCTCAGCCTCTCAAAGCGATGCCAGGTGAAAGCAAGCTGGGGGCTCGTAAGTTCCTCGTGACCCCAACCAGGATTGGAAATAGCAGGCAACATCGGGTGCGCGAGCAGGGGGCTGGGCACCCCAACATCCACATACAGCGACCGTTCCTGGAACCCACTCGCAGAAGGTGGAAGGCCAAAGTCGATCCCCGAGGCGGCCGTCTCCGGCACGGCGTGGAAGCTCACACATCCCAAACACCGGGAAGGGCCGGACAAGCGCAGAGATAAGAAGTGGCGCGGAAGGGCAATGGAAGGAGGAATCCCCACCATGGCCTCACAGACGAAGGTGAAGACAGCAAGCAGAGTAATGGATTGGGGGCCAAGATGCATCATGTGGATCTGGTAAGGGGAGAGCACTGCATTGAAGAAAGCGGAAAAGGGGGGAACCAAGACCGTCCATAGGGCTTCGGCAAAGAATCGGACCTCCGTGACGATCCTGTCGAAGGAGGCATGGGAAGCAAGCCAGACCGTCATCTTCCCGCACTCGTTGAAGTTCGAGGCAAGCGCGGAGTAGACCTTCTCCAGGGCTTGCAGATTGAGTATGAGTGACTTGTCGACGACAGGAGCAGCCGCCGGAGGCGCGCTGGATGAAGGCGCAGGTTTCTTCCCCTTGTCCTTTTTCGTCGGTGCCATGGCAATGGAAAGGGGAAGAACTCGAGATGGATTGGAGGCAGAAGTAGAGGCTCAAGGATGAAAGGGGAACAAGAAGCCCGCAGGAAGCAAAGGAAGGATAACTATGTACAAGCCTCGTGGCCGCCTAGCCAGGCGCATAATGAGGGAGCGTGGGGAAGCGGAGACGCCCACGTCCAATCAACTGCCACGCGGCGCCCAAGGCCATAGGCTGAAGGGGCCCGTGGCGCTCCACACTTGCCCCTTCGCTTCTCTGCTAAGCCAAGTCCAAGCGCGCCTTGGGCCCGGGGGCTACTGTCAGCGTTCTGGGAATGGGGGTCCCTAGACTTACCCTCCTGTGGCCTACGGCGTGGCTCGAGTGGTGGCCCAGTATGGCCCATCTTCATCAGCGCAAGACTCAAGACCCTCGCGAGGGGCCAAGCCTCGCGGGGCGGACGACACACGGCTTCCTTAGGAACGGCCTCGCCAGGCAGGCTCGCGAGGAGGTGGAGAGATCAAGGCAGGGTAACTCGCGAGGTGCTCGTGACGCAAGCCGTGAAGATCGAGACCAGGCGGGCGCCGGCCTGCGCAGTGTCCTTGTTTCCTCTTTGGTGCAAAGGGGGCAAGCATAGGCGTGGAGTACCGAGGCATCGGGCAAAGGTTGCCATTTCAGTGCAACGAGACCAAGACCAGTAGAGCGGCAGGATGGGTGTCACCGTGGAGCCCAAGACGGCGTCATCGCCAGAGCTTTTGGCAGCCGAAGACCAACTTTAGTCAGGATAACTTGTACTAGATGTTCCCCTTCAAAATGGCCGTTGTTGGCGCCCTTCCCGCTCACTTTTTGGGAAGAGGGCCAGGGCCTCTATATATATAGGGATAGCCACCATAGTAGGGGCCATCTGGATACGAGAGAACGGATCGAGCCCTCATCAGATAGAGAGGCGATCGAACTCACCCAAGTAGTTCATCGCACCAGCTCAAGAACACCTCTCGGGCGGCTGTTCATCCTTTGTACAGTTCATCATCAGCCCCTGAGGCAATCCACCACACCACACACTGGAGTAGGGTATTACACCACAACGGTGGCCCGAACTAGTATAAATCTTGTGTCCCTCGTGTTTTTCATCGTTTTAGCTTAGATTCTCGTGAGGCGATCGGACGTGGAGTGGTAGGGCGAAGATCTTCGTGCGCACCCCAGAGTTCAAACCTTAAGGGTCTGCCGGAACCCTACATCCGACAAGTTGGGCCAAATCTAAAGTCTTGCTTTCTCATTTGCTGAACTCTTGTTTTTCGCAGCCGAGGTACTATCGTGGCGGACTCGTCTGCTTCGGGCCGATCATCACTATGACTGGCTTGTTGCCGACACCGGCCATCTTGGCGTCGAGGCGGCGTAGGCGAGGGCGGAGGCGGCCGCGGCCCGGCGGTCTCTTGATGAGGCCAACCGGCTGCATGAGCAGCTGGCTAGTCACAAGAGCTACCTCGAGGCCGAGGTGGAGCTTTTGAAGGCGGAAGCCGCCAAGGTGGTGGTGGCATAGTAGGCCCTAGTGGAGGCGGACCAGCAGCGTGGCCAGCTGGCCGACGACAAGGGCCGACTCTAGGCCGAGGTGGATCGCCTGCAGGGACAAGTCACCACGGCTGAGGGGGCCTGTCAGGACGAGGCCCGTCGCCGCGAGGCGGCCGACGACAAGGACGCCGAGCTGAAGGCGGCCCGTGCCAAGGCGGCCGATCTGGAGAAGGCGCTCTAGGAGCGCGACCGCGCCATTGAACGGGAGCGGCGTGGTATGTTGCTCGAAGCGCAGCACCTAGAAGAGTCCTTCTCCAGTAAGTGCTTTTTCTTGCATTTTGCCGGGTCGTGTTCCGGCCTTTCTTCCTTGTTGTTCTTCTTCTGACATACTTCTCCTCTTGTGGCAGGGGCCTTCCCGGAGACACAGCGGCTAGCGGAGGAAGCTATCCGCTATCAGCGCGACCCGACCGGAGTCGTTGGGTCCGGGACGGCTCCGCGGGTGGCGTGGACCTTCCCGGAAATCATCGCCGCCGCTGAGGCCCGCCTGCGGGTCTTGGGAACGCAGATGGGACGGCTGTCCCAAGCAGGCACCGCGATGACGACGGCCCTTTGGCCGGTCTCCGTCGAGCCAAGTAGCTTCACGCGCCTGACGCGTTGGTTGGAGACGGGGCCGGACTGGCTCCAAGAGTGGCGTGTCTCCGCCACTCGTGCCGGTGCTGAGATGTCGCTCTGGTTCGCGCTGTCTTGGCATCCGGACCTGCAGCTGGACGCATTGATGGGCCAGCGGGCCGGCTCGGAGCAGCTCTTGCAGGAGCAAGCCGGCCGGATTGCCTCCCGAGCCAGCTAAATCGCCGAGTTCGCCTCCCGAAGCGTATGGAAGACGGTAGGGTTGTGGATGGCGATGACCACGGCTTGCTTCTCCATGATCCAGAGGGGAGCTCGGAGGAGATGGGCGTCTACCATGATGGGGATGCCGAGGAGGACACCGGCACCTCGCTGAACCCGGAGGACGCCAGGGGAGAGCCATCGATGTCGCGACGCGGTGCTGGAGATGCCAGAGACATTCTATGTAAAATTTGTTAAGTAGTAGGTCCACCCACCCACTGGGGGTTTTAGGGTGTAATGAACTCGTGCCCTGGGCCTTTTCTTAAATATTTGTGTGCAAATGTCGTGAGTGTTTTTGCTCTTGCCTTCCGTTTTTTGGACCGATTTCATGCGCTTTTCCTTTCTTGAACCTCCCCCCCCCCCACCCGCGAGTCAGACGGCCGAGGCTCCGGTCCATGACAAGGAGTTCGATTCTTCGAGAGGAGAACGCAGGACTTGGGCCCTTCGAAACATTGAGCGCGAGAGAAACACTCACTGGGCCGTCTGGCGGCAATCCGGCGAAGCCGGTTGGCAAGCAGCCGGTCGTGCGGCTGTTTGTTTGATGAGCGGCGGGCCAGGTTGATCGACCCGGCAGCCTTTGACTTAGTGTATGAAGCGTAAAGGAGCTCTGGCCCGTTGTGCTTGCCAGCCGACAGCCAAAGCTGGATCTGTGGCTTTAGGGCGAAGTGGGGGACCACGACATCCTAACAATATCAGGAATCACAAAGTAAGGCGGCGGGGTGGCGACCGAGCTGGCCAGCCCCTGAGCCCCCGGGTCGAGTGAGTCGGACCGGTGGCCGGGTTCAGTGGCATAGTGATGTAGGAAAATAGGGACACAATGAACTGGTCGACAAAACGCAGCCCCCGAGTCTCGTTCGGGGACCCCATAGTTTCATGCGTTTACAAAAGGCGACGATGCATACACTCATGTGGCTAACTGTAAAACGGGCGGAGGAGTTCCACGTTCCACGACCGGGTCGTTTCTTCACCAGCGGTGTCCTTCTTGCACTTCCTTGACTTGCGTGCATCGATGAGGTAGTAGGCGTTGCGGTCACACAAGACCCTGCTCATGATGAATGGGCCCTCCCATGGAGGGACAGCTTGTGCTGGCCTGCTTGCTCTTGGACGAGTCGAAGGACGAGGTCGCCGCGAGGGACTTGATCTTCTTGTTGTGGTAGTGCCTCAGGCCTTGCTGGAAGATGGCCGAACGACTGAGCGCCAGAAGGCGTACTTCTTCGAGCAGGTCGACGCCATCTTTGCGGGCTTCTCTGGCTTCGACTTCGGTGTACATCGCGACGCGTGGCGAGTCGAACTCGACGTCGGTCGGGATGACGGCTTTGGCTCCGTAGACGAGGAAGAACGGGGTGAACCCGGTCAACCGATTCGGCATGGTGCAGAGACTCCAGAGAACGGCCGGCAACTCGTCAAGCCAGCTGCCGGGTGAGCAGATGAATGGCTCGACGAGTCGCGGCTTGACGCCGGACAGGATGAGTCCATTGGCCCGCTCGACCCTCCCGTTGGACTGCGGATGTGCAACGGAGGCCAGGTCGAGGCGGATGCCGGAGACAGAGCAGTACTACTCGAGTGCGCCCTTGGCGAAGTTTGTGCCATTGTCGGTGATGATGCTGTTCGGCATGCCGTAGCGCACCGCTGTGACCTTGATGAACCAAACGGCTGTTTGCCCGTCCAGTTTCTTGATTGGTCTTGCCTCGATCCACTTGGTGAATTTGTCTACTGCCACCAGCAAGTGCGTCATGCCGCCTCGAGCGGTTTTGAAGGGTCCCACCATATCGAGTCCCTAGACCGCGGAGGGCCAGGCGATCTGTATGGTGCGGAGTGCTGATGCCGGCTGGTGGCTGCGTTTGCTGAAGCGCTGGCATCCCTCACACTTGAGGACGAGCGACTTGGTGGATGCAGTGTGGTGCCTGCACTCGCCCTGGTGGATGTCGATGCCTTGCTCCTGCTTGACGCAGCGCTGGAACATGCCGGTGGAGCTGCGCTTGAAGAGCTCGTTGTTGATGATGTTGTAGGCGGACGCCCGGCGCTGCACTTGCCGAGCTTCGGTCTTTTCCATGGGGAGAACCCTGTTCTCCAAGAATTCTGATATTGGGAGGGCCTAAGATGGAGCCGCAACCACGGCGAAGACGGCCACCAGGGTGGGTTTCGAGTCGTCGGCCCCCAAGCCAGGTTGGGCAGCCCCCGGGTTGGGGATGACGACGGCTGGGTCCGGAGCGATGGTGGCCAGGCAAAGCTGAGTAGCCCCCGGGCCGGGTTCAGCAGCCCCGGGGCCGGGTTTAGTATCCCCCGGGCCGGCTTGAGGTGCGGCCGGGTCATTTGGAACGTGGATGGACTCGGAGTCCAGCGATGGCTTGACGGACGACTTGCACAGGTGCTCGAGGGAGATGCCGGATGGGATGGCTTGTCGGGATGAGGGAATCTTGGCGAGTGTGTCGGCTGCTTCGTTCTCCGCACGCAGGATATGGAGGAACTCGCAGCCCTCGAAGGATCCGGACAGCTTCTGGACGAGAAAGCGGTAGCTTGCCATGTTGGAGTCGCGGGCGTCCCATTCACCGGAGCACTGCTGCACCACCAGGTCTGAGTCGCCGCAGCACAGGATGCGCCAGATGCCGAGTTCCTTGGCAAGCCGGAGGCCGTGCACAAGGGCTTCGTACTCGGCAACATTGTTGGAGACGGCGAAGTGGATCTAGAGCGCGTAGCGGAGCCGGTCGCCCTTCAGGGACGACAGTACGATGCCGGCCCCCAGGCCGAGTCGCATCTTGGCCCGTCGAAGTGCATGCGCCAATGCGTCCAGTCTGGAGGCGGCGGCAAGTACTGGGTGTCAGTCCAGTTGACGAGAAAGTCGGTCAGGGCTTGAGACTTGATCGCGGTGCAGGGCTCGGAGAGGATGGTGTGGCCGGCTAGCTAGATCACCCACTTGGCGACCCGGCCAGAGGCATCCCGGCACCTGATGATTTCTCCGATAGGCACCGTGCTGACCACGGTGACGACGTGCTCTTGGAAATACTGCTTCAGCTTCTTGGCGGTGAAGTACATGCCATAATACATCTTCTGGTAGAGCGGGTAGTTCTGCTTGGAGATGGAGAGCACCTCGCTCAGGTAGTAGACTGGGCACTGGACGGCTTGGATCTTGCCCTTCTCTGGTCGCTCAACCACCAGCACTGTGTTGACCGCCCGCGAGATCGCGGCTATGTAGAGCAACAGCGGCTCCTTGTCGGTCGGCGCGGCCAGGACTGGTGCGGTGGAGAGCATGCGCTTGAGGTCTTGGAAGGCCTCTTCTACCTTGTCGTTCCATTAGAACAGGCTCGTCTTCTTCATCAGCTAGTACACGGGTAGCGCCCTCTTGCCCAGCCGGCTTAGAAACCGGCTGACCGAGGCCAAGCATCCGGTGAACTTCTTGACATCGCGCAGCCGAGCCGGCTTGCGCATGCGCTCGACGGCCTTGATCTTCTCTGGGTTCGCCTCAATGCCGCATTCCGAGACAAGGAAACCGAGTAGCTTTCCGGCCGGGATGCCGAAGATGCATTTTTCCGGGTTATGCTTGACCTTGTATTCACGGAGGTTGGCGAATGTTTCCTTCAAATCATCAAGGAGCATGAGGTGCTGCTTGGTCTTCACCACGATGTCGTCCACGTACACGTGGATATTGCGGCCGAGTTGCGGCAGCAGGCATTTCTGCATGCAGCGTTGGAAGGTGGCGCCGTCGTTCTTCAAGCCGAACGACATGGTGATGTAGCAATACGCCCCAAAGGGCGTGATGAAGGACGTCTTCAGGGCATCGGCCGGGTCCAGCTTGATCTGGTGGTAGCCGGAGTAAGCATGAAGGAAGGACAGGAGCTCGCACCCGGCGGTCGAGTCGATGACTTGGTCCATCCATGGGAGAGCAAACGGATCCTTGGGACAGGCCTTGTTGAGGCTGGTGTAATCGATACACATGCACCAGGTCTTGTTCTTCTTCAGCACGAGGACTGGATTGGCCAGCCACTCAGGGTAAAACACTTCCATTATGAAACCGGCCGCCAAAAGCTTGGCGACCTCTTCACCAATTGTTCTTCTCTTCTCTTCGGAAAATCATCATAGGGATTGACGGACAGGCTTGGCGTCCTTGCGCACGTGAAGTTTGTGCTCGGCGTACTTCCTCGGGAAACCCGGCTTGTCCTTGGGGGTCCATGCGAAGATATCCTGATTCTCACGGAGGAAGTCGACGAGCTCGCCTTCCTATTTGCTGTCGAGGCGGGCGCCTACGACAACGTACTTGCTGGAGCCCGGGTCTTCCGGTTCAGCTTCACTTTCTTGGTCTCCTTGGAGGGTTTGAAGGCGGCCTCGTCGGCCGGGTCCGGGGTCGGGATTGACGCAGCGGAGGCCACGCATGCCAAAGCGACGATCCGGTCGAGCTGGCGCTGCTCCTCGGCAATGACCAGCGACTCGGCCAACTTGGTGCCGTCTCTGGCGCACTCCAGGGACTTGCGGTAATAGCCGGTGATGGTGATGAGGCCCTTGGGACCCGGCATCTTCATCTTTAGATACGCGTAATGGGGAACCGCCATGAACTTGGTGAGTGCGGGCCGGCCCAACAGTGCATCGTACGCGCTGGACAGGTCCACCACCTCGAACCACATTGGTTCGCGTCGGAAGTGGCTGCTTTCACCGAACAAGACATCGAGCCAGATCCGGCCAATGGGAGAGTAGGAGAGGCCAGGCATGATGCCGTGGAAGATCGTCCGAGTTGGCTCCAGGTCCTCGGCCTTGAGGCCGAGCTTGGTCATCGTGTCGCGGTAGAGGATGTCGATGCTGCTGCCACCGTTGATGAGGACTTGGGAGAACTTGCATGTGCGCCGCGCGACGATGGTGGGGTTGAGGACGAGGGCGTAACCACCCAGACTCGGCATCACCGCCGGGTGATCCTCCCGGGTCCAAGTGATCGGGCGATCCGACCAATACATGAACTCCGGCTTGGCCGGGACGACGGTGTTCACCTCCTGCCAAAGGAGGCGCTCGCTGCGCTTGTCGTTGCCGAGGCTGGTGAAGACGATGTAGGCCGTGTTCTAGTCTGGGTAGGCGTCATCGTGCATCACGCCGCCAGCTAGAGGCAGCGGTGGACATGGAGGAGGTTGCCCCGCGCCTGGAGCCGAAGCCGGAGGAGGCGGGTCGTCGCTCCTCATGATGCGCTTGGTGATGGCGCACTGCCGAAGCGTGTGCGTGAAGGGTCTTGCACCGCTGTAGTGCTTGCAGGGGGCGTCGAGCATCTCTTCATCGCCGGCTTCACAGCGGGCTCGGTGGCTGCGACGAGCCGGTTGTCGTGGCGCTTTGCCGGCTGGTCGGCCTTGCGGTTGTTGTACTGGTGATGCTGCTGCCGGCTGCTTTCACCGGCTGGCTTCGGAGGGGGAACCGGCTTCGCCTTGCCGGCTTCATCGAGTGCCACCTGGATCTTCATGGTGGAGTCGGCGTTGGTATATTTGTCCGCCGTCACCATGAGCACGGCCATGGTGGCCGGCTTGGAGCATAAGAGCTTGTGCTTGAGGAGGGTGTCGTCTCGGCACCCGCTGACAAAGTACTTTATCGCATGGACTTCATGGACGCCCTCGCAGCTATTCCGGAGCTCTGTCCAGCACGTGAGGTACTCGCGACTTGTCTCCGTAGGCCCTTGCACACACATGGTGAGCTGGCTAGGGCGGCTGGGTCGCTTGTAGGTCCCCGTGAAGTTACGGACGGCGGCCTCCTCGAAATCGACCCACTGTTGATGCTGCCCATCGGCAGGCTGTTCAACCACGTGCGAGCCGATCCTTGGAGCATGAGCGGTGCGTAGCGCACGACGAGACGACGATTGGCACCGGTGATGCCAATGGCCGTGGTGT
Organism: Triticum timopheevii; assembly: GCA_963921465.1. Classification (NCBI taxonomy): domain Eukaryota; kingdom Viridiplantae; phylum Streptophyta; class Magnoliopsida; order Poales; family Poaceae; genus Triticum; species Triticum timopheevii. The sequence goes on from OY997262.1 coordinate 119,529,531, forward strand.
AGTCGGTGAGCTAGTCTTCTGGCTTCACGGTCCTGTTGTACTTGGCGGTGTCGCGGGGGAGCATGAACCCTTTGGGGAAGGGCTCTTCCCGGATGCGTGGGCCGAAGCACGTCGACCCAATAGTGCCGCTCTCCTCCATCTCTAGGGAGCGAGTGAGCTGATCGAGGCGGTCGCGAGCATCGGTGTCGTCGATGGCGCGCGGGCCGAGTCGACTTGCGGCCAGGCCACGGGGGGGCGGGTTGGTTGCAGCCGGACGCCGGCCATGCTGGCCGGGTCCGCGCTGGATCTCTGGGACGGGCTTGTCGCCCAACCCGCTGGCGGCTGTGGCGGCCGGATCACGCCGACTCCGGGCTCGGCTGGAGTGCGCCTCGCTGGGTGGCGAGGAAACTGTATGTAGAAGTTCACCGGGTCCGCCAATGCGGGCGGAGCCGGATCCCGCTGGCTTGGTGAGCTGGTTGAGGCGGTCCTGCTGGGTGTTGGCTGCGTTGAGGAGTTCGAGCATCCACCCGATGCGCTCCTTCAGCTCCTCACCCATGAGCTGGTCCAGGCCGAGTGCGGCTACCTGGGCAATGCGCATGTTCTTCGCTGGGGTCTCGTAGACGGTCGGGACGGTGCCGTGAGCCCGGCCGATCGGACCTCCCCGGGCGCGCACGTCGGTGACCTAGCTTGGCTCGGCCACTGCGGGCGTGAATCCGTAGGCGGCATTGCGCTCCAGCTGAGCGGCGTCCATGCGATGCTGAGTGGCGGCGAGAGTCTCGGACAGGTCTAGCATGCTAGCGCCTTTCCTCGAGCTGGGTTCGGGCCTCGGCGACGTCGGTGGGCTCGATGTCGGTGCTGATGGGGATGTGGAGGCTCTGCATCATGGCGCGCAGCGGATCGGACGGCTCGGTCCGTTCCGCTGCGGCCTTGGCTTCGGCGGCCTTCCTTGTCTTGCTCGACATGGAGGAGGCGCCATCGCCGGTGACGAAGACCTCCACGTGGACGTCCATTGCCTCGGCGGAAATGTCGCCGCCGAGGGAGAGGGGGGAGTCGGAGTAGCTGAGCACCTCGCTGGGGTACTCATCGGCCGTGAACGCATCGGTGATGCGCATCTCGGCGAAGGAGGCGGCGAGCGCGCCGACGACGTCGTCCGCCAAGGCGACGGACTCGTCGGCGTAGGAGAAGGGCCCCGTCTGAAGCATGCTCCCGTCTAGCTCCTCGAGCTGCCCCACGGTGGGCGCCAACTGTCGTGGTGGGCGCACGGCAGATGCCAAGGGATGGCTAAAGAGAGGAGAAGGCTCGAGGGCGCTGGTGGGCACTAGAGGCGAGGTTGGCATGAGCGGGCGCGGGACGCCGCACATACCCAGGTTTGGGGCTCTCCGGAGAGATAATACCCCTAGTCCTGCCGAGTGTGGTTGGATGTTCGATAGTACAATGTTGCTCCTGGAGCTGTATGGGGGGAGGAAGGAAGCTGGCCAAGGCTTGGGCTGCCCCTTCTCTCTGGTGTTGCTGTTTTCGGCGGCTAGTTCTATGCTTACTTGCCTTTCTCTTGTTATCTCTATGCATGGCTCTATGAGCGTGGGCTCCTAGGGGGTTTTATAGACCAACCCGCCAGGGTACAATGGTAATGTTACAAGTTGCTGGGTCCACATTGTCGGTGTCCGGGGACCCGGGTTGGGTCCCGCTGAGGGCTTGCGGTTCGCCGGGTTCCCCTAGGTGCGGGCCCCTCGTGCCTAGGGGGACTGTACGCCGTCTTGTCGATCGTCAGGGCGTGGCCGAGTTGAGCCATGTACAGTGGCTCTCCGTCAGGCCGCTGCTTGCTGTCGTCAGCGGTGAGGGCGGGGGCACTGTAGCCATGCCGGCCCTGGTTAGCGGGTAGGTGAGGAGTGCTGTTGCCACGCTCCAACTGACCAGAGGCATGGGCGGGGCATTGTTGCCTTGGTTATCGTTGATTGAAGACTCGTCCAATCGTACATCCTGGATAGGACGGGAGCTGACCCGTGGAAGGATTGCGGAGCACGCCATGGGTGGAGCTGGCTTGTTGAGGAAGCTTTGGTTGTGCCGGGTTCGGCTGTCTTGCGCTAGTTGTTGAGGCTGAGTCGACGCGTCTTTCCGGGTCGGAGAGTTTGGCTGGGTTGCGGGGCTTGGTCGGGTCGAGCGACCCGGCCAAGCGCGTGCCGAATTGTACGTCTGGTTGGAGCGGCTAGGTATTTAAACCTGAGGACACACAGTCTCGGACACACAGTCCTCAGCGTATTCTCCTTGAGCTAAGGTTACACAGACCTCGCCCAATCACTCGTGGTAAGTCTTCAGGTGACTTCAAACCTTCACAGACTAGGTCACTCGGCGATCCACAATTCCTCTTGGATGCTCTAGACCTTGATGCGCAACCGTCTGGAAGAAGCACAGTCTTCAAAGGTAACAAGCGTTGGATCCACGTAGGATCAATCTCTTCACTGATGCTCAATCACTTTGGGTTTGAAGGTGTTTGGGTTTGGGTTTTCCTCACTTGATGATTTTCGCTCAAAGTCCTCGGAGCATGGGATGCTCTCAAATGACAAGTGTCAGTTTCTCTCGGAGCAGCCAACCAGCTAGTGGTTGTAGGGGGAGACTATTTATAGCCTAGGGAGGAGCCCGACATGATAAGACATAAATGCCCTTGAATGATATGACTGTTAGGTGGGTAGATATTTTGGGACAGCTGGCGCATAGCACAACAACGGTCGGAATTTTGACTCTCAAATTCCTTAGGGCTATCATGTTCCTCACTGTGTAGGCAATACACACTAGCGAATTCCTAACTCCTCAGTCGGAACAAATTCCTCAGCGACTAGAAGAACTTCGTCTCTGTCATTGAAGAAATTGACTGAACTGTATGAGATTTCCAATGGCTTCACTCGAAGGGATTGGTAGGTGTAGGATTTTGAGTTGAGCATCACATGGAAATTTTTCCTTAGTATTTCCTCGACCCCCTTTAACAGTACGGTGTTTCCCATGACTCAAGAAAGAGAAAATGAAACTACGAAAACAAAATTCTTCACGCTTCATGTTCCTCAAATGAATTCCAGGTCTTCAAGGTCACACCAATTTCTTCACTTTCAAAGTCTTCAGAAAGTCATCAGAAATCCAAAGTCTTTAGTCGAAGAACTTCATTTTTAGGGGTCGACATTCTCTGCAATCATCAAACTCCTCATAGGCTTATAGACCAGTGTACAGTCACAAACGCATCAGTCCCTTAACCTATAAGTCTTCAATACACCAAAATCACTAAGGGGCACTAGATGCATTTACAATCTCCCCCTTTTTGGTGATTGATGACAATATAGGTTAAGTTTTCAACGGGGATAAACATATGAAGTGTAAATACTGATATTGAGGAATTTGATTGCAAGATATAGAAGAACTCCCCCTGAAGATGTGCATAGTGAGGAATTTGCTTTTGAAGCAATGCACACTTGAAGAGTATAATCATGGAGATCTCCCCCTATATCTTGTAATTCATACACGCATTTGGCATATAATATGAAGAATTTGAAATGCATGATGAAATATGGTGACTGATGTATTTCAGCATGCGTGTATTGACATTAATGAGGAATAAGCATGCAGAAGAACTCAGCAAAAGTATCAGGCCACCATAGAGTTTAAGTTTACAACTCGATCCAGCAAAGTCATCAGAAGAACGAGAGTTGTAACTTAGCAAAAAAATGCCCATATAAGATAGAGCCGCTTGAAGACTAACTCAAATTTCTCCCCCTTTGTCATCGAATGACCAAAAGGGTTGAAAATGAGGACTAACGCCCCTGAAGAATATCATGATGATGAAGGAGCGCCAGCGTTGTTGAGGTCGTGTGGCGTTGTAGGGCCTGCCGCAGTGTCGTCCAAGTCTTCATACTCGTCCATGTCGCGTGATGAAGAATATGAACTAGCTACCAAGGAAGGAACCTTGACCTTGTATTTCTTCAGTGGAGGAGCAGACCAGTAAAATCTTCCTTGAGACTCATTTTCTTCAGATCTTCTTCACCATATATATGTGACAGAATTGCCCAGGTGCAACCGAAGACTTCATGGAGGTAGTAATGGTTTTTCTTCACTGCATTATGTGTAGCAGTCATGTTGTGAAGAATAGAACCAAACTGACGCTTAACCCGTTTGTGGTTTCGATCCACCTTCCAGTGAAGACTAAAAAGCAGCTCACGGTCAGTCATCACATGAGAAGCAGTGGCTTGAGGATTTGACTTGGGTGCATTGGCAGCAGAATCATGAGTGGCAGAGTCATCATTGGTGGAATAAGATGCAGCTTTGCAAAACTGACCATCCAATGGACGAATGCCTTCATCAATAACAGCCGGTGCCTTGCCCTTCTCATCAGCTGAGGAATATGTCCGCTTGAGGACTTCATTCGGGGCCAAGTAGCTGAGGTGATTCTGAAAATTAGCTTTGTAGTTGAGTGAAGACCTTATTATGAGGAATCTCGTAATCCAAGGAGCATAAGGCTTCAGCTCAGACGGAGAAAGTGCAACATTTCCCAGAGTCCTCATGAAGAAATCATGATAATTGACAGGGATGCCATGCATGATGTTGAATAGCAGATTCTTCATGATGCCAACAATTTCCTCATCAGATGAGCCGTGGCCTTTGATAGGACTCAAAGTCTTTTTCAGAATGCTATAGCCTGTTCTGGGCACATACAACAATTCCTTCACGAGGAATTTGGTCCTTGGGGCGTGACCGGGCTTCAGAGGCTTTAGCTTGCATGTAATGAGCAGTAAGTTCAGGTTCTTGGTACAGACAAAGAGCACCTTTAGGTGGAGGACTGATTGGCAGAGCATGAAGTAATTCAGAGGCCGGTGCTTTGTAATGAGCATTTTTGGTCATCCAGTCCAACACCCAAGTGTTGATATCATCAGCATCACCAGTGATGTGCAGCGTTGCGTAGAACTAAATAATAAGCTCTTCATTCCAATCAACAATGTCAGAGCAAAAGTTGAGCAGTCCTGCATGATGAAGCACACTGAGGACTAGGGAGAAGCAAGGCAGTGATTCCATATCCACGTGAGAAATTGGCCTGGCTGGCAGTCCAAAAGCGCTTCCTTCTAAGACGAGCAGAATCATAGGGATTATAATCAGTGAAGAATACGTGCTCGCCAAAGAAATCATCAGCCTTGAATTTCTGCTTCTTCGAGAAGGGATCCTTTGGCTTGGGCTGAGGAGTATCAGTTAGTTGCATCACCACCTCAGGAATTGCAATCTCAGGATCCATGGACTGAGGAAGTTCAGGCTCTTCTTAAGTTGCAGCATGGGTCTTCAATTCTTTATTAACATTTTCATCAGTGTTGGGGATATAACTATTTGTGTAAGCCGCCCAGGAGGGGCCGGGTTACGCAAAGAAGACTCACCAGAGAGAAGCCCAAGACCAAGTGTGAAGATGGCGATTCAATAAAGGGTTGTAGGCCTAGAGGCGCTTAAGGCCCGTTGTAGTAAACCGCCATGATGGCATGACTTGTATCATAAGGTAGATTTAACTAGTCACCGAGCCAGACACTATTTATAAGCTGGCCAGGACTCTATAAGCCACAGGGCGTCAACCCGTGTATATAAGGGGACGACCTGCTGGCGGCTTAGGGAAAGAAACAACTCATCCAGAGCCGGGCATAGCATATCTTGCTCCCTGGTCATCGAAACATCAATACCAAACCCAACTAGACGTAGGCCTTACCTTCACCGTAAGGGGCCGAACTAGTATAAACCCTCTCATGTCCTTTGTCCCGATTTAACCTCTTCAATCTTCCTAGTTACGATGGCTCCACAACTAAGTCCTTTCATGAGGACATCTAACGTGACAATTCCACGACAGTTGGCGCCCACCATGGGGCCAGCGCACAGTGGATTTGAGTTCTTGAAGGATAACTTCGAAGGGCTCAAGCGATACGTAGTGGGCCGGATGACCAAGAGTCGTCGCGGCAAGATCTACATCGACGATGAAGGCTGGGGTCCCGACGCCGGCTCAATTGAGTACGGATACCGGGTCCCCTTCGGTGGAATCCACGTCTTTATCGGCCGGATCGGTGAGCCGGGCCCTGAGCTGGACAACTGCACCGACCTCGTCGAGACGGCTCAGCGTGCGAGGAAGACCCGGACTCAAACTGTTATGAAGCGTGCCTTCGTGGGCTGCATCCACGGAAAGGAACTTTCTGAAGGATCCGAAGATAGGGTTGAGACGGCTGTCCTCTCAGATGGTGATTCGTCCGCCGGCTCAACGAATTCGTTGTACCAAGTGCAAGATGGCATGCTCGGGCGCTGTTCCGATGGCATTAGTATTCTGGACCCCTGTGAGCTGCCAAGATGGGCAGGAGTCTTCATGGCTGGGAGTCAGCCCGGCTCAAACTCTACAGCTGCTGCAGCAGTAATGTCCGGGTTAGGAGCAGCCGGGGCAGGCGGCCCCATGCGCCCATCGGCTAAGGTGCTGATAGACCTCATTTACAAGCTTACGGCCCTGTTAACCGCAATGGTTATTCCCACAGATAAAGATGAGCATGACGCAGAGGTGGCACGGGTGCATGAGGAAATAGCTCAGCCCAAGGAGGCCTTGGCAGCTGAGGACACTAGATTAGCCACGGAGCGAGCGGCTCTAGATGCCCGGGCACAGCAGCTACAGTTGGAAGCTTACCAGCTCACAATGAGCTTGAACGCATCCAATGAGGTGATGAGGAGACATTAGAAAACCCAGTCCCGTTTACCTCCGAATTACGACCATCGGGTTCTTTTTGCTACACCCGGAGCCGGCCCAAGTAACCCGCCAGAGGCTAATCAACTTATGACAGCCGGAACAGGAGGGCCGACTCAGCCTCGGGAGATGGCACCACCTCACGTGAGTATGGCATCGCCGCATTATGTGCCGATTCCACCGGGTCACTTTTCCAACCCCATGGAGAACTTAATCGCAGCTTCAACATGTTTGGCGGCTCTTCCCATGGACGGTGATGACCTGGCAGCAGTGGAAACCCGGAGGGTTAGAGAACTTCTCTAGACGGCCTTAGCTCAGCAAGAGACCTATTCTTATAGCCAGGACAAAATTCATTCAACTCCCCCGCCTTGGTTAGCACCTCCTCGCCAGAACCAGAGCCCGAGTTACAGCAGGCGCATGGAGTCTGAAGCTTTGTCAAGCAACGCCCAACGCCGTAACCAGCCCGGTGGCTATAATCCGGTGCAAGACAGAATACGTCAGGAGAACAAGCGGGCGGCTCAGCTGGCGGCTCAGCTAGCGGCTCAACAGACGGCACATCAAGATTTTCCAGAGTATCCAACGACTTCCGTCGAGGCGGGAGTAGCCACTAGAACCAGTGGTGTTCCTTGCCTGGTGCCAGCTTTGCATAATGTGCGGTTTCCCAAGGACTTCAAGGGACCTCGAAAGGTGCCGAATTACACTGCCGACTTACAGCCCGGAGCTTGGATCGAAAGTTACAAGATGGCTATGGAGTTATTAGAAGTCAGCGATGTGGCGATGGCTAAGTACTTCACCATGATGTTAGATGGAACAACCCGATCTTGGTTGAAGGGTCTGTCGCCCAATTCCATTGGTTCATGGGCAGAACTGAAAGCCCGTTTCATCCAGAATTTCAAAGACACCTGTAAGCAGTCTATGTCAATTGTGGACTTGACAAATTGTAAACAGGAGGAAGGTGAATCTACGACTCCTTGGGTACGTCGGGTCAAGGAGATAATACATTCATCTGACAAGATGGATGCCGGATCTGCAGTCCTCATGTTGGAGAAGAATTGCCGTTTTGAGCCGCTAAGGCAGAAACTGGGGCACCTTAAGCGTGATTGCAATGATATGGGTACGCTGATGGCGGCTTTAGTAAAATATGTCGATTCTGATAGTACCAAGGATCCTACGTCTGATGAGGAAAAGATCGGGAAGGGAAAGAATAACGGCAATGGAAAAGGTCAGCAGCATAACCCGACGAATCAAGGAGGCAATAAGCATAAGGCAGAGGGTAACCCGGAGTTTGTGGCCAACGCCAATGCGCAAGGTAACAATCAGAGACGTAAGGGTAAACCGCCTCGATCCGGTGGGTTAGGCCCATCTCTCGAACAACTACTCAATGAGCCCTGCTCGAGACACGACACCAGGGAGAGGCCCGCCACACACCTATGGAAGGATTGCACGATCATGAAGGTGTTTGAGAATTCCAACACCTATGATGGCCATAATGGGTCTGGTGGCGGTTCAGGGGCTGGCAGTTTTCATGTCCCGGGTGGCGGCTCAGGCTTCGGCTTTCAGGGACGACAAGGAGGCTTTAATCAACAGCATTCTGGTCAAGGAGAGCAGCAGCAGCAGTAGTCGGGTTATCAAATCAACCCGAAGCAGTTGAATGGTGGGCAGTATCACGTGTTTACCACTAGCCTATGCAAATGTGACCAGAAGGTTCATAAGAGGGCCGTTAATTCTGTCGAGCCTGCAATTCCTCGTTATTTGAGGTGGTCAGAACAGCCCATCATATGGAGCAGAGAAGATCACCCTCCAGGAGTCGATAATCCGGGTTAGTTGGCCTTGGTGGTAGCACCTCAGGTTGGTGGATATAAATTCACTAAGGTACTCATGGACGGGGGTAGTAGCATCAATATCCTCTATTATGAGACCTTTCGACGCATGGGGTTAACTAATAAAAATATGAGGACGTCCAACACTGTTTTCCATGGAGTGGTCCCTGGTAAGTCGGCTTACCCAGTTGGCAAGATTGAGATGGAGGTGGCCTTCGGAGATGAATATGACTCCAGAGCTGAGAAGTTGACGTTTGAGGTGGTCAAAATCAGGAGCCCATATCATGCTCTGTTCGGGCGGTCGGCTTATGCTAAGTTCATGGCCCGGCCGTGTTATGTTTATTTGCAGCTCAAGATGTCGGGTCACAAGGGCACCATCACTGTGCATGGAAGTCGGAAGGTGGCGTTGGAGTGTGAAGAAGGCGATGCGGCTTATGTTGAGTCGGCCTGTGCAGCGAAAGAGCTAAAATTTTATCAAGATAATGTTGACCCAGCGGATATGACCTCCCTAAAGAAACCAACTACAGAGCACGACCCGGCGTTGAAGTTTAAATCGGCTGCCGAGACAAAGCTTGTTGACATTACCCTGGGTGACACTTCTAAGCAGTTCAGCATCAGCAACAATTTGGATCCCAAATAGGAAAGCGCGCTCATCAAGTTCATCCGTGACAATCGGGACATCTTTGCATGGAAACCTTCTGACATACCGGGTGTACCGAGGGAACTCGCTGAGCACACTCTCAATATCGATCCGAAGTATAAGCTAGTCAGGCAGTTTCTTCTGCGTTTTAACGAAGAGAGACGGAAAGCTATTGGAGAGAAAGTCGCCCGGCTCTTAGCGGCCGGGTTTATTATTGAAGTTTTTCACCTGGAGTGGTTGGCTAACCCGGTGCTCGTCCTCAAGAAGAACGACACCTGGCGGATGTGTGTGGACTACACAGACTTAAACAAGGCTTGTCCGGCTGATCCCTTTGCTCTCTCCCGTATTGATCAAATCATTGATGCTACGGCGGGTTGTGAACGTTTGAGCTTTTTGGATGCTTACTCTGGTTATCATCAGATCAAAATGGCAGTTAAGGACCAGGAGAAGACGGCTTTCTGTTATGGGGCCTTCTGTTATGTATTTGGTGTACCTGCAGGCAAGAGTGCTCAGGCGACTTACCAGCAATGTGTGCGGAACTGTCTACACGATCAAATCGGGTGTAATGTTCATGCTTATGTAGATGACATTGTGGTGAAGTCCAGAGAGAAGGAAACCTTAATATCCGATTTAAAAGAGACCTTTGATAATCTCCGAGTTTATAAAATGATGCTTAACCCGGCCAAGTGTGTATTTGGTGTACCTGCAGGCAAGCTTTTGGATTTTCTGGTATCAAACAGAGGCATTGAAGCTAATCCGGAGAAGATTAAGGCAATTACCTCTCTGGCTAGACCAGCGTGCATCAATGATGTTCAGCGATTGGCGGGTCGTGTTGCCGCTTTAAGTCGGTTCATAAGCCGGTTAGGTGAGAAGGCCCTACCGCTGTATCAGATGATGAAGAAAACAGACACTTTTGTCTGGAGTGATGCTGCTGACGCTGCCTTTGAAGATTTGAAGAGGCAGTTGTCTGAACCACCGGTTCTTGCGGCTCCCATTGATAAAGAGCCGTTGTTGTTATACGTGGCTGCCAATTCACGAGCTGTCAGTGTTGCCATTGTGGTGGAGCACAAGGAAGCTAGCAAGGAGCATCCGGTTCAACGACCAGTTTACTACATCACTGAGGTGCTCATTGAATCTAAACAAAGGTATCAACATTGGCAGAAACTTGTTTACGGAGTGTTTATGGCCAACCGGAAGTTGAAGCAGTACTTTCAAAGTCACCCTATAACTGTGGTAAGTTCTGCCCCTTTGGGAGATATCATTCAGAACAGGGAGGCCACAGGACGAGTCGCCAAGTGGGCCATCGAGCTTGGGCCTCATGATTTGAAGTATATGCCACGTACTGCTATTAAGTCTCAGGCCTTGGTGGACTTTATCAATGATTGGACAGAGTTACAAGCCCCTGAGGAGAAGCCAGACAACACATATTGGACTATTCATTTTGACGGGTCCAGGTAGCTAGAAGGCTCGGGGGCTGGAGTCCTTTTAACTTCCCCTCGAGGTGACAAAGTTTGTTATGTACTCCGGCTTATGTTTCTGTGTACTAACAATGCAGCTGAATACGAGGCCTTACTCCATAGTCTCCGGATGGCCAAGGAGATGAACTTAAGCCGGGTAAGGTGCTTGGGCGACTCAGATCTCGTGGCTCAACAGGTGTTAGGCAAGTGGGATTCCAAGGATCCCCTTATGGCGGCTTATCGTCGTGAAGTAGATGCTGAGGCTGGTCACTTCAAAGGTTATCAAGTGGAGCACATTGATCGAAGGAAGAATGAGGCGGATGATGCTTTAAGCCGGTTGGGATCCCAACGTAAGGCATTGCCGCCTAACACCTTTTCTCGATATTCTACATAACACTTCTGTTAGGGTGCCTACTGAGGAAGAATTAGCGGTGCCAGACCCGGAGGCACAGCTGGTGGCGGCTCTTCATGTTATCCCGGATTGGACGGTGCCGTATTTGGCTTATATGACCCGAGGTGAGTTACCTGAGGATGAGACCTTGGCAAGACAAACCGTTGGGCGCTCCAAATCTATGACGATTGTTAATGGTGAATTACATCACCTGAGGGTCACTGGGGCATTTTAGCGCTGTGTGTCACCGGCAGAAGGCCAAGAAATACTCCATGAGATCCATGAAGGGAATTGTGGCCATCATGCCGGGTCAAAATCTCTTGTAGCCAAAGCTTTTTGTCATGGTTTCTATTGGCTGACGGCTCATGCTGATGCGGAGGATCTGGTCAGTAAATGTGACGGTTGTCAAAAGTTCTCGCGACGAGCTCACGTGCCGGCTCAAGAGTTGAGGATGATCCCAATCACTTGGCCGTTTGCAGTCTGGGGGCTTGACATGGTCGGGCCTTTCAAGAGGTCTAAGGATAAAAAGACACATCTCCTAGTGGCAGTGGATAAGTTTACAAAATGGGTGGAGGTAGAGCCGGTCAGTAAGTGTGATGCAGCCACGGCGGTTCAATTCATGAAAAAGGTGATCTTTCGTTTTGGTTTCCCACATAGCATCGTAACTGATAATGGCACTAATCTCTCCAAGGGTGCCATGGAAGAGTTCTGTCAAAGAGAACATATCCGGCTTGATGTTTCGGCTGTTGCTCATCCTCAATCCAATGGTCAAGCAGAAACAGCTAATCAAGAGATCCTGAAAGGTATCAAGCCCCGGCGCTTAGTCCCTTTACATCGGACTCCGGGTTGTTGGGTGGAGGAGTTACCTTCTGTGTTATGGAGCATCAACACTACGCCTAACAGATCTACAGGCCACACTGTCAGGACCCCGACTCAATGCCACATCGATCTAGCATGTAACACCTCATATCACTTTGCGGCCTCACGCACGGTATTTCCACGGGTGTCGCCTTACCTTTGCCCGGGACCGTTTGCGCCTTTTGGCACACGTATATGATAGTGTCGCTAGCATCCATATGATAAGGAGCCCGGGCTGACATGGCTAGTCGTAAACCCAAAGTGGCACAAACTTACAGGGACAGGCATCCATGACCCAGCATCGAACGTGTCGGTCATCAGCGAGTGAATCCAGGCTGTAGCACTGGGCTAGCAGGACTCTGGTGAACCGGGCTGTAGCGGGCTAACAGGACTCCGGTATTCATCGCGTGACATTTCCACGAAGGGACAGACACAGGAACGAAGGAGGACACATGCCGGCCAGCCTAAGTGTTCCGAAGCAGTAGCAAGCTACCATGGCTCGGTGGAAACACTAGGAGACATTTCCCGGTAAGAGAGGCTATTAAGGATAAACAACTAGATAGTCACATCCCACACATACCAAGCTTTTCAATAACATACACACAATATGCTCGATATGTGCAAATACAACATGGCATCACAACATGACTCTACGACTCAAGTATTTATTCAATAGGCTCCGAGGAGCGAGATATTACAAACATAGGTCTCATGACCCAACATTCAGAGCATACAAGTCAAAGCATAAGCGGAAGCTAACATGTCTGAGTACAGACATCTACAAATGAAAAAGGCTTAGAAGCCTGACTATCTACCAGATCCTGCCGAGGGCACGAGATCGTAGCTGAGGTAACAAGCTAAACGTCGAAGTCCACGCGAAACTACTAACGAGACCGAAGTCCCTCTGCAAAAACATAAAATAGGCAAACGTGAGTACAAATGTACCCAACAAGACTTACATCAGAACTAACTACATATGCATCATTATCAACAAAGGGGATGGTGGGGTTTAACTGCAGCAAGCCAGCTTTGACTCGGTGGCTATCCTAACTACGACTGCAAGTAACTCTTTTGAGGTGGCGCACACGAGTCCACATATTCACCATAACAATACACCAATATGGATCCGCTCCCGTCTCCCTACGAGAACGCCATCCATAGCACTCACACTTATCTTGCGTATTTTAGAGTATCCACTTTCACTTGTCTATGAACTATTATAGGCAACCCAGAAGTCCTTTACCGCGGACACGGCTATTCGAATAGATGATGTTAACCCTGCAGGGGTGTACTTCTTCACACACGCTCTCACCACTTACCACCGTTTACACGACATGTACTTGGCAACCTTCAAGCAGAAGCCCAACGTGGGTGTCGTCCACGACCTACCTAAACACTCAAGTCTCTAGTCTAGGTTTATCGCCTATTCGGGTTCCATCCATGAGGAGATCCGGCCGGAGTTTCGCTCACAGCCCCAAACGATGTGTACAGGGTTCCCGAGACACCAAACGGGCGCTCGGTACACCGTGCCACGTGCCTACCGCATCACAGCCCACCCCTCCGGTCAGCGCTGCCCACGGCCTCCAGCATACTACAAACACCAGAAACTACTTGCAACTCCTGGATAGAGGACAAGGGTGATTAAGAAGCCGAGAGGGTCCATTGGTTTCGGGCCCAATGCGTGGTAGTAAGTGTATCATGGATCACAAACACAGAACTCAGTTCCTGAGGACGGCTGCAATGAGACAACCCACCATGTACTCCTACATGGCCTCTCACCGCTACCTTTACCAAATCGTGTTCACACACTTAGCTCACACACAGTAGGACATGATCACACACCTCTGATTCACCCCCGATGAATCAGACCTGACACAACTCTAAGCAGTAGCAGGCATGACAACAAGCATGTATGAGTAGGCACAACAGGGCTCAAACAACTCCTACTCATGCTAGTGGGTTTCATCTATTTGCTGTGGAATGACAGGTCATGCAGAGGATAAAGGGGTTCAGCTACCGCAGCAAGTAACAGATGAATCGTTGTTGTCCTAATGCTGTAAAAGAGAGCAGGAGCGAGAGAGTGGGATTGTATCGGAATGAACAAGGGGGTTTTGCTTGCCTGGCACTTCTGAAGATATTATAGTTCTTCCTCGGTGTCATCGAACTCGTCGTTGGAACCACGTCTATCGAGAGGGGACAATTACTGGCAAACAAAGAGGGACACAATCAATGCAATGCAACAAATATGATGCATGATAACGTCATGGCAATATTCTGTTGATTGAGCTAATGCAACTTGCAACCATATTAAATGAAGTTGGTTTGAATCCAAGATTCAAATTCAAACTCCATATGTGGATATTTAAATGCCATTTATATGATTTGTGCTAAACAGCAGCTATAAGTTGTTCTAACATGCATGAAAATGGTACAGATGGATAGATTTGATTTTTCTGATCATTTTTCATATATAATTTATTTCATTTGGAGTTATGGTTGAATTTCTATGAATTTTAGAATTATTGGTTATTTTATGGAATTTCCTGTATAAGAATAATCCCAGTAATTGAATTAATGCGTCAGCACTGCGTCAGGGTGACGTCAGGGGGTCAACGGGGGGCGTCCAGGTCAACCTGACCAGTGGGTCCCGCTTGTCAGTAGCTAATTAGACTAACTAATTTTGACTAAACCTAAACTAGGTTAATTAGCAGAGGGCCCCACCTCGTCAACTAAGTCAGCGGGGTCAAACCCGACGGTCAACGGGTCAAAGCCTTCCGGCGTTTAGCCGCCGGCAAGGCCAGACGCGGCGGCGTGCTGCGGGTTTTGCCTACAGAGCGCCGTTTGGCGCGCGGAGCACAGCTACGGGATGCGGACGCTCGTCGGCATCCAACCGTGGTGGTGGCACGACCGGGGAGTGGCCGGAGTGGCACCGGTGATGAGATTGGCGGAGGCCGAAGCTCGGGCCAGCTCGTGCGCGTGGCTGCAGTGGCCTAGGCGGTGTGGCGCTAACACCTACGGCCTCTACGCGGCGCGAGGAGTGTGACGGGCACAAGCCCGCGACCAAATGGTCACCGGAGGAGCACCGGCGACGAGGTCAGGCGGCGGCGCGTTCGGGCACAGGAGACGCGGCGTCTATGGTACTCTAGGGGCGAAACGGAAAGCACGGGGAGGTTCAGCAGCTCACAGAGAAACCGCAGGGATGGTCAGCGTGCACAGGGAGGGCTCGGTGCGGTCGGAACGGCGGCGGCGATTTGGGCGGCCCGAGGTTGAAGACGACGGCGGCGGGGATGACGCAGGGGCTCCGGCGTCGTACGGCTTGGCTAGTCGACGTAGCCGACGACGACGAAGCGTCCGGACACGGTGAGAGGGCGCGGGGATGGCGTTGGACGCGGCTGTGGCGAGCGGCGGCGACGACGATGTCTCGGCGACGTCGGGGAGAGCGAGAGAGAGGAGCCAGGGGGAGGAGCGGGTGTCTGCGGGGTCGGGGAGAGTGAGAGGGTTCGTCCCACGTCAGCAGCTGGACGAGGGGAGCAGCGAGGCGGCGGGCAGCTGCGTGGCACGCATGCTGTGCTCGCCGTCGAGTAGCTGCCTGCCTGCCTGGCCAAGTCAAGCAGCTCGCTGGAGCGGTGACTGGGCTGGGCCGGCAGGTGGGCCTGCTGGGTGGCGCCAGGTAAGACTTTCTCTTTGTTCCTATTTTTTTAATATTCTGTAGGTTGTTGCATTTCTAAAAATACCCAGGCAACTCCAAAAATCACCAAACCGCACCTGGTCCTTAGATGGAATATTTCCAGCATGGAACATTTTAGTTCGGGATTATTTGAGCATTTGAAATATTTTATATAATTTAAATGCCCAAATTCAAATAGTTAGAGATTTAATCCAGTGACCTTAGAGTGACCTAGAAATCTGTGCATCACTTCTGACAGTGGTTTAGGGCCAAGGCAAAGGTGATGAACATTTTAGAAGGGCATTTCAGGTTCATTGAAAAATGTTTTAGTAAACCCTAATTGGTTTAAGGGGGGTGTTGGGGGTTCTATCATCCCCATTTCAAATTCATTGAAATATAAACATGATGACATGGATGAAGATGCAACTAATTACAAACAAAGATCTAGGGCTGTGACAACTCACCCCCACTAAACAAGAATCTCGACCCGAGATTCAAGCGTAGGGTAAGATGAAAGGGAAGCGCAAACTAATATAATCTTCACGATCCAAGTTGCACTTCAAATGAACGTTGATTCGATCACCATCATTGTCTCGAAGTCTTGCTCTCAGCACTCCATCCCACATGAAAACAAGTAGAAAGGAAGAGTTTTAGAAGAATCGATCTTCCTGAGATTCGAGCAACTTAGGATCATATTAATGATCACAAGATCAATTCACGTAATGAGACAAAGAAACATCTCTGGAGCTGAGAGGCAAAACATGCATCAGGAGGGACGGAGGAAGCATTTTGATGAGGGTTCCAAGTAGCAAGGCTAAACTGCCATGATTCCATAACGGGGCACCTTAGGGAAGGTGGCTCGTAGAATCATCCCTTAAGTGGCAAAAAGAATTACCTTTGATTCAAAGATCATTGAGGCTCTTTATACCAGCTTAACGCAAATCACAATCGATCATTTGAAGAAGTCCGAAAGAAAGACATTCTCGGCCAGAATGGATGATGTGGACTACCTTGTTGAAGATAACACAAGGGATGAATTTGCTTATCATCGGAAATGGATGGGACCCAAGATAGGATGGCACAATGACAGTGCAAGTTGGGAACAAAATACAAGTGCTAGGAATGATTCTAGTAACTCGGGAGAAACTCAATAGCAGAGAGTGATTCCACTATTGGAATGGTTATAGCATAATCGAGGAAACTGAGAACAATCCCGGTTAGTAACTATGATAGCACCTAATGCTTGTGTGTGCTTTCAAGAACTTGAGCATTTCCATATTCATCAAGGTTTTACCAATATCAGTGTCAGGGATGCTGACAACACAACATACTACCATGATGAATAGCAATGGACGATGCAGATGCAAAGGAAGATAACACTTTCTCAGATTTCACCTTAGCGAGACCAAGGGGACAAAATCTGGATGATCGACCGAGAGACATTTGACACTCCGCTTCTAATGCTCTCCTTGATGTGCTAGCGTAACCCATTTGCATGGTTTGGTATCTAGAACATCAAGTAAAAGGTCGGACTTCGGGAGTACAAAAGAAAATCCATAAGGAACAACTAAGGAGTAAATCCTACGTAGTCCTTATGGGGAGGTGACCAACTTCCTCAACCAAGATACTACAATAATAGGTCTTCCGGCGGGGGGTGTTGGCCACGACATCCACTTTACCGGTTATCGCGAGACCAATATTATAGTTCTTGGGAAATGTTCCAACCATCACATCTGCCTGAGATTCAGATCTGGTTGGTGTCAGAACATTCCAGACTCATCAGGTCTAGAAAGAGAAATGAAAGTTTGCAACACAAATCGACGAGATGACGTCGCGAGATTCTCGGGAAATGAACTACGATAGCAAGCTCCAAAACATGAGCTGGTTCTGCTACACATATGTGAACACGTTGTCCCAGACAAGCATGACCACCTAGTAGTCTTATAATAAAACACTACCGAGTTCAGGTGGGGAACCATCATCGAGGATATCGAAGTCCTTACATAGGGTATACTCTTAAGAAGGAGCTTCTTCTCCTTGAACAAATCAATCAGTGGCTTGGTGTGCTACGGAATACATATGGAGTGGAGGTAATTAATCTACCAAACCATAGTATACTTTGCACATGTGTGACTAACTTGGGAGGATTCCAAGGAAGCAACATTGACTTTATCGAATTCACAGTGTCAAATTGCATCAAATGCACATGAATTAGAGGAAGTCACTTCTTTCATCCAAACATATGCCTCATGAATGGAACACGAATATAAATCTTACACAAGTTTCCAACACTAGCTTAATGTTTAACATGAATTATGGGGGAGATAAGATGCTGCTGATGGGCTCAACAGCAACTCATCGGAATTTCCATATCACTGGACTTCCACCACTATGTGAACAATGTGATAGTATTGGTCAGACCAAAAGATGGAATGGTGTATGCTCGAGGGATCAACCACGAGTAAGACAACATTACGAACATCGTTGGTTCTGATTTGACTTGACGATAGCCCATCCTCAAATCAAAGTTTTGACAAGGCAATAGATCCAACAACTGATCACGAGGACCAATCTATGGGGATATCATCTTTCTTTAGCACACACACAAGGATATCCCTTTGGGAATTAACTAAATTAGACAAGCTTTTATCTTCCAACTCTCCAAGTTCTTGTTTAGCTTGACCAACTAGCTTAGGGGTATCCCACACAGATTCTTGGAGAAAGGATGGTTTATAAGAAACCATCTTGATCACGAACTCAACATAGCGGTCAGGGGATAACCTGGTAACACTTCCGAGAAGTTATTCGGAAAATCATGAACCACCGATATGTTACTAAGCTCGAGATCAATCTTGCTTTTCAGGGCAAGACGATATGATCAATTGAGCGAGGACTTAACAAAATCCTAACTCATCAATCGAAGAGTGCACCGGGAACAAGGACTAGGTAGCACAATCAGTCTTAAAATGATGATTCAAGAACCAACACGCTAAGAATGAAATTATTGTCCTTTAACTACCAAGCAACAAGGTTGCTAGGAGTATTGATTTCACACATCATGATTCACTTGTCGACATTCCGGTTGCAACAACACGGGAACCGAGAAATGAACAATGATGGCAAGAAGTATCACTGCATCAAGGATTCATAAGAGATAGTGCAATTCTCATGATGATCCTGACGCAAAGAGGGTAACACTCCAAGGTAGAACAGAACAAAAGCTAGATTAGCATTTTGATCCATGGATTACAACTACTTTGACCCAATCCTCGAAGTGGACAAGATACTGGAGTTTGTTTCTCCAAGTCATTCCGGATAGAATGGCTTGACGGACCACAAGAGTAATAGGCATCGATAAATGAATGCTCGCATACTCTTGACTATCAATTGATAGACGAGGGTTAGGACACAACTAAAGAGAACAACTCAAAGGAACATATAACTTTCTGAGTTGTGGATGCACAGATTAGTATGTCGAGCGAAGCTCAACATTTCTTCCGGATAACCCATGCGGAAAGGGTAGAACTGGCAGATTCACAATTATGAATGGAGAACTCCTCAAGAGTACTCTGATTGTGATCCTTCGGTTCAGCGAGGAACTTCTGCCATAAGCGGTTCATAGTATTTGGAAGAAGGAAATACCACGGACCTCGAGGACTAATGCAAAGGTTACTAATAACCTAAAGGAACGAGCAAACACTATCAACATGAAGTAAGTAGGGTGAGTCTTGGGTTCAAAACCCAGGAATAGAATACCTACTAGCTAAATTGCATCACGGGATGCTTTCGAGAATGATGGCCAGAATCATCACACTGGGAACACAAAGCATGGCTAAATTACTAGATGATCCTCTAAGACACCTAGGGTCATAATAATAACTCCAACATATATGTCGAGGCAATAGAGTACCTCAACTCAGCAATTAGTGTGATTAACCTGGCCTAAAAGGACATCAGGAACGGGAGAAGGGATTTGCAAATGCATCAGACTATTTAGAAACCTGGGATGACTCGGACAGCATAACGGCTGTAAATGCTCAAAATGATTTGAGACATCCTGAAAAATGGTGGCATAACCACTTAATATCACAATATCAAGGTTCTGAGACCAGCTATGAACATACGGAAGTAGTAAAAACTGAACTGATATTTGAAACTAACAATTCTATAAGTCTATGGATTAGTAACACGTCATCCTAATAGATAGATGAGAAGCCTAGTTCTTAAACCCCGTAGAAGAGAAGAGGTTGACTCAGATCAGAAGGCCATGAGGTATAAGGAGTAAAAAGAGCCTTACGTTCCTTTCCCCAATCAATTCCCCTACATATAACTAAAGCATTTCTAGACACAACATCGACCAGTTTGGCTTGGTATTCCTACAGGCAGTCAGGCTCTGATACCAAAGCTGTCAGGACCCCGACTCAATGCCACATCGATCTAACATGTAACACCTCATATCACTTTGCGGCCTCACGCACGGTATTTCCACGGGTGTCGCCTTACCTTTGCCCGGGACCGTTTGCCCCTTTTGGCACACGTATATGATAGTGTCGCTAGCATCCATATGATAAGGAGCCCGGGCTGACATGGCTAGTCGTAAACCCAAAGTGGCACAAACTTAAAGGGACAGGCATCCATGACCCAGCATCGAACGTGTCGGTCATCAGCGAGTGAATCCAGGCTGTAGCACTGGGCTAGCAGGACTCCGGTGAACCGGGCTGTAGCGGGCTAACAGGACTCCGGTATTCATCGCGTGACATTTCCCCGAAGGGACAGACACAGGAACGAAGGAGGACACATGCCGGCCAGCCTAAGTGTTCCGAAGCAGTAGCAAGCTACCATGGCTCGGTGGAAATAGTAGGAGACATTTCCCGGTAAGAGAGGCTATTAAGGATAAACAACTAGATAGTCAGATCCCACACATACCAAGCATTTCAATAACATACACACAATATGCTCGATATGTGCAAATACAACATGACATCACAACATGACTCTACGACTCAAGTATTTATTCAATAGGCTTCGAGGAGAGAGATATTACAAACATAGGTCTCATGACCCAACATTCAGAGCATACAAGTCAAAGCACAAGCGGAAGCTAACATGTCTGAGTACAGACATCTACAAATGAAAAAGGCTTAGAAGCCTAACTATCTACCAGATCCTGCCGAGCGCACAAGATCGTAGCTGAGGTAAAAAGCTAAACGTCGAAGTCCACGCGGAACTACTAACGAGACCGAAGTCCCTCTGCAAAAACATAAAATAGGCAAACATGAGTACAAATGTACCCAGCAAGACTTACATCAGAACTAACTACATATGCATCATTATCAACAAAGGGGATGGTGGGCTTTAACTGCAGTAAGCCAGCTTTGACTCGGTGGCTATCCTAACTACGACTGCAAGTAACTCTTTTGAGGTGGCGCACACGAGTCCACATATTCACCATACCAATACACCACTATGGATCCGCTCCCGTCTCCCTATGAGAACGCCATCCATAGCACTCACACTTATCTTGCGTATTTTAGAGTATCCACTTTCACTTGTCTATGAACTATTATAGGCAACCCAGAAGTCCTTTACCGCGGACACGGCTATTCGAATAGATGATGTTAACCCTGCAGGGGTGTACTTCTTCACACATGCTCTCACCACTTACCGCCGTTTACACGACATGTACTCTGCAACCTTCAAGCGGAAACCCAACGTGGGTGTCGGCCATGACCTACCTAAACACTCAAGTCTCTAGTCCAGGTTTATCGCCTATTCGGGTTCCATCCATGAGGAGATCCGGACAGAGTTTCGCTCACAGCCCCAAACGATGTGTACAGGGTTCCCGAGACACCAAACGGGCGCTCGGTACACCGCGCCACGTGCCTACCGCATCCCAGCCCACCCCTCCGGTCAGCGCTGCCCACGGCCTCCAGCATACTACAAACACCAGAAACTACTTGCAACTCCTGGACAGAGGATAAGGGTGATTAAGAAGCCGAGAGGGTCCATTGGTTTCGGGACCAATGCGTGGTAGTAACTGTATCATGGATCACAAACACAGAACTCAGTTCCTGAGGACGGCTGCAATGAGACAACCCACCATATACTCCTACATGGCCTCTCACCGTTACCTTTACCAAATCATGTTCACACACTTAGCTCACACACAGTAGGACATGATCACACACCTCTGATTCACCCCCGATGAATCAGACCTGACACAACTCTAAGCAGTAGCAGGCATGACAACAAGCATGTACGAGTAGGCACAACAGGGCTCAAACAACTCCTACTCATGCTAGTGGGTTTCATCTATTTGCTGTGGAATGACAGGTCATGCAGAGGATAAAGGGGTTCAGCTACCGCAGCAAGTAACAGATGAATCGTTGTTGTCCTAATGTAGTAAAAGAGAGCAGGAGCGAGAGAGTGGGATTGTATCGGAATGAACAAGGGGGTTTTGCTTGCCTGGCACTTCTGAAGATATTATAGTTCTTCCTCGGTGTCATCGAATTCGTCGTTGGAACCACGTCTATCGAGAGGGGACAATTACCGGCAAACAAGGAGGGACACAATCAATGCAATGCAACAAATATGATGCATGATAACGTCATGGCAATATACTGTTGATTGAGCTAATGCAACTAGAAACCATATTAAATGAAGTTGGTTTGAATCCAAGATTCAAATTCAAACTCCATATGTGAATATTTAAATGCCATTTATATGATTTGTGCTAAACAGAAGCTATAAGTTGTTCTAACATGCATGAAAATGGTACAGATGGATAGATTGGATTTTTCTGATCATTTTTCATATATAATTTATTTCATTTGGAGTTACGGTTGAATTTCTATGAATTTTAGAATTTTTGGTTATTTTCTGGAATTTCCTGTATAAGAATAATCCCAGTAATTGAATTAATGCGTCAGCACTGCATCAGGGTGACGTCAGGGGGTCAATGGGGGGCGTCCAGGTCAACCTGACTAGTGGGTCCCGCTTGTCAGTAGCTAATTAGACTAACTAATTTTGATTAAACCTAAACTAGGTTAATTAGCAGAGGGCCCCACCTCGTCAACTAAGTCAGCGGGGTCAAACCCGCCGGTCAACGGGTCAAATCCTGCCGGCGTTTAGCCGCCGACGAGGCCAGACGCGGCGGCGTGCTGCGGGTTTTGCCTACAGCGTGTCGTTTGGCGCGCGGAGCACAGCTACGGGATGCGGACGCTCGTCCGCATCCAACCGTGGTGGTGGCGCGGTCGGGGAGTGGCCGGAGTGGCGCCGGCGACGAGATTGGCGGAGGCCGAAGCTCGGGCCAGCTCGTGCGCGTGGCTGCAGTGGCCTAGGCGGTGTGGCGCTAACACCTATGGCCTCTACGCGGCACGAGGAGTGTGACGGGCACAAGCCCGCGACCAAATGGTCACCGGAGCAGCACCGGCGACGAGGTCAGGCGGCGGCGCGTTCGGGCACAGGAGACGTGGCATCTACGGTACTCTAGAGGCGAAACGGAAAGCACGGGGAGGTTCAGCAGCTCACAGAGAAACCGCAGGGATGGTCAGCGTGCTCGGGGAGGGCTCGGTGCGGTCGGAACGGCAACGGCGATCTGGGAGGCCCGAGCTAGAAGACGACGGTGGCGGGGATAACGCAGGTGCTCCGGCGTCGTACGGCTTGGCTAGTCGACGTAGCCGACGACGACGAACCGTCCGGACACGGTGAGAGGGCGCGGGGACGGCGTTGGACGCTGCTGTGACGAGCGGCGGCAACGAGGACGTCTCGGCGACGTCAGGGAGAGCGAGAGAGAGGAGCCAGGGGGAGGAGCGGGTGTCTGTGGGGTCGGGGAGAGCGAGAGGGTTCATCCCACGTCAGCAGCTGGACGAGGGGAGCGGCGAGGCGGCGGGCAGCTGCGTGGCACGCATGCTGTGCTCGCCGTCGAGCAGCTGCCTGCCTGCCTGGCCAAGTCAAGCAGCTCGTTGGAGCGGTGACTAGGCTGGACCGGCAGGTGGGCCTGCTGGGTGGCACCAGATAAGACTTTCTCTTTGTTCCTGTTGTTTTTTTAATATTCTGTAGGTTGTTGCATTTCTAAAAATACCGAGGCAACTCCAAAAATCACCAAACTGCACCTGGTCCTTAGATGGAATATTTCCAGCATGGAACATTTTAGTTTGAGATTATTTGAGCATTTGAAATATTTTATATAATTTAGATGCCCAAATTCAAATAGTTAGAGATTTAATCCAGTGACCTTAGAGTGACCTAGAAATCTGTGCATCACTTCTGACAGTGGTTTAGGACTAAGGCAAAGGTGATGAACATTTTAGAAGGGCATTTCAGGTTCATTGAAAAATGTTTTAGTAAACCCTAATTGGTTTAAGGGGGGTGCTGGGGGTTCTGTCATCCCCATTTCAAATTCATTGAAATATAAAGATGATGACATGGATGAAGATGCAACTAATTACAAACAAAGATCTAGGGCTGTGGCATACACGCCTTTCTTTGTGGTGTATGGTGCAGAGGCGGTCCTTCCCAGTGACATCCGGCATGATTCATCCCGCGTGGTGGCTTACGTTGAGGCTGACAACGAAGAAGCTCGTCAAAATGCACTTGACTTATTAGATGAGGAGCGAGACTTGGCAATAGCCCACTCGGCGATTTATCAAAAAGACCTGCGCCGCTATCACAGCTGCCAGGTTAGGAGAGGAACCTTTCAGGAAGGCGACTTGGTGCTCCGGCTCATCCAGGATCAGTCTGATATGCACAAGCTATCCCCGCCTTGGGAAGGGCCCTTTGTGATCAGCAAGAATCTGCACAACGGGTGATACTACCTCGTTGATGTTCGAGAGCACAAAGACTCACGTAAGTCGGAGGAGGAGACCTGCCGGCCGTGGAACATTGCTCATCCCCGGCTTTATTATACTTAAGCCACCAGCTTTCAGGATGTATATATTTTTTCACAATGTATATATTATATAAATAAATAAAGACGGACCTCCGTCCTTTTTACCCTGAAAAATCTATGTGTCTTCTTTATCAGGTAGTGGAGACAACCAATAGGGAGCGGATCACATCTGAATCCGGCTTTCCCTTTGGACTGGCTTATGATCATATCTGAATCTAGCCATGGTCACTTGGGGGCTTCCTGTTCAAACATAGGTCGTATTCGAACCAAAGAGAACATAGCTGTTGATACCCACTTGATCGGCATATTGCCAAACCCACTTAGGGGGCTTCTTGATCTTATTTGAATCATAGCTTAACCCATTTGGGTCTGACGTGGATCGTATTCCAATCAGCGTCATTAAAAAACTCTTATGTTCACTTGGGGGCTTCCTGTTCAAACATAGGTCGTATTCGAACCAAAGAGAACATAGCTGTCGATACCCACTTGATCGGCATCGCCAAAGCCACTGGGGGCTATATGATCGTATCCGAATCTTATCTTAACCCCTTTGGAACGGTTTACTGATCGTATTCGAATCAGAGGCCTTTAAACATTGTTTATTATATATCATAAGCATAATTACTTGACTATTTTGAGATCTTTTTGAAAGCACTGTGTGATGGCTTTTGATTCTTCTGGCTTAATATTAATTACCCTAGGTTTTAAAGTGCCAAGTAAAGCATCATAGGAGCCGGGAAGATTATCAAAGGGTTTGCAGGATAACGCAAAGCAAATTAAACATCAAGGAAATAAGCGGTCAGTGTAAGCCAGCAAAATATAGGGATGGCTGCTTACGAAAGAAATAAGCACCATAAACATGCGCAAGGGCATGACGAACATTAAGAGGTTTTTTCCTATCCTATTACAAGACTCCCCGAGTCTGAATAAGTGAAGCATTGATTTTTCAAAGTTGTAAAACGCCTGGCGGTTCATTCCTTCGGCGGGCTTGAAGACTCCGGGTTATCCTTCTCCGTCTCTTTGTCGGTTGCTTTGTCCTGGAAGGTGGACGAGGCCCAGTCAATGCCACTCAAGGCTTCAAACTCAGCTTCATCATCTATTAAACCGGCCGGGTCCACTTCAGGGGCAAAGGTATGCTTACGCGTTGGAGGGATGAGGCTAACTTGGTCATATGGAATGTTTGGGATTCTCCGGTTCTCGCTGTCATAGCCCGGCGAATACTTAGTAAGATCAGTATCATTCCCAATGAGGGTAGCCAAGGGACGTACGACTTTGACACAGGCAGTGAAATCTTGATCATCAAATGTAGTACCATCCTCCTTCAGGCTTGGATATCCAAGAGAGAGGTCAGCCAAGTCAAGCTCTGGCACCCATGCCTTTGCCCGGCTTAATGCAGCCACGGCTCCGACTCTTGAAGATGTCCGCCTTAAATCCTGAATTCGTTGAGGTAGCACTGCGAGATGCTTCATCACATCTTGTAGGAGGTGGGGAGCGTTATTTGATAAGGCCACAACGGCCAAGGAACGTTGTGACCCGGAGTACAGCTGCTCCACTAAGGTGTAAACTGCCTTAAGCTTGATCAGCATGTTTTGCTTAAGGTTGGTACTCCTGGGGCCTGTATGTTCACAAGCATAACAATAAGCCGGAGATAACTATTGCAATAATCATTGGAAGGTTACAATGTTTGAGGTTTTTCAGAGTAACTTACCGAAGATGGCTGATACCATTTGGGATATCTGCCATTTTAAATCGAACAGCTCGGTTGTTGCCTCTGCAAGAGATGCTTCTGCCGTCTTGGCTCGAGTCACCAGTGAAGCCTTCTCATTAGCCCAGATTTTCTTCTCTGATTCAAAATTTTGCTTCAACTTCTCTTGTTCAGAGACGATGAATTCAAACTTGGAGTTGGCTTTCTGAGTTTCAAGCTCTTGAGTTTTCAGCCGGCTCTTCAGATCAGCAAGCTCCGATTCAAATTGACTTGTGGTGGCCTGTATTGGTACCAGGTTACGGTAAGAATCATGGTAAGGTAACATTCAAGTCCCAAACATTTTACAAGTAAAGATACTTGGCACTTGGGGGCTAATGTATGCTTAAATAATTTTTTACCTACCCTGTCGGGTCATACATATCAAGTCTCAAGCACTTTACAAGTAAAGATACTTGACACTTGGGGGCTAATGTGTATTGCAAATTAAAATTATCATGTTACAACCGGGTTAAATATATTTTCTTTAAACCGGGCAAACCAATAGTAAGTAGATTTCTAAAGTCTACAGCATATTCATTCATAAGCAATAGACTTGGGGGTTGGTACAGTAAGTAAGATTCAGGGAAATAGCATAAGTTATACCTCAGATTTGTGCTGTATTTGTTTCACCATGTCAATTTCCAGGTCACGACTATTATGCACTTGGTTCAAATAGCCCGAGACTATATCACCAATGCTTAAATGGGTATAGTCAATGATGTCCTGTTTGGCTTTTTGATGTTGGGCAAATTCTTCCTTGGCAGTACATTGGGCAAGAGCAGTAGGCCGGCCTGATTCAACAAATTGACTCTTCAGATATTCAACTTCTGGGTCAGTTGTCTTGGCCGGACTAGGAGCTTCCAGGTTATCAGAATTGTGGATAACATCTTCAGCAGGCGGATCAGAAGTTGGCACCGGAATATCAGAAGCCGGTTCAGGCGGCGGTTGATGGGTGGAGCTGTCAGGAGCGGACAAGTCAAGCGCCGGTTCAGTGACAACCGGGTCTTGGGACGGCTTATTTTTCCTTTCCCTCTTGCTGGGCTTCACTTGTAGGCTGTCAATAAAGGTAGAAGGACGAGTATTAAAGCATAAGTACAGTAAAACTTAAAGTAAGAAAGGTTACATTACCCGGGAGCCGTTTTGAAAGCCGGCTTGTTTGATTGCATCAACTCATTAGAGGAAGGAGAGGCATCCTGATAATTGGAGTCAGATGAATTGAGAGGTTGGTGAATCAAACCCGCCAAAGGTAAAACAGAACGTAAATCGAAGATAACCTCGGTCCGACGCTTCCTAGTTACATCGGGTAAACCGGAGGAGAGTTCTGCGTCTTGATTGGCCCCAGTCTGCCTCCGGTTCTCAAGCTGTTGTTGCTTCAAAAGAAATTGAGGATCTTGGTAAGCTAGAGGATGTGAAAATCTTACTTTCCGGGTCACACTTCGGATTTTTTGCTTTGGCAAAGGCTCTGAGTCGGAGGAGATTATAGTTACCTCTTCGTCAATTGCTTGATTGTTCCGTGTATCCTCCTGAAAGGATAGAATGTCAGTAAAGTAACGACAAAGGTGTTAACAAAATCAAAGGATTACCTCTTCATCATCCGAAGAAGAGTCATCCAGTTTAAGCATATCGGAGGCGTTGGGTTTCCTCTTCTTTGAGGTTCCCGTCTTGGCGGCTTTCCTTTCGGTTTTCTTGGCTGCCCTGGCTTGTTTGGCAGCCTCGTGGTCATACTTGACCTTCCAAAAATTATCACCGGCCTCTGAAAAATGACAAGGAATTATAAGTAGAAATAAGGTATAACATGTTAAAAAGTATTTATTAAGATTGATCACTCACAGCAGGGGCCAGATTCTTCTTGCAGAAAGGAAGTAAGCCGAAGTCATTGCTAGTTACGGTGCCCTCCTTCAACAGTGACTGGGTTGTAGCATCTACCACATCATCTGGTAAGTCGTCAGGACTATGACGCATTGGATCATCCTTCTCGCCTGTGTAAGTACACATTAAGCCGGAGCGGCGACTTAATGGTAGTATTCACCAGGTGACCCAGCCCCGGACCAGATCGTGCCGTTTAACCCGTTTCCCAAAAGAGCTTTGATCTTCTTGATGGTGGGATTGGGAGGCAGGCGCTCCCCAGCGGTCAACTTATCCGCCAACTGATGGTTGGACTCAAGGCGCAGGGCGCGAAAACCGGGCAGAGGCCTCTCATCAGCCGGTGAAGTGTCTTGACAGTAGAACCACCTCTGGTTCCAATCTTTTGGGTGACTCAGCAGCTCAGCATAAGGAAAAAGGCAATCTCTCCGCCGCTGGATCGAGATGCCGCCAAGCTCAAGACTAGGCCCGTTGGCACATTCATTCTTCCGGTTCAAGTAAAAAAGTTCTCTGAACAAAAGCAAACTTGGCTCCTCTCCCAGGTACACCTCGTAGAAGACTTGGAAATTGCAAAGGTTTGACACTGAATTGGGTCCAATGTCTTGAGGTCTAAGATCAAAGAAATTCAAAACTTCTTTGAAGAATTTTGAGCCGAGAGGGGAAAATCCCCGGTTCATGTGATCCGTGAAAACTATCACCTCCCCTTCCTTGGGTTGAGGCCTCTCTTCGGATGGGTCAGGGGCACGATAAGACATGACCTCCTTTTTCGGCAAGTGGCCAGACTTCACGAACTCAGCAAGTTTACTCTTAGTAACTGTGGATGGGACCCAATTGCAGGTTACAGGGGCCTTGGCCGCCTTAGGTGCCATGACAACAGTTGGCCTATTACAAAATAAGAAGATCCGATTCAATTTTAACCCGGGAGAAATATCCTAATTATTCAAGGTGGCGGCTTAATGAGGGGCCTAATGATATAAGGGTGACTGTGCAACAATATTTAAGCCGCTACAAGTATCAAGAGCAGTTCAAAATTCTTAAGGTCATGAGAAGCAAGCAAGGCTCATAGCCAGTGTTATTTATTTAAGCCGGACACCTAGACAGTTGTGTTTAAGGGCATTTAATAGAAGAAGTTTTCCGGGTGATAAAAACAGGTTTCATAATAATCTGCTAATATCTGAGATCAAAGGTCTGTTCTGATAAGAAAATTTTCTAGACCTAAAGTTGATGCAGATGTGTTCATAGGCTCGAATGAGGCTCTTTTGCAGAGAAAGGGATCTGTTTTCTATCCAAAACAAGTGCAAAAACAGCTACCGCGGCCATTTTATATCATTCTCAGATCAGAAGAGGCGTCTAAGAGGAAAACTAACAAGGGTTTGGCTCTAATGGTGATGAACTCCGACAAACTCGAGGAAGCTCTAATGCGGATCTAAGCAAGGAAGGGAAGGGAACTTACGGATCTAGATGGGCTGCGGAGGTTCGTCGCGTTTCTCTGGTCCAACCAGGTCGATGCAGCGGCCTGGGACAGTGAAGACAGGAAGCTCGACAGCGGCGGCGGCGGCGGAGCTCCAGAGGAGGCAAGAGGAAGAAGACGACTTGAAGGAGGAGAATGGGAGACCTACTACGCACCTATTTATAAGGAGATGATAACTAAGACGGTGCGAGAAACGAGGAGATAAGAATTATTATCCAGCGGCCCCGACGCGTCAATTTTTGGAACAGTCAATGAAAACAGAGATCCGTTGAAAGATACGGTGTAATAGAAAAAGAATTTAAGAAAAGGATGACGTCACAACGGCTTAACCCGGGTCCAAGAGATGACGTCATGGCGGGTTAAAGGAAACCTTTTGCACGGTCAGAAGACTGGGTATATATTAAGGTATTTTAAGATTGACATGAACAGGTTCAAATCAATCTGGGGCCTAATGTTGGGGATATAACTATTTCTGTAAGCCGCCCAGGAGGGGCCGTGTTACGCAAAGAAAACTCACCAGAGAGAAGCCCAAGACCAAGCGTGAAGATGGCGATTCAATAAAGGGCTTAAGGCCCACAGGCGACTTAAGGCCTGTTGTAGTAAACCGCCATGATGGCATGACTTGTATCATAAGGTAGATTTAACTAGTCACCGAGCCGGACACTGTTTATAAGCCGGCCGTGACTCTATAAGCCACAGGGCGTCAACCCGTGTATATAAGGGGACGACCTGCTGGCGGCTTAGGGCAAGAAACAACTCATCGAGAGCCGGGCATAGCATATCTTGCTCCCTGGTCATCGAAACATCAATACCAAACCCAACTAGACGTAGGCCTTACCTTCACCGTAAGGGGCCGAACTAGTGTAAACCCTCTCGTGTCCTTTGTCCCGATTTAACCTCTTCAAGCTTCCAAGTTGCGATGGCTCCACAACTAAGTCCTTTCACGAGGACATCTGACATGACAATTCCACGACAATCAGCACTAGTGGCCAGAATTTCTTCATGGATAGATGGGGTTGCACGAGGTTCTTTAGATCCCATTTGTACTCCAGTAGCAACAGGGGACTGAGGAATTTTTTGAAGTGGTGTGAACACTGGAGAGTTGGGGTGCTGACTTTCCCAAAAGTCATCATTCAACAAGGGAGTGGTACAGCCAGTGTCCACATCTTCATCTTCCATTTCTTCAACGTCGGCCTCTTCAATAGTAAACTGAGGCATAGGCGAGGAGACAACTAGTGTTGAAGGGATTACATCCACTTCAATTTCTTCATCCAACTGCTCTGACGAAGCAGCAGAAGAAATTTCTTCATCTGATTCAATTGGAATCACATAATCTTCAACAAAAGGAACAAGGTCCTTTGATGGCATGACTAAGATAGGAATGACATCATTTGGGTTGTCAAATGAGGTTGTCAAAGGCTTCATCTTCTTCGGAGCTGAAGAATCTGATGAAGTTGATGCCTTCCTTTTCTTCACACCTGCACGCTCTGCATCCTTGGTCTTCTTCACATCTGATGCAGATGGAAGGATTGGAGTTGGGTTGGTGCAGGAGGAGCAGAGTAATTTGGTTCAGTTTCTTCAGGCACAACTGATGCAGTTCCCCTAGCTTCTTCCTTTTCTTCAGGCGCAACTCTAGTGGATGCCCTGGCTTTTTCTTCAGTGGATGGAATGTAGTCATCAGCCCTGGTACTTTCATTTTCTTCAGCAGCCTGATTGTCATCAGCGGTGTTGGCATGTTCTTCAGTAGGCTGTGCAGATGCTTCAGCCTAAGGATTATCTTGTTGAGTTGGGGCTGCAACATTTGAAGTGAGTTTTTCAGTATAGTAGCGATCAAATTCATCACTTAGTTGCTTGATCTCAGCTAGTAAGGCAATGAGTTCTTCAGGGGAAAGCTTCAGAACATTTTCCCTCAGAAAGCACTCTTTCTTGTACTGCGTTTTCTTCACTCTTCTTCCTTGTTCATATTTCCATTTTTCTTCTTCAATGAAGGCAGTCAAAACATGACTTTGACCTGGAGTGAGGTTCATCTCCGGCAAAGGTGTGTTCGGGTCCTTGTGCCATAGATCGATGAAATCTAGGATGAACTTTGGATCCTGTAACATTGGCACATTGCTGCCTTTGGCTCTAGCGGCCTTGACCTGCATGTCTTTGATGATTTCGGCAAGTTCTTCATCATCAGCCTCATCATCATCAGATGTCACTTGAAATGCGACCTGCTTCTTGTGAGGAATTGGTCGAGAGCCTCGTCCAACAGTGGCCTTTTTCTTCAGTAGAGAGGGGCCAGTTGAGGAATTTGGTGCAGCTGAGGAACTTGCAGAAGCTCCTGAGGCAATTGAGATGCCTGTAGTCCTTTGGCACGTGGCATGATGCACAGGTGCAGAGGATTTAGTTGGATCAGGTGAGGACTTTGTCAGAGGAGCTGAGGACTTTGAAGGAGTAGGAGCAGTTTGAGGAGTTGGCCATGAGGGCTTTGAAGAATCTGGCCGCGAGGGCATTGCTGAGGAACTTGGCCGTGGGGGCATTGAGGGTGAAGCACTTGGCTTGTGAGCAGGCTTCTTAGCCATGGCCTTCTTCGGCTTGCTTGCAGAGGCCTCAGCAGCAGTAGCAGCAGCAGCAGAGTCTTCATTGAATTTCCTCACTGCTTCTTTTGCCTGTTTGGCCAGTTTGGCCTGGCGCTTGGCCCATTCATCAGGATAAACCTCACCACACTTGAGGCTGGTGGGATATGCCAATTGGCCAGGTGCCAACGGAGGTCTTGGGCATGGAGGGTTGAGAGCGAATTTCTTCATATACTTGGGAGTAACATATCTGTACTCCCTCCATTCCCGTGCCCATCTCCTCTCTATCCTTTGTTTGCGCACCTTACGCTGATTTTTGTCCTCCTTGCCAAATTTGGCTTCATTAGGAGTGCAATAATCCTTGTATATGTCATCAGGGATCTCGAAAGCATTATTGACTTCACGCCTCTTTCCACGCTTTTGTGGCTTCTTACCATCAGCCATTTTCTTCAGCTGGTGAATTTGAACAATGGAATTCTCTGAAGATGTATGCAACTTTTCTTCTAGGAACACTGCGAATGAGTTAAGTTGATGAGAACCTAGTGATTCAGCAGCAGACATGAGTACCTGTGAACAGAGTATAGTTGCGAGGAATTTGGAGAGGTCATATGCGTTCTCAGAAGGTTTTTCAAAAATAATAAGTTTGAGGAATTTGACCAGATGAGTCTTGAAGAATTTCACTAAGCGTTCTTTGTCTTAGGTTCCAGAGTTGTATAGATCGAAGATCCACACAATTGAGGAATCTTGAAGAAAATTTATTGCTTAGAGAAACGAATCAAGAGAAGATGACATGTGAGGTGTTCAGTGTGTGAAGATTTGAAGAATAATCACCTTTGAAGATTTTTAAGAAAACATTTGAATCAATTGAGGGCTTTTTGTCAGTGAGGAGTTCATAAGGAGTCTTCTTGAAGAATTTGTGAAGATATACTCTATTGATGATGTGGCACGTAGTATCAATTGCCTCAATCCAGAAGCAGCGAGGAGTCTTATATTCATCAAGCATAGTGCGAGCCATCTCAACAAGAGTTCTGTTCTTACGCTCCACGACGCCATTCTGCTGAGGTGTATAAGGAGTAGATAACTCACGAGTAATACCAAGTTCATCAAGATAGTCATCAAGTGTAACGCCCCGGATCCGATGCACCAGGTGTCTTCCAGCTATTCGTCATTGTTGCCATGTCATTTGCTTGCGTGCTGCATTTTGCCATGTCATCATCTGCATTTCATCTGCATGATTTTCAAAACTTGCATCCGTCTGGATCCACCCGGTTCTCTCAGTTGTCCGTTATGAGCCCAACCACACTCGCACGCGCCCGTCGCCCCTCTCAGACCTTGTTTCGTGAGCGGGATAAAAACGTTCTCGGAATGGGCAAAGATTTGCCCAGTGGCCTTGGTATATCACCGGTAGACCGCCCGTCAGATTTCGTTCCAATTGGAGGTCGTTTGGCGCCCCAACGGTTAACCGCGTAGCCCAAAACCCCTCTCTCTTTGCAGCCCAGCCCCTCTTCACCACAGCCCATGAGCCCATCCAAACCCCCTCCATGCTCTCGTTCGTTCGATCGTGATCGTGTGGGCGAAAACCGCACCCCATTTGGACTCTCCTAGCTCCCTCTACCTATATAAACTCCCCTCCCCCGAAATGCTCGGTCTAACCCTAGCCTCTTCCTCCTCCCACTGCTGGACGCGTCCATCCCGCCGCCGGACACGTCCGCGCAGTCGCCCCCAGCCAATCCCACCTCGCCACGTCAGCCCCACCGCCGCCCAGCTCCCACCAGCCCTGCCACGGCCCAAAGAGCCCACGGCCGGCCCGCCCCGGGCCGCAACCGAGCCCCGCGAGCCCGCGCGCGCCGCACGTCTTCTCCGCCCACCGGCTCCTCCACCGCCGTGCGCCGCCCGTCGCTCCGGCCGCGCCTCGCCTCGCCGAGGTCCGCCGCCATCTCCACCAGACCCCGCCTCCCGATCCGGCAGCCTCCCGCCTCCTCCTAGTGCCACCCAGCTCCTCCAGCCGGCACGCCTCCGCCGCCGCCCCGCCGGAGGCCAGTCCTCGCTGCCAACGCGGCTCCTCACCCTCCCCTCCCCGAACCCCGCACGCCCGGCCGTCCCTCGCCGGAACCCGCGCCGTGCCTCGCTGGAATCCGCCCCACCGCTCGCTGGAGGTCCACTCCGGGCAGATCTTATTCGGGTGGATGAGATCCACCAACCCCGCGAACCAAACGCCCTCGCTCCGCCCGGATCTCCTCGTCCCGGGTCCTCCTCGTCCAGTTTTCAAAGGGTAAAATTCCACCAAGTTCCCGGATCTGCAACATTTTCTTGCCATGTTCATTGCATCATATCTCCACGACTGTAGCTCTACTTTGTGCATATAATACATCAAAATGTTCACTTTGAGATGTTATTCATTCCATTCCATTGTGCCATGCGTGTCTGGATCCATATTGATGCCCTAATCATCATTGCAAGAGTGCTATATGATGTTAACTGTTGTCTGTTAATAGAACTTGGTGATTTGTCTTTTTCATTGCATTTTGTGTGTGCATCCTATGAGCTTGATGTCTACATGAGATTTGAGCTAGATCATGCCTTATTTACAGTGGTGCAATTCATGTATTTTTGTATGCCTTATAGTGAGTGCATCAAGCTCGTGAAGTAGGGTACTTGCTGTTACTGTTTTGCTAGGCTGAATCTGTTACATCATGATGCTACGTAAACCTGTAGCTACAAGTCATTCTATGCATAATCTGGAGATGTTGACTAAGGATGTTTTGTTATAAATATCATGCTGTATCCATCCATGCCCTCTGTTGCATTTATATACTGCTGTAGCTTTTTCTAATCTTGCTCTCAAGTTGCTAAATAATGTTGCCGTCAGCCTGTTAACATTCAGTTCAGTATTCCCATGTGTTTTGCTAGTGACCCATGCATCCAATGAACTTGCTCTTTAAATGCTTAATTTCATAAATATGTCATCTTACTGTTAGTCACATTATCATGCTATGTATTGTTCTGTGGTGAGTTGTACAAACTCACCAACATGCCTACTTATCATTGTTCCTGCCATGTACTGCTATTCTGAATCAGTCATATCATTTCCCACGTTTGCATAGATGCTACCATCCTTTATGTTGATCTTTTGAATTAGTTAAGTAAGGGAGTTTTGTTCTTTGTCTTTAGTATTAGCATGCCATGCTGTTGTTTGCCATGATAAGTTCCTGTACCATGTTGTTTGATAGCTCTAAACATTGCAACCTGATGTTAAGTCTGTGAAACTGTTATTATTTGCAATCTTGCCATGTCCTTTTGAGCATGTTATAGTGTTTTCTAGAGATAGCTCAGTGTCCATGTTTTGTTATGCTTCATCTGTACATCATGTCCATGTCTTTTTTTTCATGTTGATGTGCTGTAGAATATTGTTTTGATGCTTGCTAGATGCCTAGTTGTTGTTTTGTACAGATTGTTGTTATATCTTGTTTCATGTGTATGTGTTGAACCGTTGCTCCGTTTTGAGTGTGCTCTATATGAAACTTGCTTAGAATTGCATGTAGTTTCATCTTATCTTGTTGCATACTTGTTTTGAATGTGTTTGCTTGATGTTTAAATACATTTTTCATCAATGCCATGCTTAACTTGTTTTGCTCATATCTTCTAGGCCGTAGCTCCGAACTAAATGAACTTTATATGTAACTTGACTAGAATTTCGTGTAGATCATCTTGGTGCATCTTAACTTGCTGTTTAACAACTTGAACATAAGGTTTATTCAGATCTGGACCAATTTCAAAATTTGCATATGAGGACTTACCGGATTAGTTCAATGTTGTTTCCGGCCTCATTTAAACTTGCTTTGATGTGTTGTGTGTTTCAAACTTTGCATATGAGATCATCTTGTATGCATCATCTCTTGCCATGAGTAGCTTCATGTAGCCTTTGTCATGCATCATACTTGGTTGTGCATCATGCCATGTCTATGTGTTGTTTGTTTACCTTGTTGTTTGCTTCTTTCCGGTTGTGCTCCTTCTTGTTAGTTCCTGTTTCGTTGCGATCATGAGGATTCATTCATCTACGCTTGGTTCGTCTTCGTGGCTTCATCTTCTTCATGGACTCGTTCTTCTTCCTAGCAGGATTTCAGGCAAGATGAACGTTTCCCTGGATCTCACTACTATCATTGCTATGCTAGTTGCTTCATTTTATCGCTTTGCCGCGCTACCTATCTCTTGTTGATCAAGCCTCCCAAATTTACATGTCAGCCTCTAACCTTTTCGCCCTTCCTAGCAAACCATTGCTTGGCTATGTTACCGCTTTGCTCAGCCCCTCTTATAGCGTTGTTAGTTGCAGGTGAAGTTGAAGATTGCTCAATGATGGACAGGATTATGTTGGGATATCACAATATCTCTTATTTAATTAATGCATCTATATATTTGGTAAAGGGTGGAAGGCTCGGCCTTATGCCTGGTGTTTTGCTCCACTCTTGCCTCCCTAGTTTTCCGTCATACCGGTGTTATGTTCCTTGATTTTGCGTTCCTTACATGGTTGGGTGATTTATGGGACCCCCTTGACAGTTCGCTTTGAATAAAACCCCTCCAGCAAGGCCCAACCTTGGTTTTACCATTTGCCTCACCTAAGCCTTTTTCCCTTGGGTTTCCGGAGCCCGAGGGTCATCTTTATTTACCCTCGCCCCCCCGGGCCAGTGCTCCTCTGAGTGTTGGTACGAAACGGGCAGACTGCGGGGCCACCATGGGGCAACTCGAGGTCTGGTTTTACTCGTAGGCTAACCTATCTGTTGTGCCGTGAGAACGAGATATGTGCAGCTCCTATCGGGATTTGTCGGCACATCGGGCGGCTTTGCTGGTCTTGTTTTACCATTGTCGAAATGTCTTGTAAACCGGGATTCCGATACTGATCGGGTCTTCCTGGGAGAAGGAATATCCTTCGTTGACCATGAGATCTTGTGATGGGCTAAGTTGGGACACCCCTGCAGGGTATAAACTTGCGAGAGTTGTGCCCACGGTTATGTGGCAGATGGGAATTTGTTAATGTCCAGTTGTAGATAACTTGACACCAGATTCGAATTAAGACGCATCAACTGTGTGTGTAGCCGTGATGGTCTCTTTTCGGCAGAGTCCAAGAAGTGAACACGGTTTTGAGTTATGTTTGACGTAAGTAGGAGTTCAGGATCACTTCTTGATCATTGATAGCTTCACGACCGTTCCATTTCCTTCTCTTCTCGCTCTTATTTGCGTAAGTTTAGCCACCATACTTTGCTTAGCCGCTGCTGCAACCTCACCACTTTACCCCTTCCTTACCCATTAAGCTTTGCTAGTCTTGATACCCATGGTAATGGGATTGCTGAGTCCTCGTGGCTCACATATTACGACAAAAACAGTTGCAGGTACAGGTTATGCGATGATCTTGACGCGAGAGTGATGCTTGCATTTTTTGGAGTTCTTCTTCTTCTTCTTCTTCTTCGGTTAGGGGATAGGTTCCTGGTTGGCAGCCTGGGCTAGCAGGGTGGATGTCGTTTGAGCTTCTGTTTATGTTTCATCCGTAGTTGGATGTTGATCTTATGTATGATGTATTGTTGTACCCTTGTGGCATTGTATGCCTCTTGTATGTAACCCCAACTATTATGTAATGGTATGATGTAATGATATCCACCTTGCAAAAGCGTCTCCAATATGCGCTTCTATCCTTGGTGGGACCTTTGAGTTCCTTTAGGATAGGGTCGCATATTGGGCGTGACAAGTTGGTATCAGAGCCTCAACCAACCATAGGAGCTCCCTTGATTGATCGTGTAGTTTGGCTGTTGTTGAGTCTAGAAGAAAACTGTTTTCGAAGTCTAGTTATATCGGAGAGTAGGAATTCTTTTTACTCCTCAGCCCCTTCATCGCTCTGGTGAGAAATCTTGACGTAGGTGTTTTGAATTCCTTCTCTTCCCCTTCAAATTTTCTTTAGGACGACGCGGTTAGTTTTTCGGTCGTTGGTTCTCATCTCTTTTCATCCGGTGCATTTCTCGTCAAGTTGACTCGAGCCTCTTCATCGTTGCCAAGTTCAATCCTCAGTTGTTTTCTTTTCCCTCCTGCCCACCCCTTTTTGTCTCGGAGCCGGAGTGCGTAATCGAGTATCCATACTACTCG
This sequence comes from Triticum timopheevii, assembly GCA_963921465.1. Taxonomy (NCBI): domain Eukaryota; kingdom Viridiplantae; phylum Streptophyta; class Magnoliopsida; order Poales; family Poaceae; genus Triticum; species Triticum timopheevii. The sequence continues at coordinate 119,567,725 of OY997262.1, forward strand.
TGCAAAGCCTTTGCATTCCTTCAACCGGTGTTTTCTATTCAAGTCATTCGTCGGTTCCCCCTTCCAAGTTGCCTTTGTTTTCCCGCCCTCCCACCCTCTTCTCCCCGGATCCTGAGTCTCTTTCGAGCATCAATTTTCATTCATATGGAGCCTCTTCAGTCGTCCCTCAATCATTTCAACCGGTGAATTCTCGTCTCGGTGGACATTCTTCATCTTTTTTTCTTCTCCGGTGGATTCAATTCCAACTTTCGGTAGTGATTATATTCTTTCCCTCGACTCAAGTGTTTTCCGTGTTCGTTCACCTCTCGCCAGTTTATTCTTCCGGAGTGCTCAAGACATCTCAGGATATTCATCTGTGTTTGAATTAATTCGAGGTTGTCACCTCATTCAAATATTTCAATTGTTCCGGTGTATCATCTATCTTTTCAACAATCCTTTTCAACGGTGCTTTCTTTTAGTGGGCCCTAACCCACAGGTCTTTTCCCAGTATCTTAACTGACTCTTCTAATTATTCTGGAGTTATTCTCAAATTCTTTTCAAAGTGTGACGTAAGAATGAATTTCATCAGTCAGATGCTTTTCCAAGATCGATTTCAAATCATTTCAATGGTGGCTCAACCTCTCCGCTTTTCGTTCCCCCGGAGTATCTCAACAATTTTTGGTGGTGTTTCTCGTCGTCATTTGAAGATCGAAGAAGAGTTTATCCTCTAAATCTTGCTCGTTCTCACGAAGATTCATGGTTCTAGCTTCATATTATCCTCTCAAATTATTCCATTTGTCAGATATTCCTTTTCTTACCCATCCGGAGTATGTCAGAAGTTGTTTTCCCGTTTCTTTTCACTGGAGGCCATCATTCCAGCTATCGTTCTATATTTATCTCGGCGCTTTCTTTCAAATGTTCTTTAATAAGCTTGTTATCTCTTCATTCTTTTGTATCTAAATCCCCTCAAGCATATTTGTTCTTCTAATTCTTCCCGGTGATTCTTTCTCTTTCATCAGTCATTTTCTAATTCTTACGGTGGTTCCCTCAGATTCTTTTTCCTTTGTTATCATATTAATTCATTCGTTGTTTCCAAATCCTACTGGTGGTTCATGAAGACTTTGTCAAGTTTTGTGCCATATTCCCCTTAATCCTTTTCAACAAGAATAAGTTGCATGCCAAATCCGCTTGTCACCAATTTAATTTGGTGAGGATTGCAGAACGTAATTCTTATTCTTATTTCATCGTCGTCAAGTAAACCATTTTCTTCGGAGTTTGTTCTTGATGAATAAATTCTAGTTCCAAGTCTTTTCATCTTTTCTCTTCCGGAGTTCAAAATTTCCTTGGTCATTTCATCCGAACCCCCCATCTAAATCACCGCAAGGCTTAATGTCGGTGTCAAAACCGGCGGATCTCGGGTAGGGGGTCCCGAACTGTGCGTCTAGGCCGATGGTAACAGGAGACAAGGGACACGATGTTTTTACCCAGGTTCGGGCCCTCTCGATGGAGGTAAAACCCTACTCCTGCTTGATTAATATTGATGATATGGGTAGTACAAGAGTAGATCTACCACGAGAACTAAGAGGCTAAACCCTAGAAGCTAGCCTATGGTATGATTGTTGTTCGTCCTACGGACTAAAATCCTTCGGTTTATATAGGCACTGAAGAGGGTTAGGGTTACACAGAGTCGGTTACCATGGTAGGAGATCTACATATCCGTATCACCAAGCTTGCCTTCCACGCCAAAGAATGTCCCATCCGGACACGGGACAAAGTCTTCAATCTTGTATCTTCATAGTCCAGGAGTCCGGCCAAAGGTGATAGTTCTGCTATCCGGACACCCCCTAATCCAGGACTCCCTCAGTAGCCCCTGATACAGGCTTCAATGACGACGAGTCTGGCTAACATATTGTCTTCGGCATTGCAAGGCAGGTTCCTCCTCGAATACTTCATAGAAGATTTTGAACACAAGGATAGTGTCTGGCTCTGGAAAATAAGTTCCACATACCACCGTAGAGAGAATAATATTTACACAAATTCAACCTGCTGACGTATTCCGTGGCGAGACATCACACCACGGCCAAGCCTTTATTCGAATCGTTTTTACTGTCCCACCTCAGCGTGTTTAGCGAGGCGGTTTCCTTGGCACGTCTTGTCAAAGCAGAGATCATGTCCCCTTATTCCGGGATTCTCATCAATACGGGCGTGGGTAACCCAACCGCGCCATTGATTATGGTGCTTGGGAGATAAGCGAGTTTTACCAGGCTGGTGGGGACGCATAGCTTCGTCCGTCCATATAAGGGGATAATGATCCACTTTTTCACACACGCCTTCTTCCTCCTTTGCTCATCCATTTCCGCGCACTCGAGCCCCAGCGCCCAAGTCCGCACATCTCACCTCAACCTTCCCCAGGCATGTCCGGAGCGGGAGGAAAGTGGATGGTCTCCTCCGTCATGGAGGGGCACATCAAAAAGCTGCGGAAGGCCGGATACTTGTCCAGCGACATCAAGCATCGGCTCCCCGACAAGGGGCAGCTTATCCCCACCCCCAGGCCCCATGAGAGGGTGGTGTTCCTCACCCACTTCCTCCGCGGACTAGGTTTTCGACTTCACCCATTTGTCCGGGGGCTTATGTTCTACTACGGCCTGGATTTCCAAGATCTGGCCCCGAATTTCATCCTAAACATCTCGGCGTTCATCGTCGTGTGTGAGGCCTTCCTCTGCATCCAGCCCCACTTCGGCTTATGGCTGAAGACCTTCAATGTCGAGCCGAAGGTAGTGGGTGGCCGCCAAGCGGAGTGCGGAGGTGACATGGTGGGCAAGGTGGCCAACGTCCTATGGCTCGAGGGCTCCTTCGTGGAGACCATAAAGGGGTGGCAATCGGGGTGGTTCTACATCACCGAGCCGCGTGACCCTAAATGAGCAGCGGCCCCCGAATTCCGATCTAGCTTCCCTACACAGCTCACCTTCTTGGAAAGAGACGGGCCTGACATGGGGTAATTCGGAAGAGCTAACCGTACTCCAAACCTGCGTCCAAACCCTGGTGAACAAGAAGCTCAAGCTTGTCAACGTAGTCCAGGTCATGCTCATCCGCCGGATCCTCCCGTGCCAACAACGGGCCTTCAACTTGTGGGAGTTTGATCCGGCACAGCACCAAACCTTGAGCAGGCTCTTCGACACTACGTACAAAGATGCCTGGAAGGTGCTGTTCAAGGGCGCCGAGGCTCCCGCATCCGCTACCGAAGATCGCGGATTCAGCTCGCATCGTCAAGCCAGCGAGGTAAGCTATTTTACCCTTTACAGGACACTTGTTTTTCATAGTTTGGCTCTATGCGGGATCTGAACTCCCTTACCTTTGACAGGACTGGCAAAAGACGTCCGGGCAGGTTAACTATCCGGCTCCCTTGCTAGAAGACCCAGCGGACGCCTGATTAACGGGGCTGCTGGTTATGGCACCTCACGTGGTGCCGGAGAAGAAGGCCAAGAAGAAGGCCACGGGAACTCGAAGGAGTTCCCGGCGCAAGGTGTTGTCGGACTCATCGTCCGATGACTCCGAGGGGGACTCCTCCCGCAAAGACGAGGAGGAGGAAAAAGAGGCCTCTCCCCCAGCCGGGGGTGAGAAGAAAAGGAAGGCCGCCCCAACTGGGGAGGCCAGAGGGTCCAAGAAGGGAAGGACCCTTCCTACGGACTACTCCACCAACGCCGATGACGGCGAACAGGAGTGGCCACCGAGGGCTAAGCCCCAGGTGAAATCGTAAGTGTCCGGATACCAGAATAACTCATGGCGTCTCATTTGTCGCACAGAATCTCCTAACGCCGAATATAACCCTGCAGCCCGCCCAAGGACGGGCTCGACGCTTCAACGAGCGGCTCCCTGGATTCGTCGGACGTGAATAGCACCTCACTTCCAGCTGCCTCCTCTCCTCGCGCTGCGAATGACGCCGAGGTGGAGTACCAAAAGGGGCCCAGCCAGGAGGAGGTGGTCCAGGAGGCGCCGCAAGGGAACCTCCCGGACTCCAGGCACAAGGGGGATAAAACCCCAAAGGGCTCTAAGTCCGGCCCTGGGACGGACTCCGCACCGGAACCTTCAGTGGTTCCGGAGTCCGGCAGGCGCCCCCTTGTAAGAAGGGCAAGACTGCAACACCGGTGACCTCTGTCCAATCGGAGGCACCGGATAATTTGCTGGAGGAGCTTAACGGCGCCTCCATCAACGAGGAGCACCGCACTGTTATGAGTGTGGTGATCCAGAAAGTTCAGTCCGCCAAGAGCGGGCTGACTGAATCCTGTGCCAGCCTTCTAACAGGCTTTGCGATATGTAGTTAAGATATGTGAAAATGTTACCACATAGACAGTAGCCCCTGATGCTCAGTTTGGTGTCCGGAAAGAAAAGCTGAACTGAGGATCTGAAAAGATGTATGCAGGAATCTAACATAAGTATGTCAATATGGGAATGCAAGCTGCGCTGCTGACCTCTGCCGCATTGACTGCGGAGGTTAATGCATTGAAGCAGAGCCTCGAGCGGTCCGAGAACGAGCTCGGCCTTGCCAAAAAGCAGCTCGAGGACAAGGAAGGTAAGTAATACCTTATGGAAGTATATAAAAGATGTGGTTGCAAAAAATGACAGGAATAATGTCAGTATTGCAGGGGCCACGAACGAGGTGGTGACCCTGAAGGAAGCGGTGTCCAAGGCCGAAAGCAATGCGGCCGCGGAGCGCACCGAGCGAGAGAAACAGGAGGCGGGGGTGGCGAAGCTGCGGCAAGAGCTTCAGGCTCTCGTGGAAAAACACGAGAGTTTGGAGCGTGACTCAAAGACTCGAGAGTCCGAGCTCGCCTCGGCCCTTGAGAGCGCCAAAGCCGCTAAGGCCGAAGCACAGAAAGCCCTCCAGGAAATTGAGGCATTGAAGAAGATAGCGGCGGGTAAGGCATTCTTTATGCAAAGCAAGCACGTGAAAGTGAATTATCTGTTACTTACCCGAATCCGGAGCTCTCCAGGAGCATTCACAGATCTGCCCCATAGTGTGTCCGATGCTGCCGCGTTCTACTGAGCCGAGGAGGGGATCTCGACGGAGGAGGTGTTCTGGTCTTAGTATGCTGAGGTCGGACATCCGGTGCCCTTGAGCGACCAGCTGAAGCAGCAGGTCGAGCTCCATAAGGTGGCTGAACAGGCCATGAAGGGCCTCATAGTTTGGCTGTGGCCTAAGGAAGCCATGCCTGGGAGCTACTTCGGGCTGGTGAGGCGGCTGGTGGACGCATGTCCATGGATTGAAGTCGTCAAGCGCTCTGTCTGCATCGAAGGTGCTCGTAGGGCCCTTTCCCGTGCTAAAGTGCACTGGGGCAAGATGGACGCTGAGAAGCTTATGACGGACAGACCACCGCCGGGCAGGGAGTATCGCAAGCCCGAGATGTATTATGAGGGCGTCCTGAAGGGTGCCCGCCTTATAGCGGGTGAATGCTCCAAAGATGTAATTTTTGAGTAAACTCACATTTGTTATCCTGTATGCTGAAAAATTGTTCATATGCGCTAAGCAACGCTTGTGAACTTAAAATATTACCTTCTGTGCGGCCATTTATTAAATTTGAGAGATGGCGAGTCGTTAGCTTCTGCCCCCATGCCACGAGTGCTGGGGTGTTCGGGATAGACTTGAGCGCTCTTTTTCCCATTCTTGGGTCCTTCGAGGGAGGCGCTCAACGCAACGAACAAGGCAACCGGACTATAATGCTTGAACACTCTCACTTAGCCATAGAATTCTATAATTTTAAATTTCGGCGAAGCCCCTAGAATTCGGAAGACTAAGTTCGGGGTGCTATCCACACCTAGGCCAGACAAAGTCGACTCCTCACTCTAAGCGGCATAAGTCTTTAGGGACTCGAAAACCTCTCGAACAGCGACCGGCTCTCGCCCTATCATGACGGTCAGTTTTAGCTTTCTCCACTGAGGTGCTTAACCCCGCTCAGCCGGGGCACAATCGCAGTGGTTCTCCCAGCGCTACCTTAGCCGATATAACGGAACATAAGGTACCAAAACATGGGAGCCGGGCAAACCCAACTATTGACCCAAGACATGATTCGGAGCCGATGCATATAATGCTATAAGTTCGGGGTGCCGCACTTGTGAAAGTGTTCGGACTTATCACACCATATTTTGGGGTACTTAAGCCCCTGGTGTATTTGGCCGTACCAAAGTGTACGGGTGCAACATGTCATAAGTGAACATATATATATATATATATATAAAAAGGAATGCAATAATAGGCAGAAGCTATGTATTGGTTATTCGAAAAGGTTGCGGTAAAAGCAGAACGATACAAATCGTGCGATAAGCAATGGACGGGACTAATTGACATGTCCCCCTCCAGGGGCGAGCTGCGGGATGATATGTGAAACAAGTATACTGCTTGTTATAGAGACCACCTGGACACTCCACGTAGCTTTCTGCTTCCCTGGCTATTGCATCGTGTGTTCGGCGATTCTACTGCTGGACAAGGCTTCTTGAGAAAGGAGTCCTGAAAGTAAGAGAGAGAAATGAAAAAAGAATGACACAATCGGGAGCCCCTGGTGCGGTTGAGCCGCATTCTGGGCCTGCCGTGGTTGTGCCCCTCCCCCTATGCCCATGGTATTTCCAGAGCGTAATTATGTACGCGTAGTACTGGTTTCGCAATTTCGCGAGGGCTGGGGTTGGGGCCGCATTGCTACGCGTGCTCGGGACGTGCCAGGCGGTCTTGTTGTATGTTACTCTGGGCGCGCTTGACGGTGTCCGGACATTTAATAGCCGGACTCGAGAATTGCCTTGAGAGGCTGCTTTGTACTTCCGCCGCGAGGGCCGCCGTATGCTCCTCAGTTCGAAGAGAGCGTTCGGTGTTTCCGTTGACCGTAATGAATCCTTGAGGGCCTGGCATCTTGATCTTGAGGTATGTGTAGTGCGGCACCGCATTGAACTTTGCAAATGCGGTTCGTCCGAGCAGTGCGTGATAGCCACTACGGAACAGGACTATGTCGAAGATTAACTCCTCGCTTCGGAAGTTATCCAGGGATCCGAAGACCACTTCAAATGTAACTTAGCCTGTACAGTTGGCCTCTACACCTGGTATGATGCCTTTAAAGGTCGTCTTTGTGGGTTTAATCCTTGAGGGGTCTATGCCCATTTTGCGCACTGTATCCTGATAAAGCAGGTTCAGGCTGCTGTCGCCGTCCATCACGACTCTAGTGAGGTGAAATCCATCAAGGATTGGGTCTAGAACCAATGCGACGAATCCGCCATGGCGGATGCTAGTGGGGTGGTCCCTTCGATCAAAAGTGATCGGGCAGGAGGACCACGGATTGAACTTTGGGGCGACTGGCTCCATCGCATATACGTCCCTTAGTGCATGCTTCCGCTCCCTTTTGGGTATGTGGGTTGCGTATATTATGTTACCGTCCGCACTTGTAGGGGGAAGCCCTTCTGTCCTCTATTGTTCGGCGGCCGAGGCTCCTCCTCGTCGTCGCTATGCAGCCCCTTGTCATTGTTTTCGGCATTTAACTTGCCTGCCTGCTTGAACACCCAACAATCCATGTTGGTGTGGTTGGCTGGTTTTTCGGGGGTGCCGTGTATCTGGCACGAGCGATCGAGTATTCGGTCCAAATTGGACGGGCCCGGAGTATTTCTTTTGAACGGCTTTTTTCATTGACCGGGTTTAGAGCCTCTGAATCTGGCATTGACTGTCGTATCCTCAGCATTATCGCCATTAATGCGATGCTTGTGCTTGTTGCGACGCGACCTGCCATTGCTGTCCTTAGTATCCGAATTACCAGGGCTCTTGGTCATGTTGTTACTATGACCTAGCCAGCTGTCCTATCCCGCGCAAAAGTGGGTCATGAGTGTTGTGAGGGCTGCCATGGATTTCGGCTTTTCCTGTCCTAGGTGCCGAGCAAGCCACTCGTCGCAGATGTTATGTTTGAAGGCTGCAAGGGCCTCTGCATTCGGATAGTCGACAATTTGATTTTTCTTGGTTAGGAACCTGTCTAGAATTGTCTGGCCGATTCCTCTGGCTACTGAATAATGTGGCTTAGGTCATCGGCGTCTGGTGGTCGCAGATAAGTGCCCTGGAAATTGTCGAGATATGCGGCTTCCAGGTCTTCCCAACAACCAATTGACTCTGCTGGCAAGCTGTTAAGCCAATGCCGAGCTGGTCCTTTAAGCTTGAGTGGGAGGTATTTGATGGCGTGTAGGTCATCACCGCGGGCCATGTGGATGTGAAGGAGATAGTCCTCGATCCAGACCACTGGATCTGTTGTGCCATCGTATGATTCAATGTTTACGGGTTTGAAACCCTGAGGGATTCGATGATCCATCACTTCATCTATAAAGCATAGTGGGTGTGCAGCGCCTCTGTATTGGCCTGTATCACGACACAGCTCAAATGAGCTTTGTCTACTGTGTTCGGCCCGGCCAGAGTTGCCATATCTGGCGTGACGGTTATCGTCACGTGTAGTGGGGCGCCCATGCGATCCGTAGATCGATCTTGTTTGCCTTGCCCTGTCCTCCAATATGTCTCGCAGGTCTGGCGCATTTCCCCGCGCCTTGGTATTTTTTGAGTGGTGCCGGGGTGCGGCTTGAGTGGAGGGCCGAGAGGCCTCTCTGTCGCGGCCACGAGGTGGTCGGTCGGCCGTATCATGTGCTGATGATGTAGGTTTAGGCCTGCATTTTGGGTAGCTCTTGGAGGGGCGTTCGAGTTCGTACTCTTCGGCCGCCAGGACTTCAGTCCATCTATCGGCTAGCAAATCTTGGTCAGCTCTAAGCTGTTGCTGCTTTTTCTTGAGGCTGCTTGCCGTGGCCATAAGCCTGCGTTTGAAACGCTCCTGTTTGATGGGATCCTCAGGCACGACAAATTCGTCGTCGTCGAGGCTTGCCTCGTCTTCGGAGGGAGGCATGTAATTATCGTCCTCTACCTCTCTGTCTGCCGCTCTCTCAAGAGGGCTGGCTTCTCCATCCTTCTGCGCTGAATCCTGCTAGAGGGGGTTGTCTTCGGCACTGTTCGGGGTTTTATTGTCTCCCGTGCCGGAATCACCATTTTTGCTGTGGCGGGATTTAGAGCGGCACTGCTGACGCCGGCGCTTAGGCTGTTTCTTGGAGGGGTCCTCCTCCGTTGTTCCATTGCCATTCCCATCTTTTGGGATGTCCACCATGTATATGTTTTATGATGAGGTGGCCTTCCACTCTTCCAGTGCCCTGTAGTTTATATTTACGTGTTCTTTATTATCTTGCAAACCTATCCAACAACACCTACAAAGTACTTCTAGTTTCATACTTGTTCTATGTAAAGCGAACGTCAAGCGTGCGTAGAGTCGTATCAGTGGCCGATAGGACTTGAGAGAGTATTTGTTCTACCTTTATCTCCTCGTTGGGTTCGACACTCTTACTTATTGAAAGAGGCTACAACTATCCCGTATACTTGTGGGTTATCATAGCACAAGCACTTGAGACGCAACTTGCCCTTCAAGAATCAAGTCGAGCCATTGCCAATCACAACCGAGATAGGCGCAATCAAGAGGAAGCACTTCGCGAAGAAATTCAAGAGCGACAATACCAAGGAAGAGCGCATCGTCAAGTTCCTAAAGATCTTCCACAAGCTCGACAAGCTCCTCCACAACCTCAAGTTCATCAAGAGCATGATGACTACGGCAATCCACCACGTCAAGAGAAATATGAGGTTGACAATCCTCCATGCCAAGGACGTCATCATCACCCCCGACCCCAACATAATGAAGAGCAACGCTATGGCAAGCTCAAGTTCACCATGCCCAAGTTCAACGGAAGCAATGATCCCGAAGAGTACCTTTCATGGGCTTTGAAGGTCGACAAAATCTTTCGTTTGCACAATTATGAAACAGAGAAGAAGATTGCTATGGTATCCCTTGAGTTCCAAGAATATGTGCTCATATGGTAGGAACAAGTCTTGAGCGCCGAGAAGCAAGAGGTGAACCACGAATCACCACATGGGATCAAATGAAGGATGTCATGCAAGCACGCTTTGTAGCCACCAACTAAAACCGCGATCTCTTCAAGAAACTCCAACTCCTCAAGCAAGGAACAAAGACCGTTGAAGAATACTACAAGGAAATGGAGATAGCCATGATAAGAGCTAATGTCATGAAAGATGATGAACAAACCATGGCCCATTTCTTGAATGGCCTCAATCATCCCATCAAGAAGATTGCCGACTTCCAACCCTACTCCAACCTCATTGAGCTCGTGCATCAAGCTACCAAAGCGGAACACCAAGTACAAGATGACTTCAAGTATGCCAAGTACTCTTCGAAGTGCTACGGCTTCTCCAACACCCAAGCTTCAACGACTCCAACAACTCCTACCTCAACTAAACCATCTACAAGCAACGGCGACAAGTCGAGTTACAAGAAAACTTCGACAACCTCATGTCGTCCTCCTACTACAAAGAACTTCATGCCGCGGGCTTCATCATCTACTCCAACCGATGAGACCGTCAAGACAAGTTCCATCAAGTGTTTCACATGCGGTGGCCGAGGCCACAAGTCCTTTGAGTGTACCAACAAGCACACCATGATCCTCAACGACGACAGAACCCATGACTCTTTGAGTTAAGAGGAGATGGAAGCCCTTCAGCAAGTGGCCATGCACCAGCGCGTGAATGAAGATGAAGATGATCAAGTCTTTTGTGATGAGGATTCAAGCCTTGCTCTCGTTGTCTCCAAAGTCTTCACTCTTAAACATCAACAAGACAAAGACCAAAGATGCCACATCTTCCACACCAAGGACGGCATCAATGGAAGGTACATCAAGGTCATCATCGATGGAGGGAGTTGTCACAACTTGGTAAGTGAAGAACTATGCTCCAAGCTCCAATTGGTCAAGACGAAGCACCCGCACCCCTACAAGGTTCAATGGCTAAGCGATTCTGGCACTATCCAAGTCGAGCATAGGGTCAAAGTCTCCTTCAAAATCGGAGCATATAAATACACATTGGAGTGTGATGTCGTCCCAATGTATGTTTGCCACCTCCTTCTTGGTCGACCATGGCAATTTGACCGCGGCGTCATCCACAACGGGTGTACCAATCACTATAGCTTCAAGATGAAAGGGAAGGAGTACGTGCTACGACCTATGTCTCCAAGTCAAGTGATAGCCGGCAAGCAAGCCACCCATCATGGAGAAAAGAGTGAGAGAGTGACCCACCCAAAAGAGAATGAGCGCCACAAGCCAAAATCGAGTGCCTCCACGATGAGCGACAAGAAGAACTTAGTTCTATTTGCCACCAAAAGTGAGATGAGAGAAGTGTGTGAGAACCCATCATGTGTTATGCACAATGCCCTTGTGTGCAAGGACGAGGCACCAAAAACTAACACCTCTCACAATCTACCTTTAGTGTTGTCTTCTCTTTTGCAGGAATTCCAAGATGTTTTCCCCGACGAGCTACCTCCGGGTCTACCTCCAATACGAGGCATTGAACATAGAATCGACCTCATCCCCGGAGCACATCTACCTAACAAGGCTCCCTACCGCGTCAACCCTGAGGAAACTAAGGAGATCCAACGGCAAGTACAACAACTCATCGAAACGGTCAAGTACGTGAAAGCTTGAGCCCTTGTGTTGTTCTGGTCATTCTTGTTCCAAAGAAAGATGACATTTATCGTTTGGTTTCCAATTGCCGTCCCATCAAAGCTATCACCGTTAGATATCGTTACCCTATTCCACGCTTAGATGATATGCTTGATGAGCTTAGCGGAGCCGCCATTTTATCTAGGATTGATCTTAAGAGTTGCTACTATCAAATACGCATCCAAGAAGGTGATGAATGGAAAACCGCATTTAAGATGAAATTTGGTTTATATTAATGGCTTGTTATGCCAATGGGTTTATCCGAAGCACCCAGTACATTCATGCGAGTCATGCACTTTGTCCTTCGTCCCTATATTCGTGTATTTGTTGTGGTCTATTTTGATGATATTCTTGTCTTTAGCAAATCCCTCAAAGATCATGTCACCCATCTTAGAACCGTGTTGCAAACCCTTAGGAAAGAGTGCCTTTATGCTAATATGGAAAAATGCCTTTTTGGTGTCAATAAGCTTGTTTTCTTGGGTTTCGTTGTGTCTTCTAAGGGTGTTCATGTAGATGAATCTAAGATCAATGCTATTAAAACTTGACCCTAACCAACCAACTTGCAACAGGTGCGTAGTTTTCTTGGTTTAGCCGGTTCCTATCGTCTCTTTGTGAAGGATTTTAGCACCATTGCTTCATCTTTACATTCTTTGAGTAAGAAAAATGTGTCATTTGTTTGGGGACCAACCCAAGATACCGCACTTAATGAGCTTAAGAATTTGCTTACTCATGCCCCCGTGCTTGCATTACCCAACTTTGACAAACCTTTTGAAATTCATTGCGATGCTAGCGGTAATGGCATAGGAGGTGTGTTAAAACAAGAAAAGTGCCCCATAGCATACTCTAGTGAGAAACTGCCTGGAGCGCAACTCAATTATCCCATCTATGACAAAGAGCTATATGCTTTAGTGCGAGTTTGTGTGAATGGGAACATTTTCTTCGCCCACATGAATTTACCATTCATATCGATCATGAAACGCTTAAGTATTTAAAGGGTCAAACTAAGTTGAACAAGCGTCATGCTAAATGGAGTGAATTCATTGAGTCTTTTCCTTATGTCATCAAGTACATCAAGGGTAAGGAAAATTTAGTGGCAGATGATCTTTCCCACATATGCATGCTTGTCACTAAACTTGAATTGAATGTAATTGGCTTTGAGCACATCAAAGACTTGTATGCACAAGATCCTACTTTTTATATTGCTTATGCTAAGTGTTTGACGCATACATCTTGGGAACGATATTAGATCAAGGATAATTATCTTATGAGAGCTAACAAACTTTGCATTCACGTGTCTTCTCTTCGTTTGCTCCTTTTGCAAGAGGCTCATGGAGGCGGACTCATGGGATACTTTGGATGCGACAAGACATTTGCTACGCTCTCCAAGAACTATTTTTGGCCCAAGATGTTCCGCAATGTCTCACGCTTCACCAACCGATGCTCTACATGTCGCAAAGCTAAGTCAAAAGCTCAATCCCAAGGTCTTTGCATGCCCCTTCCTATTCCTTATCAACCTTGGGAAGACATTATCATGGACTTTGTACTTGGTTTGCCTAGAACTCAAATGGAAAGGATTCCGTGTTTGTTGTTGTGGACCAATTCTCTAAAATGGCTCATTTTATCCCATGAAACAAGATAGACGATGCTTCACATATTGCAAATCTTTCTTGTGGGGAAATCTTGCGCCTGCACGGAGTGCCAAAGACGATTGTCTCAGACCGCGACGTCAAGGTCTTGAGTTTCTTTTGGAAGACTCTATGCGCCAAGCTCGGAATCAAGCTCTTGTTCTCTTCGGCATACCATCCTCAAACCGACGACCAAACGGAGGTGACGAACCAGACACTCTCCACTCTACTATGCGTGTTGATCAAGAGGAATGTCAAGGAGTGGGAGGAGTGCCTACGCATCACCGAGTACGCCTACAACCATGTAAGACACTCCACAACCGGCAAGTCCCCCTTCGAGGTCGTCTACGGTTTCAACCCGTTGTCCCCATTGAACATTCTTCCTCTTCCACTACAAGAGCGCACCAACATGGACGCGAGTGCAAGAGCAAGATACATAAATAAGATGCATGAAGTTACAAGGCACACCATCGAGCACCAAGTACAACGACTCGCGACCGAGCTCAACATCAACAAGCAACCCATGATATTCAACATTGGAGATCTTGTGTGCCTACACCTTCGCAAGGAATGCTTACCCAATGAACGCAAGTCCAAACTTCTACCACGAGTCGATGGACCCTTCAAGGTGCTAGCACGCTACAACAACAACGCTTACAAGATTGACTTCCCAAGCAAAAAGTACAACGTGAGCGACTCTTCCATGTCAAAGACCTCTTGCCATACCATGGTGATGAAGCTTTCGATCCGAGGTCAGATCTTTCCCAAGGGGGGAGATGATGCAGAGCATCCCACGATCATCTCCATGGACGCATCTACATCTCCTATGACACCACTTGGACCAATGACAAGAGCATGTGCAAGAGCTCTCGAAACTGAGGTGACATCACTTCTCTCAGAACTCCCTTTCAAATCACACAAGACATGTCTACTACCTCAAACAGAGACACTTTGCATACTCAGGTACCAAGGAGTAAGCCATGGAGAAGCTAATAAGCAAGGAGAATTGGAAGCAGAAGACATGCGTGAAGATGGAGAAGAAATCAGCCCAGTCCCAGGCTGGCCGGATGATCCGGACGAGGTCTCGGACGATCCGGACCCTGGTCCAGCCGATCTGAATAATGTGCCTGAGGACACCCGAAGCTGGACCCCAAAGCTGAACTATCCGTATGAGGCCCGGATCATCCGGACCCCGGCCGGAAATCCAGACCCCCCCTCCGTACATCCGGGCCGGCGCCGCCACCGCCTGCCTCTTTGCCTCATCCGGGCCGTCCCCCAGATCATCCGGCTCCCAGAGGCCGGGATCATCCGACTCCTCGTCCGGATCATCCGGACCCCCGCCTGCGTGCGCGTGTTGGGTCGAGGCCCATGTACCCCTTCGCCCCTTGGCCTATATATACGACTCCTCCACCTCTTTTCTAGGGTTAGCATTGTGATAGCTCATATATGAGATAGAGCTTTGCTCATCCACTTGGTTACTTCTCCTCGGAGCTCACGACCTCTTCGGAGAAGATCCCCCAAGAGGATTCAAGACCCCATCACAGGAAGACCTTCAAGACCTCCTCTCGGAGAAGAACTACCGCCACTTGTATCGTCCCTTGTTGGATTTGGATCGTGTATCTATTTGTGTTTCGAGGAACTAGCATATGTGTGACCATCTCTTGTTGGTTGAGTGATTTCTCTCGTGTTTCCCCTCGTTTTACCCCTCGTGTTCTTTGTAGGATCCCCTCCAATCGTGAAAGATCGGGCCTCTAGGGTTCTACCCTACATCAATATGCCTCCATACTATGAAATGCTCCCTTGTCCTTTCTTATGATGAGCATGATGCATAAACTTGTTGGGTATCTTACCACACGAATGATAGGTTTTGCACTTCCGCTAACCTCATTTATTTTTCTGAGTGTTTGTCATGTTCTTTCGTTTTGAAGGATTTACATGGCGTTACCGTCATGCGACAACTTGGTCATGCGAAGGCATACACGATGCGCGACACCAACATATTCGAAGTCCTCATAAAGGTGAACTCTTTCCCTTTGAGACATCCTCAAATACGCATATTAGATGGGTCATTCTTTCGTTGTTGTCTCCTTCTTCCTGTCTACATGTTACATCTATTGGATGGAGGAGCAACATTGGAGACGGACACTTTGGACCTTCAAGTTGAGGAGCGCTCAGACTTATTGGATGCACCTTCGGACTTCCACTCATGCCACGACATCGAGCATTGGTACATCAACACTCCATTGGCACATTGCACTCAGACCACCATATTTGTTGATTGTGCTCCCACATGTCATGATCGATGGACATGTCATACTCACCACAAGTTTGCACGCTATGCATGGATTGACTCACATTATGCTTGCCTCGTTGCATCTATTTCCATGTCATCCATGACATATGAGCTTGTGCATATCCTTAGCAAATTTGTTGTGATATACCTCGATGGCATATTCTTCCATAATGATCACATTGCCCACTATCAATTGCATGATCACATACTCACATTGAGCACCAATTTCCATGTTCATGCTTATGATATAACGTCCCTTTATGACATCATTTTGCACGATGGTAGAATCTATAGCTTTGTGCACCATGAGCCCATGAATGCTTTGCATATCATTTTATATCATTTGTCTAAGCATCATGTGTGTTTTCACGAACAATCTTGTTGCATGGACTCATTCTTACATGATGGACACTTTGTGTGCACTAACCATTGTATTTATGAGTGTCGCTTGTGTTTGCTCTTTTTGCATGAATACCACTCCGGAGACACCTTGGAGTGCTTGGGTTGCGCCATGTCTTCAACTTCGTCCAACTACAGGTCCTTCCATGACAACCATTTCCATGGTGATGAGGATCAAGATCCGAGGTAGGATCTTTCCCAAGGGGGGGGGGAGATGATGCTGAGCATCCTACGGTCATCCCCATGGACCTACCTTCATCTCCCACAACACCACTTGGACCAATGACAAGAGCCCATGCGAGAACTATCGAAAACAAGGTTAACTCTCTCCTTGTTGAACTTCCCTTTGACCCACTTGAGACATCACTACTACCTCAAACGGAGATGCTTTGTGTGCTTAGGTACCAAGGAACCAACCAAGGAGACGTTACGGTGCCAGATGAACATCGAGAGCATGAAGACAATCTGCCAGCCCAGAAGGACCAGTACAACCGCCCATGTACAACCGCTCGACTACCGCTCAACTATCAATCCAGCTTCTATAATCGAGTGGAGCAAGGCCAGTACAACACTGGTTTATCCCCGTATCAGCTAGAAGACCGGTACAACCACTCCAAACACTGGTACAACTGTTGCCCCCTTCCGTGGACACCTCTAGGAACCAGCACCTGAACCCCCAGCGGTACAACCGCCCCATGACCGGTACAACCGCCCTGCCTGCACGCAGAGAAAGGGGTTTCACCCCACGTATCCTCCCCTTACCCCTTGGACTATATATACTTGTCCCCTAGCTCCGTATTAGGGTTAGCATTGGTTTATCTCATATTTGAGATAGAGCTTTGCTCATCCACTTGGTTACTTCTCTTCGGAGTTCACGACCTCTTTGGAGAAGATCCCCCAAGCGGATTCAAGACCCCGTCACGAGAAGACCCTTCAAAACCTCCTTACAGAGTATACCCTTTGTATCATCTTTTGTTGACTTTGAATCATGTATCACTCTTTGTGTTTCAAGGATCTAGCATATGTGTAACCAGATCTTGTTGGTTGAGTGATTTCTCTCGTGTTTCTCCTCATGTTCCCCTCGTTTTTTTCCTCGTGTTCTTCGTGTTCTTCGTAGGATTCCCTCTAATCGTCAAAGATCATGCATCTAGGGTTCTACCCTACATCAACGACCTCGTGGCGATGATGAGTGGCAGTGTTCTCAATGTCGAACCATCCCTAATTAGCCAAAACACCTTAGAAAACGGAAAAGCCGCGAACTCAAAATCTCAAATGTCAAATGTCAAATAGTGGTAGCGAAAAGCGGTGGAAACTCGGTCAAAATGGGTTATGGTGGTGGGACTGTAAGATGGGCTATATGCGGTGTCAGAATTGAAAGCACGGTCCCTAAGTAGCCAAAATACCTTAGGAGACACAACTCACAACACAAATAAAATTGGGTTAAGTTAGGGTGGCGGAAGTGTATGGTGGTGGTTGATGAAGAAGCAATCATCCCTAAGTAGCCGAAACAACTTAGGAGACTCGAATCACTACTCAAGCAACCGCAAATGCTATGGGGAACAAAATGGGTTAGGTTGCGGAAGTCGGTGGTGGTTATGCGGATGATATGGTGGAAGCCCTAGGCAAAGATGCCAAAGTTCCAAATATTTGATGGATTCAAATGATGTTGAAAGTATTTTTGTGGGATGGGGGATGTCAATAGCTTCAAAACGAGCTAAAGAATGTCAAAAACGGACTCCGGATGAATTAGTTATGGCCGAAACAAGAATTCAGCCATGTCAGTGTCAGGGTTAACCGGACATCCGGGAGGAGGTCCAGCTCATCCGGGCTATGTCCGGATGATCCGGGAGTACATCCGGATGATCCGGGTTTGTCAACTCGGGTACGGGTATTCGGGCGGGTGGGTTATCCGCACGTCCGGGAGAGGGTCCAACTGATCTGGGAGGTGTCCGGATGATCCAGGAGCACTTTTGGATTATCCAGGCAGGTCAAACTGCTCGGGATTTCCTCTTAGGGACGAATTTTTGGGTGGGAATTGGATGATTTCTGGGAAAAAATTGCGGACATTTCGTGGATGAAAGATGAGGAAACTTGGGGGAAAGCTAGATCCACTTGAAACCAAGCAAATCCATGGATCAAAATCAACAAAACATCATCAAACCAACAAATCACTAAATTTTTTGGGGCTTTTTTTGGTGGGGATTTCCGGATTTGGGGAAGAACACAACAATATTTGGCTAGAAAAAGAGGGGTAGGGTCTCCAAATTCGTGATCAACCTAGCTCTGATCCAAGATGATGTAGGGTAGAACCCTACATGCCCAATCTTTCATGGCTGGAGGGGATCCTAGGAAGAACACAAAGAACACGAGGGGGAAATCGAGGGGAACACGGGGGAAACACGAGAGAAATCATCAACCAACAAGAGATGGTCACACATATGCTAGATCCTCGAAACACAAAGAGATACACGATCCGAATCTAACAAGGGACGATACAAGTGGTGGTAGTTCTTCTCCGAGAGGTCTTGAAGGTGTTCCAGTGATGGGGTCTTGAATCCGCTTGGGGGATCTTCTCTGAAGAGGCGCTCGACTCTGATGGAGAAGTAACCAAGTGGATGACAAAGCTCTATCTCAAATATGAGCTATCACAATGCTAAACCTCAAAGGGTGGAGGAGGAGGAGTATATATAAGCTAGGGGGCGAATGGGTACATGGGCCTCGTCCCAAGTCACACACGCAGGCGTGGTCCGGATGATCCGGAAGGTGACCCGGATGATCCGGGCGGCCGTCCAGATGATCCGGCTTCGTCGAGCAGGCTTCGGGTGTCTTTGGGCACATTACCCGGATCATCCGGGCGGGGGTCCTGATCATCCGGGCTTGGTCCGGATCGTCCCGCTGGGGGTCCGGATGATCCAGGCAAGTCCTGTCTGGCTCCATACTTCTTCTTCCTTCTCATCTTCCATGCTTAGCATTGGTCCTTGGATTCTCCATGGTCATCTCGGTTGTACCTAAGTATATGCAAGGTGCATGCATGAGGTAGTAGCCATGTCTCACATGTGGAAAGTGACGGTTCGAAGAGGAGTGAATTCACCTTGTGTCCAATGGCGTATGTTTGAGGTCTCGTCATATGTCCTCTTAGGGCTTGGAGAGTAGTTGTAGTGTACATGGGGATGAACGTGGGATGCTCTGCATCACTAGGTGATGCGGAGCATCCTATGGACATCACCATGTCAAGAGTCTGTTCGGCGAGTGACACGTGCGACATCTACTTCACATACACAAAGGTGAATCATCTCCTTTACACGTGCTCACTTGACCCCTTCGAGGATGGTATACTACTTGACACTTCTCCCATGTGCATGCATAGGTATTGTCGGAGCTTCACGGACAACGAGGAGGAGTGCCAACGCCAAGGAACTACTAAACCATCTGCGAGGGAAGCATGGAAGCGACGACGGAAGAAGACGAAGCTGCTGAAGCTACAACGGCCGAACATCCGAGCCAGGGGCCGGACATCCGGCGCCTATGCAGTCGCCCGCAAGCTGCACCAACAGACGACCGAAGCATCAGCGACCGGACATCCGGCTCGTGCGCCCAGACATCCGGCGCAATACCACAGCCCTAACATCCGGTATCGCCCCTGGAAATCCGGCGTGAGACACCCGAAGCCAGAAGGTCACCCCGCTCGGGCCGGACATCCGGCGTCTCACGAGAGCCCAGACATCCGGCCCCCAGACCGTACATCCAGCGCCTGCCTACGCGCAGAGTCGGGCCAAAGGCCCATGTATCCCTTTCCCACTTACCCCTTCGTGGCTTAGACTATATATATTCCTCCCCCTCCTCCTAGTTAGGGTTAGCAAAGTGATAGCTCTTTTGTATGTGAGCTTTTCTCCTACCACACCTCCTCTTGAGAGAGAGAGAGACCACTACTCCATTGGAGGCCAAGACCTCAATCTACTAGGAGATCCCGCGGGATATCATCGAGACCACCTCACAGGAGGACCCCCTCCCCCCTCAAGACCTCCTCTTGGAGATGAACTTTACCTTGTATCTTTCCTTTTTTTGTTCATGTACCTTGTGATCTTATGTGTTTGATTTTCTAGTGGATGAGTGATTGGACTAGTTCTTGAGCGTTTACCCTTGTGATTTCTCTCCGTTCTTCCTTGTGTTCATCGTGTTCTTTGAGGGAATCCACTCCAATCGTGAAAGATCGGCCTACACCGGGTTAGCTTCGTATCATATGGTATCATGATCCACGTTGATCATGTATTTAAAGTCCCTCCCACCATTTTCTAGCCTTCTTTTGCTTGATTTCGTCCTAAATTTCGAAAATCCCGACCAAAAAAATGATGGTATCTAATGGTGTTGGAACCTATCTATACGGATGGCAGATGTCAATAGCTTCAAAACGAGCTAAAGAACGTCAAAATACGAGTCCGGATGAATTACCTATGGTCAAAACTGTCAATCAACCAAGGCTGAATCGGGGAGGGGTGGTTGTACCGCTTGCGAGGGCGGTTATACCGCTCCTGGAGCGTCCTGGGGTTCCTGTATCGGGCTGGCAGAAGTAACATGGGATGGGGGAGCGGTTGTACCGCCTTGGGGGCCGGTTGTACCGCTTTTGTCGGGAAAATTTGCAGATTTGGGTACGGGATGAACTTGGCGCGGAATGGATGATTTCGGGAGCAAAATTGGATGTATTTCGTGGATGAAAGATGGGGAAACTTGGGGAGATGCTAAATCCACTCAAAACCAAGCAAATCCATGGATCAAATCCAACAAAACCTCATCACACCAACAAATCACTAAAAAAATTGGGGCTATTTTTGGTGGAGATTTTTGAAAGTGGGGAAGAACACAACAAAATTAGGCTAGAAAAAGACGGTAGGGGCTACAAATTCGTGATAAACCTTGCTCTGATACCAAAGATGGTGTAGGGTAGAACCCTAGCGGCCCGATCTTTCACGATTGGAGGGGATCCTACGAAGAACACAGAGAACACGAGGAGAAATCACGATAAGAAACACGAGAGAATCACTCAAACCAACAAGATTTGGTCACACATATGCTAGATCCTCGAAACATAAGGAGTGATACATGATTCAAAGTCAACAAAGGACGATTCAAAAGGTCTTCTCCGTGAGGAGGTCTTGAAAGGTCTTCCCGTGATGGGGTCTTGAATCCGCTTGGGGGATCTTCTTTGAAGAGGTCATGAGCTCCGAGGAGATGTAACCATGTGGATGAGCAAAGCTCTTACACCAATATGAGCTAATCCTTTGCTGACCCTAATACGGAGCTAGAGGACGAGTATTTATAGTCCAAGGGGTAAGTTGGGAGTTACATGGGTCATTGACCCTTCATTGCGCGCAGGCAGGGCAGTTGTACTGGACACGGGAGCGGCTGTACTGCGTGGAGCTCTTGTACTGGGTCTTGGAGGTGTTCCCGAAAGTCACTAGTGGTTGTACCGGTGGTTGGAGTGGTTGTACCATCATATGGTTGTTATGGGTACAAACCGGGGCGGTACCGGCCTTGCACGACTCGATTACAGAAGCTGGACCGGTAGTTGGGCGGTAGTCGAGCGGTTGTACCGGTGGACCGGTAGTTGGGCGGTACATAGGCGGTTGTACCGGTCGACCGATACTTGGGTGGTACATGGGAGGTTGTACCTCTATCTCCACGCTGGGAAAATCCCTCTCCATGCTCTTGGTGTCCATATTGCACCATTCCTTCTCCTAAGCACACAAAGTGTCTTTGTTTGAGGTAGTAGCTTTGTCTCATGTGGGTCCAAGAGAAGTTTAACAAGGAGAGAGTTCACCTTATGTCCAATGGCACATGTTTGAGGTCTCATCGTATGTCCACATGGGGCTTGGGGAATAGTCGTAGTGTACATGGGGATGCTCGTAGGATGCTCTGCATCATATTATATTGATTCACTTGAGATATGTTTTGGCAATCAACTGATGGATTCCCGAGGTGACATTGGAATAATCTATGCATAGGGGTTGATGTACGTTCTCGTCTTTTGTTTCTCTGGTAGAAATCTTGGGGCACTCTTTGAGGTTCTTTGTGCTGGATTGAGAATTCTTAAATTGTTTGATGCATATCGTATAATCAACTCACGGATACTCGCGGTGACATTGGACTATTTAGGTGACATTAGGGTTGGTTGATGTGTATCATATGGTGTTATTTTAGTAAGAACTCTTGGTTAGATTGATCGGAAAGAATAGCTTTGCCTTATTTAGTACGAACTCTAGGATAGATTGATCGGAACAAATAGCTTTGAGGTGGTTTCATACCCTACAAACAATTTCTTCTTAGCTTCTCCGCTAGATAAGAACTTTGGAGTGATTCTTCATCACACGTTCAAGAATGGTTATACGATCCAATTATATTACCATTGTTGAGAGATTGCACTAGTGAAAGTACAGACCCTAGGTAGTGTAGGGTAGAACCCTAGATGCCCGTTCTTTCACGATTGGAGGGGATCCTATGAAGAACACAATGAACATGATGGGGAAATCGAGGGGAACATGAGGGAAACACGAGAGAAATCACTCAACCAACAAGAGATGGTCACACATATGCTAGATCCTCGAAACACAAAGATATACACGATCTGAATCCAACAAGGGACGATACAAGTGGTCGTAGTTCTTCTTCGAGAGGAGGTCTTCCCGTGATGGGGTCTTGAATCCACGTGGGGGATCTTATCCGAAGAGGCGCTCAACTCTGATGGAGAAGTAACTAAGTGGATGAGCAAAGCTCTATCTCAAATATGAGCTATCAGAATGCTAAACCTCGAAGGGTGGTGCAGGAGGAGTATATATAGGCTAGGGGGCGATGGGGTACATGGGCCTCGGCCCAAGTCACACACGCAGGCGTGATCCGGATGATCCGGAAGGTGACCCGGATGATCCGGGTGTTGGTCCGGATGATCCGGGCGGGATGATCTGGGTGTTGGTCTGGATGATCCGGGCGGCCGTCCGGATGATCCGGCTTCGTCGAGCAGGCTTCGGGTGTCTTCGTGCACATTACCCAGATCGTCCAGGTGGGGGTCCGGATCATCCGGGATTGGTCCGGATCATCCGGCTGGGGGTCCGGATGATCCGGGCAAGTCCTGTCTTTCTCCCTTCTTGTTCTTCCTTCTCCTCTTCCATGCTTGGCCTTGGTCCTTGGATTCTCCATGGTCATCTCAGTTGTACCTGAGTATATGCAAGGTCCATGCATGAGGTAGTAGCCATGTGTCACATGTGGAAAGTGACGGTTCGAAGAGGAGTGAATTCACCTAGTGACCAATGGCGTATGTTTGAGGTCTCGTCATATGTCCTCTTGGGCTTTGGAGAGTAGTCGGAGTGTACATGGGGATGAACGTGGGATACTCCGCATCATCTCCCCCCCTTGGGAAAGAACCGACCTCGGATCATGATCCTCATCACCATGGAAACGGTCGTTGTGGACGGACTTGTAGTTGGACGTAGATGAAGGCATTGCGCTATACAAGTAATCCAAGGCGTCTCTGGTATGTGGTACATGCAAAATGAGCAAACACAAAGAACACTTGGAAATACAATGGTTAGCGCGACAATATTGTGCGTGGCAAGACACAGGATGCTTATCCAAAAGATGTAAAATGATACATAAAGCATTCATGGGGTAAATAGCATGGTGCACAAAGCAACAAATTCTACCATTTTGTGCAAAATGATGTCATAGAGAGACGGTTCATCAATAGCATGAATGTTGCAATGTATGCTCAAATGTGTATGCTATCATGAAATTGATGGTGGACAATATGATCATGATGTATGAATATGCCATCAAGGAAGATCACAACAAATTTGCTAAGGAAATGCACAAGCTCATATATCATGGATGACATGGGAATACAAGATGCAACAAGGCAATCATAATGTGAGTTAATCCATGCACAGGGTGCAAACTTGAAGTGAGTATGAAATGTCCATCGAGCATGACATGTGTGAGCACAATCAACAAATATGCAGGTGTTGGTGTACCAATGCTCGATGTCGTGGCATGAGTGGAGATTCGAAGGTGTATCCAATAAGTACGAGCACTCCTCAATGTGAAGGTCCATAGAGCCAATCTCCAATGTCAATCCTCCGTTTGCGAGATGTATCATGTAGACAACAAGAAGGAAATAACAATGAAAGAGTGACCCATCCAATATGCATACTTGAGGATGGCTGAAAGGGAAGGAGTTCACCTTTATGAGGATGTCGAAAATGTTGGTGTCGCGCATCGTGTATGCCTTCGCATGACCAAGTTATCACATGACGGTATCGCCTTGTGGATCCTTCAATACGAAAGAACATGACAAACACTCAGAAAACAAATGAGGTTAGCGGAAGTGCAAAACCTATCATTCATGTGGTAAGATACCCAGCAAGTGTATGCATCATGTTCATCATAAGAAAGGACAAGGGAGCATTTCATAGTATGGGGGCATATGATGCAAGAACAACCAAATACAAGAGGCTCAAGTAAACAAGCATGCTTCACAAGTAATATGTCCAAGTCTCCACGATCAATAAGCATAAATGCAACTACTGGGGGCAAGTGACAATGAGCAAGATATATCATGTGAGAGGCATGAGCATATATGTCATCAACCCAAGAAAGCGAGTAAGAGTGGAGCATGGGTGATGCAACATAGCAAGTAATCATAGCGATCAAGTCAAGCAAGCTAGTAGTGCGAACATAATGGTGAATCATGGGTAGATGCAAGCAAGGGTCACAATTGCATGGCAAAATCATGTAAAGAGGCATAACATGCAATGTGAACACGATAGTATGAGCATAAGGTGACAAGTGATATATAGCCCATAGCCGTGTGAGTGACAAGTAAAAGAGATGCGCGTAGTCATTGTGCGAAGAGAACGGTGGTAAGGATAGTCCATGGAATCCCAAGTCATCGTTGCTCTCAAGAGGTCGTTTCGTCAACTCTTGGGATTGAGAGGATGACGAGTATATGTGAGTACCTACACAAAACAAAGGCAAAGGGAAAATTGTGTGTGCGTGATATATGTACACATCGTCCATCATGATGCGCACGTGCTTGTGTTGGTTAGCACAAAATATCCAATGCTCAAATAAATGAGATGCGTGATATAGAAACATGTCATTCATCATGAGAGGTTTGTTATTATATATGGCATAATGGAGACTCAAAGGATGTAATGCATCATGAGATATATGTAGAGCATTGTTATTCATGGAATGCATATGGTGCACGCAATCGTGGGAATCATGCAAGGTATGGAATGCATCGAAATCTCCTAATATGTATGAGGAAACTATGGTGGTTACCTCATGAGCATTAATGGAAAAATCACATGGAGAATATTGACAACATCCAAAATAATGCATATTTGGAACACTGTGATCATGACATGGCATAGTAGATGAATTGCGCAAATGATGTTAAGGAAGCATGGCAATATCATCACATGAAAAACAAAAGCCAATGACCATCATCTTGTCATATATGCCATAAGTGCAAATGGGATTTATTTTAATGGGGCATGCATAGTTACTATGTTGAGATTGAAATGATGCAATATTGGAGATCTCACTCATAGCATATGACAAGCTTAAAGGATTATCAAACATGATGTGACCAATAGAATTTTCACATGATATCCTATGTAGCATAGCATCACAACTAGGCAACTCGACACGCTCATCATCATATTCATCATGAATTGGTAAGTCATGACATGAGGAAGTAGCTGATAGAGGCAAAGGTGTCCTATCTTTCAATGAGATGGTGGTATAGTTTTGGTTGAAGTCGACTTTGATGATCTGACTACGAACGTGCGAGGACGTCGTGCCTTAGCAATCGCTAAACCAACTCCGAGAGGTTATTGTCCACGCCGGAGCATGATCAACCTGAGCACAAAGGTCTATTTCCTGCAAGCAAACAAAGAACAAGCAAGAAACTAAGATTGAAATCTGGATATTGCGAATATAAGAGGAAAGCTTTATTAATGAAGGTGGGGTTCTGTGACACCTTTGTCTGGTCGTTGAACACAAACTAAGTACGCGAAGTTGCAGCTATGGCGAACTTTTAATCTAAACAAAACCCAAAGTCCAAACGGTGCCCTAAGGGTTGTATATATGGAGGAAAAGGGGGGGATTTCATGGCCCTTGGGGGAGGGGTCCGAAACGAACCCTATCTCTTGTTTCCCCACACATACGGACTCTAAAAATAGTCTATACTTATGTATTTCAAAATTACATGGGCCTGGCCCAAAAATAAGGTGACGCAGCAGCTAGAATAGCCTCTGGACAAAATTTATGAAGTGGCATCTTGTATATTTCGTCCAAGGCTTCATGCACTCATTATGGTGGCTTCAAAGTCCTGAAATCATCATTTGTAACTCCGTTTTTGTTCCCCTTGCGCATGCCATCATGTCCATGCTTGGTCTTGCTCTAGTGTTCTTCCCTCTTATCCATGCTAGGCCCTTCATTTGTAAGCAAAACAAATGTGTCCAATTTAGGCAGCATCATATTCTCATGAACATTAGAATCATTACCAAGAAACGAAAGTACATGATAATTTAGTTGGCGTGCGCGAGCTCTAGTAATTGGTCCAGTATATGTAGCAGTAGGGGCTGTAGGTGTAACAATGGTATTGATGTCCTCATCATCCTATGCTTCTTGAAATGAAGTCGTCCTCGACGGAAGCTCATCTTCCTCACCCAAATAAGGCTTCAAATCTGCAATGTTAAAAGTGGGACTAACCCCAAAATCTGCAGGCAGCTCAAGTTTATATGCATTATCATTTATTTTCTCAAACACCTTAAAAGGACCATCAACACATGGCATTAGCTTTGGTTTGCGCAAATGAGGAAACCTATCCTTACGCAAATGTAACCAAACAAGATCTCCAGGTGCAAAGACAACATGTTTTCTACCTTTATCTCCAACAAGTTTATATTTAGCATTCATACGCTCAATGTTTTCCTTAGTTAAATCATGCATTTTAAAGATAGATTCAGCATGTTGTTTAGCATCAAAATTAACTTCTCTGAAGATGGAAGAGGCAACAAATCAATAGGTGCACGAGGTAGAAAACCATACACAATTTCAAAAGGGCACATCTTAGAAGTAGAATGCAATGAACGATTATAAGCAAATTCAATATTAGGAAAGCATTCTTCCCACACTTTCTTATTATTCTTCAAAACAGCCCTAAGCATAGTAGACAATGTTCTATTGACTACTTCAGTTTGTCCATCAGTTTGGGGGTGACAAGTAGTACTAAAAAGTAGTTTAGTCCCCAACTTAGCCCATAAACATCTGCAAAAGTGGCTAAGAAATTTAGTATCATGATCTGAAACAAATAGTATTTGGCACACCATGCAAGCTAATAATTTCATGAAAGAACAAATCAGCAACATTAACAGCATCATCGCTTTTATGACATGGTATAAAGTGTGCCATTTTCGAGAATCTATCCACGACAACAAATATACTATCCCTCCCCTTCTTTGTTCGAGGTAAACCTAAAACAAAGTCCATAGATATATCCTCCCAAGGAACACTAGGTATAGGCAAAGGCATATATAAACCATGAGGATTGAGTCCTGACTTAGCTTTTTGACATGTAGTGCAGCGAGCAATAAAACAGTCAACATCCCGTCTCATCTTTGGCCAAAAGAAATGTGTAGCAAGTACGTCCTCCGTCTTCTTCATGCCAAAATGTCCCATTAATCCTCCTCCATGCGCCTCATGCAACAACAAAAGACAAACAAAGCTAGCTGGAATGCATAGCTTGTTAGCACGGAACACAAATCCATCATTAACGATGAACATGTTCCACATTCTTCCTTCTTAACAATTCTGCATTACATCTTTAAAATCAGCATCATGCACATATTGAGCTTTGATGGTCTCCAAACCAAATAATTTGAAGTCAAGTTGTGAAAGCATAGTATAGCAACGAGACAATGCATCAGCAATAACATTTTCTTTACCCTTCTTGTGTTTAATGACATAAGGGAAAGTCTCACTGAATTCAACCCATTGAGCATGTCTACGATTCAGTTTAGCTTGACTTTTAATATGTTTCAAAGATTGATGATCAGAATGTATAACAAATTCTTTGGGCCATAAATAATGTTGCCATGTTTCTAAAGTCCGAACAAGAGCATATAATTCTTTATCGTAAGTAGAATAATTCAGACTAGGCCCACTCAATTTTTCAGAAAAGTATGCAACAGGCTTGCCATCTTGTAATAACACACCTCCTAATCCAATTCCACTAGCATCAGATTCAAGCTCAAAAGTCTTATTAAAATCAGGAAGTTGGAGTAAAGGAGCATGTGTCAACTTATCTTTCAATACCTTGAAGGCTTCGTCCTGTGCGGTACCCCAAACAAAAGGCACATCCTTCTTTGTAAGCTCATTGAGAGGTGCAGCAATGGTGCTGAAATCTCTCATAAAACGCCTATAGAATCCAGCGAGGCCAAGAAAACTCCTCACTTGTGTGACCGTTTTGGGATGTGGCCCACTCTCAATAGCTTCAATTTTGGCTTTATCAACTTCAATTCCCTGTGGAGTAACAACATAGCCAAGAAAAGATACTCGGTTGGTGCAAAAGGTGCACTTCCCAAGGTGACCAAACAAATATGCATCACGTAGAGCAATAAAAACAACACGTAGATGTTCCAAATGTTCTTCCAAAGATTTGCTATAAATCAGTATATCATCAAAATAGACTACCACAAACCGTCCAATCATGAAAGTACTAGGTGCATTAGTTAACCCAAAAGGCATGACTAACCACTAATATAAACCAAACTTAGTTTTAAATGCTGTTTTCCATTCATCTCTCAATTTCATACGAATTTGATGGTATCCACTACGCAAATCAACTTTAGAAAATATTGTAGAGCCGCTCAATTCATCAAGCATATCATCTAGCCTAGGAATAGGATGAGAATAATGATTAGTAATATTATTAATGCCTCTACAATCAACACACATACGCGACGTACCATCCTTTTTTGGCACTAGTATAATAGGAACAACACAAGGACTAAGAGATTCGCTTATATAACCGTTATCGAGCAGCTCTTGTACTTACGCATAATCTCCTTTGTCTCCTTTGAATTGGTACGGTATGGTGCATGGTTGGGTAGTGATGCATTGAGAATTAAGTCAATCTGATGCTCAATCCCTCGAATAGGTGGTAGTCCCGGTGGCACGTCTTGTGGAAAGACGTCAACAAACTCCTGCAAAATGTTAGTGACAGTAGGAGGCAAAGAGGAAGGCACGTCCTCGAATGAAAATATTGCCTCTTTGCACACAAAAGCATAGAAAAAAGATTTGCTGAAATCTAGCTCATCAATATCAGATTTGGTGGCAAGTAAACATGCAATTTTCAATTTAATTTCAGAAGCAACAATAGACGGTTTATTTGCTGAAATTAAGCAAAGTCAGGAATCTCGTCCACAACAACAGAAAGGATACAATCAGGGGGCGCAAATCGCCAAACCTGGGAAATACCATCACCTACCGCTACCTTAGCCAGGGTATGAGCAGCACGGCTGGCTGATCTTCTTCGCCATGTTATCTTGCACCCCGTCCAGTCCCGCATGAGTACTTTGATATCTTCAACAATAGGACCAGCTACCGACAGGTTTAGAGGATCAGAATTGACCATGGACACCGCTTCACAACAATCCATCTCCACGTGAACTCTTGTAATCCCCAGCTCTCTGCAGAAGTTCAGAGCTGATCGACAGGCCAGCAGTTAAGCGATCTCCGGCTTCTGACAGTTAGGGAATAGCTGGGCCAGTGCCCCTTGAAACACGCCTTCATGATCTCTGACCACCACCCCGCCGCCTCCATTACCAGTGCCAGCAGAAATTGCGCCATCTACATTGGCCTTGTACCAGTCGACCTCCGGCACCTGCCACTGTTCCGGTGGGGGTCTGGCTTTAACACTAGCCTTCTTCGTCACCACCTCTGCCCATTCATCCATCAGCCGCGACACCAAACTAGCAACTTCAACCGGGTTATTGATCCGTACCCCGTCACGAGCTTCATTCCTTGCGAGCCAAAGCCCGTAAAGCCCCTGCATGATCATCACCTTTTCTTCCTCGTGAGCATTGCCCATCCATTCTAGAGCCACTTGCCAACTTCATGGTTAGAAGCAACACCTACAGGAGGAACCGGAGCATGAACACATCGCCTGTCCGACAGCTCAGCCCAGAATTGCATCGAGTGATGGCAGCTCCAAAACCGGTGGAGTAATGTTTCCTCCCGACCGCATGCAGTACAGAAGATACCAGGCTTAATCCGACGCCGTAGAAGTTCTGACCCAGTGGCCAGTCCATTGCGCATCAGCCTCCAACTGTGAATCTTTACCTTGTTTGGAACGTGAGTGCCCCACAAGGAGAACCAGCTCCTGTGGGCAGAAACCGAAGAGGACGACCCTAGGCTCCCTGTCCGAGCCCTTTTCAGGCTCATCGACAGGTGATAGGCAGACCGGACAGAGTAAACTCCATCCTTGGTGTAATTCCATGCCAAATAATCATCCACCCCCTGTCCACCAACTGGGATCTGCTTAATATCCACGGCATCGCTCGGAGAAAACATCTCGTCTACCTTGGTCTCATTCCACCCATCCCCATCATGAGACAGTAGGTCAGCAACATGGGTAGTCCCCTGAATATAAGATTGGCCCATTGGTCGAAGGCTGCTACTACGAGGGATCCAGTTGTCGTGGTGTATAAGAACTTTTGCTCCGTCCCTGATTCTCCAAATCGCTCCCTCCCGTAGTAGGTCACGACCAAAAAGTATGTTGTGAAAGGTGAAGGACCCATTCGATGGGCAAGTGGCACTCATGATCGTCGAGTCTTCGAAGTATCTAGCTCGCAGAACCCTAGCACAGAGGGAGTCCGGAAGTTGCATTATCCGCCAGGCTTGCTTACCAAGCAGAGCATGATTGAAGGCTTCATAGTTTCTGAATCCCATGCCTCCCTCTCTCTTCGAGAGGCACATCTTATCCCAGGCTACACTGTACACCTTGTTCTCACCATGAGTTGATCCCCACTAGAAGTTAGAAGAAATAGAGGTCAGGTTCCAGCACATTTTCTCGGAGAGTTGAAAACAGGTCATAGTGAACGTCGGTGTCGCTTGCAGCCCGGATTTTGCTAGAACTGCCCTTGCCGCCTTTGAGTGGCCTTGTCCTTTCCACCCCAACACTTTACCTTTTGAGCACTCTCTGACGTACTTGAAAGTGCCATCTTTGGATCGACCCACCGCAGTCGGTAAGCCAAGATATCTCTCACAGAGCGCCTCAGAGTTAATGCCAATAACACCCTTGAGCATGTTCTTATTGTCCTCTTAGCAACCCTTTCCAAAGAAGATGGACGACTTCTGAAGATTTACCCTCTGCCCTGAAGCATGTTCATACATTTGAAGAATATTCCTTAGTTCCTCCAAGTTACCACGAGATCCCTCAAGGAAGACGATGCTGTCATTGGCAAATAACAAATGAGTTACATGGGGGAGTCACATGGGGGCCAGTGACTCCAAATAAAACCCCGCTGATTCGTTTTTCCCATTGGGCTCTCTTGAGCAAGGCACTAAAGCCCTCAACACAATGCAAAAACAAGTACGGGGAGAGTGGATCCCCCTGCCTGAGCCCCCGGGATGGCAAGAACATCTCTAACATTCCCCAGTTGAGCTTAACGGAGAATCTGGTAGACCGAACACAACGCATAACCATATCAATCCAAGCCTGAGCAAAGCCAAGCAGATGCATGACCTGCTCCAGGAAAGCCCATTCAACACGGTCGTACGCCTTCATCATATCGAGTTTAACAGCACACAGGGCCTTCTTCCTCTAGCGTTTACGGATAGCATGCACACATTCGTATGCCACCAACACATTATCAGTTATTAGCCTCCCCGGTACGAAGGCACTTTGCTCCTCTGAGATCATCACCGGGAGAAAGCACTTGAGTCTATTTGCCAGAACTTTGGCCGCCACCTTATAGAGAACATTGCAAAGGCTAATAGGACGGAACTGTGTTAGCAGCTCCGGAGCGGCGACCTTCGGTATCATGACCAGGACAGTATCATTGAAGGATACCGGGGTCTCTCCTCCGCCAAGAAAATCCCGCACAGCCGCGCACACGTCCTGCTTCAGAAAAGACCAGTGTCTCTGGTAGAAAAGCACGGGCAGGCCGTCTGGCCCCGGGGCCTTCGTCGCGCCCATTTGAAGCAAGGCCTGTTCAACTTCCTCACCGGAGATAGCCGCAGTCAGATTTCCATTCATGTCGCTAGTAACCACCTCATCCATAAGCTCAAGCACACAGTCAGCCCCAGCTGAGCCCTCCGAAGAGAAAAGATCAGCATAAAATGATGCCGCCATGGATCGTATCTCCTCGTTAGTGGTACACTTTCTACCATCAGCTCGCGGTAGAGCTCGGACCATATTCTTTCGCCTCTGATGACTTGCCCTGTTATGGAAACATCTTGTGTTTTGGTCCCCCTCTTTGAGCCAACCAATCCTTGATCTTTGTTCGTACATAATTTCATCCCGCTCGTAAAGTTCGCATAGCTGAACCTCCAAGTCCTGAACCTCCAGTGAGACCCCGGGCAGAAGCGCATGTTGCCGCGCTTGCTCAAGCTCAAGTTTCAGCTTCTTGATCTGACACCGCACGGAGCCAAAAATTGTCGGGCCCCAATGTTGCATGTCCTGCGTTACCAACTTAAGTTTCTCACATAAACTCACGGCGCCGAGACCATTAGCCGCCACCTGATTCCAAGCATCCGCCACCATAGGATCATGGCCATCGTGTTTGGTCCACATCTCCTCAAACATAAAGCGTCGAGGTCCAGTCTGATCAGCATGGGAAGCCGTCTCCCTTGCCTTGACGACAATAGCATGGTGATCAGATTCTTCAGTAATGACATGTTCAACCGAAGAGTGTGGGTAGAGCCCAAGGAAACCGTCGTTGCTAACCGCACTGTCCAACCTGACCTGTATGTTGTCGGCTCCGTCCCTTCTGTTGTCCCATGTAAATGGGTACCCAAAAAATCCCATGTCAGCTAGCCCACAATCAGCCAAGCATTCCCTAAATTTGTCCATTTGCGCAAAGCTTCAAAGGTTACCCCCATGTTGCTCCGTCTGTAGCAGAACTTCATTAAAGTCACCCAAGACAATCCAGTAGCAAAACTTCATTAAAGGCCTTCTGAGGTACCTAAGTGCTTCCCATGACTTAGCTCTAAGCTCCGTTCTTGGCTCGCCGTAGAATCCAGTGGTCCTACAAGCCTTTCCTTCGAATACAACCGCGTCATCAACAAAGTATTGACACCAAGGACGCACCGTCACTACGACACTGTCTCTCCACCATAGTGCCATGCCGCCACTCTTGCCCTTGCAATCAACAGCCACCCCTTCCTTAAAACCAAGGCTCCACTTTAGCTTCTCCATAGCCCTAGCCGTCTTCTTTGTCTCACTCAAACACACCACCGCTGGGTTGTGGGACCGTATCAGGTCTTTGAGTTCGCCAACTGTCGAGTCCAACCCCAATCCTCGACAGTTCCAGGCCAGAAGATTCATTTCCCCCGGCAGCCCCGCCCCACGGGTTCCGTCAATTCATCATCCTTCTCGCCGATGCGGTCAAACACGGAAGACGTCTTGCGCTTTGTATCACGAATGAACACATCGCCTGCTCCGTGCCTACCATTGTCCCCCTTGGCCACCCACATTTGCTTGGGCCTCCTTTTCTTACTCTCCTCCTCCACCCTCTCATGAATAGAACCACCATGTCTAGAGTCCATCTCCATCCTGGGCTTCCTCATGTAGTGCCCATTGCGTCTCCTCCTCTCCCCATGCATATAGGATCCCCCATGCAAAGCGGGTAGACCCATTCTACTATTATCATACGATTGGCCACCCGTGTGCCTCTCCTCGTACGTCTCAGAGGCCAGCTCATATAGCTGGCCCTTGCCCCTCCTTTCATAATTTGACTCCCGTCCTGCATCTCGGGGCCGAAAGCTGTTCTGCTCCATCAGTTTCTCTCTCATCTCTCTCTCTCTCTCTCTCCTTTCTGAGCTCTATCCCTCGACGCAGATCGCCCTGCTGTGCATAGGCGTGCCGCTCCTCTCCTGATCTCTGGTCACCGTGTCGGTGTACTAAAGTAGGGGTACCTTAGTATCCCGAACTTGTGCACGGGCAGACGCAGCGTCCCACGGCAAGGCTTGCCGGGTGTCCGCCAAGATCCTCCGTAGTTCCTATTGATGCCATTCAAGAACAAAGTGTTTTAACTAAGAAGACAAGACTCCGGCAAGAGGAGCTTGCCGGGAAGGACAAGGCCCCGGCAAGAGGAGCTTGCCGGGAAGGCCAACCAAGGCACTTCAAAGAACTTGCCGCGACACGCCGCGCGTCCCGGCAAGACCCGACGAGCGGCAAGCTTTCGGGTGCGACAACACAACGACCGCGGCAAGGCGCTTGCTGCGGTGAAGCCACCACTCTGCACCCATGCTCCAGCGCATCCGTCGACATGTCGCCGCTGGATCGTTCCAGGCGCATGTGGCGGGAAGCTGTGCAGCCAAGCGGTGCGAGGTGGCAAGTGGGGATGACGAGAAGGCCATCGTGGCAAGCAGTGGCGCCCCTAACGGTCGCTTTTTCTACACTGTTTAGGCGACACGGACGGGCATTAAATGCTCTTGTCCCCTGCCATCAGAGTTAGGTAGGGTGCACTGTAGATAGTAGTTGTACCAACCACCCTTTTTACATTTGTACCCTTGACTGCGTTGCCACCTGTCGGTGACCCCTTTAGCCTATAAAAGGAGGCCCATGCGCAACGTAGAAGGGGTTCGACTCATTGGAAACTACTCCACTCTCACGCTCTCAAGCAAGAACAGAATACAATCACAAAGCAGCAGTAGGAGTATTATCTCTCCGGAGAGCTCCGAAGCTGGGTAAAAATTCCTCGCGTGCTTCGCCTCGATCCGCTCTTCGTGCGCCCTCCGCTCCCTGCCGGACCGAAAGGGGCCCTGCCCCATAGGTGCTCGTTTCCCATGACATCTTTGGCGCGCCAGGTAGGGGGCGTCGAGGTTGTGTGAACCCGATCCGGCGTTCACGCGAACCAGTTCATCATCATCTTCGTCGACATGCCACCGAAGAAGAAGGCTTCGGAGGTGGCTGCTCCGGCCGCGTCGATCCCACCGCCACCGGAGCGAACGGGCGGTGGGGTATACGCCGGCGGAGGAGCGGGCGCCGACGAGGGAGCTCACGTCATTACCAGATCCAAGGACAAGGCCCCGCAAACTTCGGCGTCCGTACACGCACCGCGCCCATCTCAGGAGGCGCGGGATCGACAGCGTCATGGTGCTCGCAGCACCGTACTCGCATTAGAACAAGGCCAAGCTGGTGGATCTCGAGGCGTTCAAGACCAGCATGCACACCAGCATGCTGGCACGAGTGAAGTGCGGTCGCCTGGACGGGGTACTACTCCTTCCAACCCAGTTGGAAGTCCGAGCATATCCCGCTCCTCGCGCCGTTCACCGCCGCCGCCGAAGACTCCAAAAGAAGCGTTGGCCCGAGCTCAACTGCTTCTAGATTACCCTCCAGCGCAGACAAGATCGACGACTGGAGGGCCACTATACAGAGCCTCATCGGCTTCGCCAACGGCGACACTCCACGGCAGCCAGCTACATCGAAGCCGCGGCAAGACGTCCAGATGCGAGCCGATGGTGATAAGACCGGTGGAGGTGCAACCACCGCGCACTCCCCGCCCCGAAGGCCAAGATCGCCGACTCGCCGGATCAACCACGACACCGACTCCACAGCATCATCAGATCCACGAGCTCGTCGCGATCAACGCCAAGTTCTTCAAGAACGACAACACAAAGACGCTCGCACCCGCATCGAGCGTCGGAGAGAAGCGCGGCGTCAATCAGACCAGCGCGCTGGGCCCGCTGTTGACATGCATGCGCCAGGGGAACCAGGCGACTTGCCATAGGCGGTAGGTTGCCCTGTGTTTACTCGTGAGCTGCGGCAAGTCCAGTGGCCCAGTACCAAGAACTTCAAGCCAGATGTACCGGAGAAGTATGATGGCAGGTTGCATCCGTCGGAGTTCCTCAGCATCTGCACCATTGCGGTGCAAGCTGCCGGGGGGCGCGACGAGAAGATCCTTGCCAACTACTTCCCACTAGTGCTCAAGCCTAACGTCAGATCCTGGCTCATGCACTTGCTGGACAACTCCATCTCCTCATGGGCAGATCTGTGCCATCAGTTTGTCGTCGCCTTCACAGGCGGCCACAAGCCTCATGGCCAGGAAAGCGATCTTCATCTGCTCGCCCAGAAGGAAGGAGAGTCCCTGCGCAAGTATATTCAGAGATTCAGCCAAGTGCAGCGCAACATCCCAGATGTCCACCCCGCCGCGGTTATTAGCGCATTCCATCAGAACGTGCGTAACCGCAGGATGTGGGAAGAGATGGTGATGTGCAAGATAAGGGACGTTAGTGAGCTATACGCCCTGGCCGACAGATGTGCACGTGCTGAGGAAGGGAGGAAAATCCCCGGAGAGAACACAGGAGCAGGGGGGTCTGACAGTGAGGATGCCGCCCCGGCAAAGAAAAACCGGCGGCGGAACAACAGAAGAAGGAAAGGCAAAGATGTGGTAGCTATCGAGCAGTCCGGCAACGGAGGTGGCGCCAAGGAAGCAGAACCTGTGGCGGCCGCCGACAAGCAGGGTAGCTCCGACAAGCCGTACTGCAAGATCCACCGTACCGAGGGCCAGGATCTCCAAAGTTGCAAGAATGTTGAACAGCTTTTCAAGCTACAGAAAGCTGAGTACGAGCGAAGCGACAAGGAGAAGGCCCAGGAGGGTACTGGCAGATCCGGCAAGAAGCGTCCCGGCAGGGGAGGGTGCCGCGGCAAGGCCAAGCAGCGGCAAGGAGACAGGCCTCCCCGCGGCCGCGACAAGGATGAAGATGAAGGCAATGACGAAGACATGGAGGATGATGAGGCCGACGAGCAGGAGTTTCAGAAGGCAACAGAGGTTCTGTGCGTTGACGGCGGTGCTTCCCTGCATACTTCGCACCGCCAGCTCAAACAATGGGTGCGGGAATTGAATGCAGCAGAACCACCAGTTGAGTCACGCAAGCCTCTGAAGTGGTCCAGCACGCCCATCATCTTTGATATTGAGGATCACCCTGATCGCATAACTGCGAGCGGGTGCTTGCCGATGTAGGTTTCACCAACTATCCGCAACCTCAAGGTCACAAAGATGCTGGTTGACGGCGGGGCCGGCTTGAATCTGATCTCCTCAGCGGTATTCAAGAAGCTCCAGATCCCCGACAGCGAGCTCGAAGAGACTGGTACTTTCCAAGGAATCAATCCGGGAAGGAGCAAGCCGAAGGGGAAGATCATGTTGCCAGTGACATTTGGCAGCGAGCTGAATTTCAGGAAGGAGAAGAGTTACCTTTGACGTTGCTGATTTCCCATTGCCTTACAATGGGATACTCGGCCGTCCAGCGCTCGCCAAGTTCATGGCAGCATCTCATTATGCATACAGCATGCTCAAGATGCCTGGTCCAATAAGTGTCATCTCTGTCCCTAGTGACAAGAAGGATGCCCTTATCTGTACCGATAAGATCTACCGGGAAGCAGCAGCCGCAGCCGAACGTAAACCACTTGCCGCTAAAGCTCCCGGGGGGAAGAAGAAGACCAAGTCCGGCAAGAGCTCTGATGCCCACTCCGGCAAGCGCACCTCTTCGGAGTGCTGCACTACCATCGAGGACGCACCATCGGGCTCCACCGGCAAGTGTAAGAAGGCGAAGATAGCTCCGCCAGAGACCAAGAAAGTGGCCGCCAAGGAGGACGGCACTGGTGGTACCTTCACCATCAGTGCCACGCTTGATCCTAAATAGGAAAGCGCGCTCGTTGCTTTCCTGCGGGCGAATGTCGATGTGTTTGCATGGCAACCATCTGACATCCCCGGTGTTCCCAGGAAAGTAATTGAGCACCACCTTGCCGTCTGTCCCCACGTGCGGCCTGTCAAGCAGAAAGTTAGGAAGCAAGCAGTGGAGCGCCAAGAATTCATTGCTGAAGAGATCAAGAAGTTGGAAGCAGCAGGCCTGGTCAGAGGAGTGCTCCATCCAACATGGCTGGCCAATCCTGTAGTCGTGCGCAAGGCGAATGGAAAATGGAGGCTTTGTATTGACTTCACTGATGTTAATAAAGCTTGTCCCAAAGATCCATTTCCCTTGCCGCGCATTGACCAGATTGTCGACTCCACGGCAGGATGTGATTTGCTTTCATTTCTTGATGCATATTCAGGATACCATCAGATTTTTATGGCAGAAGAGGATGAGGAGAAGACCGCATTCATTACTCCATGTGGCACATACTACTTTCTACGGATGCCTTTCGGACTAAAGAATGCTGGTTCAACATTTGCAAGGATAGTTCACGAAGCTTTTGAGCCACAGTTGCACAGAAATGTAGAAGCCTACATGGATGACATATTGGTCAAGAGCAAAGACAGAGCAATTCTGATCCAAGATTTGGACGAGACCTTTGCAAATTTGCGCAAAATCAATCTCAAACTCAACCCCGAGAAGTGCGTGTTTGGAGTCCCTTCCGGCAAGCTTCTCGGGTTCTTTGTGTCTCAGCGGGGGATTGAAGCTAATCCCGACAAGATCAAGGCTATTGAGCAGATCAAAGCACCGAAGCGCGTCAAGGATGTGCGAAGGCTTGCCGGCTACGTGGCTGCTCTCAGCAGGTTCATCTCTAAGTCTGCTGAATGCGCCCTGCCATTTTTCAAAATTTTGAAAAAGGCAGGTCCAATGAAATGGACTCCAGAAGCGGAGGCTGCGCTGCAGGACTTGAAGAGATACCTGTCCTCTACTCCAATACTTGTTGCACCTAAACCACAAGAGAAGTTGCTGCTATATCTAGCGGCAACCAATCAAGTGGTTAGTGCTGCGTTAGTAGCGGAAAGGGAGGCAGATGATGAGCCAGCGGCCACGGCAAGTACATCCAGCGACAAGCAGGGGGCTTCCCCGACAAGCTCTGGTCCCGACAAGGATGAATCTGTACAGCCACAAGAGGAGAAGCAGAAGAAAATGGTGCAGCGCCCAGTTTACTTTGTCAGTTCCCTTCTGCAGAGGGCCGGATCAAGGTACTCTGGTGTGCAGAAGTTGCTTTTCGGCCTTCTCATGGCCTCGAGAAAGCTGCACCATTACTTTCAAGCACATGAGATTACAGTTGTCACTCGCTTTCCGTTGAAGAGGATATTGCAGAATCCAGAGGCAACAGGCAAGATTGTCGAGTGGGCACTGGAGTTGTCAAGCTTTGGCCTCAAGTTTGAAAGTACTTCAACTATCCAGAGCCGAGCATTGGCAGAATTTATAGCAGAATGGACGCCAACACCTGATGAAGAAACTCCAGAGACGAGCATCCCCGTCAAGGAAGCAAGCAAAGAATGGATCATGTACTTTGATGGTGCCTTCTCGCTGCAATGCGCCGGTGCGGGCGTGCTACTTGTCGCACCCACCAGAGAGCACCTCAAGTACGTCATCCAGATGCACTTTCCCAAGGAGCAAGTGACAAACAATACTGCAGAGTATGAAGGCTTGCTTGCCGGACTTAGGATCGCGGCAGACCTTGGGATCAAGAAGCTTATTGTCAGGGGTGACTCGCAGCTTGTCGTCCGCCAAGTAAACAAAGATTATCAGAGTTCGTTGATGGAAGCTTACATTGATGAAGTGAGAAAGTTGGAAGAGCATTTTGACGGCCTGCAGATGGAACATGTTCCAAGAGCCCAGAACGATGTTGCCGATGGCCTGTCAAAATGCGCTGCATTAAAGTTACCTGTGGAACTAGGGATCTTTGTGCTCAGGCTGACTCAACCATCCGTGATACCATCAACTGGACAGAGTAAGAAGAGGAAGTTGATTTCCTGTGACTACTTTCCGGCTGAGCTCCCCGAAGCCGCCACCAAGAAGGTCCCCAAGATCAATACCAAGAGTGCTGAGGAGCAGTCTGCTCCGACAAGCCCTAAGGTTTGTTTCGTTGAAGCAGACGCTCCCGACAAGTTTTGCTCCGGCAAACTTGCCGGGGGACATCAAGCTCCGGCTGAACCGCAGGTTCTTGCCGTAGAAGCAGATGTTCCCACAGCAGCATTCATGCCTTTAGTCCTTGTTGTTGAGCCGCAAGCTCCAGCATGGGCACAGCAGATTGTCCGTTTCCTTCAAACAGGAGAACTTCCCGAAGAGCAAGAAGAAGCGGAAAGAGTAGCCCGACAATCAAGTATGTACCAGTTTGTCGACGACATACTGTACAGAAGGAGATTCAACGGAGTGAAATTGAAGTGCATTCCCCGGGAAGATGGACAGAAGCTGTTGGCGGAGATACATGGAGGCATATGTGGTCATCACATTGGCGCAAGAGCACTTGCCGGCAAAGCTTTCCGGCAAGGTTTCTTTTGGCCAACAGCCCTCCAGGATGCAACTGCACAACTAACCAGGTGTGAAGCATGCCAGTTCCACTCCAAGCAGATACATCAGCCAGCTCAAGCTCTCCAGACGATCCCTTTATCCTGGCCATTTTCGGTCTAGGGGCTCGACATCCTCGGCCCCTTTTCCCGAGCTGTCGGGGGCTTTGAGTACTTGTACGTGGCAATCGACAAGTTCACAAAGTGGCCGGAAGTGGAAGCAGTGAGGAAGGTGACAGCACAGTCAGCAGTCAAGTTCTTCAGGTCGATTGTTTGCCGTTTCGGAGTCCCTAACAGGATCATCACCGACAATGGCACACAATTCACGAGCCGCACCTTCATCCAGTACGTCCAAGATCTTGGCGCCAAGGTCTGCTTCGCTTCTGTTGCTCACCCGAGAAGCAACGGTCAAGCGGAGAGGGCAAATGCTGAAGTGCTGCGCGGGCTCAAGACAAGAACTTTTGACAGGCTGCACAAGTGCGGAAGAAATTGGATCGAGGAGCTGCCAGTGGTTCTTTGGTCGATCAGGACGACGCCAAATCGAGCCACTGGCCAGACACCTTTTGCTCTAGTCTATGGAGCAGAGGCAGTTCTCCCCACGGAACTCGTATACGGATCGCCTCGAGTGCTCGCTTATGATGAGCTTGAGCAAGAGCAGCTGCGGCAAGATGACGCGCTGCTCCTCAAGGAAGATCGTCTTCAGGCTGCTGTACGAGCTGCTCGATATCAGCAAGCTTTGCGCCGCTACCATAGCCGCAAAGTCAATGCCAGAAGTCTCGAGGAAGGCGACCTTGTTCTTCGGCACGTTCAATCCGCCAAGAATTCCAACAAGTTGATGCTGAAGTGGGAAGGCCCTTATCGGGTGAAGCGAGTCACTAGGCCTGGCGCTGTCCGCCTTGAGACCGAAGATGGCTTTCCGGTGAGCAACTCCTGGAACATTGAGCATCTTCGTAAGTTTTACCCATAAGGCGCGGTTGCCGGAACTTGTTCCGGCAACCACCTTTTGTACAAGCCTTGCCGCTGTCGCATGTAACCCTTTGTACAAAGCTGGGCGCAGATCCCATGCATAAATAAAGCTCATGTGCTTCGCACATCTTGTCAAATTTCATGCTCTTTTCTTTTTTGCATGTATTATTTGACACTTTGTGCAGCACTTGCCCCCGGTAAGCAATAACGAGCCTTAAGGCTCCATATCTTTATTTTCTCTTCTTTCTTTTTCTCAAAAAGAAGGTTCCTTCGCCCACAAGTTCACCGGGGGGGGAGGAGAAGATAATGGTGTGGACCAGGCGTCGTTCAAAGGAATATAGCCTTGCCGGGACACAGACGACAGAAAAGCTAAGTTGTCAAAGTTTGAGCACAATCGGTTTTAAAATTTCTTAAGTTATCTTCCTTGAACGACCGTGCTTTGTATGGAAAACCTGTGCGCGGAGGAACCAACTCGTGGCTAGTTGCGCCCTTACTTAGTTTCGAGTCCGCTCAACAACTTAAGTGTGCTGTGACTAGTTGTGGCAAGGTTTCTTGCCGGGAGCAGCACCGCCGGCAGGCTGCTGATGTTCCGCACTCTGCGCTCGCGGCAAGGGTGCCTGCGCCGGCAAGTTCCCTGAAAGCGTAGGGCGAAAACATACAAAGGAAGGAATCAAGTAAAAGGAAATAACATAGCAAATACTGCCCAAGATGAAGTTATATTACAAAGGTAACTTATCGTGGCACTGACTAAATTGTTCTCATAATATAAATGGCAGCGGCAAGGAAAGGAGAAAACGGGCGGCCTAATCCACGCGTTCGCCGTCGATCCTCCTGACTTCATTCACCTTGTCCACAATGGGTGCGACAAGGGCCTTGAGCTCTTCAAGATCAGCACCTGCCGGCAGCTTCTTGAGGACGTTGGTGAGGTTGAGGCCCGGATTGCGGAAGAGCACCTTCACCAGCACCTTCTCCAAGACTCTAGCACAGATAGCGCGCGACTCGTCAGCCAGCTGCCTTGGGATCCTTTCCCGGAGTTGCTGGAGAGCCGTCGCCATGCCCTTGAAGAACAGAGTGAGCTTGGCGCTGGGCTGGAGGTTTTCGTCGGAGGAGTACCCGAAGCCCTCTAGTTCCAGCTGCGCCAGCTCCTCGTCGATGACTGTGGCAATGTTGACGAGGCCCTCCGTCCAGAGCTCCACAGTAGCCCTGAAGGTGTTCTGGGTTTCGGCGGCCCTCGTCAGCAGCGCCTCATTGGCCTTGATCTCCTGCTTCAAGTCCTCCTCCCGCTTCTTAGCGCCGTCCAGCGTC
The DNA here is from genome assembly GCA_963921465.1 of Triticum timopheevii. Classification (NCBI taxonomy): domain Eukaryota; kingdom Viridiplantae; phylum Streptophyta; class Magnoliopsida; order Poales; family Poaceae; genus Triticum; species Triticum timopheevii. Next base: position 119,610,396 of record OY997262.1, read on the forward strand.
TCCGTCAGCGTGGCCAACTTCAGCTCGAGATCGGCATTGGCGTCCTTGGTGGCGTTCAGCTCCCTGCCCTTCTCAGAGAGACGACCCTGCAGCTCACCATGGGCAAGGGTGTCCTTCTCACGCTCGCGCTGGAGCGCGGCAAGCTCTTCATTCTTTGTCTTGAGGGTGGCTTCTAGCTCCGTCACCCTCACCTCCAGCTCCTTCTTGGCGGCCTCGGCAGCTGCAGCAGCATCCTTCGCTTCCTTGAGGGCTCCGCCAAGTGTCTCCTCGCGCGCGGCAAGCTCCTCCTCATGGCTGTCCAAGTTAACCTTCTTCTGCGTCAGCTCGCCTTCTCGCACGGACATCTCCTCGGCGGCGATCCATTGCTGCTCTTCGGCTTCGGCCTTCTCGAGGAGAAAGGCCTTCCGTGCCTCAACGAGCTGCGCCATTTCCTCTGCAATAGATCGGAGGGCCTCTTGGTTGCGGCTCTGGAGCTCCTCCGCATGCTTCTCTATGTCCACTCCCGCCTGCGCGACAAGCGCTTCCCAGGATTCTAGTTTCGCTTGGCGAGCGCGGTAGAGTGACACCAACTTCCGGAGCAGCTGCTCCTCCTCAGACTCGTCGCTGCTGCTGCTTGGCGCATCCACCACTGTCAGCCCAGCGGAGGCGAGCACTTCCCCGTCAAATGCCTCTCCTTCAACCGGCGCCCTGGAGCTCGACGCCCAGGGAAGCTTGATGAAGACACCCTCGCCGGCCTTCAAGTAGGCGCCGGGCTGGGGCTCTTCGGAGCCCGACGGCGCATCAGCGGCGGAGGGGTCGGCGGTCGGTGTAGCACCTTGTGCTCCTGCGCCCTCAGGGTCGTCAGTGCGATCACCGGACCACTCACCAGCTCTTGCGCCAGCAGCCTTAGCGGCCTCTTCGCCGACGGGATCATCAGCGCCGGCCTCTTCCTCAGTAGCAGCGGCATCATCAGTATTGCCGCGCACATTCTCCTCGCCGGTGGCCTCATTCTCCATCGGTTCAGTGGAGGGGGGATCTGACGATAGGAAGAGGGAGAAACAGTCAAGCAAATATCCAAAAAAGAAGATCAGAAGAAAAAGAATCCAAGGGAAGTTTCAAGCAAGGGAAATTACCAGTGCTGGGATCCACGGTCATGGGCTCCACCACCGGAGGGTTGCTGGTGCTGCCCCTTGCCGGAGACTCCTCCCTTGCCGGGGACCTTTCCCTTGCCGGAGAGCGCTCCCTTGCCGGAGAGTCACCCCTTGGCGGCGTAGTCGAAGCAGATAGCACCTCAGGGGCAGCTTCTGGTTGTTCCTGGTGAGCCTGTTCTGCTCCTACACAAGCAAACCAATAAACAAGATATCAGCAAGGGAAGAGCACCCATGCGCGCCCCACAACAGGAAGCGAACAAATACTTACGCTGGGGGCTGCGCTGGGGGCTCCTTCGGGGAGAGATTGCCGGGTCCGACAAGGTGGTCTCGGATGCGTCCTCTGTTGCCACAGCAGGATCGTCCTCGATGACAACCACGGGGACCTTGGCCCTCTTCCCCGCCCTCTGGGCCAGAGTCCTGGAAGGGAACAAGGTTCAGAGGAAAGCAGATCAGAAACAAGACAAGAAACAACAAGAATTGAAGAACCATAGGTACAACAAAAAGAAAAGACTTACTCGTCCTCCTCTTCTTCCTCCTCGTCGGAGCTGAGCGCGGAGAGATCAAAGTCCGGCACCCTTTCAGCGCGACGAGGCGGAGGAGTAGGCTCCCTTGGACGCTTGGCGGGAGCTGTGGCAGGATCGGAAGCGGCGGCTCGAGAAGACCCCGCCCCAGTTGCCGGTGCGGCGTGAGATGCTCCCGTGGCAACGGTGCTTGGCGCGGTGGAGCGTGTCCCGTGGCGCGACGGCTGTTGGCCCGTCTGCCGCCCTGCTGTGTCTCCGGTCCTGCGGAGGCGCCTTCTTGGTTGAGCTGGGGGCTGCACTGAGGGCCCCGTCTGCGGCAAGTTACTTGAAGACGGCTGGCCACTTGCGCCCCCGGCAGGCTCGCTCGCTTCAGCTTCGGGCTCTCCCTTGCCAACGACCTCTCCGCCAAGATCCTCTCGGTCGGCAAGGCTTGCCGCCTCAGCTGCCTCTGCCTCCTCCAAAGTAAACCCGAACTCGCCTGCGGCGGCGGCTGCCGCCGCCTCCTCCGCCCTGGTGGCGATGCGCCACATCTCATCATTAGTGGTGTCGCGGGTGAGGAGCCTCTGCTCGTCGGCATGGACCGCCACCTCCACCAAGTCGTCAAAGAATTGCTGCACGACGACGTCAGCGGGCTCCTGCCAAGTTGGGATAATCCCATGCGAGTCGTAGTCCGGCATCATTGTGCGGATGCGGTCGAGCTAGGAGTTATTGCACAACGGGACGATGCCCTGCGGTAGCCTAAACCACTCGGGATGGTTGGGGTCGTGCTTGAACAGCTCCTTCAGCGTCCCATCCAACTCCATGACAGTAAAGTTAAAATTGAGGCCCGGGCGCAGCCTCATGATATCCGCCGGACCCCCGAACAGCCAGCAGGTCTCCCCCTCTCCTGCAGAGGGGCGATGCGGCGGCGAAGAAAATCCGCGCCAACAGCTCCTACAATGAGCCCGGCAAGCCTGAGCCGCAAGATCCGGGTGGCGGCGATCTTCAATCTAGCATCGTTCGCCGCCAGGGCGCTCCAATCGCCGCCGCGCACTACTCGGGTTTGGCGCAAGTTGGTGAATGGCTGCGGGTCCTCATCTACAATCCAACACCGCTCCGCTCTCCACTCCTCCCATTTGCTACGGAGCTCCCCCTCCAGATAGACCTCCTTCATGCCGACCCTCGAGATCCAGGCGATCCCGCCAGCTAAGGGCAACATTTGGGTGGATTTCGACGAAGTTCTCGCAGAGATGTGCGAAAACCGCCATGGTCAGAACGGCGTTGGGGGTGAAGTCAAGGAGATGAAACCAGTAGGTATTCATGATGTCGCAGAAGAAATCGGAAAAGGGCGGGCAGAGCCCGCAATAGAAGAACAATGGAAAGAAGTAGTATCCTTTCGGACACCGCTTCGAAGTAGAAGCTTCGGCGGAGAGTACCTGCATGTGCGGATGCGCCCGCGTCTCTGTCGACCAGAAGAGATAGAACCACTCCCGCAGCTCCTTCGCGGTGAGCTCGGGGGGGGGGGGGGGGGGAGTGCTCGTTCCTTGCGCAGCGCCTCAAGCCGCAGCGCCTCGGCTGACTTCGCACCCTTCCTGGTCTTCGGAGCCATGGCGGAAGCGGTGGGGGAGGGCGAGGGCGACGGTGGCGACGGCGGCGGAGCGCTGCTCTCTTTCGGCTTTGAGAAGCGGAGGGGAGCGGCGGAGATTTCTGAGGAAGCAACTGCAAGTGGCGAAGGTGGGGGAACGGCCCCTGTTTCCCCTACTTATAAAGAGGAGGAGGCGAACGTTACGCCTTTTTCGATTAAAGAATCGCCCACGATCTCTCCCACGACGCCGCGTTTGACGCGTGCCGTTACGGGAGGGCGCGGTGGATACGGAGTTAGATTTGATATGAACCCAGGCCGCGTGTGCCCGTGCCCTGTTCTGGGCCTGGCCAACAGCGCTCGGCACCGTGTGTGGCCCAGGTCCTGGGGCTCCTGTCGGTGTACTGAAGTAGGGGTACCTTAGTATCCCGAACTTCTGCATGGGCAGTGGCAGCGTCCCGCGGCAAGGCTTGCCGGGTGTCCGCCAAGATCCTCCGTAGTTCCTATTGATGCCATTCAAGAACAAAGTGTTTTAACTAAGAAGACAAGACTCCGGCAAGAGGAGCTTGCCGGGAAGGACAAGGCCCCGGCAAGAGGAGCTTGCCGGGAAGGCCAACCAAGGCACTTCAAAGAACTTGCCGCGACGCGCCGCGCGTCCCGGCAAGACCCGACGAGCGGCAAGCTTTCGGGTGCGACAAGACAACGACCGCGGCAAGGCGCTTGCCATGGCGAAGCCACCACTCTGCGCCCATGCTCCAGCGCATCCGTCGACGTGTCGCCGCAGGATCGTTCCAGGCGCACGTGGCGGGAAGGTGTGCAGCCAAGCGGTGCGAGGTGGCAAGTGGGGATGACGAGAAGGCCATCGTGGCAAGCGGTGGCGCCCCTAACGGTCGCTTTTTCTACACTGTTTAGGCGACACGGACGAGCATTAAATGCTCTTGTCCCCTGCCGTCAGAGTTAGGTAGGGTGCACTGTAGATAGCAGTTGTACCAACCACCCTTTTTACATTTGTACCCTTGACTGCGTTGCCACCTGTCGGTGACCCCTTTAGCCTATAAAAGGAGGCCCATGCGCAACGTAGAAGGGGTTCGACTCATTCGAAACTACTCCACTCTCACGCTCTCAAGCAAGAACAGAATACAATCACAAAGCAGCAGTAGGAGTATTATCTCTCCGGAGAGCTCCGAAGCTGGGTAAAAATTCCTCGCGTGCTTCGCCTCGATCCGCTCTTCGTGCGCCCTCCGCTCCCTGCCGGACCAAAAGGGGCCCTGCCCCATAGGTGCTCGTTTCCCACGACACACCGCCGCCAGTGCGGACTGGTGCCGAAGGTTGAAAATCAGCAGATAAATTCCTCCTGGTAGGGATGTCTCTTCCACATGGGAAATCTTTCGTGGCACCACATCCCTCCCCTCCGTGCGTGCTAGCTAAGCTGTTACTGCTGCTAGCCACACCACTTGCTGATCCCTCCATTCCAGGGTTATTTCTCCCCGGCGATGCACGTAGCCACTCCCCCCAATGAACAGAGGTGTCATGAGGTGGTTTGCAAATCCCTCCCACATGCACAAGTCTTCCACAATCAAAACAGAAGTGGGGTATCTTCTCATAGTGAAAGTCATACCACGTCCCTTCAGTGTCCTCCTTGGATTTCTTCAAGTTGAAATAACGTATTAAAGGCTCGAACACCAAGATAGTAGTCCGAACTCGAAGGTTCTGACCCCTTGCAATGCCATCATTGTCAGCATCAATTTTTACAACAGCTCCAAGCCAGTTGCCCAAAGCCCTCCCAAACTTTTCAGTCCTTTTGTCAGGCGGTAGATCACATACCCGCACCCAGATGTCAATCTTATCAAACACCATCTCTGAAGGCCGCACGCCTCCTTCATAATCTTTCATAATCACCATAGGGAAATCAAACTGCCACGGTCCATTGTGAAGCACATGTCTCCAATCGCCCTCCGAGCCAAAGTGGACGACAAAAATATTGGACCCCATATCACGGAACTTCGCTTCCTTGTGTAATCCCCAGGCCCTGGGCATGGTTCTCTCCAGGACAAATTTCTTCATAGGTTTCAAAGAGCATACCTTGCCGAAAGCCAACCATCATGATGCCTTGGGGATGGCTTGATCTGCATCCTCGAACACAAGGCCATCGGCTTCTTTATCCATGAGAGCCATCCCGCCCATCCTTGCTGAGAGGCTAGCCGCCCATCCTATGAAGTATTGATAAAAGTGGGGTTCCATAAGCGGTCTTGGTCTGGTCGTTGGACACAAACGAAGTACACGAAGTTGCAGCGATGGCTAACTTTTAACTAAATAAAACCCAAGTCTAGACGATGCCTTAAGGGCTATATTTATTGGGAAAAGAGAGGGGATTTCGTCCACCCTAGGCAAGGTGGGACTAAAACACCTCCTAAGTCATTTCCCCTACAATATGGACTCTAAAAATAGATTACATGGGTTTGGCCCAAAATAAGGTGGCGCAACACTAATAATAAGAAATGGACGAAATTTATGAGAGGCCATCATGTATATTTCGTCCATCGTCTTGTATGTCATCATGGTGACTTCAAAGCACGGAAATCTCCACTTGAATCTCAGTTCTTGTTCTCTTTGCATGCACCTTCATCTCCGTGCTTGACGATGCTCCAATGTTCATCCTTCTTGTCTGTGCTAGGCCCTTCAATTGCAAGCAACACAAATGTATCTAAGTTAGGCAGCATCATATTCTCATGAACACTAGAAAGATTACCAAGAAACGAAAGTACCTGATAATTTAATTGTCGTATGCGAGCTCTAGCAATTGTTCCAAGATGTAAAACAGTAAGGGATATGGGTGTAACTATGGTAGCCATGTCGTCATCATGATGCTATTGATGAAGAAGAGCTCTGTGCTGGACCGGAAGGTGTACTCCTGGAAGATGGTGGTGGTGGTGCCTGTTTTCTTGTATCTCGGTTGGAATTGGCGGCTGAAGTCAGTGGTGATGCAGTAGGACGTGTGGAAGTAGAAGATGCACGCGATGTCCATGATGAAGGTCGACCTATAGAAAAGTTAGTTTGCGCCAATGTCTATCGATCCTGCACTGCACGTTCAGCTTTACAAGAAAGATGGAATAAAAAAGTGATATTAGTATACTCCTTATACTCTAGAATGGTCTGAATCTGTCTATTTAATCCACCCATAAAACGTGCAAGCATAGCTTCATTCTCCTCAACAATACCACATCTAATCATGCCAGTTTGTAATTCCTGATAATATTCTTCTACATAATTTTTTCCTTGTCATAAATGCTGCAATTTTTGAAGCAATTCACGTTGATAATATGGTGGTACCCAACGAGTACGCATAACAGTTTTCAAAGCAGCCCAAGTAGCTGGAATAGGATATAATCTACAATGTTCGGACCACCATACACATGCAAAACTTGTGAAAGCACAAACAGCAGCAGCAACCCGTCTCTCCTCGGGATATTGTAAACATGTAAAACGTTGTTCAGTTTCTAACTCCCAAGTAAGATATATGTCAGGAACATATCTACCCACAAATGGTGGAATATTCAATTTTAGTTTAGGAATATGGTGCTGATCTCATACCTAAGGTGGTGGTGCACGCCTATGATTGCGATTATTTGCAGGTCGACGACCTGGTGCTGGTGGTTGCACATAGTTCTAATTTTGATCAACCTCATCCTCTTAATCGCCCGCATAATCGTCATCCTCCTCGGCACCAGCAGCAGCAGTAGCAGGAGCCAAAGAAGAAGCAACAGTAGGTGCAGCGGCACTAGAATTTTGACCAGGCTCAATTGGAACGCGCTGTGCTCGTCCAACTTGATTTGGAAGGCGGCGTTGGAGATGTTGGTGTTGTTGTAGTAGAGGTGCGGCAGGTGCAGCCGGCGATGGTTGTGGAAGACGCATGAGCAATTCATTAAACTTGTTATCGAGCTTTGTTCCGAACGTCTTCTCCATGGCCTCTTCAAATCTGTTTAGCACATCTTGCACCTGTCCACTCATCATTTGCTGAAATTTATCATGTAGTTGTTTGTTCGTGATGTTCTCCCAATCAGTCTCATCGGCTTGTGATCCTGCCATGGTTAGCAGCAATAGAAACACACAAGAATATGATCCTACAGACTACTAGGAAGTGGTGGTGTGTCACAAATCCATCAAGCGAATCTCAAATTCTTACTAGTTCTTACCGAGCAGCAGGTGGTGATCGGCAACCGTTGTAGTCAAAACTCTCAAATCCCGGGATAGAGCGATTACCAAGGAGAGTCAAAAGCACGACGTAGGTGTATGTGGAGCTGGGATGGCTTATAATATGGTAGCAAAAAGGGTCAGCAATGATCAATTCAGAGATGCAAAGTTGAATAAATGCTCAACGACGGTACTGTGCTGGTCGTAGGCTAGACTGTGCTAGAGACGCGAGTCTAGAACACTAACAAAATAACAGCGCTGCAAGGAAACAAGGGAAAAGCACACTGTGAATTTTTCTTTTTTTGTACTTTCTTTTTTGCACTCTTTTTTTGTGCTCCCCTTTTTTTTTGCAGAAAATCACTATAATGGCGAGTGTCTCAAAACTCTTCCCAAGTCAAGATAACAGGATGGACAAAAAAATTTTGCGACCAATTTTTTTCGACTGCCCGAACCCAAAAACTGGAAACGGCTCAAAAAAACTTTCTATAACGTCGACTGTCTCAATACGCGTGGAAACGCCTAAAAATAGGATAGCCAGAATTTTTTTTGTCAATTGCGTTTTTGGAAAATTTTGGGCCTAAACGGAGGGTGGTTTCCGGACTCTTCTTTTGGAAACCAACCTCTTCTACGGACGGCAAAAGATTGCTGGAATCCGAAACCTACTCAGACAAGGAAACACAAATCTGGAAACAACTGGATATCGAAAGTAAACCTAATATGTGATGGACTCGGAGTGGTGGTGGTATATGGATACAGATCAGTCGTGGTATATGGATATAGATCGGTGGTGGTATATGGACTCGGATCGGTGGTGGTATATAGACTCGGATCGGTGTTGGCATAGGGACTCGAAGCGGTGGCGGATAAGAGGTGATGGTAGATGGCAGGGGCGATGTCTCTGGTGTAGTGGTGGTATATGGCAGCAGATGATGAATCTGGTGTGGTGGTGGTATATGGCAGCGAATAATGATGGTGCGGCGGCGGCATGAATACCCATGAACAGAACTCGAAACTCTAAAAGACTAGATGCTAAGACCAGCAACTAGACACGACGATGCAACCGCAAATTCAACAAGGCAAAATACTGAAAGACTATGCAATGTCTCAAACTGGTTCAGATATGATGAACTAACCCTAAATTTTTTTGGCTTTTTCGTGGACTGTACGTAAGATAACTGACTCGATCTAAACTACGAAAAACTGTAAAATCTCATCGAGCAACCTGGAAATTTGGTACCACTTGATAGAGGCAAATGTGTCCCATCTTTCGATGAGATGGTGGATATCATTTTGGTGGAAGTCGACTTTGACGATCCGACTACGAATATACAAGGACGTCGTGCCTTAGCAAACACTAAACCATCTCCGAGAGGTTATTGACCACGCCGGAGCACGATCAACCAGACCACGAAGGTCTATTTCCTGCAAGCAAACGAAGAACAAACAAGAAACTAAGATTGCAATCTAGATATTGCGAATATAAGAGGAAAGCTTTATTAATGAAGATGGGGTTCTGTGACGCCTTTGTCTGGTCGTTGAACACAAACGAAGTACGCGAAGTTGTAGCTATGGCGAGCTTTTAATCTAAACAAAACCCGAAGTCTAAACGGTGCCCTAAGGGCTGTATATATGGAGGAAGAGGGGGGGGGGGGATTTCGTGGCCCTTGGGGGAGGGGTCCGAAACCAACCCTATCTCTTGTTTCCCCACACATATGGACTCTAAAAATAGCATATACTTATGTATTTTGAAATGACATGGGCCTGGCCCAAAATTAAGGTGACGCAATACCTAGAATAGCCTCTGGACGAAATTTATGAAGTGACATCTTGTATATTTCGTCCAAAGTTCATGCACCCATTATGGTTCAAAGTCCTAAAATCATCATTTGTAACTCCATTATTGTTCCCCTTGCGCATGCCATCATCTCCATGCTTGGTCTTTCTCCAGTGTTCTTCCCTCTTATCCATGCCAGGCCTTCATTAGTAAGCAAAACAAATGTATAGGCAGCATCATATTCTCACGAACATTAGAATCACTACCAAGAAACGAAAGCACCTGATAATTTAATTGGTGTGCGCGAGCTCTAGTAATTGGTCCATTATATGTAGCAGTAGGGGCTGTGGGTGTAACAATGGTATTGATGTCCTCATCAGTCACACTAGCATGAAGCATGGGAATAGGCGGGTCAACGTCATGCAAGCAATCATTGGTAAGATAGTCCGCTAGTGGGACAAGAGAAGCACCATCACCTATGTTACCTTTGGAGCATTGCTCATGTGTTGTAGGTGAGGTGCGAAGACCAAGTCGTGGTCAACTTCATCTTGATGAAACCATGTGGGGGGTGCATCATCGTCCACCATGGCCATCGTCGTCTCCTCTGGAGGTATGGACTCATCGAGGATAGGCATGTCGTCATGTAGGAGACCTAGCACCAAAGAAGAAAACACACTCGGAGTAGAGGTTGAGTCGTTAGAAATCATAGTGGCCTCACATGCCGTGTCAACTACCTCACTCACTAAGTGTTGTGGCTCACTTACTCCCTCAAGTATGCACTCACTCATATGGTTGGTGGAGTCACTCAAACGGCTCTCAGCCTCACATATGATGTGTGCCAAGCTCTCATTGTGTGGGGCTAGTGAATGTCACACTCATCCCCTCATAGGAAATGCACTCAATGTCATATATGGTGGAGTCACTCATCTCACTCATGGGGTGGTGGCTCTCCTCACATGACAAATGGGGCATCTCGACATATGTGGGTGTCGGAGAGAGATGTAGGTGCAAATGTCTCCATGCTCAACTCCTATCGCCGTGGTCGAAGGGGATGGCCCTTGCTCGACCTTCTTGTCACCGTCTTGGTGTTGCAGGCCCATATGATGTGGCACCTCATAGCTCGTCTCCATGACCGAAAGGAATTTCCCAAGCTCGGTCATCTTCCTTGAGGGGCTTCCGAAGATGGAAGTGTCGCCCTTGCTCGTACGTGGTCGCCTCGTTTTTGAAGATGTCGATGTAGGCGAACTCATGAGAAGTAGGCGAAGATGTCGTACGTCCAAAGCCAAAGATGCCTTGAGAACACTTGGCGAAGATGCCGAAGTGGTTGGTGTAGCCGTAGTTCTGTCTTGGTGGTGCTCGTCTCGCGGTCTTCTCTTTTGCTCATGAAGCTTGGACTTGGCATGAAGTAGGGCTTGTTGGGACTTGTAGGTTTGCACGTCTTGAGCATCTTCATGTTGACGGTGTCGTTGTTGTATTTGAGCTCGTAGTAGATGTCGTTCGTTGTCATCTTGCACATATCGCTTGGAGGTGACTTGCCCTTCATGACGATGTGGATCACGAACTTGTTGGTGGTCTCCATGTAGATGTGGACGTGGACGAATTGCGCTTGCATCGCTTGGGCGCTCTGAAGATGATCGACTTGCTCGCCTCCGCCTTGAAGATGATGAAGGGGAAGTAGACTTGATTAAGGCCTGAATCTTCTCCATCCTTGCATCTTGCTCCTCCTTTTGTGCGGAAAGCTTGTTGTCGATGTAATCCCTTTCTTGCTTCGGAGAGTCGAATGTCGATGGAGAGGTTCTCGATGCACTCTCCTAAGGTATAATGTGCGCCTTGCATTTGTCGTTGTAGATCGAACATGGACGCTTTGGTGATGTAGTGGTTCATGCTGTCATCATTGTCGAAGACCGGAGATGAAATGCCTTCCCTATCCATCACAAGACTCGAGCAAATATGAGTGGAAGAAAGGAGAGAACTATACCAAAATGGATCAATGATCACTCAATGATGTAACAAGGAAATAGCACAATTGGTACCAATCTCGTTGATTTCTCACACCTACACAAGTAAGGCTTATGGTGGAGCTCGGTGAGGATAGTGGAAAAAAATTTGATGGAAAATCTAGCAAGAGCCAATAATGTTGAAAGAGATTCAAAAATTCACAAGCGAAACAAGTAGACCAATAGCAATATGTGGCACACGGAAACATACACATGGATAGATAAATGGGGTCGTGCAACCAAGGAATAAGCACAAAATGTGGAATCCACGGAAAACGCTCGTGTTGCACAACTCAAGAGAGACGCTAGCACGATTGCTCAATAGGCGGATACGACACTTTTGCACAACCTATAAGATGCAAAATGGATAAACTTTCTATCCTAAGTATGCTATGTATGTATGGTTCCCGGTGGTAAACAAGATGATCCAAGATGATCGGATATGACAATCTTATGTGCAATGTGGTATGATGCTATGGCTATTGCTTACAAGCTCTTTGCTTAAAAGCTTATTCTCTTTTTTTGTATGGCCACTTTTGCACAATGCACAAACCAAGATAGCAATTGTGTATATGCGGGAACAATCTTGTGACACAAGGTATGATATGATGATACCAATATGATATGGTATGTATGCAATTGGAGTTATGAATCAGTAATGTGCACAAGTAATGTTGCCGGCAATACTCAAATGGCTAGTCTCGATAGGCAAGTGATGCAAAATGGGCTAGGGGTTATCAATGCAATTGCATGGGGAATATACAATGGTGTCGTCGAGGTTACTGTCCTTGGCGATGATGAGAGGCGGTGTTGCCGAAGTCGACCCATTCCTAGTTAGCCGAAACACCTTAGGAAATGGAAAAACCGCAAACTAAAAATCACCAAAGGCACATGTCAAATGGTGGTAGCGGAAAGAGGTGGTGGATTTGCACTCAGCAATGCGGAAGTGGAGTGATGGGTTATGCTAGTCGGAGTTGAAGTCGCCATCCCTAAGTAGCCGAAACACGTTAGGAGACACAAGCCACAACTCAAACAAGATCAAACAAAATTGGGTTAAGTTGGGTTGGAGAAATGTATAGTGGGCAAGGTTATGTGGGAGTGGTGGTGGTTGATGAAGAAGGAACCATCACTAAGTAGCCAAAACACCTTGGGACACTCGAATCACTACTCAAGAAACTACTAATGCTATGGGGAACAAAATGAGTTAGGTTGCAGAAGTCGGTGGTGGTAATGCGGATGATATGGTGGTAGCCCTAGGCAAATATGCCAAAGTTCCAAATATTTGATGGATTCAAATGATGTTGAAAGTATTTTTGTGGGATGGGGGATGTCAATAGCTTCAAAATGAGCTAAAGAATGTCAAAAACGGACTCCGAATGAATTAGTTATGGTCGAAACAAGAATTCAGCCATGTCAGTGTCAGGGTTAACCGGACATCCGGGAGGAGGTCCAGCTCATCCGGGCTATGTCCGGATGATCCGTGTTTGTCAACTCGGGTACAGGTATTCGGGCGGGTGGGTTATCCGCACGTCCGGGAGAGGGTCCAACTGATCCGGAAGGTGTCCGCATGATCCAGGAGCACTTTTGGATTATCCAGGTAGGTCAAACTACTCGTGATTTTCTCTCAGGGACGAATTTTTGGGTGGAAATTGCATTATTTCGGGGCAAAAATTGCGGACATTTCATGGATGAAAGATGAGGAAACTTGAGGGAAAGCTAGATCCACTTGAAACCAAGCAAATCCATGGATCAAAATCAACAAAACATCATCAAACCAACAAATCACTAAATTTTTTGGGGCTATTTTTGGTGGGGATTTCCGAATTTGGGGAAGAACACAACAATATTAGGCTAGAAAAAGAGGGGTAGGGGCTCCAAATTCGTGATCAACCTTGCTCTGATCCAAGATGATGTAGGGTAGAACCCTAGATGCCCAATCTTTCATGACTAGAGGGGATCCTATGAAGAACACAAAGAACACGAGGCGGAAATCGAGGGGAACACAAGGGAAACACGAGAGAAATCACTCAACCAACAAGAGATGGTCATACATATGCTAGATCCTCGAAACACAAAGAGATACACGATCCGAATCTAACAAGGGACGATACAAGTGGAAGTAGTTCTTCTCCGAGAGGTCTTGAAGGTCTTCCAGTGATGGGGTCTTGAATCCGCTTGGGGGATCTTCTCCGAAGAGGCGCTCGACTCCGATGGAGAAGTAACCAAGTGGATGACAAAGCTCTATCTCAAATATGAGCTATCACAATGCTAAACCCCAAAGGGTGGAGGATGAGGAGTATATATAGGCTAGGGGGCGAATGGGTACATGGGCCTCGGCCCAAGTCACACACGCAGGCGTGGTTCGGATGATCCGAAAGGTGACCCGGATGATCCGGGAGGCCGTCCGGATGATCCGGCTTCGTCGAGCAGGCTTCGGGTGTCTTCTGGCACATTACCCAGATCATCCGGGCGGGGGTCCTGATCATCCTGGCTTGGTCCGGATCGTCCCGCTGGGGATCCGGATGATCCAGGCAAGTCCTTTCTTGCTCCATTTTTCTTCTTCCTTCTCCTCTTCCATGCTTAGCCTTAGTCCTTGGATTCTCCATGGTCATCTCGGTTGTACCTAAGTATATGCAAGGTCCATTCATGAGGTAGTAGCCATGTCTCACATGTGGAAAGTGACGGTTCGAAGAGGAGTGAATTCACCTTGTGTCCAATGGCGTATGTTTGAGGTCTCATCATATGTCCTCTTGGGGCTTGGAGAGTAGTTGTAGTGTACATGGGGATGAACGTGGGATGCTCTGCATCACTAGGTGATGTGGAGCATCCTATGGACATCACCATGTCAAGAGTCTGTTCGGCGAGTGACATGTGCGACATCTACTTCACATACACAAAGGTGAATCATCTCCTTTACACGTGCTCACTTGACCCCTTCAAGGATGGTATGCTACTTGAAAATTCTCCCGTGTGCATGCATAGGTATTGTCGGAGCTTCACGGATGACGAGGAGGAGTGCCAGCGCCAAGGAACAACTAAACCATCCGCGAGGGAAGCATGGAAGCGACGAGGGGAGAAGACGAAGCTGCTGAAGCTACAACGACCGAACATCCGGGCCAGGGGCCGGACATCCGGCGCCTATGCAGTCGCCCGTGAGCTGCACCAACAGACGACCGAAGCATCAGCGGCCGGACATCCGGCCCGTGCGCCCAGACATCCAGCGCAATACCACAGCCCTAACATCCGGTATCGCCCCTGGAAATCCGGCGTGAGACACCCGAAGCCAGAAGGCCACCCCACTCGGGCTGGACATCCGGCCAACCGCCCCGGACATCCGGCGTCTCACGAGAGCCCAGACATCCGGCTCCCAGACCGGACATCCAGCGCCTGCCTACACACAGAGTCGGGCCAAAGGCCCATGTATCCCTTTCCCACTTACCCCTTCGTGGCTTAGACTATATATATTCCTCCCCCTCCTCCTAGTTTGGGTTAGCAAAGTGATAGCTCATTTGTATGTGAGCTTTTCTCCTACCACTCCTCCTCTTGAGAGAGAGAGAGAGAGACCACTACTCCATTGGAGGGCGAGACCTCAATCTAGGAGAAGATCCTGCGGGATATCATCAAGACCCCCTCACGGGAGGACCCCCTCCCCCCTCAAGACCACCTCTTGGAGATGAACTTTACCTTGTATCTTTCCTTTTTTTGTTCATGTACCTTGTGATATTGTGTGTTTGATTGTCTAGTGGATGTGTGATTGGACTAGTTCTTGAGCGTTTCCCCTTGTGATTTCTCTCCGTTCTTCCTCGTGTTCATCGTGTTCTTCGAGGGAATCCACTCCAATCATGAAAGATCGGCCTACACTAGGTTAGCTTCATATCATATGGTATCATGATCCACGTTGATCACGTATTTGGAGTCCCTCCCACCGTTTTCTAGCCTTCTTTTGCTTGATTTCGTCCGAAAATCCCGACCAAAAATAGACCCAATTTTTTTTTTGTGATTTGTTGGTTTGATGATGGTTTGTTGATTTTGATCCATGGATTCGCTTGGTTTTGAGGGGATCTACCATTCCCCTTTGTTTCCCCTCTTTCCATCCGTGAAATCCCATGAATTTTGACCCCCAAATCCACTTTTTTCCGCCAAAATCGCGTCCCGATCTCGATCTCGAGTTACACCAGACTCACCGGAAGTCCGGACATTTACGGACGTCCGGAGCCTCTCGAAGCACCGGACCTGCGGACATTACCGGACGCCCGGCATCCCATTACAGAAAAGAATTTACGTATTTCCAGTCTTTCCGGACGTCTGGCCACCGGACATCCGTTCATATCCGGACGTCCGCAACCTGTAGATATCAACTTCGACTGATTTTTGTTTTGTCCATAACTAATTCACCCGAACTCCGATTTTGACATTCTTTAGCTCAAAAAAGCTATTGAGATCCCCCATTCCACAAAAATACTACCAACACCATTTGATTACATCAAATTTTCCGAAATTTGGCAAGTTTGCCTAGGCCCTCCACCATATCATCCGCATAGCCACCACCGACTTCTGCAACCTAACCCATTTTGTTCCCCATAGCATTAGTGGTTGTTTGAGTTGTGATTTGAGTCTCCTAAGGTGATTCGGCTACTTAAGGACAGTTGCTTCTTCATCAACCACCACCACCACTTCCGCGTAACCTTGTCCACCATACACTTCCGCCACCCCAACTTAACCCATAATCTTGTTTGAGTTGTGGCTTTTGTCTCATAAGGTGTTTCGGCTACTTAGGGACGACAACTTCAACTTCAACTCGCATAGCCAATCACCCCATTTCCGCATTGCCGAGTGCAAACCACCACCGCTTTCGGCTACCATCATTTTGACATTTGCCTTTGGAGTTTTTGAGTTTGCGGTTTTTTCGCTTCCTAAGGAGTTTCGGCTAATTAGGAACGGGTCGACATCGACAACACCGCCTCTCATCATCAACACGGACGGTAACCTCGACGACACCATTGTACATTCTCCTTGCAATTGCATTGATAAACCCTAGCCCATTTTGCATTACTTGCCTATCAAGACTAGCCATTTGTGTATTGCCCGACAATGTTACTTGTGCACATTAGCGATCCATACCTTCCATTGCATATATACCATATCATATTGGTATCATATCATCCCTTGTGTCACAAGATTGTTCCCGTATATACACAATTCCTATCTTGGTTTGTGCATTTTGCATAAGTGGCCATATAAAAAAATAATGATCTTTTAAGCAAAGAAAAAGAGTGAACAAAGAGCTTGTAAGCAATAGCCATAGCATCGAAATATATCATATGGTATCATAACCGATCATCTTGGATCATCTTGAGAGAAACACCGGGAACCATACATACATCGCATACTTGGAATAGAAAGTTTATCCATTCTTGCATCTTATAGGTTGTGCACAAGTGTCGTATCCGCCTATTGAGCAATCATGGTAGCGTCTCTCTTGAGTTGTGCAACACGAGCGTTTTCCCTGGACTCCACATTTTGTGCTCATTCCTTGGTTGCATGCCCCCATTTATCTATTCGTGTGTGTGTTTCTGTGTGCCATTCATTGCTATTGGTCTACTTGTTTCACTTGCGAATTTGTGAATCTCTTTCAACATTATTGACTCTTGCTAACATTTTGCATCAAATATTTGTGCCACTATCCTAACCAAGCTACTCCATAAGCTTTGCTTGATAGGTGTGAGTGAACAAGTACGGTACCAATTCCACTATTCTTTCATCTCACATTGAGTGAAATGGGATACATCCTCAACTTTGGGAAAGGATAACTTGGTATTTTTTATATCATTTCCTACTCACCTCTACTCGAGTCTTGTGATGCATATGCAAAGCACACCTCCTTCGGTCTACAACAACGATGAGTTCGATGCCACGAACAACAACTTTGACTCCAAGATGCAAGCTCAAATGGAGGAGATCAAAGCCCTCATCAAGTCCTACAAGCGATCCTCCTCATCCTCAAGAAGACACTCAAGAGCACATGCTTCCGAGCTACCATCTCCGGCAAGATCACATCAGCATCGACACAATCATCGACAAGAACATGAAGGTCAAGAGCTCAACACCAACAACCGCTCAACGACTTCACCATCTACCTTGGCATCTTCGCCAAGCGACTTCAAGGCATCTTCGCCTACAGACATACGACATCTTCGCCAACAAGAACCCCAAGACTACGCTCAAGAGAAGCTCCCCAAGCTCAAGTCCGCGACTTCCATGAGCTACTACGACCTCGATATCGACCACGTGATTCCTTTGTTTGGGACTCAAGAACCCGAGGAGTATCTCGAGTGGGAGCACTTGATGGATGACTACCTCAAGCTACATCAAGTTCGTCCCGAAGATCAAGTGAAGTGCGTCACAAGGAACTTCCACGACTACGTGTACACATGGTAGCTTCACACACCTTAGGAAAGCTATGACATGAGTTGGCCCAAGATGAAGAGAGCTATGAGGCGAGAGTTTTTGCCACCAACCTGCACGGAACAACTTCGACGCCAATTGGAGAACACCATCCAAGGATCCAAGTCCATCAATGCATACTTCAAGGAGATGAAGAATGCCTTGCAACTAGCCAGCATGGACGACTCCATTCCGATGAAGTTCCACTTCATGATGGAATTGCACAACAACATCTCCAAGAGTATCTTCCTCGAGAACTACAAGTCCCTTGACGACTACTACATTGGTGCTCTCAAGGAGGAACAAGAACTCATGAAGTCCAAGGCACCTCCACCCCAAGCTCACTTCGCGACGACCAAGCTCCATGAGAACGAGCATGAGGATAGCACCACCAAGATGTCCAAGCCCAACGAGCTCCATGATGATTCTCCCAAGTTCGACTTCACTGCCATCCCTCTTTGTGGCATTGATGATGCCGAGTCTACCTCGACTCTTTTTCAAGATGGTGCGGCAATGAGTACGACTACGGAGGCGAGCGACAAGGTGGCGAGCAAGGATGATGCTTCCATCTTTGGAGACGAGAGTGATGATGTGCCATTTTCGGCCTTCATCCACGGCGACGATGACGAGATGATCGAGCATGGGATTTTCCCTTTGGTCATGGAGGAGAGTGATGATGTGCCATCTTCGGCCTTCATCCACAGCGACGGGGACGAGATGGTTGAGCATGGGATTTTCCCTTCGACCACGGTGACGTATGATGACTTGAGTGACTTGTGCCACCATATTGAGAGTGAAAGTGACTTTGCTACTAGCTCCATATATGATGGGTTGCCACAGTCCCCATGTGAGGAGAGCCACAACCCCCACAACTTGAGTGAGATGAGTGACTCCACTATATGTGAGATTGAGTGCACCTACTTTGAGGGAGTGAGTTAACCACCACATAGAGAGAGTGTGATAGTTGATAGGTCTCGTGAGGCCATTTGCATTTCTAATAACTTGACCTCTACCTCTATTGTGTCTTCTCATTTGGTGCTAGGCCCAATTTATGATGACACACCGATACTCGACGACTACGTCCTTCCTTTGGACAAGACGATGGACATGGTGGAATATGATTCACCCCCACATGGTTCCATCAAGATGAAGATGACAACCATTTGGTCTTTCCCACCTCACCTACATCACTCGAGTGGATTGACAAAGGTAACATAGGTGATGATGATGCTCTAGTCCCACTAGTGGATATTCCTGTCATTGATTGCTTGCATGATGTTGATCAACCTAGTACCATGCTTCAAGATAGTATGATTTCCCCATGCGATGATTTGCCCATTTATGATGAGTATGATGATTCTCATGTGGAGTCTATTAGTTGTGATGCCATGTTAAATAGGATTTCTTGTGACAATTCTTTAGGTCACATCATGTTTGATAATCCGCTTGACTGGTCATATGCTATGCATGAGATCAACCATATGTCTTATTTGCAATCTCTTCATAGTAACTATGCCTATAACATTAAAATAAACCCAATTTGCACATATGGCGTAGATGACAAGCCCATGGTTATTGGCATTTTTTTCTCGTGATCATATTAATATGCTCCCTTTGAATAATTTATCTCATATGCCATGCCATGACCACCTAGCTTTGGATATGCATTGTTTTGGATGTTGTCCATTTTCTCCATATGATATTTCCAATATTGCTTATGAGGAGACCCCCATAGTTTCCTCATTCATTTTAGGAGATTTTGATTCATCCCATTCATTGAATGATCCCAATACTGGTGTGTACCATATGCTCCCCATGCACAAACATGCTATGCATGTACCATATACTTGCATTCTCTATTTGTGTCCCCATCGTGTCATACATAATAACTATTCTTTCATGATAGATGACATGTTCTTATACCATGCATCAAATTTCTTTGAGCGATGCTTATTTTGTGCTAACTCACACATGCACATACACATCATGATGGTTGATGTGTACATTTACCACGCACACAATTTCTTTGGTTTGTGTCTCTTTTGTGTAGGTACCCATGAATACTTGTCGACCTCTCAATCCTACGAGTTGACAAAACGAGCTCTAGGGAGCAATGATGACTTGGGATCCCATGGATTGTCTTTCCCACCGCTCTCTTTGCGCAAAGACTTCGCGCATTCATTCTACATGGCCCTCCCTTGGCTATGGGTCATTATCCATTATATATTATATGCCCATTGTGGCACCCGGCTCAGAGCAACGGGTTTACCTTGCATTGCCAGCCCAGAGACCATGTCTTCTGGCAACACACAACATCTTGGTACAGAATACAACCGCTTTATTGATGCTAGCGGAACATGGTTCATATTCAAACAAGTTAGGATGCCAAGCA
Organism: Triticum timopheevii; assembly: GCA_963921465.1. Lineage (NCBI taxonomy): Eukaryota > Viridiplantae > Streptophyta > Magnoliopsida > Poales > Poaceae > Triticum > Triticum timopheevii. The sequence continues at coordinate 119,630,406 of OY997262.1, forward strand.
GCACAAACGGTGCGACTGAACAATATGTACTTTATTTAATGAACATAAGGGGGCCTCGATCAAGACAACTACGCGGCAGCGGAACGACGACGAAGCGGGACTCCATAGCACAGGCACACCGATGTGAACACGATCTAGACTCGAACAACAGTCCGTTCCAACGAACCTTTCCTGAAATCTGGCATGACACGCCAGGTTCAGTACATTGAATGTACTTGCAAGCTCACAACAACCATAAACATAATGACAAACAATATCATGATATTAACCAATTTAATCATCAATGCAAAATCCTGCTATGGATGTAGTGAATCAAGTCTCGTGCCTTTAGTCCCACGGACTTGCTTACCAACGAGTTACCACGTAACCAAACCGTGATCGCTCTCAGATCACAGAACGAACCAACCACATGGTCATCAAACGGGTTACCTCGTAACCAAACAGTGATCTTTCTTGGATCACAAACGGACCAACAACTTGGTCATCAAACGGGTTACCCCGTAACCAAACGGTGATATTTCTCGGATCAGAAACGGACCAACAACATGGCCATCATCATCAACATGGTTCTCCAACCATTCTCTTTCCAATAGTGCCATGTTATCAATTTAGTGTGCAAGATTTACTAAAACATTGACCCATGGTGTGACCTACTTTCGAGCGTGTCCGTAACCATGGACTCGACTATCGATAGATTAATACACTCTGCAGAAGTAGCACACTGTACCCACACCAAGGAACCCATGGCCCCGCACTCCCATTCGGGTGGACCAATGACATTCCAACAAAACCCCTCCATTGCTACGAAAATCTCCCGGCCACTCTGACTAACTCCCCACTGGGCTAAGTCATGGGTGGCCCCATGTCTACCCCAGACACCAATGGTCCGTCATGCCAAAACGGCCACATCATGGAAAAATGGTCCCAAACGGGGACAAGGTACCATAACAACATCAATGGGCACAAAAGGTTATGTCTGCTTACCAGGCCAGGGTACCGCACGCCCATACCCTTCCCTCGTTGGAGGTACCGACCAAAGGCATGACAACGGACCGAATAAAGGCCTTCCCATAAAGGCCTTCCCATAAAGGCAAATGTGGTTGCGCTGGGAAAAACTCGATTCAGTGGCACCATGACCGGATCAGCGATATGTTCAAGTTGAGTTATTGTCAGGTTCAACTTAAAATGAAAATGACCGGTGTCATGATATGTCATGCAAATGCACTCATAAACCATGCTTCACTAATCATCAGAACAATACAGGGTCAACTTATATCAATCACTAATCAAACATTTCACAAACTCATGGCACTATTCTGGTCATGCTTATGCAGCAACTAATCATAGCAATAACTTAGCATAATCATTTTCTTATTCAAGAAAATATTATTCAAACTAGTCCTTCTCATAAGCAAAATATTTCTCCATAATCTATCATCACTTATAATAACTTAAATCCAACTTAGTTAACTTTTAACTTTCTGTTAATCAACATACCCACATGAATAAGCTTGTAACAGAATGAAAATAATTATTTAACTAGGTGATTTAAATGCATGAACTAATTTAATCATTCAAGTTGAAAATAAATCATAAGTATTGCAATGACACCATGAAAATGTTGTTGTGGCTTGCCTTAGTGTAGATGAGGGTCACGCTCCTCCTGGTGATCCTCAAGACAAGCTTCACCTTCTGAAATCAATTCAAAAACACAAAAAGTAAATATCAAGAAACACTCTGAAATTCACCAGAAAATCTAGACAGCAGAGAAAAATCTCATCTTTGGTGTGCTGCTAAAGATTCTCATACAAAACACAATGCAAAAAAGAATCAAGTCATTTGGACTTATGGTTAAAATGTTGTGGCTGTTTGATGTGTTCTGGAATAATTTGAATTTGAATTAATAAAACAGAACTGGGGGGTGATGTCGAAGGCGTAAACCCCGCGGGGCGCCTCCACTTGTACTGCTTCAGCTGCGGCCAGAGTGGCTGACAGTGGTCCCCACTGGTCAGGTGAGAGGGAGGGGGAGGGAGACAGACCATGGTGGGGCTTTGCCGGAGCACACACCGGCGAGGAGGCCGACTTGGCCCGATCTGGAGGGATGGATCGAAAGAGCAGAGAGAGGCGCACCTTCCCATACCCGCAGAACAGCTAGGGGTGGTCGGACGGTGACGAAATGGACCTCTCCAGCGGCAACAGAGAGCCATGGTCGCCGGAGTTGGAGAAGATGGTGACGAGGGGCTGCCCTAGTGGCTCCAACCGGGTTGGACATCACCACTAAAGCGCGGCGGACACCCTGAATGAGTCGCCTGAGCTTGGGAGGGGCTGGAGCTGTGTTGACGGACAGACGGGATCGCCAGCGAGCTCGAGCTTGGGGACGGCGGCCGGAGGCCTGCCCGGCCAGGCTATGGCTTCCTACGAGGTTGTGGAGTGTGTGAGAGGTGCTGGGGATGCTCGAGAAGGCTGGGGGGCTGGATTTATAGCCGAGCGGAGCAAGGGGTCCGGGCTCCACCGGAGGACACCTGGACACTGCACCCGGCGACGAGCGGCGTCAGTGAGAGAGGGAGAAGGCGACGCAGCTCACGCGGGAACTGTGGACAGATGGAGACGAGCACAGGAACACTGGGGTAGCGAGGAACACAGTGCGCGGCACACTGTTGGGTTGGCCGGACCGCTCCCGTGCTCGCTACGGCAAGCTCTGGCATCGGCAAGCGCACGGGGAGAGTTAATGGCATCGGGACGGTGACGGTGGCGAGGATTGGCAAGGTTTGGCAGTCAGGGAAGCGAGCACGCGCCGAACAGAGCGCTCGGCGGCACCCAGAGCGCGGCGACAAGCATGCTGGCATCATGCACACATGTGGTCACCGTATGCACTATGGCATAGAGCCACTGCTTGCCCCAAATTTTGTGTGTGGCTTGTAGTCCTTAGTGTTTAGGTTAGGAACAATGCTTTGAGTTGAGCTCAGGCGCAGTAAGCATGATTTTTTACTTCACTGCAAGTTACTAGTCAGTAACTTTGAGAGCTTGCTGTGGTTAAATGGCTAGGAGTTGGGAGCTGTGCTTTGGTGGTTAGCAATAATCTAGGAGGGTAGTGAGGCACAAGAAAATGCAGCACCAATGGAGCATGTAAAATGGTAGTTGTTGTAGAAACTACCATTTTTGTCCAGAACAGAAAATAATTTCTGTAGCAAAAATATTCCAAAAAGTGGTGTCATATTTTTGCTCAGGGAGGTGCCCTAGGGTTCAAAGGATTTTTGTGAATTTTCTCAGATTTTTGTGGGCAAGAAAAATTGGCGTTGCTTTGGAGCACAAGTTTCTGGGTAGGGTTTTTGAGAGGAAAATGAATATTTTTCATTTAAGAAAAATATCCATGACATTATTTTGAGGAAGATCAGAGAGGAAATGATGGTTTGGTAGAGAAATGAGCCACTTGGGTGAAAGCCAAGGTGATGCCCAAGTGTTTTAAGTATAACTAAAATGATTCAAACTCAAAAATTCAAATCAAACCCAACTGAAAACCAGAAGAGAAAAGAGGGCAAAAACCAGGTTGTCACAAACCTCTCCCACTTAGGATGAAACTTGTCCTTGAGATTCGGTTGCTCGGGAAAACAATTCTAGATAATTTACCTTTAGAAATTCTTCTTGCTCCCAGGTTGCTTCTGCCTCCGTATGATGCTCCCAGTGGACCTTGTAAAATTTTCTCACCTTGCTTCGAGTGACCCTTTCCATCTCATCCAAAAAATTTAATGGTCTCTCCTCATGTGTTAATTCCTTAGCCAACTCTATTTCTGTCATAGCAGTCCTTTTCTCGGGCGGTGATATACACCGTCTCAACTGGGAGACATGGAACACGTTGTGCACTTCTGACAATTCTGGTGGCAGTTCCAACTGATATGCAATAGTACCCACTCTGGACATAACCGGGAATGGACCAATAAATCTGGGTGCCAATTTTCCGCGTGTCTAAAACCTTTTTATTCCCTTCATAGGAGTGATTCTGAGGTATACTTGTTCTCCGGGCTCAAAAACTGACCCGTCGGTGCTTTGCATCATAATAGCTCTTTTGTCGGGATTTGGCCAATCGCAGACGGTCTCGGATTTCTTGTACTTGCTTTTCAGCTTCCATCATGAGGTTTGTTCCGAAGATACGGCTATCCCCAATTTGAGAGCAATTCAACAGGGTGCGACACTTACGGCCGTACAAAGCCTCATACCGTGACATTTTTAAACTGGCCTGGAAACTATTATTGTAGGAGAACTCATCATATGGCAGACAGTCTTCCCACTTAGGCCTTTGGGCCAAGGCACATGCTCGCAACATATCCTGAAGTATTTGGTTTACCCGTTCAGTCTGCCCATCAGTCTGAGTATGATAAGCAGTACTATATTTCAGTGTTGTTCCCAAAGCTTGATGGATCCGGGACCAGAAAGCGGAGGTAAATAGGGACCCACGGTCAGAAGTGATCGTTCGACAAACTCCATGTAAACTGACTATTCTGGACACATATAATTGTGCGAGCTGATCAGCACGGTATGTGGTTCTGATGGGAATGAAATGAGCTACCTTGGTTAACATATCCACTATAACCCATACTGCGTCATTGCCTCGCTGAGTTTTTGGTAGCCCGGTGATAAAATCCATGCAGATGTCATCCCACTTCCATTACGGAACGGGCAGCGGTCGGAGGAGTTCGGTTGGTTTCTGGTGTTCTGCCTTTACTTTATTGCATATGTCGTAGCAGGCCACAAAATATGTATGTCTTTCTTCATTCCATCCCACCAGAATATTTGGCGAAGGTCTTCGTACATTTTAGTACCTCCGGGGTGGATAGAATACGAGGATTCGTGTGCTTCGGATAGTATTTCCTTCCTTAAACCTTCTTGACTTGGTACACAAATCCTCTCGCGGAACCGTATTGTACCTAGATGGTCCTTGGAAAAATTCGAGGTCTGTCCTGCTAACATTCGCTTGACATATTTTTGTAAGATTGTGTCATCCGGTTGGGCCTTGCGGATCTCATCCTCAAGGGCAGGAGTAATTTCCATAATATTAGCAAGACCAGCTTCAACTATGACCAGATTAAGCTGAGTAATTCCCTCTTGAAGTTTGGAAGGCATGGTTGCCATCATGGCATTTAAACTGACAGGCTTTCTGCTGAGTGCATCGGCCACCACGTTGGCCTTACCCGGGTGGTAATTAATTCCAAGATCATAGTCCTTGACTAACTGAAGCCATCTGCGTTGGAAGAGATTCAAATCTGGCTGAGTGAATATGTACTTGAGGCCTTTGTGGTTGGTAAATATTTGGCACCTTTTTCCAATGAGATAGTGCCTCCAGATTTTTAGAGCATGAACCACCGCGGCCAATTCAAGATCATGAGTAGGATAGTTCCCTTCGTGAGGTCGCAGCTGCTGAGATGCATATGCTACAACCTTGACATCTTGCATAAGTACGCATCCAAGACCCTGTCTGGAAGCATCACAGTATACATCAAATTTGTGGTAGATGTCTGGAAGTGTTAACACAGGGGTTGAGGTCAGTCTGATTTTCAGCTTGTTGAAACTTTTCTCACAATCCTCAGTCCATTCGAATTTCTTATCCTTCTTGAGAAGATCTGTCATTGGCTTGGCAATTTTAGAGAAACCTTCAATGAACCGGCGATAGTATCCGGCTAATCCAAGGAAACTCCGGATTTGAGATACTGTTGTGTGTGCCAACCAATCAAGCACATCTTTTACCTTGCTTGGATCCATGGCTATACCTTCTGCGGATAGTATATGCCCAAGGAATCCATCTTGCTTGAGCCAAAACTCGCATTTACTAAAGTTGGCGTATAGTTGATGGTCACGGAGTCTTTGTAAGATAGATCGGAGGTGTCCTTTGTGCTCATCTTCACTTTTTGAGTATATGAGAATATCATCGATAAAAACCACCACAAATTTATCGAGGACATCCATGAATACTTTATTCATCATGTGCATGAAGAAAGCAGGGGCATTGGTGAGGCCGAAGGACATAACAGTATATTCATAAAGACCGTACCGAGTAGTGAATGCGGTCTTAGGAATATCTTCCTTTTTTATCTTGAGTTGGTGGTATCCGGTCCTCAAATCAATCTTGGAGAAAACTTTGGCCCCACTGAGCTGATCAAATAAGTCATCAATCCTAGGCAGTGGATATTTGTTTTTGATGGTGACCTTGTTCAGCTCACGGTAATCTACGCACATACGGAGACTACCATCTTTCTTATCCACGAATATAGCAGGTGATCCCCATGGTGAGGAACTGGGACGGATGTAACCTTTCCGGAGCATCTCATCAAGCTGTTTCTTTAGCTCCACCAATTCTGATGACGACATCCGATAATATTTCTTGTAGAATGGTGCGGTTCCGGGTACAAGATCGATTGCAAATTCGAGCTCTCGGTCTGGTGGCATGCCTCGCAGCTCTTCTGGGAATACATCGGGAAACTCACTGACCACAGGAATTAATTCCAACTCAGCCACAGCAGTAAAAACAATTTCTTTCTGCGGTATGCTCCTGCGGGCATGGAATTTTGTAGCTTGCCCTTTTGGACTGGTCAAGATGACTTTTCGGGTTGCACAATTAATGCAGACTTGGTATTGTGTCAACCAATTCATGCCCAAAGTGATGTCCAACTTAACAGACTTGATGACTATTAAGGAAACTGGAAAGTGGACTCCATTGATATTTATTTCCAGATTACGGTAGACCAGATTGCTTCCGAGCAAAGATTCCAGGGATTGTACCAGCATATTCTTGCTCAAAATCAAACAAGGAAATTTGTTTTAGGCAACAAAACTTCGCGAAATAAAAGAGTGGGAAGCCCCAGAGTCAAATAAAATTACGGCAGGTATGCTATTAACTGAAAACATACCAATGGCGACTTCGGGGTTCTCTTGGGCTTCGCCTGCAGAGAGGGCATGGACTTGTCCGGTGATGTTTTGCTGGACAAGGTATGCCCCAATAAAGTTGACTCGCGGCCTAAATGGAGCATGATTCCTGCCTCCCTTGGGACACTGTTTGGCGTAATGTTCGGTTTGCCCACAACTAAAACAGGAATTGTTGCACTGGCATTCTTCTCGCACCGGGTTGGTTACAACATTCCTGACTTGCGTAGGGGCCTTGTTGACATTCCGCTACCAATTGAGCTTGTACTCCACTTGCGTTTGCTACCAGGTACGAGCCTTTTGCATGGGCTGAACCTCCTTCCTTGGTTCGAACTTGTGCTTGTGATCGTTATTTGAAGTCTTGTTGTCATGAATCAATTTGTTCTCCCTCTCATCGATGAGGGCCTTGTTTACTAGAGTTTGGAAATTGGTGAAATCAAACATACTAAGGGTGCACCAGAGATGTTGATTTAATCCTCCAAGAAAACGGTCAATCTTCCTTTCTTTGGTGGCCCCATCATGATGAGAGTAGCGGGCCAAATGATTGAACTTATTCAAATATTGACTCACAGACTAACTTCCTTGGAGGAGTGTGAGGAATTCACACCGCTTGACCTTCATAATTCCAGCAGGAATATGGTATTTACGGAACCGATCCTTGAAGTTTACGCAGGTGATTTCCTTGTCGGCAGGCCACATGGCTTTTTCATTTTCCCACCATATCGCGGCAGCGCGTTCAAGATAATGAGTTGCAAATGTGGCTTTGTCATTTGTATTAGTACGGGAAATCTCAAGATTCTTCTCAATAGTTCACAACCAGTCGTCTACATCCAATGGATCAATAACCTGACTAAAACTTGGAGGGTTGGTTCTCTGAAAGTCTGACAGTTTGGACTGATGACCATTCTGATTTCCATTCTGTCCAACCATAGCTTGCACACTTCTCAACATTTCAAGCAGATCATTATTTCGCCTTTCTTCAAACATACAAAGAATTTGCTCTGTGGAGGGTGGATTTGGCGGTGGAGGTGGTGGTGGAACGTATGGCTCGGGGGAGTGTCTTGCCTGTCATGCAGAACGACAAACAGGTACATCCTCACAAGTGTCGCTACTGCTGCCTCCCCGCGTCATCCTATTGTTTTTCCGAAGACAACGTAATCGAGAAGAGCAACATCCAAAAAGAAATACAGCGGGGAAAAGCCAGCGACAAAACCCGAAAGAAAGCGAAAATCCAAAGGAAACCCATCGAATAGAAGAAAGTCCAACATAATTATACATAGGCCCGTACATAAAGGATAAATGACATAATAAGTTCAACTACTCTCATACACCGAACGGAACATCATGACTCATACTACTACATCCGTACATCATCCTGATACCTGCGAATACTCGAGCGCTCTAATGATCTACTGGTCTTGCGGTGTCCTTTCCCGAAGAGGACTCGGATCCTGAACTGACTACATTAATCGCGACCTCTGGGTTAAAAGTAACATGACGACGCTGCCTCAAGGGTTCCTCCTCTGGAGCAGGCGCAGGATGAGGCTCAAGCATTGGGGCTACAGGGGTAGCGAGAAGAGAAACCCACTCAGCAGGAGCACTAAGAGGGTTCACAGTCGAGGTGCCCGAGCTACTCGGAGGGGCAACTGGCAAAACAGGTGAGCTAGAACTGGATGGAAGATATGGAGTAAATCCCGTAGATGATGGAGTAGTGACAGCTCTAGTAGCGGCTAAAGCAACATGGGCACGAGTCAGCTCTCGAGCCAGCTCGTGGATCAGAAGGTAGCTAGCAGTAATGTATCGAGAAAGGTGGCTAGCAGTACTATAGGACTCTAGATCAATGGTAGGAAAACAGACACGACCATTGTCATGCAGGGAGGGATAGTAGTAGAAACCTGTATGGTTCTGCATTCGGACCTCGTTATAGCGTAGCTCGACGAGGACCTCAAATGCAGCAAACTGGACAGACTGAGAAGCGGTAGAAGCGTAACCGCTCTTAGAAGTGCGAGTGTAAGAACTGGAGTAAGAACTAGTGCGCAGAGTAACCACAGCGTGATGCTCATACACATAATCTGACAGACGCTCCCGGTACACACGATAGACTGGGTCATCACCATGAGGATACAGTCGATGCCACACGTTGCGAAGGAGATGCGACGACGTGTACATCAGCTGCAACTGGCACGGATACGGCACCGGAGCCATCTACACTCACAGCCATTAGTAGGTTAGAAATAAAATAACCAAGTGCATGCAATGCAACAACCAGCTAAAAATACTATCGTCACTCGACGAACGTCCAGTAATGCAGCAGGAGTCTAGCGTGTCCTACAGTCAGCGCGACTCTGATACCAAGCGTTATGGCATCCCGGCTTAGAGCAACCGGTTTACCTTGCATTGCCAGCCCAGAGACCATGTCTTCTGGCAACACACAACATCTTGGTATAGAATACAACCGCTTTATTGATGCTAGCAGAACATGGTTTATATTACAACAAGTTAGGAGGCCAAGTGGCACACACGGTGTGGCTGAACAATATGTACATTATTTAATGAACATAAGGGGGCCTCGATCAAGACAACTACGCGGCAGCGGAACGACGATGAAGCGGGACTCCATAGCACAGGCACACCAATGTGAACACGATCTAGACTCGAACAGCACTCCGTTCCAATGAACCTTTCCTGAAATCTGGCATGACACGCAAGGTCAGTACATTGAATATACTTGCAAGCTCACAACAAGCATAAACATAATGACAAACAATATCATGATATTAACCAATTTAATCATCAATGCAAAATCATGCTATGGATGCAGTGAATCAAGTCTCGTGCCTCAAGTCCCACGGACTTGCTTATCAATGGGTTACCACGTAACCAAATGGTGATCGTTCTCAGATCATAGAACGGACCAACCAGGTGGTCATCAAACGGGTTACCTCATAACCAAACGGTGATCTTTCTCGGATCACAAACGGACCAACAACTTGGTCATCATCATCAACATGGTTCTCCAACCATTCTCTTTCCAACAGTGCCATGTTATTAATTTAGTGTGCAAGATTTATTAAAACGTTGACCCGTGGTGTGACCTACTTTCGAGCGTGTCCGTAACCGTGGACTCGACTATCGATAGATTAATACACTCTACAAATGTAGAGCACTATACCCACACCAAGGAACCCATGGCCTCGCACTCCCATTCGGGTGGACCAACGGCATTCCAACAAAATCCATGCAGATGTCATCCCACTTCCATTACGGAACGGGCAGCGGTCGGAGGAGTCCGGTTGGTTTCTGGTGTTCTACCTTTACTTTATTGCATATGTCGCAGCAGGCCACAAAATATGCTATGTCTTTCTTCATTTCATCCCACCAGAATATTTGGCGAAGGTCTTCGTACATTTTAGTACCTCCGGGGTGGATAGAATATGAGGATTCGTGTGCTTAGGATAGTATTTTCTTCCTTAAACCTTCTTGAATTGGTACACAAATCCTCCCGCGGAACTGTATTGTACCTAGATGGTCCTTGGAAAAATCCAAGGTCTGTCCTGCTAACATTCGCTTGAAATATTTTTGTAAGATTGTGTCATCCGGTTGGGCCTTGCGGATCTCATCCTCAAGGGTAGGAGTAATTTCCATAATATTAGCAAGACCAGCTTCAACTATGACCAGATTAAGCTGAGTAATTCCCTCTTGAAGTTTGGAAGGCATGGTTTCCATCATGGCATTTAAAATGACAGGCTTTCTGCTGAGTGCATCGGCCACCACGTTAGCCTTACCCGGGTGGTAATTAATTCGAAGATCATAGTCCTTGACTAACTGAAGCCATCTGCGTTGGCGGAGATTCAAATCTGGTTGAGTGAATATGTACTTGAGGCCTTTGTGGTCGGTAAATATTTGGCACCTTTTTCCAATGAGATAGTGCCTCCAGATTTTTAGAGGATGAACCACCGCGGCCAATTCCAGATCATGAGTAGGATAGTTCCCTTTGTGAGGTCACCGCTACCGACATGCATATGCTACCACCTTGCCATCTTGCATAAGTACGCATCCAAGACCCTGTCTAGAAGCATCACAGTATACATCAAAGTTGTGGTAGATGTCTGGAAGTGTTAACACAGGGGTTGAGGTCAGTCTGATTTTTAGCTCGTTGAAACTTTTCTCACAATCCTCAGTCCATTCGAATTTCTTATCCTTCTTGAGAAGCTCTGTCATTGGCTTGGCAATTTTAGAGAAACCTTCAATGAACCGGCGATAGTATCCGGCTAATCCAAGGAAACTCCGGATTTGAGATACTGTTGTGGGTGTGAAAGTGCTAGTTATCGACTAGAGGGGGGTGAATAGGCGATTTTTATGAAAGTCTTTAAAACATGAAAGTTTCGAAGACAAACAGTAGAAATGACCTAATTGATATGCAGCGGAAGACAAACTACAATAAGCAAACCATAGTCAAGTATGCAATGATGTGAAAGTACAGGACTAATAGCAGCTAAGTATTAACGATCAGGATGGAAGATGTATGAAGCCAATCAACGATAGTAGTCAAGCAATGAAGTCAAACAGGTACGATAGATAGGCAATGACTTCACGAAGACAAACTCTAAGTAAAGGAAGGGAGAGGATAGAACCAGTCACTTGTTGAAGACACAGGATTTGTTGGACCAGTTCCAGTTGTTGTGACAACTGTACGTCTGGTTAGGGAGGCTGAGATTCAACTCAGAAGACCGTGTCTTCACCTTATTCCCCTTGAGCTAAGGACACACAGTCCTTGCCCAATCACTCTGGTAAGTCTTCAAGGTAGACTTCCGAACCTTCACAGACTTTGTTCACTGGCAATCCACAATGACTCTTGGATGCTCAGTACGCGACGCCTAACCGGCTGGAGGATTCACAGTCCTCAAGTGTAATAAGTCTTCAGGTCAGACAGACAGAAAGACTTCAGTGATGCCTAACACTCTTTGGCTCTGGGTGTTTGGGCTTGGTCCTTGCAAGGATTTCTTTCTCTCAAAGGCTTCAAGGTGGGTTGCTCTCAAACGACAAAAGCCGTGCACTAACTCTGAGCAGCCACCAATTTATGGTGTAGGGGGTGAGCTATTTATAGCCACTGGGCAACCCGACCTGATATGTCCGAAATGACCCTGGGTCACTAAGGAACTGACACGTGTTCCAACGGTCAGATTTCAAACACACACGGCAACTTTACTTGGGCTACAAGAAAAGCTGACTCATCCAGCTCTGGATAAGATTTGCTCTCATTGTCTTCGCTCGAAGACTTAGGATTTGGGTTGAGCATCACTTCAGTCATTCTGACTTAGTTCACTTGGACCCCACTTAACAGTACGGTGGTTCCTATGACTCATCAAAGAAGAAAAGGAAATAGCGAAACAGCAGTCTTCGCTCTCCATAGTCTTCACTCAATGTCTTCTCATGTCATAGTCTTCAATATGAATATCTTCACATACCACCATTGTCTTCAATGTCTTCATACATTTTTTAGGGGTCATCTCCGGTAGGTAAACCGAATCAATGAGGGACACTACCTGCGTTATCCTGCAATTCTCACAAACGCATTAGTCCCTCAACCAGCTTTGTCGTCAATACTCCAAAACCAACTAGTGGTGGCACTAGATGCACTTACAATCTCCCCCTTTTTGGTGATTGATGACAAACTGGTTGAAGTTTTCAACGGGGATAAAGTATGTGAAATTGTAAAGGATAGGGTATTGTCTTCATAAGTAGCAAGGGCTCCCCCTGAAGATGTGCATATAAGTAATTTGCTTTTGGAATGCAAGTGCACATGGCAGGTTGTACTTGTGGAGATCCTCTTCAACTTATGAAGATAATTCATCATGCATGAAATGATATAGAAAATAGAATGACATGCATAATGAAAAATGAACGTCTGCAGAATGATCTAAGTGCAGAAGTTATCATCGCACATGCGGAATTATCATTGCATCACAGTAAAGCAAATAAGTAGCAGACGACCATCGAGTTTAAGTGTTACAACTGAAAGAACCAAATGTTTCAAAAGCGAGAGTTGTAAACACAAGGCAAAATATAAAGCAACCGCCCATATGAACCCACTTGAAGACTATCAAACTCGTATGCTTCTCCCCCTTTTGTTAGTAAGGACCAAAAAGGTTTGAAGACATAGAGCATCTACTCGTCCTTAGGAGTAGGTGAAGTAGCAGGGTTGTCGGTGTTGTTTGGCGGTGCAAATGTACTTGGTGCAGTGTCGATGCGTACAGAAGTAGAGGGCGGTGAAGTAGCATCATCTTCATCATTGATCACTCTGGCATTCACAGTTGCCGCGGAAGAAGAATAGTCAGAGTCTTCAAGGGATGGAGTTCGGCGTAGGACAGCAGTCCGTGGAGGAGTGGAGTCAAACTGGAATCTTTCAGTCAAGCCATCGTCTTGAAGATCTGCTTTAGCACTAAGGAGTGTCAAACTCTTCCATGATCGCCGACAAGTCTTGTGAGCAACAAATGCATTCTTGGTGGCAAGATTTCAAATACGATTGACGTCCACCAAGAGGCTTTGCATCTGTCTCTTGAGCCAATAGTGATGCTTATCTTGTTTCTGATGAAGTGCCACAAGAAGTTCTCGGTCATTTAGAACACGAGAGAGCTTCTTAGGCCTTTGGGCAATGGTGCTTTCAGTGGCTTCAGTTTGCGCACGATGAGGTAGACGAGTATTTCCAGCCATTGGATAGATACGTGTTACTACTTGGACGCCTTCGATGGATTGAGTGAAGCTTTGGTGCTCGACATTTTGAAGACAAAGAGGCTTCTTGGCAGCGTCAGAGTATATGGCTTCAACTGACATATCAACCTCTGGTAGAAAGATCAAATGATTGCGACTAGAGGGATGATAATTGACAGAGGAGTGTTGCTTGATGAGGCGCATGACCCATGGAGCATAGAATTTCAAGCCAAAAAGGTCAGATCCAGATGCAGCAAGTTGTCTAATGAAGAATTCTTGGGAATTGAAGCTGATGCCATTGAGGATGTAAAAGACCAATGTCTTCATGGCTCCTTCAAGCTTGGTAGCTGATGAATGTCCTTTGATAGGCCATAGAGTTTGCCTGATGATATGATATATTGTGCGAGGCAGATACTCAAGGTCATCAACAAAGAACTCCGTTGGGTATTCAACGTCAGATGGTAAAGGCTTCATCATGCTCAACATCTGGCTCATGTTGGGTTCTGGCTTGTGGAAGATGCTCTCCAGTGCATTGCGGTGTAGTTGACAATCAGGTTCATATAGCTCTCCGGGAGTGGGTAGGCCTGTAAGCTCAATCACATCAAGAGCTTTGGCTTCATGATGAACATTTCCTGTCATCCACTCGAGAACCCATGTCTTGATATCCCTGTTGTAGCCGCGAATGTGGAGGGTCGCATAGAATTGAAGCAAAAGTTCCTCATTCCAATGTTCTTTGTCTGTCACAAAGCTGAGCAGACCTGCATCACGAAAGCAGTCAAGAGCTTCTTCGAGGCATGGCAGTCCAGCAATAGCTTCAGTGTCGAGGCGCATATGAGGGAAAATGCGCCCTTGATCATATAGAACGCAGGAGTAATAGCTTCACTGCTGATAGCTCCAGAAACGATCAGATGATATCCTTGGATTTGAGTAGGGGTTCTTGGCGCTGTCAAAGAGGGTGTTGTGGCTTTTGAAGCAATTTGCATTGAAGGACCCTGTAGAGTTTGAAGTACCTGGGAACCTTGGCAGTCTTGGCTTTGGTTTCTGGACCTGAGGCCTATGCTCAACATGATAATCAAACTGAGGACCAGAGCAGTAGGCGGCGGGACCAGAATGGGCCATCGGACAGTGGTTAGCTGACAATGATTGTATGCATGCTCAATTGTATAGGGCCTTGGTGGCGGAACAGGAGCAGTGGCAGCAACTGAGGCTTCAGGATGCACAATAGGTGCTTCGGGATAAGTTGCCTCATTGGCTTCTGGCACACGGGTTGGTGCAAGCTCCACATTAGCTTCAGCCATGACTACGTCATTGGCTTCACTTGCGTTGGTGGTGGCAGCTTCAGGATTTTCAACCTCCACTTGACGAGCTGGAGGGTCGGGCACTGGCACGTTCACATCAGGAACAACTTCTTCAATAATGGGAGGAGTAGGGACACGTACATCTTCTTGTCTTTTATCGGCTGATGCAGCCGGATTGTCTTCAGCAGCTTGGGTTTCAGACACGAAGACATTCACAGTTGGAGTGGCTTCAGGAAACACTTGACGTGCAACAGGTTGGTGATGCACTTCTCCTTCTGGAACGCTCGAAAGAGGGACTTGAGGACTTTGTCCTTTGCGAAGCCTGCGAAATGCTGGCAACGCCTTTGGAGATGGAGTTGGCTGGGCCTCAAAGTCTTCTTCTTCTTCTTGCATGGGTGGTGTAACTTGTGGTTGTTGTTGGGGAGTACTTGGGGAGTCTTGTTGCTGTGGGTGATAAGCCCACGATGCATCCTGAGCAATTGGCGTCAGAGGACGACCAATGCTGATGAGTTCGCTGTTTGTGAGAACAGGCGATGATACCACGTTGTGTTCGATCTGAGGAAGAACTTCATCATCTTCAACATTGTCATCTTGACCAATGTCTTCAGCAGCGGTGGGTTCAGCTGCTGGAATGTCTTCAGCTTCATGGGCCTCTGTGGAAGCAAGCTCATGAACAATCATCCGTCGTTATTGGTGTTCAGATGCAGGACGAACCACTGAGATAGGTTCAACAACTAAGGGCTCTGTGGGAGCAGCCCTACTCTTCTTGGTTTTGCGCTTCTTCTTGGAGGGAGCAGCATCAGAGGCTTCAGGATTTTTCCTTTTTCTGGCTTCAGCCTCGGCAGCCCTCGTCTTCTTCTATTTTGAAGCGGTTGACAGGACCTTTGGCTTCGAGCCAGTCATGCTGCTTGGGAAGATAATGTGAGGTGCTTCTTGACTTGAAGGTGCAGGTTGGGCAGTAGAGAGCTTCTTCTTCTTTGCAGCCATTCTGGGATCAATGCCAGGACGACCAAGAGACTTGAGCTTCTCATCCTCATTGTAGGCAAGCACACATTTGTCAGCCAAACTCTTCATGCGCTCGCGAGAGCCCTGAGCTTCTTCGCGCTTCTTGAGAAAAGCTTCTTTAAGCTCGTGCAGCATGACCTTGAAGTTTCTGACATCTTGCACGCTGAGCTTCGCCACATGCTTCTTGAACTGAGCTTTCTCATAATCAATCTTGTTCTTCAGCTCAACGATGCGCCAAGCGAGAGCTAGCCCTAAAGAAATGGCACCATTGAAGGAGACGTTGTGGCCAATGGGAAGCTACAGATCTTCAAAGCTGAGATTTGGGGTGTCAAACCACTCATCAATGAAGTTATGGATGATTGCCACATCGAAGAGAGGCAAGTTATTGAAGATCTCTGCTTCTTCCTTGCTCTTGATAAGTTGCTCAAGGGCATGTTCTGCAAGATCTTCATCGCTGGATAGATCAATGGGTTCTTCTCGCAGAATGGCAGCAGGAGTCATGGTTTGATCAGTATGCTTGACGACTTTCTTTTTCTTCTCCGTCCTCTTGGAGATACGTGATAGATCTTCAGACTGCACACTATCTTCAGGAGGTGCAGTGGCCAGTGGCTTCGCACGTGAAGCTTTTGGAGGAGCAGATGATCTTGAAGCCTTAGGCTTCTTTAGCTTCTGTGGCTTTGGAGGAGGAGCTGGAGCTTCATCAGTGTCAGCATCATTATCAGAATGATCTACTCTGGCACCTTGGACCAAGATGTAGGTGATGAGGCCATCAAGGTTGGAGAAGGGCCCGATGACATTGGGTTCTGCATCACGTGAGCCGTCAACACGGGGAGCAGAGGGACCAGGGTTGAAGTCTAATCCCAATGACTTCTTGTTTTCCTTGGCCGAAGCCTTTGCGTGCTGGAAGTTGCGCTTGAAGAGAGTATCATCATGACACCAGAGTAATGATGAGGGATCGGCATTCTTAGGCTGAGGTCCTCGGACCATGAAGGGATAGAAACCCTATGCAATAGCTTCAGCTCTGTTCTTGGGTTGAAGACCTTGATAGAGAATATCACCCCAAGGACTTTCGATAGCATTCTTCTCTGCATATTCCCGGGTCACGAACTTGTACTTGAACCATTCTTCAGCCCAATAGCGTCGAATCCATTGGATTCGTGTCTTGCGCTGATGATAATTCTCTTCAGGATCAGTCTTGTAAAGTTCTGTGAGGTCATCAGGTAGATCTTTGGATGTTCCTCCATGACGGCGTCTGCCACCCTTCCTTACTGATTTCTCTGCAGCGATGAACTTCAAACTGAATGGCTTCAGTAGTTTCAAAGGCTTCGGGAGAGTTAATGTGATGCTGTAAGTATTCTACGAACGAATGCAGACTATGAGAACCAAGGGATTCTCCCACGGACATGTACCTGTGATAGCATTAGAGATGCGAGGGAAGGGGAAGAGGTCATATGCATTCTCAGAAGATTTTGAAGATAAATCAGTTTGAAGACATTGACCTCATGATGCGAAGACATTCACTTATAAGTTGAGAGTTGGTTCCAGATTTGTACGAATCCGTGAATAAGTGCAAGTGAGGAATCAGACTGGATATGAAGTTTAAGTGAATTGACTAGGCAGTATGAGATGTAGAGAGAATAGATCTAACACTGTGTAGGCAGAAACTACTTTTGGTAAAAGGGATGAATCTTGAAGATCAAAAAGGTGGTAAAAATAGAATTATATTTACCGCACGAAGAACTGCTAGATGGGATGAACAGGAGACAGAGTAATTCAATCCACCATGCCCTAACTTGGCGACGGAGGACACCTACGGCGACGGCGGAGAGGACGATGTCCGCGGCCGGCGTGAGGACGGCGTCGGAGAACTCGCGGCAGCTAAGCACTTCGTCGCCGGCGTCGTCGAGAGCTAGCGGTGGCGCTAGGGTTTTGACGAGGTGGAGAGGTGGAAGAAGGATTTCTTCTACCGCAGGGGACAAGTATTTATAAGGAGGTGTGCGGCACAGCGCAATTACACAGGTGCCCCTGGCAGTTCACATCTGAGGGGCACGTGGCAAGCATGCAACATACTCAGAGTTGTCCCACGTTCCCATGCCCGCCAGGCTTGTCGGATGGTTGTTCCGGCTTCTCCGGATTTCAACAATAGAGATGAGTTATTTAAAACAGACTTAATGTTTGTCTCTGTGCCTTCTGCTGACTAGGACGCAGAGAAGACACTCGACAGTTTCAATAGAATGCATATGATTTGGACAGATAGAGTTTGAGATTGAAAGCATAGAGAGGTTAGGGTCCGATCACATTCACTTAGTTCAAAAGATTCAACTAGAAGACATAGCTATAAGTGAATGATGTAGAGGACAGAACACTAGTATATATATATATCAGAAAGCAATCAAATCATTATAGTGAAGAAAATCATGAAGATAAATTGAAACTGAAGACAAACCAAGTGCGAAGTCATTGCAAAAATAACGCCATGAGTGAAACACTTCAAACAAAGAAATTTGGTGGTGGCGTTACCCACCGTATAGGAAGTATTAAACCCAGACACGGCGCACAATTATCGTGGCGCTCCGAAGTCAAATTCCATGTTAATGTATTCACACTCAGAATGTAAGTCTTCATTGATTGAAGATATACTTTACTTAATGTGTTGCACATCTAAGTCATCAACGTGCATAAGTGTTAGGATGTGTGCCTGATCACAGGACATTTGAGGATTCCAAGATATTTAGCTCACACCGTAACTTGCAAAACCTTTTCTCATCCAAGGGCTTTGTGAAGATATCTGCCAGATGCTCTTCACTGTTGACATGAATGATGTCGATATCTTTCTTCATGCCATGATCTCTGAGAAAGCGATGACGAATTTCAATGTGCTTTGTCTTCGAGTGCTGGGCTGGATTGTTGGCTATCTTGATGGCACTTTCGTTGTCGCAGAAGAGAGGTACTTGTTTCAGATTGATGCCATAGTCCTTGAGAGTTTGCTTCATCCATAGAAGCTGAGCACAACAAGATCCAGCAGCAATGTATTCAGATTTAGCAGTTGAGAGTGATACACAGTTCTGCTTCTTTGAAGACCAACAGACAAGTGATCGACCCAACATAATCAGCATCCACCTTGTCACCAGCATAATCAGCATCCGAGAATCCAACCAAATCAAATTTTGAGCCCTTTGGATACCATAATCTAAGTGTTGGGGTGTAAGACAAATATCGAAGAATTCGCTTCACAGCTAAGTGATGTGATTCCTTTGGTGCCGCTTGGAATCGAGCACACATGCAAACACTAAGCATAATATCTGGCCTAGATGCACATAGATAAAGTAAAGAACCAATCATGGAGCGGTATAACTTTTGATCAAACTCTTTACCATTGTCGTCGGGACCAAGATGGTGTTTGGCTGGCATTGGCGTCGTGTAACCTTTGCAGCCTTCCATTCCAAACTTCTTCAGACAATCTTTGAGGTATTTTTCTTGAGATATGAAGATGCCATTCCTTTGCTGACGAATTTGAAGACCAATGAAGAACTTCAGCTCACCCATCATGGACGTCTGATATTGCTCTTGCATCATGTACCCAAACTCATCACTATACTTATGGTTGGTGCAGCCGAAGATTATGTCATCCACATATATTTGGCACACAAACAGTTCACCATCATATGTCTTCGTGAAGAGTGTGGGATCGAGGGATCCTGGTTTGAAGCCTTTGCTCTTCAAGAAGTCTTTGATCATATCATACCAAGCGCGAGGTGCTTGTTTGAGGCCATAGAGTGCTTTGTTTAGCTTGTACACCATATCAGGATGTTTTGGATCTTCAAAGCCAGGTGGTTGAGCGACATATACTTCTTCAATCTTGCCATTGAGAAATGCACTCTTCACATCCATTTGATATAGCAAGATGTTGTGATGGTTAGCATAGGCTAGCAGTATGCGAATAGCTTCAAGCCTAACCACAGGAGCAAATGTTTCATCGAAGTCAATTCCTTCTACTTGAGTGTATCCTTGAGCCACAAGACGTGCTTTGTTTCTGACGACTTGACCATGCTCATCTTGCTTGTTTCGATATATCCATTTTGTGCCAATAATGTTATGCTTGCGAGGGCCAGGTCGCTTGACAAGTTCCCAAATATTGTTCAGCTTGAACTGTTGAAGTTTTTCTTGCATAGCTTGAATCCATTCAGGTTCCATAAAGGCTTCAGCAACTTTCTTGGGTTCTGATATTGACACAAATGAAAAGTGCCCACAAAAGTTTTCTAACCGTGTTGCTTTTGAGCGAGTAAGTGGACCAGGTGCATTGATGTTGTCAATTATTTTCTCAAATTGTACTTCATTTGCAACACGAGGATGAACTGGACGAAGACTTTGCTCTTGCTGATCATTGTAATCATTGGGAGGATTGTTTTCTGTCTGAGCATAGTCTTCAGGTTGGTTAGGTGCAGAAATGATAAGTTCCTCTTCAGGCTGTGCTTCAAAGGGCATGATTTCACCAGTTCCCATCAGCTTGATAGATTCGCTGGGCGGAGCTTCATCTAGTGTACTTGGCAGAAGTTCTCTTTGTGAACCATTTGTTTCATCAAATCACACATCCACAGTTTCGATGATTTTGTTGAGATAGAGGTTGAAGACTCTGTAGGAGTGCGAGTCCTTTCCATAGCCAAGCATGAAGCCTTCGTGAGTTTTAGGTGCAAATTTTGACTTGTGATGGGGGTCCTTGATCCAGCACCTAGCTCCAAATACTCTAAAGTAGCTAACATTTGGCTTCTTGCCAGTAAGGAGCTCATAGGATGTTTTGTTCAGAAGCTTATGGATGTAAACACGGTTGATGATGTGACATGCTGTATCAATAGCTTCAGGCCAGAACTTTCTTGGTGTCTTGTACTCATCGAGCATTGTTCGAGCCATCTCAATGAGGGTTCTATTCTTGCACTCAACGATGCCATTTTGCTGAGGTGTGTATGGAGCAGAGAACTCATGAGTGATTCCCATTGTATCCAGATAAAGATCAAGCCCAGTGTTCTTGAATTCATTGCCATTGTCACTTCTGATATGCTTGATCATCACGCCATAATTGTTCATTGCTCAATTGGCGAAGCGTCTGAAGAGATCTTGCACTTCTGTCTTGTAGATAATTATATGCACCCATGTGTATCTTGAGTAGTCATCAACAATGATGAAGCCATAGAGACAAGCAGTTGTTGTGAGGGTGGAGTAGTGAGTAGGTCCAAATAACTCCATGTGTAATAGCTCGAAGGGTTGAGATGTTGTCATGATTGTCTTCGAGGGGTGCTTTGCCCTAGTCATCTTTCCAGCTTCCCAGGCACCACACAAATGATCCTTCTTGAACTTGACACCCTCGATACCTATGACATGCTTCTTCTTGACGAGTGTGTGTAATTTCCTCATGCCAGCATGCCCCAGCCTCCGATGCTAGAGCCAGCATTCTGAAGCTTTTGCGAGAAGACATACGGCAAGCTCTGGACCTGCTGAGAAATCTACCATGTATAGATCATCTTTTCGATACCCTTCAAAGACTAGAGACTTGTCAGATTCCATTAGTACAAGGCAACGATATTTTCCGAATAGCACAATCATGTTCAAGTCACAAAGCATTGAGACAGACATTAAGTTGAAACCAAGGGATTCAACAAGCATCACTTTATCCATGTGTTGATCCTTTGAGATTGCAATTCTACCTAGGCCCAATACCTTGCTTTTACCAGTGTCAGCAAATGTGATGTGACTCTTGTCGGATGGACATAAGGTTGAGTCCATGAGAAGACTTCGATCACCAGTCATATGATTTGTGCATCCGCTGTCCATAATTCATTCTGAAGCTTTTGGTGACATACCCTACAGTGCAGTTAGGAGGATAGGCTTCACAAAGAGTGTTGTGAAGCATAAGCATTTGACACATACAAGGATTGTCACAGCTTAGATCAAAGTTAGGACACATAGTATGACTGTTAAGCGATTCAGATGTGAAGTATATAGTAGAACATTTTATCATGCGTCCTTAATGTGTTTTAGGTCCCCAGCAATAGCATCGGATGCCATTGATTGCAAGCTGGAGACCTTTCTATGCAAAAGAAAGTTAATTCTTCTTCGCCACCCACATTTTCAGGGGTGGCTTAGAAGCAATGAGTCTAAGTGTAGCATCTAAGAATTTTGGCCTTGGAGCCCTAGCAAATAGCCTTGCAGGAGATGAATGATACTCATATGAATAAGCAGAACAGTTCTTAGTTCTATGAACATAGCGGTTTGAAGACACACGCTCATATTCATGAGTCTGAGTATGATTTCCCCGCAAAACATTGGCGTTAGGGTGACTCGGGTGAGTCCTGTATCTGTATGAAGCCTTTGGGCCATATGAAGCCATAGGTCTGGGAATTGTCTTCTTCCTTGGTGGTGTCATGACGACATTCACAGGAAGATTCTCAATGTACTGCTTAGGTACCCAGATCTTCTTCATAGGTGGTCCATTCCTGCAGTTAGTACCGATATACCTGGCAAACACTTCACCATTCTGATTCTTGAACAGCTTATAGTTTGCATCAAAGGATTCATCAATGATGATAGGATTAGCACAGGTAAAGCCAGATAAGGTGAATGGATCTACTGAAGGTTCCTTTGCAGCAAGCCATGTGGTTTTGGGATACTGCTCAGGCTTCTAGTAGGAGCCATCAACATTCATTTTCCTCTCGAACCCAACACCCTCTTTCCTAGGGTTTCGGTTCAGAATCTGCTTTTTGAGGACATCGCAGAGTGTCTGATGTCCCTTTAGACTTTTGTACATCCCTGTTTCAAGCAATGTCTTCAACCTAGCATTTTCATGAGCAGTAGTAGTGGTATCCTCCACAGAGGGGTTAGTTACCACATCAGTAGTTGAAGACAATGTAACAGTAGCAGCAGTGGAACATTCAGCAATAGATGTAGCGTTATCACGCTCAATGCATTTTAGACATGGTGGTTCAAATCCATCCTGAGCGGGACTAATTTGTTGAGCAAGTAATGAATCGCGCTCCTTCTGAAGATCTTCATAATCTAGTCTTATCTTTTCAAGATCTTGCTTTCTTTGAAGACATTCAGAAGAAAGCTTCTCGTGATCAGACAAGAGGGCATTATGTTGATCTTTAAGGGCGTCAAACTTGGAATGAAGTCTCTGAAGACTCTCAGCCAATGCTTTTGACAGATCCATTTCATCACCCAACATATCATCCCTCTTACTATGCAAGTCTTGAACCCTTTCCAAGACTCTTTGTTGTTTAGTGGCAAGGGAAGCAAGTTTGACATAACTGGGGCCAAATTCATCACCTGACTCATCGTCACTAGTTTCAGAGAGGTAGAATTCAGTTACCTTATCACCCCTTGCCATGAGGCATGATGAAGATGATGACGATTCAGGTGCAAAGGTCATCTCCTTAAGAGACTCATTGTAGTCCTTGAACCAAGGATCATGACGAGTACGATGACCTTCATAGACCTTAGAAAGCCGGTCCCAGATTAGCTTCGCGTGATTGAGGTGCATAACATTCCTGAACTGATTTCGGGACAGATGAGAGCAGATGACATCCTTCGCCGTAAGGTTCAGTAGGGTGTACTTGCGAATGTCATCAGCCTCAGCCATCTTGCATAGATCAGTGAGGCCAATCTCAGTGACGGTCCACAGTTGGCTATCCATTGCCATGAGTCGCTTCTTCATCATGGCCTTCCATCGGGGATACTCATGACCATCAAAGGTGGGGCAAGATATGTTCCTCAATCCTGCGGTCGACATAGCTGAAACTCCAAGTGGTTAAACCGAATCACATAGAACAAGGGAGTACCTTACTCTGATACCAATTGAAAGTGCTAGTTATCGACTAGAGGGGGGGTGAATAGGCGATTTTTATGAAAGTCTTCAAAACATGAAAGTTTCGAAGACAAACAGTGGAAATGACCTAATTGATATGCAGCGGAAGATAAACTACAGTAAGCAAACCATAGTCAAGTATGCAACGATGTGAAAGTACAGGACTAATAGCAGCTAAGTAGTAAGGATCAGGATGGAAGATATTATGAAGCCAACCAACGATAGTAGTCAAGCAATGAAGTCAAACAGGTACGACAGATAGGCAATGACTTCATGAAGACAAACTCTATGTAAAGGAAGGGAGAGGATAGAACCAGTCACTTGTTGAAGACACAGGATTTGTTGGACCAGTTCCAGTTGCTGTGACAACTGTACGTCTGGTTAGGGAGGCTGAGATTCAACTCAGAAGACCGTGTCTTCACCTTATTCCCCTTGATGTAAGGACACACAGTCCTTGCCCAATCACTCTGGTAAGTCTTCAAGGTAGACTTCCAAACCTTCACAGACTTCGTTCACCGGCAATCCACAATGACTCTTCGATTCCAAGAACGCGACGCCTAACCGGCTGGAGGATTCACAGTCCTCAAGTGTAATAAGTCTTCAGGTCACACAGACAGAAAGACTTCAGTGATGCCTAACACTCTTTGGCTCTGGGTGTTTGGGCTTTGTCCTCGCCAGGATTTCGTTCTCTCAAAGGCTTCGAGGTGGGTTGCTCTCAAACAACAAAAGCCGTGCACTAACTCTGAGAAGCCACCAATTTATTGTGTAGGGGGTGTGCTATTTATAGTCACTGGGCAACCCGACCTGATATGTCCAAAATGACCCTTGGTCACTAAGGAACTGACACGTGTTCCAAGGGTCAGATTTCAAACACACACGGCAACTTTACTTGGGCTACAAGCAAAGCTGACTCATCCAGCTCTGGATAAGATTTGTTCTCATTGTCTTCGCTCGGAGACATAGGATTTGGGTTGAGCATCACTTCAGTCATTCTGACTTAGTTCACTTGGACCCCATTTAACAGTACGGTGGTTCCTATGACTCAACAAAGAAGAAAAGGAAAAAACGAAACAACAGTCTTCGCTCTCCATAGTCTTCACTCAATGTATTCTCTTGTCATAGTCTTCAATATGAATATCTTCACATACCACCATTGTCTTCAATGTCTTCATACATTTTTTAGGGGTCATCTCCGGTAGGTAAACCGAATCAATGAGGGACACTACCTGCATTATCCTGCAATTCTCACAAACGCATTAGTCCCTCAACCAGCTTTGTCGTCAATACTCCAAAACCAACTAGGGGTGGCACTAGATACACTTACAGGGTGCCAACCAATCAAGCACATCGTTTACCTTGCTTGGATCCATGGCTATACCTTCTGCGGATAGTATATGCCTAAGGAATCCAACTTGCTTGAGCCAAAACTTGCATTTACTGAACTTGGCGTACAGTTGATGGTCATGGAGTCTTTGTAAGACAGATCGGAGGTGTCCTTTGTGCTCATCTTCACGTTTTGAGTATATGAGAATATCATCGATAAAAACCACCACAAATTTATCGAGGAAATCCATGAATACTTTATTCATCATGTGCAAGAAGAAAGCAGGGGCATTGGTGAGGCCAAAGGACATAACAGTATATTCATAAAGACCATACCGAGTAGTGAATGTGGTCTTAGGAATATCTTCCTTTTTGATATTGAATTGGTGGTATCCGGTCCTCAAATCAATCTTGGAGAACACTTTGGCCCCACTGAGCTGATCTAATAAGTCATCAATCCTGGGCAGTGGATATTTGTTTTTGATGGTGACCTTGTTCAGCTCACGGTAATCTACGCACATACGGAGACTACCATCTTTCTTATCCACGAATATAGCAGGTGATCCCCATGGTGAGGAACTGGGACAGATGTAACCTTTCCGGAGCATCTCATCAAGCTATTTCCTTAGCTCCACCAATTCTGATGACGACATCCGATAATATTTCTTGTAGAATGGTGCGGTTCCAGGTACAAGATCGATTGCAAATTCGAGCTCTCGGTCTGGTGGCATGCCTCGCAGCTCTTCTGGGAATACATCGGGAAACTCACTGACCATAGGAATTAATTCCAACTCAGCCACAACCGTAAAAACCATTTCTTTCTGCGATATGCTCCTGCGGGCATGGAATTTTGTAGCTTGCCCTTCTGGACTAGTCAAGCTGACTTCTCGGGTTGCACAATTAATGCAAACTTGGTATTGTGTCAACCAATTCATGCCCAAAATGATGTCCAACTTAACAGACTCGATGACTATTAAGGAAACTGGAAAGTGGACTCCATTGATATTTATTTCTAGATTACGGCAGACCAGATTACTTCTGAGCAAAGATCCCAGGGATTGTACCAGCATATTCTTGCTCAAAATCAAACAAGGAAATTTGTTTTAGGCAACAAAACTCCGTGAAATAAAAGAGTGGGAAGCCCTAGAGTCAAATAAAATTACGGCAGGTATGCTATTAACTGAAAACATACCAATGGCGACTTCAGGGTTCTCTTGGGCTTCGCCTGCGGAGAGGGCGTGGACTTGTCTGGTGATGTTTTGCTGGACAGGGTATGCCCCAATAAAGTTGACTCGCGGCCTAAATGGAGCGTGATTCCTGCCGCCCTTGGGACACTGTTTGGCGTAATGTCCGGTTTGCCCACAACTAAAACAGGAATTGTTGCGCTGGCATTCTTCTTGCACCGGGTTGGTTACGACATTCTTGACTTCCGTAGGGGCCTTGTTGACATTCCGCTACCAATTGGGCTTGTACTCCACTTGCGTTTGCTTCCAGGTACGAGCCTTTTGCATGGGCTGAACCTCCTTCCTTGGTTCGAACTTGCGCTTGTGATCGTTATTTGAAGTTTTGTTGTCATGAATCAATTTGTGCTCCCTCTCAGCGATGAGGGCCTTGTTTACCAGAGTTTAGAAATTGGTGAAATCAAACATACTAAGGGTGCACCAGAGATGTTGATTTAATCCTCCAAGAAAACGGTAAATCTTCCTTTCTTTGGTGGCCCCATCATGACGAGAGTAGCGGGCCAAATGATTGAACTTATTCAAATATTGACTCACAGACTGACTTCCTTGGAGGAGCGCGAGGAATTCACACTGCTTGACCTTCATAATTCCAGCAGGAATATGGTATTTACGGAACCGATCCTTGAAGTTTACCCAGGTGATTTCTTCGTCGGCAGGCCACATGGCTTTTTCATTTTCCCACCATATCGCGGCAGCGCCTTCAAGATAATGAGTTGCAAATGGGGCTTTGTCATTTGTATCAGTACGGGAAATCTCAAGCTTCTTCTCAATAGTTCACAACCAGTCGTCTACATCCAATGGATCAATAACCTGACTAAAACTTGGAGGGTTGGTTCTCTGAAAGTCTGACAGATTGGACTGATGACAGTTCTGATTTCCATTCTGTCCAACCATAGCTTGCACACTTCTCAACATTTCAAGCAGATCATTATTTCTCCTTTCTTCAAACATACAGAGAATTTGCTCGGTGGAGGGTGGATTTGGCGGTGGAGGCGATGGTGGAACGTATGGCTTGGGGGAGTGTCTTGCCTGTCACGCAGAACGACGAACAGGTACATCCTCACAAGTGTCGATACTGCTACCTCCCCGCGTCATCCTATTGTCTTTCCCAAGACAATGTAATCGAGAAGAGCAACATCCAAAAAGAAATACAGTGGGGAAAAGCCAGCGACAAAACCCGAAAGAAAGCGAAAATCCAAAGGAAACCCATCAAATAGAAGAAAGTCCAACATAATTATACATAGGCCCGTACATAAAGGATAAATAACATAATAAGTTCAACTACTCTCATACATCGAACGGAACATCATGACTCATACTACTACATCCGTACATCATCCTGATAATTGCGAATACTCGAGCGCTCTAATGCTCTACTGGTCCTGCGGTGTCCTCTCCTGAAGAGGACTCAGATCCTGAACTGACGGCATTAATCGCGACCTCCGGGTTAAAAGTAACACGACGACGCTGCCTCGAGGGTTCCCCCTCTGGAGCAGGCGCAGGATGAGGCTGAAGCATTGGGGCTACAGGGGTAGCGAGAAGAGAAACCCACTCAGCAGGAGCACTAAGAGGGTTCACAGCTGAGGTGCCCGAGCTACTCGGAGGAGCAGCTGGTGAAACAGGTGAGCTAGAACTGGATGGAAGATAGGGAGTAAATCCTGTAGATGATGGAGTAGTGACAGCTCTAGTAGCGGCTAAAGCAACACGGGCACGAGTCAGCTCTCGAGCCAGCTCGTGGATCAGAAGGTAGCTAGCAGTAATGTATCGAGAAAGGTGGCTAGCAGTACTATCGGACTCTGGATCAATGGTAGGAAAACGGACACGACCATTGTCGTGCAGGGAGGGATAGTAGTAGAAACCTGGATGGTTCAGCATTCAGATCTCGTTATAGCGTAGCTCGACAAGGACCTCAAATGCAGCAAACTGGACAGACTGAGAAGCGGTAGAAGCGTAACCGCTCCTGGAAGTGCGAGTGTAAGAACTGGAGTAAGAACTGGTGCGCAGAGTAACCACAGTGTGATACTCATACACAGAATCTGACAGACGCTCCCGGTACACACGATAGACTGGGTCATCACCGTGAGGATACAGTCGACGCCACACGTTGCGAAGGAGATGTGGCGACATGTACATCAGCTGCAACTAGCACAGATACAGCACCAGAGCCATCTACACTCACATCCATTGGTAGGTTAGAAATAAAATAACCATGTGCATGCAA
The DNA here is from genome assembly GCA_963921465.1 of Triticum timopheevii. Taxonomy (NCBI): domain Eukaryota; kingdom Viridiplantae; phylum Streptophyta; class Magnoliopsida; order Poales; family Poaceae; genus Triticum; species Triticum timopheevii. The sequence goes on from OY997262.1 coordinate 119,658,972, forward strand.
TGCAACAACCAGCTAAAAATACTATCGTCACTCAACGAACGTCCAGTAATGCGGCGGGAGTCTAGTGTGTCCTACAGTCAGCGCGGCTGTGATACCAAGCGTTATGGCACCTCGTCTCAGAGCAACCGGTTTACCTTGCATTGCCAGCCTAGAGACCATGTCTTCTGGCAACACACAACATCTTGGTATAGAATACAACCGCTTTATTGATGCTAGCAGAACATGGTTTATATTACAACAAGTTAGGAGGCCAAGTGGCACACATGGTGTGGTTGAACAATATGTACATTATTTAATGAACATAAGGGGGCCTCGATCAAGACAACTACGCGGCAGCAGAACGACGACGAAGCGGGACTCCATAGCACAGGCACACCGATGTGAACATGATCTAGACTTGAACAGCACTCCGTTCCAATGAACCTTTCCTGAAATCTGGCATGACACGCCAGGTCAGTACATTGAATATACTTGCAAGCTCGCAACAAGCATAAACATAATGAAAAACAATATCATGATATTAACCAATTTAATCATCAATGCAAAATCATGCTATGGATGCAGTGAATCAATTCTCGTGCCTCAAGTCCCACTGACTTGCTTATCAATGGGTTACCACATAACCAAATGGTGATCGCTCTCAGATCACAGAACGGACCAACCACGTGGTCATCAAACGGGTTACCTCATAACCAAACGGTGATCTTTCTCGGATCACAAACGGACCAACAACTTGGTCATCATCATCAACATGGTCTCTTTCCAACAGTGCCATGTTATTAACTTAGTGTGCAAGATTTATTAAAACATTGACGCATGGTGTGACCTACTTTCGAGCGTGTCCGTAACCGTGGACTTGGCTATCGATAGATTAATACACTCTGCAGAGGTAGAGCACTGTACCCACACCAAGGAACCCATGGCCTCGCACTCCCATTCGGGTGGACCAACGGCATTCCAACAAAACCCCTCCATAGCCATGACACTCTCTCGGCAACTCCCACTATCTCCCCACTGGGCTAAGTCATGGGTGGCCCCGTGTCTACCCTAGACACCAACGGCCACCATCATGGCAAAACGGTCCCAAACGGGGATAAGCTACCATCACAACACCAACGGGCACACAAGGTTATGTTTGCTTATCGGGCCAGGGTACCGCACGCCCATAACCAGAGGCATGACAACGGACCGAATAAAGGCCTTCCCATAAAGGCAAATGTGGTTGCGCTGGGAAAAACTCGATTCAGTGGCACCATGACCCGATCAACGATATGTTCAAGTTGAGTTATTATCAGGTTCAACTTAAAATAAAAATGATCGATGTCATGATATGCCATGCAAATGCACTCATAAACCATGCTTCACTAATCATTAGAACAATACCGGGTCAACTTATATCAATCACTAATCAAACATTTCAGAAACTCATGGCACTATTCTGGTCATGCTTATGCAACAACTAATCATAGCAATAACATAGCATAACTATTTTCTTATTCAAGAAAATATTATTCAAACTCGTCCTTCTCATAAGAAAAATATTTCTCCATAATCTATCATCACTTATAATAACTTAAATCCATCTTAGTTAACTTATAACTTTATGTTAATCAACATACACGCATGAATAAGCTTGTAACAGAATGAAAATAATTATTTAACTAGATGATTTAAGTACATGAACTAATTTAGCATTCAAGTTGAAAATAAATCATAAATATTGCAATGACACCATGAAAATGTTACTGTAGCTTGCCTTAGTGCAGATGAGGTTCACACTCCTCCTGGTGATCCTCAAGACAAGCTTCACCTTCTGAAATCAATTCAAAAACACAAAAATAAAATATCAAGAAACACTATGAAATTCACCAGAAAATCTAGGCAGCAGAGAAAAATCTCATCTTTGGTGTGCTGCTAGACATTTTCATACAAAACACAATGCAAAAAGAATCAAGTCATTTGGACTTATGGTTAAAAAGTTGTGGTTGTTTGAAGTGTTCTAGAATAATTTGAATTTGAATTAATAAAAACAGAATGGGGGGGGGGGTTGACATCGAAGGCATAAACCCCGTGGCGCGCCTCCAGTTGTGCCGCTTTGGCTGCAGCCAGAGTGGCTAACTGCAGGCCCCGCTGATCAGGTGAGAGGGAGGGGGAGAGAGACAGAGCACGGCGGGGCTTCGCCGGAGCACACGGCGGCGAGGAGGCCGACTTGGCCCAATATGGGGGGATGGATCGAAAGAGCAGAGAGAGGCGCACCTGCCCATACCCATAGAATAACTAGGGGTGGTCGGACTGCGATGAAATGGACCTCTCTAGCAGCAGTAGAGAGCCGTGGTCGCCGGATTTGGAGAAGGCGGTGATGAGGGGCTGCCCCAGTGGCTCCAACCGGGTCGGACGACACCACTGATGCACGACAGAGACCCTAGAAGAGTCGCCTGAGCTTGGGAGGGGCTGGAGCTGTGCGGACAGATAGAGGGGATCACCGGCGAGCTCGAGCTCAGAGACGGCAGCCCGAGGCCTGCCCGGCCGAGCTACGGCTTCCTACGAGGTTGTGGAGTGTGTGAGAGGCGCTGGGAATGTTCGAGAAGGCTGGGGGGGGGGGGGCGCTGGATTTATAGCCGAGCAGAGCGAGGGGTTCGGGCTCCGCAGGACACCTGGATGCTGCACCCGGCGATGAGCGGCATCAGTGAGAGAGGTGGAAGGCAACACAGGTCATGTGGGAACTGTGGACGGACGGAGACGAGCACAGGAACACTGGGTGGTGACGAACACAGTGCACGGCATACTCTTGGGTTGGCCGGACCACGCCCGTGCTCGCTGCGGCGAGCTCTGGCATCGGTGAGCGCCAGGGGAAAGTTAATGGCATCGGGACGGTAATGGTGGCGAGATTTGGCAGTCGGGAAAGCGAGCACGCGCTGAACAGAGCGCTCGGCAGCACCCAGAGAATGGCGACAAGCATGCTGGCATCATGCACACGCGTGGTCACCGCATGCACTGCGGCATAGAGCCACTGCTTGCTCCAAATTTCGTGTCTGGCTTGTAGTCCTTAGTGTTTAGGTTAGGAACAAAGCTTTGAGTTGAGCTCAGGCGCAGAAAGCTTGTTTTTTTACTTCACTGCAAGTCACTGGTCAGTAACTTTGAGAGCTTGCTGTGGTTAAATGGCTGGGAGTTGGGAGATGTTCTTTGGTGGTTAGCAATGATCTTGGAGGGTAGTGACGCATAGGAAAATGCAGCACCAATGGAGCAAGTAAAATGGTAGTTGCTGTAGAAACTACCATTTGTGTCCAGAACATAAAATAATTTCTGTAGCAAAAATATTCCAAAAAGTGGTGTGATATTTTTGCTCAGGGAGGTGCACTAGGGTTCAAAAGATTTTTGTGAATTTTCTTAGATTTTTGTGGGCAACAAAAGTTGGGGTTGCATTGGAGCACAAGTTTCTGGTTAGGGTTTTTGAGAGGAAAATGAATATTTTCATTTAAGAAAAATATCCATGACATTATTTTGAGGTAGATCGGAGAGGAAATGATGGTTTGGGAGAGAAATGAGCCACTTGGGGGAAAGCCAAGGTGATGCCCAAGTGTTTTAAGTCCAACTCAAATGATTGAAACTCAAAAATTCAAATCAAACCCAACTGAAAATCAGAAGAGAAAAGAGGGCAAAAACCAGGCTGTCACACCCATCTTGCCATGTTCACTTTGCATGATATGCTTATTCCTATGCCTTTGCCATGCACTTGTGGCCCATGCTTTTGCATTACACATGATGATTGATTCTAGTACTCATATGTGTATTTGCAAGCTTGGTGGGGATATTGCTTGTTGTTTCCATGTTCCATTTGTGACCCACCCCTATGATGAACTATGATCTTGCTTTGTGTTCGTGCTTGCCATATGTCATGTGCATTGTCTATGCCTATTCTTTGTTCACATGACAAGATATCCATGATTTACTCTAGTATGTTGCATCTTCGCTCCACTAGTTTGCACGACTTGATCACTATGCTTGCTTGCCTTGTTGCATCACAGTGATTCATACTTGCTCATTTCATGTGGTTGATGACAACCATCTACATGCTTTGCACATGATTGTTATTGCTTCTTGTCACATATCTCCATATGTTGCCTCTCTCATGCTAGGTGATTTGCCATGTACTGAGTGCAACAATGATTCTAGTCTTGCTAATGAGATTGCCCCCATAGCATTCTCACATATATTTGGACATTTTGACATATTTCTTGTGAAGCATGCTTGTCTTACCTCTTTGTATCATGTACCTAGTGCCATGAATATTTCCATTTTTGCATCATATTATTCATGCACTTGTGCTTCTAATGGTTATGTGCAAGAGAAACAAACCATCATGATGGATGATGTGTTTATCTACCATGCGCATACGTTCTTTGTTTTGTTGTGTGCATGTGTAGGATACTTGGAGTTCATGTCAACTTCCACTTCACGTGAGTTGACCATTCGAGCTCTTGAGAGCGAGCCTCATACATTCTACCACGACTCGCTTCTACACCACATTTCCTACCACTTCGGCATTGTGAAGAATGCACAAGGTCACGCTTTAAAGGTGACATCCTTCTTGAGCTTGGATATTGTAGATCATATTTCATGTGTTGCTTACACCATTTGCATGCATGTTCGAGATATTGCTTTCACCTGTGATTGCCACATTTCCATGCTTCATGACATATATACCTTGTGTGTTGCATCCAATTATTGGACTACTTGCTACTATCATATGGTTGGTTTGACCAATATCATTTCTTCATATTGACATGTCCCTTTGCTTGTCACATGATTCACTTGATTGCCTCACACATGATGAACAATTGCTCTTTCTATTATGTTGAGTGCCACACTATATTCACTACAACCTATGCGCGTTATGCTTGGATTGTCTTGCACTTGACCACGTGTTTAGACATCTCATCTTATTTGGTGTTGTGAATGATTCCTATGCCTACCATCGACCATTTGTCGAGCGCTTTATGCATGTTTGCTATGATCTTGAGGTAGATGCTTGTTCTCTTGTCAAACATATTAGCATGTCTACCTCACATTTACATGCTCGTCCCCATGATATCTTTGCTTGTGCTCAATTCATATGCTTACATGTCATGACACAATCCTTTGTCAAACCATATGCTACGCTTGATGACGACACTTGTTCGGTAAATCACCACTTGAATGCTTGGTTTCGCACTAACGCTAACCACACTTGTTTTTCCAACTGTTTGTTGTCCTTAATCCTTTAAAAGAAAGCACAAGAAGGTGCGGCATTGGAGAGTGCCAATTTCGAGCTTCAAGATGACAAGTACTTGGTGAACGTCCACTTCTACATGACGAAGATATCTCTTTCCCATGGTGATTTGGTTTTTGATCCGAGGTTGGATCTTTCCCAAGGGAGGGGAGATGATGCGGAGCATCCTATGGACATCACCATGTCAAGAGTCTGTTCGGCGAGTGACATGTGCGACATACACTTCACATACACAAAGGTGAATCATCTCCTTTACACGTGCTAACTTGACCCCTTCAAGGATGGTATACTACTTGACACTTCTCCCGTGTGCATGCATATGTATTGTCAGAGCTTCATGGACGACAAGGAGGAGTGCCAGCACCAAGGAACAACTACACCATCCGTGAGGGAAGCATGGAAGCGACGACGGAAGAAGACGAAGCTACTGAAGCTACAGCGGCCGGACATCCGGGCCAGAGGCCGGACATCCGGCGCCTGTGCAGTCACCCACGAACTGCACCAACAGACGACCGAAGCATCAGCGGCCTGACATCCGGCCCATGCTCCCGGACATCCGGTGCAATACCACAGCCCAGACATCCGACATCACCCCCAGAAATCCGGCGTAAGGCACCCCAAGCCAGAAGGTCACCCCGCTCGGGCCGGACATCCGGCCAACCGCCCCGGACATCCGGTGTCTCATGAGATCTTAGACATCCGGACCGCAGCCCAGACATCCAGCGCCGGCCTGAGCGCAGAGTCGAGCCAAAGGCCCATGTATCCCTTTCCCACTTACCCCTTCATGGCTTAGACTAGATATATTCCTCCCCCTCCTCCTAGTTAGGGTTAGCAAAGTGATAGCTCATTTGTATGTGAGCTTTGCTCCTACCACTCCTCCTCTTGAGAGAGAGAGAGAGAGAGAGAGAGAGACCACTACTCCATTGGAGGCCAAGACCTCCATCTAGGAGAAGATCCCGCGGGATATCATCAAGACCGCCTTACGGGAGGACCCCCCCTCAAGACCTCCTCTTGGAGATGAACTTTACCTTGTATATTTCATTTTGTGTTCAAGTACCTTGTGATCTTGTGTGTTTGATTGTCTAGTGGATGTGTGATTGGACTCGTTCTTGAGTGTTTCCCTTTGTGATTTCTCTCCGTTCTTCCCCGTGTTCATCGTGTTATTCGAGGGAATCCACTCCAATTGTGAAAGATCGGCCTACACCGGGTTAGCCCCTTATCACTAGGCCTCATTTTCAAGCATTGCCATACCGTTTGTGCTCCGTTTTATCAATTGCTACCTTGCTGTTTTTGATTGTTCATATCACAAAAATCAATATCTACTATCATTACTACGCTTGTATCACCATCTCTTCGCAGAACTAGTGCACCTATACAATTTACCATTGTATTTGGTGTGTTGGGGACACAAGAGACTTTTTGTTATTTTGGTGCAGGGTTGTTTGAGGGAGACCATCTCCATCCTACGCCTCCCACGGATCAATAAACTGTTGTAGGGTGCAACCCTAGATGGAGATCTTTCACGAATTGGAGGGGAAATCCCCAAGTACACGAAGAACACGAAGAATACAAGAGAGGGAAAACACTCAAATTGACTAGATCCAATCACACATATGCTAGATCCAATCACACAAAGAGAGATACAAAGGTCCAAATCCAACACAAGAAGATACAAGAGGAAGCTAGTTCATCCCAGTCCTATGAGGAGAGAGGTCTTGATGATCCTATGATGGGGATCCTTCCCTTGATGGGGTCTTGATATCCACAAGAGGATCTTCTCCCTTATGAGGTCATGATCTCCATGAGGAGGAAGATGAGCAAAGCTCTCTCTTTGTCTATCCAATACTTTGCTATACCTCTAAATGAGCTAGGTGGGGGTTACTTATAGTCTAAGGATGAAGTGGGGGTAAAACAAGGGTACATGTGTCATTTGGCCTTAGTGCACCACTACAAAAAAATACACTTCCGTGATGATACGTGTTTGTCACAATAGGTCGCATTTTTTGTCATGCATCTACATCCATGACGATTTTATGACAGAATCAAGATAGTCATACATGTCCTGTCGTAGAAGTGTTCCATGACATTACCAAAATTATCATCATGCAAGTGTCCACTTCCATGATGATAAATCGTGCGTCACAAAAGTGCTTTCGTCAAGGGTGACTGACACGTGGCATCCACCGTAACGGAATGTCGTTAAGCTATCGGGTCGGGTTTTGGATCCGATAACCCGTTAATAGCCCCGACCAATGGGAAATTTCCACATGTAAAATTCTTATTGGCCGAACGAAGCACGTGTCGGCTCGTCAGTGGGTCAGATAGGCGCCTATGATATGTCGACACGTGCCACGGCCCACCACTGGCCCATTTAGCTTACAAAGCCTGCCCGTTGACTTGGTCAAAAGTTAATGGGCTGGCCCATGAAAAGCCTGTTAAGGGTCTCTTCACAAATAGCCCATTTTACGGCCCGGTAACTCACGACCCATTAGGCCCTAAAGGAAATCGGCCCAACAACGTCATGTGGGCCATCGAATATAACACCAGCCCATTTCACTTTTGGCCCATGTATGGCCCACGACGTCTTTCGGCCCATATGAGGCCTTCGTATCTTTCGGCCCTTTACAGGCCCACGGGGACTCTAGCCCATAATGAACAGTAATTTTCTTTGTACCCGTTAACGGCCCGTGATTTACATGCGCCTTTTCCAGCCCGTGTTAGCTTTCGGCCTATTGACGGCCCATACGTTCTTGGGCTCCTTTTCGGCCCTCGATTACTTCAGGCCCGTTACTGGCCTGTTCCCCTAATGGGCCAAATTAGGCCCATGGCAAGAGTCGGCCCGTTACTGGCCTGTTCCCCTAATGGGCCAAATTCGGACCATGGCAAGAGTCGGCCCGTTTCTGGCATGTTAACCCATTGTGCCGTTTCTAGCTCGTCCTATATTCTGGCCCATTAACTACCCGGTATGACTGTGACAGAATTAAGACTTTGCTGTCCTACGGCCTATTAAAGGCCCGTTACCGTGCTGGGCCGATACCAATTACGCCCGTTTACGGCCCATGTAGACCCATTTATCCGATGGCCCGGGGCCCACCAATTCTACGGCCCTCTTGGAGGCCCATTTATCGACAGCCCGTAGGAGACCCATGGATCCTACGGCTCGTATATGGCCCATGGTTGTGGCGGCCACCAGCAAACCAGGGAAAAATAAGACTAGGAAATAAATAAGGCCAAAACTAACGCTAGGCTATTCAGGCGATTGCACAGATTACATCCACTCGGCATCAAGGATCGCCACCAATGCAAATATAGGGAACACCCTACACTATACAAAAATGGCTTGATGTTTTCTTCAGCCGGTGGCTGCACGTTAAGAATAAATTTTGTATCGCACCAAAACAAATTAAAAATATATAACAAAAGGAAGGTTGGCATAAAACTTAACAGTCTAGCAGATAAATGCACCACCAGAAGTTCATAAGCTCAGTTCATTTGACCTGACTGTTATGTTTTCATGCTGTATTGTCCGATGGAGCAACCATAACCCTCGCCTTCATTTCCCCTAGGCTCCTGAACAACATAGCAAATGTCTGATAGTCTAGTTTCAAAACCATGCATATCTTGACGACATCGAACAATGTCTCTACGTGTTTCACAAAGGGTCTCTGTTAGGGAATGGACTTGTGTCTGGAGCGCAGATACAACATTGCTTTGAGCTTGCATATCTTTATCATGAGGCAATTTGGACAATATTGCCTTAAAAACCAACCCGGTATTACGCAAGAACGAAATTTTTGCATTGTTAGTGGACAGGTACTGACCCACTGCAGCAAGAGCTGACATTGCGGTTATAGTTGCCTCGCCACCTTCAGAAGGTGGCGGTTCCACCATTTTTTCCATAGCTCACTGAAGAGTTGAGGTTTTACATTAGTAGTACCACAACAGAAGATATTAAGGAGGCAGCAAAACCAAACAAAATAGCTTTGGTCTATATACAGAACTTATTCTGGTGAACCCATGTAAAATATTAGTTGTATTTTATTGCAAAGTACATAATAAAACCAGGTTCCAAACATATGACCATGTACCATCGCTAATGTATTGTCTAGTTCTTCACATTGTATTGAGGGCTAAGGATAAAGAGATGAAGTTTATAATACGGTAAGCAAAGTATGACATCATTCATATCACAAAACAACTGAGAATAGACAAACAGGCAATTGTAACATTGTGTGGGCAAGTCCAGCACGGAACTAGATTACGGGTCAAGATCAAAGGAACATCACTCCTCTCTTTTAAACCTTGTAAGGTGCAATGATACACTAAGACAATTGTGTATAAAATTGAAAAGAGTAGTAGACATTGGCTGCAAACCATGCAGTTAAGGCACAAGTCAGAGTAAGTAGTAGTTAAAAGGCATGAGGATTAAGGACTTACAACAGCGGCTTTGACTGGTGTAGTCATGCCCTTCTTCTTGCTGGTGTGATAGTCCTTGGAGATTTCCATAGCGGTTCAGGTACTTTTTGCTCCTTGCGGGCTTTCCTCTGCATTTCGAACAAGTCAATATAGATCTGATAATATGGTACAGCGAAAAGAGTGAAACAGCAGCTAATTACAAGAGCCTCACAGTGTGCAATATAGCTACGAGATCCTGTCGTCTGTTGGAATTTTACTTTCATACGATTGGCCTTGTTCTTTGAACAGTTCACCTACAAGAAGATAGATTTATGCGGCACATGCGTAAAGGGGACTTCAACATGTGATCTGATCACATATATATAATGTACCTGATACTTCGAATCAGGCCAGTGTTTAACAAGGCCCCTCCAGTCTTTATCCGATATATTTTCCACTGGAGATGTTTGGGAAAGTTCACTGTTAGCCTTGCTTTCAAAGTGAGTTTTCCTCAAATTATACTGATACTGTCGCAGAGCAGACATGAAAACATGGGTTCAAGCTTGTCTGGTTGCATCATCTTGGCTATCCAACTTGAACCTCGTCTGTTGAAAATTATGGGAGTCTCATTATCAGCAACCTAGAAAGTATGGGACAGAGCAAGACGATATTACTAGTTTCCATACATAACCATACTTATAGATAAATGGTCGAGGAAGGTGTTGAACTGGGTTTCGTGTTTGTCATTCCCGTACTGAATCCATGTTGGGAGAAAACATACATGACACCTAATGGCAACCGCTGCCTCTGATACTAACTTGGCTGACTTTGTAGCATCACGTGGCCTTTTTAAACCTGCCTCAAAACGGATCTCCATTCTTCCTCCTCTAGATTTAGTTAACCTATCGAGCATTATCCCTGATGTTTGTTTCCTCTTGCGCCTAAGTGCTAGTCCAATAACGAACATAGGAAGTGTTAGTGTACATCAAACTGTGAGACTACATATAAAGAAGCACGCAACTGTAACTTGACTCCAACAACTACCTTCTTGCTGTTGAAGCTCACAAGGTTCATCTGATATTGCCAACTGATAACCCACAAGTGTAGGGGATCACAACAGCTTTCGAGGGTAAAGTATTCAACCCAAATTTATTGATTCGACACAAGGGGAGCCAAAGAATATTCTTGAGTATGAGCAGTTGAGTTGTCAATTCAACCACACCTGGATAACTTAGTATCTGCAGCAAAGTATTTAGTAGCAAAGTAGTATGATAATAAATCTAACGGTAGAAGAAAGTAATATTTTTGGGTTTTGTAGTTATTGTAACAATAGCAACAGAAAACTAAATAAGCGAAATACAATATGTGAAAATCTCGTAGGCAATGGATCAGTGATGGATAATTAGGTCGGATGCGATTCCTCATGTAATAGCTATAACATAGGGTGACATAGAACTAACTCCAATTCATCAATGTAATGTAGGCATGTATTCCGTAAATAGTCATACGTGCTTATGGAAAAGAACTTGCATGACATCTTTTGTCCTACCCTCCCGTGGCAGCGGAGTCCTAGCGGAAACTAAGGGATATTAAGACCTCCTTTTAATAGAGAACCGGAACAAAGCATTAGCACATATTGAATACATGAACTCCTAAAACTATGGTCATCACAAAGAAGTATCCCGATTATTGTCACTTCGGGGTTGTCGGATCGTACCACATAATAGGTGACTATAGACTTGCAAGATAGGATCAAGAACACACATATATTCATGAAAACATAATAGGATCAGATCTGAAATCATGGCACTCAGGCCCTAGTGACAAGCATTAAGCATAGCAAAGTCATAGCAACATCAATATCAGAACATAGTGGATACTAGGGATCAAACCCTAACAAAACTAACTTGATTACATGGTAAATCTCATCCAACCCATCACTGTCCAACAAGCCTATGATGGAATTACTCATGCACGACGGTGAGCATCTTGAAATTGGTGATGGAGGATGGTTGATGATGACGACGATGACGAATCCCCCTCTCCGGAGCCCCAAACGGACTCCAGATCAGCCTCCCTGAGAGAGATTAGGGCTTGGCGGCGGCTCCATATCGTAAAACGCGATGAAACTTTCTCTCTGATTTTTTTCTCCGCGAGACAGAATATATGGAGTTGGAGTTGAGGTCGGCGGAGCCTCAGGGGGCCCACGAGACAGGGGGCGCGCCCAGGGGGAGGGCGCGCCCCCACCCTCGTGGACAGGGTGTGGGCCCCCTGGTCTTGATTCTTTCACCAGTATTTTTTATATTTTCCAAAAAGTGCCTCCGTGGATTTTCAGGACATTCCGAGAACTTTTGTTTTCTACACATAAAACAACATCATGGCAGTTCTGCTAAAAACAGTGCCAGTCCGGGATAGTTTCATTCAAATCATGCAAGTTAGAGTCCAAAACAAGGGCAAAAGTGTTTGGAAAAGTAGATACGTTGGAGAAGTATCAACTCCCCCAAGCTTAAACCTTTGTTTGTCCTCAATCAATTCAGTTGATAAAATGAAAGTGATAAAGAAAATTTTTTACAAACTCTATTTGCTCTTGTTGTTGTAAACATGCAAAGCAATCATTCAGGTTTCAGCAAATATTATGAACTAACTATACTCACAATAACACCCAGGTCTCACAATTACTCATATCAATAGCATAATCAGCTAGTGAGCCATAATAATAAAACTCGGATGACAACACTTTCTCAAAATAATCATAACATGATATAACAAAATGGTATCTCGCTAGCCCTTTCTGAGACCGCAAAACATAAATGCAGCGCACCTTTAAAGATCAAGGACTGACTAAACATTGTAATTCATGGTAAAAGAGATCCAGTCAAGTCATACCCAATATAAACTAATAATAATGAATGCAAATGACAGTGTGCTCTCCAGCGGGTGCTTTTTAATAAGAAGGGTGATGACTCAACATAAAAGTAAATAGATAGGCCCTTCGCAGAGGGAAGCAGGGATTTGTAGAGGTGCCAGAGCTCAATTTTAAAATAGAGAGGAATAACATTTTGAGCTGCATACTTTCACTATCAACGCAACAACTATGAGATGGCTGTATCTTCCATACTACATGCATTATAGGCAGTTCCCAAACAGAATGGTAAAGGTTTATACTCCCCAACCACCAACAAGCATCAATCCATGGCTTGCTCGAAACAACGAGTGCCTCCAACTAACAACAGCCCTGGGGGAGTTCTGTTTAATTATTTTGATCTGCTTTGATCTTTTTGGATCATGGGACTAGGCATCCCGGTTACCGGCCCTTTCTCGTGAATGAGGAGCGGAGTCCACTCCTCTTGAGAATAACCCACCTAGCATGGAAGATATAGGCAGCCCTAGTTGAAACATGAGCTGCTCGAGCATACAAAACGGAACTTCATTTGAAGGTTTAGAGTATGGCACATACAAATTTACTTGGAACGACAGGTAAATACCGCATATAGGAAGGTATGGTGGACTCATATGGAACAACTTTGGGGTTTAAGGAGTTTGGATGCACAAGCAGTATTCCCGCTTAGTACAGGTGAAGGCTAGCAAAAGACTGGGAAGCGACCAACTGAGAGAGCAACAACAGTCATAAACATGCATTAAAATTAATTCACACCGAGTACAAGCATGAGTAGGATATAATCCACCATGAACATAAATATCATGAAGGCTATGTTGATTTCTTTCAACTACATGCGTGAACATGCGCCAAGTCGAGTCACTCAATTCATTCAAAGGAGGATACCATCCCATCATACCACATCATAATCATTCTAATAGCATGTTGGCATGCAAGGTAAACCATTATAACTCATAACTAATCAAGCATGGCACAAGCAACTATAATCTCTAAATGTCATTGCAAATATGTTTACTTCATAATAAGCTAAATCAGGAATGATGAACTCATCATATTTACAAAAACAAGAGAGGTCGAGTTCATACCAGCTTTTCTCATCTCAATAAGTCTATCATATATTGTCATTGTTGCCTTTCACTTGCACGACCGAACGATGTGTATAATAATAATAGTGCACGTGCATTGGACTAAGCTGGAATCGGCAAGCATTCAACTCAAGAGAGAAGACAAGGTAATATGGGCTCTAAGTTAAATAAAAAATCATGCATATGAGAGCCACTAAACATTTTCAATATGGTCTTCTAGTCTCGACCCCCAAAGAAAAGAAAAGAAAAGAAAAGAAAACTCTGTACACGGGAAAGTTCCCAACAAGTAAGAAGAAGAACGAGAAATCTTTTTGGGTTTTCATTTTAATTTCTACTACAGGCATGGAAATTAAACTAACTAATTTTTTTGGTTTTTCTTAAGGTTTATCAAACACACAAGAAGAAAGCTAGAAAAAGAAATTTAAACTAACATGGATAATACAATGAAAGAGTATGATCACCAACGACTAGGATTGTGTGTGAACATGAATGTAAAGTTGGTGAGAAATAAGTACACCCCCCAAGCTTAGGCTTTTGGCATAAGTTGGTCTAGTATCAAGGACCGCCTGGCTGATATCCGTAGTTGTAGCTGGGGTCATACTGATATGCAGCAGCAATTGCCTCCTGAGCTGCGGCATGTTGGCGAGCTGCCTCCGCTCTCACCTCGTGTTCAGCTGCTTCCTCCCTGGTAACAACATATCTTCCTTTGGCCTAATAATCAAAAAGGAGAGGAGCAGGAAGAGTAACATGGACGACGTTGCGTTTGTCATAGATTAGTCGATAATGGAGGAATTGTTCATTCCTCCTAAGAAAATGATGGTTGACCATAGCGTCATAATCTAAATAAGCAGGAGGTAACATCATATCCCCCTCTCGTGGGGCTATACCAAGATAATTAGCCACACGGGTTGCATAAATTCCTCCAAATAAATCTCCAGCTCTACCATTGTTCTGCAACCTATGTGCAACTATTGCCACCAAGTTATAACCTTTATAACCTAACACAACACTCTTGAGGACACAAAGATCAGGGACACACATATGACATGCTTCGTCTTTACCGTTAATGCATCTACCAATGAAGAGAGCAAAATAATGTATCGCAGGAAAATGAATGCTCCCTTGGTAGCTTGTGCTATGTCCCTGGATTCTCCCACAGTAATACTAGCAAAGAAATCTCTAAATTTAGATTTGTGAGGATCATTAATATTACCCCACTGCGGAAGTTTGCAAGCAGTTGTAAAATCCTCTAAGTCCATGTTATAAGATGTATCATATATATCAAATAGGACACTAGGAGAATTACGCGTACAGTTATATTTAAACCTCCGCACAAAGGAATCAGTCAATTGGTAGTACTGAGGACACTTATCTTGTAAGAAGTCCTCCAGCTCAGCATTATGCACATACGCATCAAATTCCTCCTTAAAGCCTGCTTCGACCATAAAATCGTTGGATGGCCACTCACAAGCACGTACATCTGCGTCCCTTGGTAATTTAACATCTTGCTCTCGTATAGCTATCCTGGGTCCTTTCTTTGCCGAAAAACCACCTTGGTACAATCTCCTAGACATAATTCTTTTTCTGAAAAATTTCTGAAATTTAGTAACTTCAAAATAAAAGTGAATAAAACTAAACAAGATTGATAGCAACTACTCCTACAAGTGCCTAGAGCCTATATCATGCATTAGAATTGCTTGGGACCTCATAAATTCAACATGCAAGCTCAAGAACATGGTCACCTATGCAGCAAAAATTTGCAATGAATAAACCACTAGAACAAAAACTAATTGGACCAATGGAGGAGTCACATACCAAGCAACAATCTCCTAAAGCAGTTTTATGAATGGAGCTTTGAGCAAGGAGATCGAAAATCGTAGCAAAATGAGCTAGAACTCGTGCTTGAGCTGGATGGGGATTTTTTTTGGGAAGAAGATGGAGTGTGTGGGTGCTTGCATAAGTGGAGGGGGGCCACCAGGGGCCCACGAGATAGGAGGGCGTGCCCAGCTAGGGTGGGCGTGCCCTCCACTCTCGTGACCTAGTGCTTGCCCCTCCTGCAGTGATTTCAGTGCCTAAAATCCTCAAATATTCCATAAAAAATCATACTAAATTTGCAGGGCATTTGGAGCACTTTTATTTTTGGAATATTTTTTTATTGCACGGATAATTCAGAAAACAGACAGATAATACTATTTTTGCTTTATTTATTCTAAATAACAAAAAGTAAAAAGAGGGTATAGAAGGTTGTGCCTTCTTGTTTCATCCATCTCGTGATCATCAAAATGAATCTACTAACAAGGTTGATCAAGTCTTGTTAACAAACTCATTCCGAATAACACGGAACCGGAGAAATTTCGAATAACACTAAGTTACCTCAACGGGGATATGAACATCCCCAATAATAAGAATATCATACTTTTTCTTGACGGTAGGGACAGGAAATTCAAAACCTCCAATAATGATAGTTGGAACTTTTCCAATAGAATTGATGCTATGAACTTGAGATTGTTTCCTCAGAGAGTGTACCGTATGCTCATTACCATTAACATGAAAAGTGATATTGCCTTTGTTGCAATCAATAACAGCCCCTGCAGTATTCAAAAAGGTCTACCAAGGACAATCGACATACTATCGTTCTCGTGAATATCAAGAATAACAAAGTCCGTTAAGATAGCGACATTTGCAACCACAACAGGCACATCCTCACAAATGCCGATAGGTATAGTAGTTGATTTATCAGCCATTTGCAAAGATATTTCAGTAGGTGTCAACTTATTCAATTCATGTCTACGATATAAAGAGAGAGGCATAACACTAACACCGGCTCCATGATCACATAAAGCAGTTCTAACATAATTTCTTTTAATGGAGCATGGTATAGTTGGTACCCCCGGATCTCCAAGTTTCTTGGGTATTCCACCCTTAAAAGTGTAATTAGCAAGCATGGTGGAAATTTCAGCTTTCGGTATCTTTCTTTTATTTGTAATGATACCCTTCATATACTTAGCATAAGGATTTACTTTGAGCATATCAATTAAGCGCATACGTAAGAAAATAGGTCTAATCATTTCAGCGAAGCGCTCAAAATCCTCATCATCCTTTGTCTTGGATGGTTTAGGAGGAAAGGCCATGGGTTTCTAAACCCATGGTTCTCTTTCTCTACCGTGCTTCCTAGCAAAAAAATCTCTCAATAATGTTGATTCTTTGATTGTGGGTTATCAAGATCAACAGCAGGTTCAATCTCTACTTCATTGTTTTTGCTAGGTTGAGCATCAACATGGACATTATCACTAGGTTCATGTTCATCAGCTGATTGTGTTTCAGCATCAGATATAGAAATATCATTGGGATTCTCAGGTGTGTCTACAGTAGGTTCACTAGAAGCGTGCAAAGTTCTATCATTTTTCTTTTTCTTCTTTTTAGAAGAACTAGGTGCCTCTAAATTATTTCTCTGAGAATCTTGCCCGATTCTCTTAGGGTGGCCTTCAGGATACAAAGGTTCCTGAGTCATTCTACCAGTTCTAGTAGCCACTCTAACAGCAAGGTCATTTTTATTATTTAATTCATCAAGCAAATCATTTTGAGCTTTAAGTACTTGCTCAGCTTTAGTAGCAACCATAGAAGCATATTTGCTAATGAGTTTGAGTTCACCTTTAACTCTAGCCATATTATCGCTCACGCGTCCTATCTTGAAAGCATTATTCTTTAACTCTCTACCAACATAAGCATTAAAACTTTCTTGTCTAGCCATAAAGTCATCAAATTCATCTAAGCATGGGCTATGAAATTTAGTAGAGGGGATTTCAACTTTATCATATCTATAGAGAGAATTTACCTTTACTACCTGTGTCAGGTTATCAAGACAATGTGGTTCTTCGACAGGCGGTATATTAAGACCATGTATTTCTTCAATAGGTGGTAAATTCTTAACATCTTTGATACGTCTCCAACGTATCTATAATTTTTGATGGCTCCATGCTACTTTATCTACTGTTTTGGACTATATTGGGCTTTATTTTCCACTTTTATATTATTTTTTGGGACTAACCTATTAACCGGAGGCCCAGCCCAGAATTTCTGTTTTTTTGCCTATTTCAGTATTTCGAAGAAACGGAATATCAAATGGAGTCCAAACGGAATGAAACCCTCGGGAACGTGATTTTCTCACCGAACGTGATCCAGGAGACTTGGACCCTACTCCTAGAAGCTTCCGAGGAGGTCACGAGGGTGGAGGGCGTGCCCCCTACCTCGTGGGCCCCTCGGAGCTCCACCGACGTACTCCTTCCTCCTATATATACCTACGTATCCCCAATAGACTAGACACGGAGCCAAAAACCTAATTCCACTGCCACAACCTTCTGTATCCACGAGATCCCATCTTGGGGCCTGTTCCGCAGCTCCGCCGGAGGGGGCATCCACCACGGAGGGCTTCTACATCATCACCATAGCCCCTCCGATGAAGCGTGAGTAGTTTACTTCAGACCTTCGGGTCCATAGCTAGTAGCTAGATGGTTTCTTCTCTCTTTTTGTTTCTCAATACAATGTTCTCCCCCTCTCTCGTGGAGATCTATTCGATGTAATCTTCTTTTTGCGGTGTGTTTGTTGAGACAGATGAATTGTGGGTTTATGATCCAGTATTATCTATGGAAAATATTTGATTCTTCTTTGAAATCTTTTATGTATGATTGAGTTACCTTTGCAAGTCTCTTCGAATTATCCGTTTGGTTTGGCCAACTAGATTGGTAGTTCTTGCAATGGGAGAAGTGCGTGGCTTTGGGTTCAATCTTGCGGTGTCCTTACTCAGTGACAGAAAGAGTTGCAAGGCACGTATTGTATTGTTGCCATCGAGGATAACAAGATGGGGTTTTTATCATATTGCATGAATTTATCCCTCTACATCATGTCATCTTGCTTAAAGCGTTACTCTGTTTTTAACTTAATACTCTAGATGCATGTTGGATAGCGGTCGATGAGTGGAGTAATAGTAGTAGATGCAGAATCGTTTAGATCTACTTGTCACGGACGTGATGCCTATATACATGATCATTGCCTAGATATGCTCATAACTATGCTCAATTCTGTCAATTGCTCAACAGTAATTTGTTCACCCACCGTAGAATACTTATGCTCTTGAGAGAAGCCACTAGTGAAACCTATGGCCCCCGGGTCTATTCTCATCATATCAATCTATATCACTTTATTTACTTGATTTGCTTTTACTTTGCCTTTACTTTTTACTTTGCATCTATCTATCAAAAATACCAAAAATATTATCTCTATCAGATCTCACTCTCGTAAGTAACCGTGAAGGGATTGACAACCCCTAAGCGTTGGTTGCGAGTTGCTATCGTGTTGTGCAGGTACGAGGGACTTGCGCGTGACCTCCTACTGGATTGATACCATGGTTCTCAAAAACTGAGGGAAATACTTACGCTACTGTGCTGCATCATCCTCTCCTCTTCGGGGAAAACCAACGCAAGCTCGAGACATAGCAATCTTCAGCTTTAATACCTTTTTCTTTCATTGATTTCTTTGCCTTTTGCATATCTTCAGGACTCAGAAATAAAACACCTCTCTTCTTCGGAGTGGGTTTAGGAGTAGGCTCAGGAGTTGGCTCAATTGGTTCAGGAATTGTATCGGGAATTGGCGCAGGAAGAGTCCAATTATTTTCATTAGGCAACATATTATTCAATAGTAATTCAGCTTCATCGACTGTTCTTTCCCTAAAAACACAACCAACACAACTATCCAAGTAGTCCTTGGAAGCATCGATTAGTCCATTATAAAAGATATCAAGTATTTCATTTTTCTTGAGAGGATGATCAGGCAAAGCATTAAGTAATCGGAGAAGCCTCCCACAAGCTTGTGGGAGACTCTCTTCTTTGATTTGCACAAAATTATATATTTCCCGCAAGGCAGCTTGTTTCTTATGAGCAGGGAAATATTTAGCAGAGAAGTAATAAATCATATCCTGGGGACTACGCACACAACCAGGAGCAAGAGAATTATACCAAGTCTTAGCATCACCCTTTAACGAGAACGGAAATATCTTAAGGATATAATAATAGCGAGAGTTATCATCATGAGTAAACAAGGTGGCTATATCGTTCTACTTGGTAAGATGTGCCACAACAGTTTTAGATTCAAGGCCATAAAAAGGATCAGATTCAACTAAAGTAATAATTTCAGGATCAACGAAGAATTCATAATCCTTATCAGTAACACAGATAGGTGAAGTAGCAAAAGCAGGGTCAGGTTTCATTCTAGCATTAAGAGACTGTTGCTTCCATTTAGCTAATAACTTCTTAACATCATATCTATCATTGCAAGCAAAGATAGCTCTAGCAGATTTTTCATTCATAACATAACCATCAGGAACAATAGGCAATTCATAATCATTGGGAGAATTTTCATCATCACTATCATCAATAATAGCATCTTCAATAATTTCATTCTCTCTAACCCTAGAAAGTTGTTCATCAAGAAATTCACCTAATGGCAAAGTAGTATCATGCACAGAAGTAGTTTCATCATAAGTATCATGCATAACAGAAGTGGCATCATCAATAACATGCGACATATCAGAATTCATAGCAGTAGCAGGTTTAGGTGTCGCAAGCTTACTCAAAACAGAAGGAGAATCTAGTGCAGAGCTAGATGGCAGTTCCTTACCATCCCTCGTAGTTGAGGGAAAAATCGTAGTTCTGTCGTCTTTCAAGTTCTTCATAGTGATCAACAGATATAAATCCCAAGTGACACAGAGAATAGAGCTATGCTCCCCAGCAACGGCGCCAGAAATTAGTCTTGATAACCCACAAGTGTAGGGGATCGCAACAGCTTTCGAGGGTAAAGTATTCAACCCAAATTTATTGATTCTACATAAGGGGAGCCAAAGAATATTCTTGAGTAAGCAGTTGAGTTGTCAATTCAACCACACCTAGATAACTTAGTATCTGCAGCAAAGTATATAGTAGCAAAGTAGTATGATAATAAAGGTAACGGTAGCAAAAAGTAATATTTTTGGGTTTTGTAGTGATTGTAACAATATCAACGAAAAAGTAAATAAGCGAAACACAAGATGTGAAAAGCTTGTAGGCAATGGATCAGTGATGGATAATTATGTCAGATGCGATTCCTCATGTAATAGCTATAACATAGGGTGACACAGAACTAGCTCCAATTCATCAATGTAATGTAGGCATGTATTCCGTAAATAGTCATACGTGCTTATGGAAAAGAACTTGGATGGCATCTTTTGTCCTACCCTCCCGTGGCAGCGGGGTCCTAGCGGAAACTAAGGGATATTAAGGCCTCCTTTTAATAGAGAACCGGAACAAAGCAGTAGCACATAGTGAATACATGAACTCCTCAAATTATGGTCATCACCGAGAAGTATCCCGATTATTGTCACTTCGGGTTTGTCGGATCATAACACATAATAGGCAACTATAGACTTGCAAGATAGGATCAAGAACACACATATATTCATGAAAACATAATAGGTTTAGATCTGAAATCATGGCACTCGGGCCCTAGTGACAAGCATTTAGCATGGAAAGTCATAACAACATCAATCTCAGAACATAGTGGATACTAGGGATCAAACCCTAACAAAACTACCTTGATTACATGGTAAATCTCATCCAACCCATCACCGTCCAGCAAGCCTACGATGGAATTACTCACACACGACGGTGAGCATCATGAAATTGGGGATGGAGAATGGTTGATGATGACGATGGCGATGAATTCCCCTCTCCGGAGCCCCGAACGGACTTCAGATCAGCCTCCCCGAGAGAGATTAGGGCTTGGCGGCGGCTCCGTATCGTAAAACGCGATGAAACTTTCTCTCTGATTTTTTTCTCCGCAAGACAGAATATATGGAGTTAGAGTTGACGTCGTCGGAGCCTCAGGGGGCCCACGAGACAGGGGGGCACGCCCAGGGTGGGAGGGCGCGCCCCCACCCTCGTGGGCAGGGTGTGGGGCCCCTGGTCTTGATTCTTTCGCCAGTATTTTTTATATTTTCCAAAAAGTGCCTCCGTGGATTTTCAGGACATTCCGAGAACTTTTGTTTTCTACACATAAAACAACATCATGGCAGTTCTGCTGAAAACAGCGTCAGTCTGGGTTAGTTTCATTCGAATCATGCAAGTTCGAGTCCAATACAAGGGCAAAAGTGTTTGGAAAAGTAGATACGTTGGAGACATATCACCAACTCGTCTTGTGTCAAGAGTGCTTGGGAAGTAGTGTCAGGTTGCAAGGGAGCTTGGGAACGTGCTGCTAGCTCAGTTGACGCACGATTAACTCGTGCAGCTGGTAGTACTATGGTAGGTGTTGCAAGAACTAGGGTTGTCTCTGCTTGTTTGGTGGCAGCTATTTGTTTCTGTTTGGCTTTTTTTGCAGCTCGTGTAGCATGGGATGCCATGTTTGTAGAATTTTCCGCTAGACTTTGACCTTCTATTGCACCATCAGTACCAGCAGAATCTGCAGGATTCATCCGATTCTCATTCCCTGCCATTCTGTGTTTCTTCCTCTTTCTTTGTGCCATGTTAAGTCAAGTCGACAAGAAAAAGAATAACAATTTAGTTCTTCAGAACAAACTGATGCGTGATGCAGATGAACTGAACTTTGATGTTAGACAACCACATGATAGGAGGATGTAATATGTATGAAAAGCAGGACAAAAGAGATAACCCGAACTATGATGTGTAAACTAAGAAGAAGACATTTCACCAAATTAGAAGCAATGCAATGGAAGGTAGACACCATATGAAAGATGCTACAAATATCACTCTGCCATGTTAACAGTGTCTCATCATCAATGGCATTTAAACAAATGTGAAGAAGTACAAGAAATAAATCATATGCAAGATGCAAACAACATCACACTACCATGTTAGAGGTCGTCATTAGTGCCATTGCATATTCACAGCATTGCATATTCACAGCTTATGATGTGTAAACTAAGGAGAAGGCATTTCAACAAATTAGAAGCAATGAAAGCTAGATACCATATGAAAGATGCAATGAATATCACTCTACCAAGTTAAAACTGTCTCATCATAAGTGCGATTTCAATAAATTAGTAGTACAAGCTAGAAAAGAATGTGAGATGTAACCTATATCACACTCCAAAGTCAAACGTGTCTTATGATAAGTGATTGTTGCAGGTTACACAACAGTAGTAATTTGATGTAAGAACATGGTGTGATAGACAGATATTGTATGTTCTAGAAACAGGAACACGTGTCTTATTCAAGTATAATGTGTAAAGTAAGCAGATGGAATTCAACAAAATTAGAAGCAATACAAGCTTGACATCACACATAACATGCAACCACATATAACAGTGCCAAGTTAGAGGTAGCACCGGTGATGGTGCACTAGGGGAGACGTGCTCATCATAAACACGGCTTTGTCGAGTGTCTATGCATGTGTTGTCTTGGAAATCATCTTGGGGTGTGGACGAGTAGAAACTGTAGTGGCCCTCCGTTCGGAAGGAGCACCTTTATCCGCTGCCTTGTTAACTTCTACTTTATTGATTTTGAATTGTCAAGTAAACCCAACAAGAAAAAGCAATAAAATTCTCTCTTCACAACTCATTCATGCATGATACTGACAATCACTACTTTGATGTAAGGCAAACACATGATACCAAGATGGAATATGTACGAAAAACAGGACGGCATGGCATGTTCACAATTGTTTGTGTAAACTAAGCAGAAACCATTCCAACAAATAAGAAGCAATGCAAGCTAGACACCACATGAAAGATGCAACCAATATGACTCTGCCAAGTTAAAAGCGTCCCATCATAAATGGAATTTCAACAAATTAGAAGTAGCGCATGCAATAACACATATGAAAGATGCAACTAATATCGCACTGCATATACTAAAGATGTCTCGTCATATTGATTGATGCGGGAAAAAAACAATAGTTTTATGTAAGGACATGCTTAATAGACAGATGTACTATGTACTACATATAGGAAGGCATGTCACATTAACAAGTATAATGTATAAGCTAAGCAGACTAGCACATGCAGTTTAACCAGACTGGAAGAATTACAATCTAGACACCATATGCAACATGCAACCACATATCACGTTGCCAAGTTATAGGAAGCACCTGCGATGCTAGTGTAGGGGAAATGCTGTAATCAACTACAGAGCTACGTTCACTATCTTCGTCTAGCATTCCTGTTTCTTGAGAATCATGTCGGGAGGCTGACGCTGCATTTTTTAAATGAGGAGTAGTCCCCTTGCCTGCCTGCCTCATCATAAGTGATTGATGAGGGATACACAGGAACATTAGTTTGATGTAAGAACATGGTTAATACACAGATGTACTAGTATGTACCAAAAACAGAAAGGCATGTCATATTCAAAGGTATAATGTGTAAGCTAAGAAGATGCAATTTAACCAAATTGGAAGCAATACAAGCTAGACATCCGGCTGGAGTGGTGAGCATGATCATCTAGGACCTGAGAGCCTGGTGGGAGGCGGGCTGCTTCGCCACCATCACAGCTTTTTAGTTGGCTTCCAGGTGATGCCTATCTTTGCTGGGCTTGTCACTGGCTCGGCCAGTGCCCTGACTAGCTATTTGTCTTCTGGTGCTCACGGGATGGTGGTTCATGTAAAAATATATCTTTCCTTATCTTAATAAGACTGACTTCGGCTTTTCGAATACAAGCTAGACACCATATGGAACATGCAACCACATATGACACCGCGAAGTTAAAGAAAACACCTGGGATGGTGGTTCATTGCAAGCAAGGTCATCAACTCCAGAGCTACGTTTACCGTCTCCATCTACTGACACTGCACCCTTTATAGCGCTGTAACGTGTCGTGCCTAACCGTGAACAAAGCTGGGTCAACTTCTCTCTTATCTTTTTTCTTCTCTCAAGGCAGACACTGAAATACGCTTGCATAAAAACACAATAGTGAGAGTATGGGTGAAGTGTGTGCAAAACTAGTGCACTATAGAAGTAGCAGATAGCAGGTGGCTGAAAAATAAATGACAGGAGACATATGATAGCTCTACAGCATTGCATGGCAAACAAAATTAGATTCAACTCCGTATGATTTTGTAATATATGAGCACAGGAAATGCAGGTACTCCTCCAGCACACCACCACATGTGGTCATATCTAAGATAACAGTTGACTTAAAATAAATAGGTCAGTCGATTTTTTTAATGAACTGTCTGACCTATAAGGAATGGGTAGATAGCCTTCGTCTACCTCCCGCCAGTCACTATTGACGATCTTTCTCGAACCGCCAACAACCACCGGCCCAGACCCCTGCCTCCGCCGCCCCGCCCTCCCCTCGACCTCACACCACCGCCGTGCTTGGCAGCGTCCCCAGGCCATCCCTTTAATCCCGGCCGACCTCCAGATCGGGCGCCAGTAGCTCTAGGCCGCACAAGCCCCTAAGATAAACACCAAGGCGCTGCTTCCCCGGTGTAATAGGCGTACTAGCGCCTGTTACGCCGGGGAATGCTTCCGTTAATTGGGAATCAACTGGCCAGAAATTGAAATTCAGGGGGGCGACGGACCTCTAGCTAAGGTGAAATAGTATATGAGGAGAAACCTTGTGCATCGCGAGTTACTAGGAACATCTAGTATGAAGAAGAAGCGGTCAACTAGTGTCTTTTGTGGGATGAATACCGTGCAAGCAGACACGTAAGATTTGCACGAATAAGGGAAGAGGAGTACCGTTATCGGTTGCCTGTGTGGTGTCGATATGTCGCGGTGATCTTCTTGTTTTTGTCGGGGGAACCGATGAGCCGTGGATCCTTGGACAAACCCATGGCCGAATTGTTGACTGTGTTGCCATGGCCGTATATCGGCGGAGGGGAAGCAGATCCGAGGCGGCGAAGGACGGCGTAGCAAGAACAGCTCCGGTGTGGTGGACGGTGGCGAAGTTGGAGCGGCAGCGGTGAAGCACGGGACGGCGTGGTTGAACTGGCTCGGGTACAGACGGCTCGGCCTCAGCTTCAACTACTAGCCGTGGAGGGCATTGCAGTTGAGGTTGTCGGTGGACGACGACGTTGGGGTATCGGCTCCGGCGTGATGGAGGAGGGCGGCGGTTGATGGGTGGGATGGGGTGGCCCGCGGAGGACGCCGGGGTTTCGCGGCTGGTGGAGAGGTAGTTTTGGCGCCCACGGTGTACGAATGGGGAATCGGACGGGTGGGGGGGAACCATGTTTTGGTCTGGGACGCACTTGTCTTTGGCTTTTTTGAACAGTAGATTGGACGCGCTTGTTTGAAATTTGGGGAAAGTACAAACTTTGCCCCCCTCTTAAATTTCGGACCTACTGCAGGTCAGGGGTAGGATGGTAATCCCAGGTGTACAAATAGTGGGCGGGAGCGATTTCGGCTGCGCGCATGTGTGCTTAGGTAGCCATTGTGTATGAATGTTTTTCGGAGGCGGTTGCATGGCGTCTAGATGAAGCTACAAACCTACCCCGGTTTAGTCCTTTGGACGTCGGGCCGGTAGGTTTCACGGGTCGGAGTTATTAGAAAAGTAATTTCCTTGTACTACCAAACATTGGTCTCACACAGTTTCGAGTGAGTAGAGGCTCTTTTGGCGCTTCGTTCGAAATTTTGAAACACAAGCATTCACGTTTAGAGTACCCTTGAACTATGAGGATTGACCTAAATAGACAACGTTACATTTGACATTGTATGTTTGAAAACCTCATTAAATTATCCGCTTCTTTTTGACATTTTGACACTTGAAAATCCTATAACTACGATTATTTTGGAATGGAGGAGCTAAATTTGAATCTATTTTGTACACGACTACATATGCTATTATTTACAAAATCAGAGCAAAGATTGGTGCCCCATTAATTTGGGTATGATTTACAAATGCCATGATATCAAATTCGAGTAATTGAATGGACTTCATGTTGAATTCGATTTTTTAAACCATCTTAAGTTGAATTCAAATGTATGCTAGTTCATAGGTAGCTATTTATAATGTTCATTGTGTAACTTTCGTATGTATAATGTGCTTTACACACACAACATGAATTATACTCACGTTTATATTCGATTGCTAAAGCGATGCATTGTCTGGAGTTCAAAATACTAACTATGTGGATCAATTGTGTCGAATAATAACATAGACATGCTCAAATTCGATAGAATCTAGATGTCTGATGGATCAATGACCGCTCCTTATGCGAATTGCAAATATCATGATCCCATCCTAATATTTGGATACAATTTATATTTTTAATCAATGTGTATAGCAACCTTTTACGTGTAGTTTCACTCTCCATCGGTGGTCTCTCACACATGCTCACACACTCTCTCCCGAGGTGTCTTTCTCGCACACATGCTCCAGATATAACCCTCCCTCCCTCTCGTAACCATTTACAACTGTTTTCTCTAACCTTTATCACAAGCACTCTTCCTCTCGCAAGCATACACACGCACAATCCCCATCGACCCTTTCCATATACATGGACCTTCCTACGTGTCTCATGTACGCACATTATCTTTCGGCCTGTCTGTCACGCATTGTCTCACACCTCTCTTCCTAATCGACGAGTATGATTCTAGTAGAGCATTCTGTAGGATGTCCCTTAAAGTTAGGTTGGATGAATAGTAATACCAGAGATAAAGGGGTTACCTTAGTCCGAGAACCTAGGGTTACAAATCCTAGCCGGCTTTGTCAGTGGACACAAAGTCCTTCACAATTCTGCTATCTTTGTCTTGTTTGACTAGTCATCCATGGGTCTTCCTAAATGCATCACGGGCCGACCAATGTGGCGCAGGACGGAACCGAACAAAGGGCCTCACCTCGACCCACCGAACCTCACGCGGTGACACACCCTCTGCCCGTGTCTCATTATCTTCTCACAACCACACATACCAACACAAACACCACACACACAAAAAATTCTCCTGGTGCCTCTATTCCCTCCCCCTTGCATATACACACTCAAGGGAATGGTATCTCTTGTCGTGACGTCATATTCATCTCTCTCTCTAGACCACTCTCATTTCTCGTGCTATCTCTCCCACGCCCGCCCCCCCCCCCCCCCCGTCGGCCCCTCTATCCATGCCTCTCTCGAATATGTAATACACACACATACCTATCTAGGCCCCGCCAAATGCATCAACTACACATTCACACATGTTACATCACGTACCCCATTGATCTAAAAATCCCTCTCTTCACGTTTATTTCGCATACAACATTCCTTTTGAATAAAGTGTGGCCAAAAAATTATTTTAGAGTTTCTACATATATACAACATTACAAAGTTATATGGAGGAGTACGAACGCTAATTTGCATTGCATGGTGCCCACAATGATATTTATTCCACACTGTGAATTTGTATATTTTTATACTATATACAAAGTTAGTCATAATAAAGAGAAATGAAGAGCATCTCTCTCTCCATCGCATACCCCCCCTGTACGCCCCTTTCACGTATGCACACAAAACTATCTCCAGGTCCTCTAAAAGTAAGCCCCCAGAAAATTCACGCATGTTTCATCTTTCTCTCGCGATATATGCAATGACGATCATTGTATTTGAAGCGAAAGCACGATACATACAATGGACTTCAGAATCCACTCATTATGGTCCCCATTTATGTTTAGTGGTTATTATACAGTCATGGGCTCACCGTACAACTCTGTATTTGCTCATGACATGACTTGGTGACCAGTTAAACGCTCCACGTGGCACCTCTAGTGTTGCATCACATTATCTCACTACCATCATGCCCATCTGTCGGCTTGTATCTACTCTACATCTACACATTTATAAAATACATAAAATACACTCTTATAAAAAACAGAGTTGGTGATGATGGTGTGCCTGCCATCCTGCAATATAGGCTGTCTGATTTATATCTGACGGATAGGAAAGAAATATGGCAATTTTGCAAAAAGGTACCCTCACACCTCTCCACATTTGCAAATAAGGCCTTCCCTCGTTCATCCTTTTCTCTCACAAGATAAACTAGTCATACAAATGCATCTTGATGTTACATGCAACGCACAGGCATCTTGCTAGTAAGAATGAAAAAAACGACAAAAATATATTTGGAAGGTGGTTCGAAGTCATGACCGCGGGCACATCGGACAAGGTGGCCTTGTATTGGTATGCTGAGCCGTCTATTTTAACACATAGGAGCTGGTGTGGTGATTATACACACACGCACTCATGCACACGAACTGCATGCATGCAACACTCACAAAACACATGCACCCACGCATGCACGCAACACTCACACGTACACACGCAGCCACGCATGCACACAACACTCACACGCACACACGCACGCATGCATGCACACACCAGTACACCACACGACCAACACACACTCTCATGCTCAAGTGCTCAACCTACACGTGCACGCGCACATATCAGGCCCTGACAGACACATACACAACCAGGTGATTCCCGCACACGGTTTGGTGTCTTGTCGTGCCTGCGTAAATTTGTGTTTATCTGACCTTTTCCCTATGCACACTGATAGGTGGGACCCATAAGGAACATGGTCAATTTAACTAGTCAACATGGCGCCACGCAGACTATTTGGCCGGTCAACAGAGTGCAATCCGATGCTGAACCGTGAGCAAGTGACCATATAATCACCGCAAAACGTATACAGTGACCGTAATCAGCTTATTCTGAAGTTCGGTGATCGTATTATGCTTTTCTCTCTGTAGGCCCTCCAAAACTACATCTCTACATGTTCTCGCATGTTACATCTAACAACTATGCAATACAGCACTACTACTACACTCTAACACAATTAATCATATGTGTTTTTAGTCTTACTAGATATCATATTGTTACTTAGACCTCTCCAAGTGCATTGGTGCTAAAGTGGGGTCTAAGTGCATTAAAATGCTTAGCAACTAACGTCCCCAATGCATCGGTGCTTAGGTTTTGTAGCTAAGCCTTCTCTATTTAATTGTTTAGTAATAAAACTCCTTCATGTATTGGTTGGTAGTCTTTCTGTCTAGGTTCACGTGCTTAGCATTGGTTCTTGTTGGGGTCACGATAATCCTCTCTCCTCTTTAATTGCTTTGCCACATCATTTTTCTACCTATGTGGCATCCTTAGCACCTGTACACCGTGGAGCACTGGGAAAGGCCTTAATTATTCAGTTTGCATACATTAAAATTGCCTTTGAAATTTATGGCGAGTATCATATACCGCGCGGGAAAAATCCCGCCCTTTCCTGTTTAATCGGGTTTGTATCGATGGATCGTGCGAAACAGCAAAACTATAGTACTATACAGTACAAGTGACAGTTCACTCGGCCGTCGTGTCGTGTACTCCTTCGTCGTAAGAGTGGAGCGCTCGCTTTCATAAATCTTCTAGTCCCTTTCGTCGACATGTGGGACATCAAGCTACCGTGTCGACGTGCCATACTGGAATATAGTGCAGAGCAACCAGGGTGAAGCACCCCAGTAAGGGAACCGACGTAGTAATGAGCAATGAGGCGTCAAATCTCAAAGCTGCACCTTTCCCATAGTTAAGTTGGAGGGACGAAGTAATAATGCTAAAAAAAGAAGTTGGAGGGACGAAGCAGCCATCATTTCACTCGTTGCTGAATCCGCTTCTCTCTCATCTTCTTAAACTTAACCACGTGTTGCTTCTGCCATTGTTTTGCCTGATCTGGGACGCGGATCAGCTTGGTAAAGCACTGACACGTGGGACCAGATGTTAGCAAACTGCCAGGACAACGTCCTCTGAAAATAAGAAACCTCCCCCTCCATCCACGTGGCAAAATCACCTCCTTTTTATTAATCTTGATTCTATAATTTTTTTTGATCAATATAATTGAGATTTGTATAGATAGAACACAGAAGCAAAACCAAGTGGTATGGTTAAGGGCATCCACAATGTTTAGAAAAACGGGTAATCGTGGGAACCATTGTGGACGGTGTTGCCAAAGCCAAAAAGATGGAACCAAAGCTCCCTGATTGATTGATTGAAGGAATAGAAAAATGCAATGTCTCTCCTCTTTCTCCCATGCTTGGACGCATGTAATACAGTATAGAGCACAGAGTTGACTCCCCTGTCGCTTCTATCACAAATCGCAAAGCAGTGAGGCGTCAAATCACAAAATCACGGACGAAACAACCATCATTTCACTCTTCGCTGACTCCGCTTCTCCATCGTCGTCTTCGAGAAACCATCTCACCGCACTAAGATGGACGAATGACACTATTGTGTACTCCTGGTAGTACTAGTCCTTTGGTTCAACGGACTTCTTGGATGCAAATAAGGCGGTTGTCTTGGCTTGCAGGCGGCACTTGCGAACGACTTACCGTGGTCTCCCTCAATGGTGTTCTCCGTCGAACGCACTTCGCCAAACCACAAAAAAAAGATATCATCGACGTCACCGCAATGGGGATAGAAGTCAAATGTAGTTACTACCTCCATTTTTTTGTACACAAGGCCAGTATATCAAAATTACAATTTTCAAAAGTCCACTAACACTAATCGAGGCAAAATTGATGGGGTTTGCCTCGTACTAGCAACCAAGGACATTAATATCCCCTGCATGCATGTGGAAGTGAGAAGTTTGGTTTGCATGGCGCTGCATTAATCAAGCGATGAGGAGTGAGATGGTTAGCTCTTTGGTCTTTGGAGAAAAAATACGCATTAATTGACACGTGAAACAAGGATTTGTATCGATTAAATCCCGCGAAGGAAAACCCCGCCTTTGTTTTTTAACACTAGTACTCCTAGTACGTACGTACATATCCTTTTTGGGTCTAGGCCTTGCATTGCCAAACTTCGCCACACATTTTTGCCAAGCTTGCCTAAAGTTTTCAAAATGAGAAGGAGGTACACTTGCGCGTGGCTGTCGCAGTCGCACCACACCCTGACACGGTCGCTCCTGCACGCCGCGGTCGCACCGCACCCTCACACAGTCCATCCTGCACGCCGCAAACCCAACCAAGGGAACGCACCCCCACTGACACGTGTTGTCGCATGTGAACAAACCAAACTCAGCCATCCTATCGCTGACACATAATTTTTGTTCATAGAGTATGTTTATCCAACCGCATGTTGGGGAGTATCCGTACGGCCCGTGAGGTGGTCTGTTGGGGAAGAAGAAGAGGTGAGGAAGAAGGAAAGAAGGGTTAGGAGACATAGGATATTCATCCAACCGCCTGAAATGGTAGACTGACCCAAGTCAGGCGACTTGCATAACAAATATATGTTTTTACACAGCAAAAGATCCATAAAAAGAACAACATAAAGAAAAACTATCGCTGCTCGCGAAAAGAGACGGCCTCGTCGTCTTTGGCTGCCGGCGCGAACCAGCCGTAGCTGCCAACGTGTGTCTCCGCACCGTGGTTGTCCTCGGTCTCCAGCTACTCATTCACTCCGAGCGTGCGGGCGCTCTGCCCCGACGAGAGCACAGCCTGGCTCAAGTCGAGGACGTCCGGTTCCGCCCGCAGGAGGGCCTTGATGGCAGCGGCATCTGCGCGCTCCACGTCGAGTCGAGCCTCCTTCTCCGGGTTCAAGTCCAGGATGTCCGGTTCCGTCTGTAGGAGGGCATCGATGAGAGCGGCATCCGTGCGCTCTACGTCGAGTCGAGCCTCTGCCGCCCGGTTCAAGTCCAAGACGTCCGGTTCCGCCTGCAGGAGGGCCTCGATGGCAGCGGCATCCGCACGCTCCGCCTCAAGTTGAGCATCCGCCGCCCGGTTCACATTCACGACATCCGGTGCCGCCTGCAGGAGAGCCTCGATGGTAGCGGCATGCACGCGCTCCGCATCCAGTTGAGCCTCTGCCTCCCGGTCCTCCTTTAGTATCGCCATGTTGAACCGCTGGTCAGCCTACACCATGGGGGACTCGGACGCCGACACGAAGTCGACGTCCATCGTCTCATACCCATTGGGGCCTTCTGCGCCGCAACCTTCGCCATGAACATTGGATCGGCTTCCTCCTCCTCGTAGCTTGGCTCAAGAGAACTCAGGGATTCGCCCGCCGCAAAGCGAGCTTTGGAACGGAGGTCTGTGGTGCCGACCGCCGCCGCGATTTCTGCACAGCTCTCCAGCGTCAGAATCTTGTAGTAAGTGATCTTGCAGCGCACCATGGCTTTCCGGCAAACTAGGGGACGCTTGATGCGGGCTAGGGGATTGAAAGGTGGGGGGATCGGCTGGAGATTAGGTGTTGTTTTAGGGCAGTGGCTGGCGTAGGCCGAGCAGCGAAGGTTCTGGTGTGAATAGTGGTTCCGGTGATGACCGATCAATCGGTTTTGACTGTACATCGCTCTTGTCGGGTTCGCGTTGCAGCCCGGCACGCTGTACCCTCCACATCGCTCACCGAATGGAATGCGCTTTGTCTTGCGTTTTCGCTCGCTTGTGGGACCGTAGTTGAGAGCAAACCGACGTCCCTCCCCCTCCCCCGCCTGCGTCATTTATTATACTACCACTCCCTCCATTTTATGCGGAGTAAATAAAAACAGAGGGAGTATACTACGGATGAGGATCCCCTTACGTGGCCGAACCCATTGAATAACTGACATGCGGGGCCTAGCAAGCATGGGGTCCGCCAGTAAGTGACCGAAAGGGAGGGTAAGGCAGGGATACCTACGTCAGAGGATCCACTTCTACTACTATTCCCTCCTTCCATTTACTATACAAGGCCTAATGCATTTTCCGAGGCTAACTTTGACCAAATGTTAGAGTAATTATATATGACATGCAACTTACACAAAGCATACGGTCAAATTCGTATGTGAAAGGAGTTTCCAATGATATAATTTTCACATTATACATCTCATGTACTATTAATCTTGTCAATAGTCAAATGCGGTTTTGAAAACGCATTAGATCATGGTTAATAATATAGCCAGTCGATGGCTATGAGGGACTGCCATGTCATCTATAGCCATCATCTATTATATGCACTCATACGGTAGTATGGGCTATAAGGTTGGCTATTTCCTGCAAAAAATATATAAGGTTGGCTATTGTATTAGTACTTTTTTCCATCTCCTCTCTATCTCTTTCTTCGTATTTATTGTACTATTTAACTAGGAATGCGTATATAGCTAAGGCTCTTGCATGAGAGCTCACTCCCCTTACTTTTTCACATCTCTCCCCTCCACATAGGCCCTATATAAATGGAAGGAGGGAGTACAGATGTTGTCAGTACTCCATGTGTACTATTGGACAGGGAGCTTAAAAAAGTTACTATTGGACTGGCTATAAGTGGCGAAATCCTAGTAGGAAGAGCATGCGCAAGAACAAGCACATTCACGTGGTTGAAAACAAATTGGAAACCATCTCGAGTATACGTACGAATCTAACAATATTGATTGGGCGTTGTTGAATGTTGATACCTTTTTGATCAAAGTAGATATACTTTGACTACACATAAAACTTATATGTAAACTAGAAAGGATAGGAGGGAGTATATTGTACGTTCAAAAATGAAACGAACATTGAATACCCTTTATATATGATTTGCGGATGCTATGATCACCGGTTCAAAATTTTGAATCCGCCTTAGGTATCACGTGCCCCCACTCGTTCTCTCTCGATTACATCTCGGGGTCTGGAGATCGATTGAAAGAGGACTATGGTGGGTACATGCAAATGATACTCGACGCAATGTTCAAATGAGGCATGCGGGAGGATGGACTCGACCGGAGGGCAACATGATCGATGGAGAAGAGGGTTGGAGAGGAATGAGAAATAAGCAAACGCCACATGATTATACTTGAACGGCTCAAATAAACAATAAGTTGTCTCGCTTGGCCTACATAGTGAAAGGCCTAATGCGCGAGCGGAGCAGTGATGCTCGAATATGGCCGGGAAAACAGGGAAAACGACATGTGGGGCACACCCGTCGGGATGACGTAGCGCAGACTAGTCCAATGGAGGAGCTGACCCACGACCTCCTCACCACCGACAACCGTTCATGTGGGTCGTTGGGGCAAACAACGTTGCGCAGCTCCAACACCGCCTCTGGACATGGCGACCGTGGTGAGCGACACGCTCATATCGTCGCGAGACATGGTCGGTTTCAGTGTGCCAAGGGTGGCGTTAGTGCTGGGGCACGACCAATAGTATGTTTGGTTTGTGCCCAAGGTTGCCCCATCAAAGCATTGGAGAGCCAAAATTTTGGTTGAGGTATTGGATGCCCATGATTCGGCCGACATTGGAAAGAAAAATGAACTAGAGTTGGATAGAGTTCATTGGCATGCCAAAAAATGGCAACCATCCAAACAAAGACCAATCTTTGGGTCATGACCAAAATTTTGGTAAGGTGCACTTTGGCCACAATCCAAACACATCCCAACACCTGGCTCGTCGCGGATGCATGGGGCGCCGCGATGCATCCACGGAATGGTGTAGTGCGGCCAACTGCATCCTCAGGACCTGAGACCATGCCGGGTCATCTTGCTTTTTCAATGATATGTAGGGATCGCATGTGAGCAAAGGGCATCTCCATCGTTGCCACGACTGTAGCTGATTACCCGGGCACACCAAAACCCTCGTCCCTTGCGCCGCCGCGCCGAGTGGTGTAGCGCCGCATTCATGTTGTCCGTTTGTATGTCGTCATTAAGAGGCTCGGTGCCCGAGGAACCAACTCTGACGACTTAATGACGCACCCGGACGCTTGGCCACCGGAATACGCTACTTAAAGCGGCAACGCCTAGCTAACCTCCACACCATAGCGCATCGTCCTCCTACCTGGCACCACATCCGCCATGACCGCAAGTGCGAACGCTCTGCGGGAGAGCTTGTCTTCGGGGATGAAGCTCAAGGTCACCGCCCTCACTCAAGTCACCTCTCGCGAGGCAATAGCGGCTTAGCCGGACGCGGACGCGGCGGCACAAGTGGTCGCCACGTTGGCGGCCGACGATGGGAGCACCGTCAGCCACGCGTCCTACTTGCCGCCGTCCAACGTCCGGCACGGCCGAGGTCGGGGACTCCTTCGAGGATGAGTAGAGCATGGGAGGCGGCAGGGCATGGTATGCCAACTGGCCGGTCTGTATCCCGTGTTCTACTCTTCCTCGCCGGAGACCGCACCTTCACTTCACGGGTCTTGAACCCCGCCCCCGTACATAGAGATCGCAGATGGAGGACGTCAGTCGCCGCCGTAGAATAAGTTTAGGGTTGGGTTCCTTTTATTTTTCTGTCCTATAGAAGTTCGAAATGTAATGAAAATCTGCCGTGTTTGCATTAATCTCGGCCGGTGTATATGAACTTTCACAATAATATAGTATATTGTAGGAGTACTAGCAAGATGCCCGTGTGTTGCACGGAAGATCAAGATCTTGTGGCAGAAAAGGATAAACGAGGGAAAGCCTTATCTGCAAATGTGGATAGGAATGCGAGTAAATTGTCATAGTTTCCTTCCTATCCGTTAGATATAGATCGGACGGCCTATATTGCAGGATGATAGGCACACCATCATCACAAACTCTGCTTTTTATTGAACCGAGACAAATCTAACATGCGAAGTAAAATAAACACATAGGGTCTTTACATACACAATTTATCTTAGGCACTCCAATAGTACGTCCACTACACATTCACACATTTCACATCTTTCTACATCTACGGGAACCTACGAAAGGGTTAACGTAAATTGCCTCTCTCTCTCCTCCCCTGATTTTCATGGTGGTGGCCCCCTCCCTCCCCCAATCTAGAATCAACAGCTCACACGTTTCACATTATGTTAATTACGTAACTGGGATTATGTAGGTGTAGCATTACTCGTCCTAAAAAACCCAACTAAGCCAACCTCCCAGCATATCACGCGGGAAAAGACCCGGCCGTGCCATTTTAGTCGGGATTACCGGATTACTAGTAGTAGTATCGATGGATCACGTGAAGCAACAAATTTTTTTTGAGGGGGCAAAGCACCTAGTTTAAAAGGAAAAAAGGTTGTACACTCACAGCACTCTTGTCGCGGTCGCATTGAACCCCACACACGTTCGGTCCTGCACACGGCTCACGCAAACGGAATGCGCTTTGGCTTGCCTCTTCACTGACACGTGGGACTGCACTTGGAAAAACCGGCCATGCGCCAAACTCCCCTCGCCCACCACGCGAAAATCCTCCCCCCCCCCAACCAAAAATTCTCCCCAAATCCGATTCAACCGCCCTTCGGCCAACTAGCCAATAATATTCCCCAAACCCCCCTCCCCCGTCCCCCTCCACTCCATTCGCTCCGCCAAAGCCGCCCTCCCCGCCGCGCCGATACGTTGGCGCCACGGTTCGTCGAGGGGACGCACGGTGATCCTCTCGCTCCCATAGTACGCTCTCGTAGACTGTCATCCTCTAGCCGCGCCGCCACCGCTAGCTACGTTCTTGTGGAGACGCACCACGGTCAGCGCTGCCACCGCTGGCGACGTTCGTGTGGAGACGCACGGCGGTAATCTTCTCCCATAGTACGCGCATTCTAGACTGAGGCCCCATTCATGTTGGTGTAGCACTGAATGTTAGCTGATAGACGCTGTTAATTTCACTGTTTGCCGAAGTAGTTTACAGTCAATATGCTCTGCTTAAGAAGCTTCCTTGCCCTGTTCTGCTCTCAATCTGTTTAGCTGAGATGGCATGCCAAGGCCGATTAGTTGCTAAAATATCCTGCCATATATTTCTTGTGACGTAGATTGCCATGGTCTAGTAGCCAATCTGTTAGGTGAAATAGCTCTACACCGTTTTATACTCGATCTTTGTTGCTGCGATGGCCTTCGATAGTTCGATGGCTGTGTGCTCAGCCTCATTGACTGCTGAAACATCCTGCCATAATTTAGCACTCAAATCTGTTTGCTGAATTAGCTTTACATATATTTCGTTACTTAGATCTGCTCGTCCAAATATCTTGCCATAACTTTAGACATCGAACTAGGTATTTTTTCTGGACTTCATAAAAAAGCATATATGTTTTTCCTGTAATGTCTAGTAGAAGAACAAATTTGTATGTCTAACAGATGGACAGGACCTGGATAACTTCTTCTCGAAGATTCTCCGCTGCATATGTCGAGGGGGTTGAAAACTTCATGAACTTTATCAGAGCTGAGTACGGTGGTCTGAAATTAGATGTGCTCGGCCCGTGTAGCAGTTGTATGAATTTAGTTAGAAGACCCCAGTCAACTGTGAAAAATCATCTACACCTGTATGGGATGTCGGTCACATATACTAGGTGGGTTCATCATGGTGAAACTTTGAACGTCAATGTTATTGACTACGTGGAAGTAGCAGAACACCATCTTGATCTGCCTGATGCTCAGGTGGAAGAGGAGGAGGAGGTGGTGGTGGCCGAGCCAGTGAGTTTGACCAACATTGAAACAATGCTACGAAATGCTTGTGAATTCTGTGAACTTTCACCTACAGAAGAAAAACGGTGGGCCCGCATTTTGGAACAATGCAACATGGCTGTCACACCAGGAAATAAGCTGTCAGTATTCTCAACTATGGTCACCTTTCTTCAAGTGAAGACATCAGAGTGGATGACCAACAAATCATTCGATGCGATGTTGGCTGCTTTCCGCAAATCTTTCCCAGATGCGTCTGAGCTACCACACACCTACAGTAAAATGAAGAATTTCCTTCGTGCAGTTGGAATTGGATATGATATGATCCATGTTTGTAAGAATAATTGTGTTTTGTTCTGGAAGGATTATGCCAACTTAAGTGAATGCTCGAAATGCAAATCATCAAGATGGAAAGATGGCGATGCTGTGAAGAGGATTCCTCATAATGTTATGAGACATTTTCCAATTACACCAAGATTGCAGAGGTTGTTTCATGATGCTGAAACAAGAGAGAATGTACTGTGGCATTCTAGGAACTAGGAGTCCAGAGATCAGGATGTAATGAGCCATCCATCTCATGTTAGTGAGTGGAAAAGCTTCAATGATAAACACAAAAAGTTTGTTGCTGACCCGAGAAACATTAGACTTGGCTTAGCTTCATATGGATTTAACCCATTTGTCCACCAGAGTGCCACATATAGCATGTAGCCAGTGCTTGTTATCCCTTACAACATGCCTCCAAATGTCTGCACCAAAGAATCAAACTACATGATGGCCTTGTTCATCCCAGGTCCAAAAAGTCCTGGAAAGGATTTTGATTTGTTCATGGAGCCTCTTGTGGAGGAACTTCAACAACTATGGAGGGGTGTTCTCACTCAAGACCTATATAGCAGCCCACCAGCTGATTTCTTTCTGCGTGCTATTATAATTTGGTGCATCCATGATTATCCGGCTTTGGGCACTATGTCAGGGCGAATGACACATGGTTACAATGCATGTGTTCGCTATGACAGGAATCTGCTGTCATACGCAATACTTAGCAAGATTTGATACATTGGACACCGTCGTTTCCTTGCCAAGGACAAGCCGCATCCTAGAATATACCGAAGACATGTGTTCAATGCAAACCTTGAAAACCGTGATGCGCCAAAGAGGCTCACCGCCGATGAGTTGCAAGTGGAATTAGAGAAGGTCAGGCATATTACACCAGGAAACCATCTTGGTAATGGTAGCGGGAAAAGGAAGCATGGCAGGGCAGAAGAGAGATTATTGTTTACCCATAGGTCCACTTTGTGGGACTTAGAGTATTGGAAAGATTTGGATCTACGGCATAATCTTGATGTGATGCACATCGAGAAAAATATATGTGACAGCATTATCGGCACACTTCTTAATATTGAAGGCAAGACGAAAGATACCCTAAAATCTAGGATTGATTTGACACACCTGGGTATCAGAAAGGATTTGCAGGTGCAAGATGAAGGTAAACCATGGGATATGGCACTAGCTGTGTACGTCTTGGACAAGGTAAAAAGAAAAGAATTATGCGAGGTCCTGTCACATGTGAGATTCCCACATGGATTTGCTTCCAACCCTGAAAGGAGAGTCAGTGCGGATGGAAACAAGGTACAATGGTTGAAAACTCATGACTGCCATGTCCTACTTCAAAGGGTTTTACCTGTTATCCTTAGAGGATTGGGCCGCCCTGACTTATACAGACCAGTTGCATAGTTGGGACAATTCTTTAGGGAACTCTGCAGTAGAAATATTAGGATAGATGCTTCGGAGCGTCTTAGAGAGAAGATACCAACTATCCTATGCGACCTTGAGAAGATATATCCTCCAGCCTTCTTTGATGTGATGGTGCATTTGGCTATTCATCTACATGATGAGGCACTACTTAGAGGTCCAGTACAGTATGGCTGGATGTACCCTATTGAAAGGCGGCTAGGCACTTTTAAGGGCTATGTTAGGAGCAGAGCTAGACCTGAGGGTTCCATTGTAGAGTCCTACACTGCTACAGAAGTGTTGACATTCTGCTCAAAATACATTGAAACAGCTGATCAGCTTAGCAAACAGGTGGGTGAAGACAATCCCAGGCTCAATGTTTTCGATTATTCTGTTCGAGTTACAGGGAAGAGTTGACAAGAGGACAAACCTAAAGATTTGGACAAAATGGTTTGGTATGTGTTGAACAACTGTCTTGAGATACTACCTTATATCAAGTAAGTGCAATACTGCAGCTTATACATTGTAATCCACTAAACTTGCAGCACATTCTTATATATTAATTTTTGACGTGATCACTATGTTGTGCAGCATCTACAAAAAGGAGTTACTACCGCAAATCCAAGAAACATTGACAAAATGGTTATGGCAGGATTTGTGAAATGGTTCAAGAGCCATGTAGGCTTTTGAATTGCACTGTCAGTTTTTTAATATATTGAGTACATAAGATGATCAGCTTGTCTATTTTCTAACCATAGGTTAAGAAGATACGGGAGGATGGGCAGGCAGTTGATGATGCCCTTTACTCACTAGAAATGGGTCCTGATACTCGGGTAAGACATTATGAATCTTGCGTTGTTGGAGATGTGCGCTACAACACCCTTGCACGAGACGAAGGCAGGAAGACACAAAACAGTGCCATCTTGAGCATGGATACGTATGACAAAGAGACAACTGAAATGTATGCTAACATAACAGACATTGTTCAGTTGCAGTATATCTCCAGTTTCGAGTATCATCTGTGTGTGGTTCTGTTGTGCTGTCGTTGGTATAACCTGTTTTCCAGTGTCGCAAAACCCAGAGCTGATGATTATTTCAAATCCATCAATGTCAAGGCGGCGTACTAGACCAATGAGCCTTTTATTTCGGCAAATCAAGCAACATAGATATTTTTCTAGGAAGACATATTTGCACATAGCAATGACTGGAGAGTATTGCAAAGGTTTGAGCAGAGGAATTCGTTTAATGAAGTTGCACAACAAGATGATGCTTACACTGCTCCTAATGTACAAGATAACACAGATGTTCCTAATATCTTTGAGAACCATCACGTCAATGACACTGGCGAAAAGATTGCCTGTCATGCTGTGGACATACAAGAGTTGATCAAGAAGAAGCCAACGTTCGAGGACGTTGAGGACGAAGAAGAAGATGACACCGTGGGGAATTACGATTCATACTGATAAACATGGTGAAGATGTTGACGCTGCTGCTGCGGATGATGATTACATTGCTTTTGTCGTATTTGCCTATCAGAAGACATTTTTTATCTACTATGTGAAATTGTGTTTGCTATGACAACTAAAACCTGATGAACATGTTGTTTAGTATTTTGCTATGAGAACATCACTTGTTATGTATGCTGATTTGTATTTGGTGATTGTATGACAACTAAAACATGATGACATTGTTGTTTAGTTTTACTCATATTTGGCTGTGAAACTTGAATTTGATGACATAGTTTGCTGTTGGACTGCAATTTGCTCGACGTCTTCGAATGAGAACAAAGCTGACCCAACAGGGCCTTTTCTATTTATTTATTTATGAGCAAAAGGGGATACCCCCTGATTTTGTTTAATAGAAATCATTAGATGCTCACAACACCACGCCCAGCCTACTACACAGGTTTCATTCATTACTAGTTTCAGCAAAGTGCTCATGTCATAGCCACTGAATACATCACGAGTGCTACATACACTACAAATAAAGAGACAATCATCCTACAGAGCACATCGATTTTGCCCATTATCTTCACAAGCTCTTTCATCTCCTCATTGCTATCAAGGCTGTTCAGCAGCTGTTGCTTGGCCATGATCAGAGGAACTGCATCTTTAACCTTCTTCTCTGCATCTTCCTCTTCTGCCGTTCCTTCAGTTACTTGTCCAACACCCCAACCTGCTGGTATTGGGATTCCTCGGCTAACCAAATAATCAGAGTAGTTGCATTCCCCCACATCAGCAACTTCCCAGAAATACAAATCACATGAATCTTCCCTTTTCTGCACGAATCAAATTGGAAGATCATCAACCAAACTATTAAAAAACCAGCAACTGAAAGCAGCAAAACAACACTTAAACATATTATTACACCATGATTCCGGCATTGGTAGAAGACTCGGCCAGGGTTGAGGATTGTGGTTGAGACGCGACGGATGACTCTGCGTGATTTGTAGCAGTGGCACCACACCAACGGCAGCGGGTTGCGATGAGCAATCGGCTGCGGTGCGTGTGCCGGCGGGGGTGTGATGAGACCCACAGGCGATGGTACGGGCAGCGACTTGGCGCATATCTGGTTGTTGCCTGCTGAAGAGCAGGTGGACGAGCAGTCAGCGGACATGGTTGCCGCGGCCAGAGATTCTGATGCTAGGCAGAGTAAGTAGAGAAGAGGAGAAGCGAATGTTTGATATGTCAGTTTCATTACTTGTAGAGTCGCATAGCACCATATATAGTCATAGTCTAGGTTTGGATTCGAACCAGCTA
Organism: Triticum timopheevii; assembly: GCA_963921465.1. NCBI lineage: Eukaryota > Viridiplantae > Streptophyta > Magnoliopsida > Poales > Poaceae > Triticum > Triticum timopheevii. The sequence goes on from OY997262.1 coordinate 119,701,390, forward strand.
CAGGAGCACGTCTCTCTTTTTTCTAACACTCGGCAACGTCTTTTTACTGGTACACTAGCTTGTTCTATACGCCTTCCCAAGTCTTTGATTTTCTTTCCCTTTTTTGCGAGGAAGGAAGGAGGACAAAATTGAGAGTTCCTGGGACTCGAACCCAAGACCTCTCGATTGAAAACCAAGGGTGCTAGTCACTTATGTGACGAACGTTCCCTGTGAGGAGGACGGCAGCCGAACGCATTTTCCTCGAAGTTTTAGTTGCGACACAAGATCGAACGGTCGTAGTTTCGGGAATGTTATCAGGCCAACAAGCCCAGTTTTTCTTTTCTTCCTATATATATAAAAAGTATGCTTCTTGGTGTCCGCTTAGTCAACAAACAATTGTGCCAACCTTGACCGTTGGATTGACATTCAACGTCTGTCATGTTTCTTCAGTCTCTTCTTCCTCGAGCCGCCAAAGCCAAACCAGTGCCGGTGGGACCACCTGCTCCCGCCTCCCACGGCTGGCTGTGCTGCCGCGCACGGATCGTGGCCACATCGCACCCTAAAACTCTATGCATCTTCCCCGGCTCCTGTTCGTTCCCGTCCGAGGCCTCACCATTGTCCTTCGCCTTGGTTCGCTCACCACAGTTCCGCCCTTCGGTGTTGTCAACATGGTCAACAATTGAGAGGAATAAAGATATGACTGTACATGGTGAGGATGACAGTAGGGACCCAGCAGCGCGCGCAGTAATTTTGTTTTTTCGGGACGGAGAAGGGTATCAACTGGGCTGTGCGGGACCCGTGGCCCGTCTAGCCCAGGCTTTTATTTCATATGTTTAGCACATGACCAGCCCAATTTGTTTTTTTCCATTCTGAAAATGGCTAGCCAGCTATTTTGTTTTTTGCAGAATAACCAATGTAGGCCTACTTGCTTTTCTACACCCTGTTGGGCCGGAAATCTTTCAAGACGGGGAGGGATGCATTGTGCCCAGAAAATGGGCTATAAGTAATAAGAAATGGGCTGTAAAATGAAAAAATACAACAAACAGGCAATTTGTTCCCAAATATTGTTTTCTTCCGGATTTTGATATTTTAAATTTCATTGTTTTTGTGCGAGTAAAATTTCATTGAATTTAAATTAAGGTATATTTAGATTTAAAATTAATTTGAATCTGGCTAGAAATTTCGGGTTGTATGCTATTTGGGACAGATTTGGAGGCTGACTTGTGGGTCTACTAGGTTGACGTGTACTTTGGCTTTGTCAACTTAGTCCACAAACAATTCTAGCAGCAGTGACCGTTGGATGTTAATCCAACGGCCGTGTTGCTTCTTCAATATCTGATCTTCTTGCTCCGGCCGCCCAAACCAGCTCCGGTGGGACTGCCTGCTCCCACCTCCCGTGGCCAGTTGTGCTGCCAGACAGGCTGCACCGCCCCACCCTACTTCATTGCTGGCCAGGCCATTCCTCTACGCATCCACACCTGCTGTTATTTTCCAATGACGGCAGCCGAACCAGTAAACCCTCATACTCCCCACCGCATGGGCAACCATTGCCGAGTTTTCCCGGGCTCTATGTCGTTCCCTTCCTAGGCCTCGCCGTCGTCCACCGCCATGGTGCTCTCGGCGCGGCCTGGTCAACGTGGGCAACGAACGACATCCATCGAACGTGGACTGTACGTGGAGAGGCTGACAGCTGGGTCCATGGCCGCACACAGGAAAATGCCTTCTTATTACGCGCAAAAATAATGATTCCTCCACCTAACAGCTGGGACCCACCGGAAGGGCCTCTGTATTTCGCGAAAAAAATGTTCCCCCCGCTGACATGTTGGACCCACCAGCTATATCTTCGCATGCAAGGAAGTGCCTCCTTATTACGCACAAAAAAATTGAATACCCCCCCTGCTAGCTGGGGCCCACCATAGTGGGAGGATGACTTGTGGGCCAACTAAGTTGACGGGGACGGAGGGCTTTGTCAACTTAGTCAATATGAACGATTCTAGCTCCAGTGACCGTACGATGTCCATCCAACGGCCGTAGTGCTTCTTCAACCTCTGGTCTTCTTGCTCCAGCCGCCCAAACCAGCGCCGGTCGTGCCGCGTGCTCCTGCTTCCCGTGGCCGGCTATGCTGCCGCGGAGGCCTCACTGCCCCCTACTATTCCCAACGCTGGCCAGGCCTTGCAGCGACGGTAGCCTCACACCACAGCCGAACTAGTGAACCCTCGTACTCCTCTCCGCGCGGGATTCCACTACCGCGTCTTCCCCGGCTCCACGTCGTCCTCTTCCTAGGCCTCGCGGTCGTCCACCGCCCTGGTGCTCTCGGCGCGGCGTGGTCAACGTGGTCAAGGAACAAATTCCATCGGACGTGGACTGTACGTGGAGAGGCTGACAGCTGGGTCCACGGCCGCAGCAAGGAAGTTCCTCCTTATTACGCGGAAAATAATGATACCTCCACCTGACAGCAAGGACCCACCGGATGGGCCATCGTATTTCATGAAAAAAATGTTTCCCCCCTGACTGCTGGGACCAACCGGCTACATCTTCGCACGCAAGGAAATGTGTCCGGGCAAAAAAAATGATTCGCCCCCCTGACTGCTAGGACCCACCAGCTACATCTTCGCACGCAAGGAAGTGCATCCGAAAAAAAACGATTCACTCCCTGACTGCTGGGACCCACCAGCTACATCTTCGCACGCAAGGAAGTGCCTGACAGTCGAGACCCACCTGGTCGAAGCGTACGTAGTGTTGTCATTCTGGTCGCGAACGTGTACGTACATATATACTGGTCCATGTAGAGGCGTGCACGTGTCGTAGTAGAGGCGCGCACGTAGCATGTACATGTACTTACAGCGGCTATTGTGCAAGAAAGAAAATACGGCCATGTATGTGTATATACGGGCGGGAGCTCGAACGCCTACTCGCGCATATGTACGGCCAGGGCTCGTGTACATGGTTGGGTCGGAACGGAGAAATAGTGTCTTCGTCATGTTCATGGGGAGCCAACCGGCTGGGTCGGAACGGAATGCGTCGTTGTGTTCATCGAGATGGCTTGGACGGAACAGGCGATGGAAACGAGGCCTGGCGTACCGCAGAACGGAGGAAACGGCCTTGTGTTCGACCGACCATGTTCGAAACGGGGTCCTGTCCATCGGGAGGGGTCTGGCATACCGCAAAACGGAGGAAACGGACCTCCTACTGTCGAAACGGGGGTCCTGTTGATCGGGAGGGGTGTGGCGTACCGCAAAACGGACAAAACGGACTTGTGTTGGAGCGCTACGGTCGAAACGGGGGTCTTTTTCATCGGGAGGGGTGTGGCGTACCGCAAAACGGGACTCCACGGGATACTGTTCATCTCCAATGTCGACCTCCTCCAGCCTCCACGGGCTACCGTCGACCTCCTCCAGCCTCCATGGGCTCCGATTCATCCAGCCTCCACCGCGCGCTACTCCACCAGCTACTATTCAACAACCCCTCCACCGTCTACTATTCATCCAGCCCTCCACGGGGTCGTCCTATTCATCCAGCCCTCCACGGGGTCCTGTTCATCCAGCCCCAACTGGCTCGATCGACCGGGGTCCTGTTCATCCAGAGGCAATGCCACCGCTCACTGTTCATCTACCCCCCTACAACACTCACTGTTCATCCCAGACGCAGCATCGATCAGCTTTAGTTAGCAGTAGTAGCGAAGGAATCGCTCGATCGGGTTCAGTTAACAGCCATCGATCGATCGCTCGGTTTCAGTAACGCGTAGCCTACAGTGCAATCGCTCGGGTTCAGTTAGAGCCAACTCCTCGCTCGGGTTCAGTTAGAGCCAATGCCTCGCACACACGCGTGTACGTGTATGAGAGAAACACGCATCGCTCGGCCCCCGACCGCCCACCGTAACCGGGAACTCCCCGAAATTTTCCTCGCCCTCGCTTCTACCATGGTTTTTTCTGTCATGGACGGCCCAAAGAATGTCATGCAGCTGCGTCTCCGGCCTGCCCAGGACGAAAAGCCCATTTTCTGTCATGATTTTTTGTCATAGAAGTAGGAACCCAACACATCTATGATGATACCGGGTTTTGTCACAATTATGGTCATAGAAGTGTCATAAGTATGACAGAATTTTTTTTCATTCGGCCCAAAATGTCACGGATGTGTCTCTCTTTTTTGTAGTGCACGTAGGCACAAATCGGATGTGTCCGGGCACCCGGGTTAAAGGGGTACGGGCACCTGGAGGGAGACATGCCAGGGGGGGCCGGGCACCCGGGGTGCGGAGGACCGGGTACCCGGTCCGGTTAGGGAGGCCGCGGCCAAGTGACAGAAGGTACCGGGCACCGGGGGGTGATGGCCCGGGTACCCGGGGCGGTGGGGAGCCGACTGGAGGGGAGCACCCAGGGTTGATGGCCCGGACACCCGGGGCGGCGGTGCAGCTCCCAGCCGGGGGTGGGGGTGGCCACCCGGGGTAGCTGCCTGGGCACCCGGGCTGCTCAAGGGCGCCACCCAGACCATGGCCAGGCGCCTGAGGCTCCAAGGGTCGGGCACCCGGGATGCACAGCGGGCAGGCCCTGGGCGGTGGCCGAAGGACCGGGCACCCGGGGGCATGGAGGGCCGGGCACCCGGGTGTCCTAGAGCCTCCGTGGCTTCGTGCTTCTCGCGTCCTTCTTCCTTCCCTTCCTTCACGGGTGCTTGGGTCTCCCTCCGAGCTTCTTCATGGACTTCTTCTTGGTACCTAAGATTGCATAGAGTTTCCATTTGAGGTAGAATCCGACTCTTGTGTGAATCTGAATGAAACTCGAAGAGGAAAGAGTTCACCTCGATTTCGACAGCGCGTGCGCGAGCTCTCGTCATAGGTCCTCTCCGTGCTTGCGGTGGCGGTGTGACGTCCATGGGGATGGTCAAGGGATGCTCCGCAGCATCTCCCCCCCCCCTTGGGAGAGATCCCTCCATGGATCGTGATCTTCATCACCATGGGAAAGAAAGGGCGTCGCCGCCTAGAGGTGGACGAACACCAAGCACTTATCATGTTCAAGCTCGAAATGGTCACTCTCCAATGTCGCACCATCTTGTGATTCCTTCAAACAGAGCAAAGATAGCAAGCACTTGGAAAAACAAATGTGGTTGGCGTTAGTGAAAAACAAAGCATTCGAGAGGTGATTCACCAAACAAGTGTCGTCATCAAGCATAGCATATGGTGTGACAAGGGATTGTGACATGTCATGTAAGCACATAAATTGAGCCAAATCAAGGACATCATGGAAACAAGCATGTAAATGTGAGGTAGTGATGCAAATATGTGTTTCACGAGAATAAGCATCTACCTCAAGATCATAGCAAACATGCATAAAGCGCTCGACAAATGGTCGATGGTAGGCATAAGAATCATTCACAACACCAAATAAGATGATATGTCTAAACACATGCGTCAACTGCAAGACAAGCCATGCATAATGTGCATAGGGTGTAGTGAAAATCGAGTGACACTCAACACAATTGAAAGAGAAATTGTTCATCATGTGTGAGGCAATAAACACAAGCATGTAGTAATCAATGGGACATGGCATATGTGAAGGAATGACATTGTTGCAACCAAACATGTGATAGGAGCAACTAATCCAAGAATTGGATGCAATGCACAAGTATTATATATCATGATGCATGGAAGTGTGAAAATGGCAAGTCAAAGCAAGACCTCTAACAAGTGCGCAATCAAGTGGTCCAAGATGACCAATAAGTCTCATCGTGCAAGCAACACTAGTATGATCCTCAAGATCCATGCTCAAGTAAGATGTCACCTTGAAGGCGTGTCCTTGTGCATTCTTCACAATGCCGAAACACAAGCAAGTGCGATGTAGAAGCGTCGTGATCGAAGGTCGTTTGCTCTCAAGAGCTCGAATGGTCAACTCATGTGAAGAGATAGTCGAGACAAAATCCAAGTATCCTACACATGCACACAACAAAACAAAGAACATATGTGCATGGTAGATAAACACATCATCCATCATGATGGTTCTCTTCTCTTGCACATAACCATTAGAAGCACAAGTGCATGAATAATAAGATGTAACAATGGCTATATTCATGACCCTAGGTATATGGTGCAAAGAGGTAAGACAAGCATGCTTCACAAGAAACATGTCAAAATCTCCAAATATATTCGAGAATGCTATGGTGGAAATCTCATTATCAAGACTAAAAGCATTGTTGCACGCAATACATGGAAAATCATTTAGCATGAGAGAGGCAACACATGGAGATATATGGCAAGAAGCAATAACAATCATGTCCAAAGCATGTAGATGGTTGTCATCAACCACATGAAGTGAGCAAGTATGAATCATGGGTGATGCAAAAAGGCAAGCAACCATAGTAATCAAGTCGTGCAAGCTAGTAGCGCGAAGATGCAACATACTAGAAGAAATTATGGCAATCATGTCATTCAAGAAAATAATTGGCATAGGCAATGCACATGATATATCGCAAGCACGAACACAAAGCAAGATCATAATATCATCATAGGCAGAGGGCACAAAGCAAACATGGCAATAACAAGTGATATGTCCTCAAGCTTGCAAATACACATACAAGTACTAGAATCAATCATCATGTGTAATGCGAAGCATGGGTCACAAATGCATGGCAAAGGTATAGGGATGAGTATATCACGCAAAGTGACATGGCAAGATGGGCATATAATATGTAATGTGCAATAACCCATAGCCAAGTGAGGGCCATGTAGAAGAAATGCACACAGACTTTGCACGAAGAGAGCGGTGGGAAAGGCAATCTATGGGATCCCAAGTCATCATTGCTCTCTAGAGCTCATTTTGTTAACTCGTGGGATTGCGAGGTTGACATGTATTCATGGGTACCTACACAAAAGAGACCCAAACCAAAGAAAGTGTGTGTGTGGTAAATGTACACATCATCCATCATGATGTGTATGTGCATGTGAGTGCTAGCACAAGATAAGCATCGCTCAAAGAAATTTGAGGCATGGTAGAGAAATATGTCATCCATCATGCAATGATAGTTATTGTGGTCAACATGATTGGTACGCAAATAATAGCAAGTGTGTGGCACAACAATATCATTTTCATTCATGGGATGTAGCAAAGTCTCCTAATGGGTATGAGGAAACTATTGGGGTCTCCTCATGAGCAATAACGGAAGCATAATATGGAGAATATTGACAACATGGCAAACAATGCATTTCCGAAGCTAGGTGGTCATGGCATGGCATATGAGATAAATGATGAAAGGGGAGCATATCAATATCATCACAAGAAAAACAAATGCCAATAACCATGGGCTTGTCATCTATGCCATATGTGCAAATTGGGTTAATTTTAATGGCATATGCTTAGTCACTACAATGAGATTGCAAATATGACATATTGTTGATCTCATGCATAGCATATGACAAGTCAAGCGGATTGTCAAACATGATGTGACTGAGAGAATTATCACAAGAAATCCTATGTAACATGGCATCACAACTTATAGACTCCACATGGCAATCATCAAACTCATCATAAATGGGTAAATCATCGCATGGGGAAGTCGCACTACCTATAGCTTGAAGCATGACAATATAAGGATCACCATCATGCAAGCAATAAATGTCAAGAATGTCCACTAGTGGGACTAGAGCATCACCTTCACCTATTTTACCTTGTTCATTCCACTCAAGTGGTGTAGGTGAGGTGGCAAAGACCAAATGGTGGTCATCATCTTCATATTGATGGAACCATGTGGGGGGTCCATCATATTCCACCATGGCCATCGTCTTGTCCAAAGTAAGGACAACATCATTGAGGATCGGCGCGTCATCATAAATGGGACCTAGCACCAAAGGGGAAGACACAATAGAGGTAGAGGTTAAGTCATTAGAAATCATAGTGGCCTCACATGCCCTATCAACTACCTCACTCTCTCCATGTGGTGGTGGCTCACTCACTCCCACAAGGTAGGTGCACTCAATGTCACATATGGTGGATTCACTCAAATCACTCAAGTGGTGGTGGTGGTGGCTCTCCTCACATGGGAATTGGGGCAAATAATCATATATTGGGCTAGTGGTAAAGTCACTCTCACTCTCGATACGGTGGCACAAGTCACTCAAGTCATCATACATCGTCGTGGTCGAAGGGAAAATCCCATGCTCAACCATCTCATAGTCGTCGCTGTCGGTGTCAAAACCGGCGGATCTCGGGTAGGGGGTCCCGAACTGTGCGTCTAGGCGGATGGTAACAGGAGACAAGGGACACGATGTTTTACCCAGGTTCGGGCCCTCTTGATGGAGGTAAAACCCTACGTCCTGCTTGATTAATATTAATGATATGGGTAGTACAAGAGTTGATCTACCACGAGATCAAGGAGGCTAAACCCTAAAGCTAGCCTATGGTATGATTGTTGTAATGTATGTTGTGACCTACGGACTAAAGCCCTCCGATTTATATAGACACCGGAGAAGGCTAGGGTTACACAGAGTCGGTTACAATGGTAGGAGATCTACATATCCGTATCGCCAAGCTTGCCTTCCACGCCAAGGAAAGTCCCATCCGGACACGGGACGGAGTCTTCAATCTTGTATCTTCTTAGTCTTGGAGTCCGGCGGACGATGATAGTCCGGCTGTCCGGACACCCCCTAGTCCAGGACTCCCTCAGTAGCCCCTGAACCAGGCTTCAATGATGATAAGTCCGGCGCGCATAATGTTCGGCATTGCAAGGCGGGTTCCTCCTTTGAATAATCCAGAGAAGATCATGAATAACAGGATAGTGTCCGGCTCTGCAAAATAAATTCCACATTCCACCGTAGAAAGAATAAAATGCACATAAGCCTAATCTGCTGACGTATTTTGCGGCATGACATCACGCCGCTACCAAGCCTTTACTTGAATCGTTTTTTATTATACCACCTCAGCACGTTTAGCGAAGTGGTTTCCTTGGCATGTCTTGTCGAAGCAGAGATCGTGCTCCCCTTATTCCGGGATTCTCATCAATACGGACGTGGGTAACCCAACCGCACCATTGATGGTGGCGCTTGGGAGATAAGCGAGTTTTACCAGGCCGGTGGGGCGGGCATAGTCTTCGCCCGCCTATATATAAGGGATAAGGATTCACCTTTTCACCCACGCCTTCTTCCTCCTTTGCTCATCCACCTCCGCGCACTCAAGCTCCAATGCCCAAGCTCGCGCATCTCGTCATAACCTTCCCCGACCATGTCCAGAGGGGGAGGCAAATGGTTGGCTTCCACCGTCAGGGAGGAGCACATCACCAAGCTGCGCAACGCCGGATACCTTTGCGGCAATATCGCGCACCGGCTGCCCGACGAGGGGCAGCTCATCCCTACCCCCGGGCCCCATGAGAGGATCGTTTTCCTTCCCCACTTCCTCCGCGGACTGGGCTTTCCACTTCATCCCTTTGTCCGGGGGCTCATGTTCTACTACGCCCTGGATTTCCACGATCTGGCGCCGAACTTCATCCTCAACATCTCGGCGTTCATCGTCATGTGTGAGGCCCTCCTCTGCATCCGGCCCCACTTCGGCTTGTGGCTCAAGACCTTCAACGTCAAGCCGAAGGTAGTGAAGGGCACGCAGGCGGAGTGCGGAGGTGCCATGTTGGGCAAGATGCCCAACGTCCTCTGGTTCGAAGGGGCCTTCGTGGACTCCGTCAAGGGGTGGCAATCGGGGTGGTTCTATATCACCGAGCCGCGCGACCCTGCGTGGGCGGCAGCCCCCGAGTTTAGAGCTGGTATCCCTATGCAGCTCACCTCTTGGAAAGAGAAGGGCTTGCTGTGGGGTAATCCGAAGGAGCTGACGGGACTCCGAGCCTATATCCAGAAGCTAGTGAACAAGAAGCTCAGGCTCGTCGATGTGGTCCAAGTCATGCTCGTCCGCCGGATCCTCCCATGCCAAGAACAGGCATTCAATCTGTGGGAGTTCGATCCAGAACAGCACCATGCGCTAAGCGGGCTCTTCGACACGACGTACGAAGGCGCCTGGAGGGTGCTGTTTAAGGGCGCCGAAGCCCCCGCATCCGCGATGGAAGATCGCCGATTTCGCTCGCAGCATCCAACTGACGAGGTAAGTGATTCAACCCCTTTACGGGACCCTTGCTGTAAATAGATTGATTCTAAGAGGGTTTCAATCTCCCTTTTCCATTGACAGGAATGGATGCAGAAGGCCGAGCAGCTCATCTGCCCGGCCCCCATGCCAGAAGACCCAGTGGACGCCCGTCTAGCGGGGCTGCTGGTTCCGGCACCGCACGTGGTGCCGGAGACGAAGGCCAAGAAGGCGGCCACGGGCACTCGAAAGAGTTCCCGTAATCAGGCGTCCGACGACGAGGCGGACTCCTCCCCCGAAGATGAGGAGGAGGAAGAAGACTCTCTCCCGGAGGAGGGAGAGAGGAAGAGGAAGGCTTCCCCAACAGGGGAGGCCAAAGGGTCCAAGAGGGGGAGAACTATTCCCCCGGACAGCTCCGCCAACACCGACGTTGGCGAGGAGGAGTGGCCTTCAAGGGCTAGGCCTCCGGCGAGATCGTAAGTATCCGGATCCCTGATATGCAATTTCTTTCGTGTCACATAGTGTCCTACTAATGCCGCATACTGTCCGCAGTCTGGCCGATGATGATCTCCCCGCTTCATCGAGCGGGTTGTTGGCCCCGTCGAATGTGGATTCACTTTGGACTGCCTTTACCCCCCGCGCCGATGAGGACGCCGAGGTGGGATCCCAGAAAGGGACCCATCGGGAGGAGGCTCCGGAGGCACCGCAAGGCAGCCTCCCGGACTTTGCGCCGGACTCTACGTCGGAACCTGTAGTGGTTCCAGAGTCCGGCAGGCGGCCCCTTCGAAAGAAGGGCAAGACCGTGACGCCGGCGGCCTCCGTCCAACCGGAGACGCCGGACAACTTGCTGGAGGCGCTCAAAGGCGCTTCCATCGAGGAAGAACACCGCACTGTTATGTGTGCGGTGATTGAGAAGGTCCAGCTCGCCAAGAGCGGGCTGACCGAAGCCTGCAGTAGCCTTTTAACAGGCTTTGAGGTAAGAAGTTAAAATTGTGTAATGTAATACCGCATAGACAGTAGCCCCTGATGCTCGTTTCGGTGTTCGGAAAGAAAAGCCGGACTAAGGATCTAAAAAGATATTCGCAGGTTGTTAATAAATTATGTCGATATGGTTTTGCAGGCTGTGCTGCTGACCTCTGCCGCACTGACTGCGGAGGTTGGTACATTAAAGCAAGATCTCGAGCGGTCCGAGCGAGAGCTCGGCCATTCCAAGAGGCATCTCGAGGACAAAGAAGGTGAGTAGCACCACTTTGAATTGTTACCTTACAGAAAAAGGATTTTGGTCACAATAAAATTAACAAGGATAATATGGGTATTGCAGGGGCCACAAACGAGGTGGCAGCCCTGAAGAGGCTATGTCCACGGCCGAAGGCAGTGCGGCCGCGGAACGGGCAGAGTGAGAAAAGCAGGAGGCACAGGTGGCGGAAGTGCGGCAAGAGCTCCAGGCTCTCATGGAGAAGCATGAGAGCTTGGAGCGCGACTCCAAGACTCGAGAGTCCGAGCTCGCCTCGGCTCTCGAAAGTGCCAAGTCTGCCAAGGCCGAGGCCCGTAAGGCCCTTCAGGAGGTTGAAGATGTAAAGAAGATAGCGGCGGGTAAGGCATTTTTCATGCAAAGCAAGCATGTTAATGTAAACTACCTGACACTTACCCGCATTCGGAGCTCTCCAGGGGCGTTTGCAGATCTGCCGCATAGTGTGTCCGATGCCGCCACATTCTACCGTGGCGAGGAGGGGAGCTCAACGGAGAAGGTCTTCTGGTCTCAGTACGCTAAGGCCGGCCATCCGGTGCCCCAAGCGACCAGCTGAAGCAGCTGGTCGAACTCCACAGGTAGCTGAGGAGGCCATGAAGGGCCTTATAGTCTTGCTGTGGCCAGGACAGGCCATGCCTGGGAGCTACTTCGGCCTCGTGCGGCGGCTGGTGGATGCGTGCCCCTGGGTGGAGGTCATCAAGCGCTCCGCCTGTATTGAAGGTGCTCGTCGGGCCCTTGCCCGCACAAAGGTGCACTGGGGCAGGCTGGATGCGGAGAAGCTTCTTACTGACCCACCACCACCGGGCAAGGAGTATCGTACGCCCGAAATGTATTATAAAACTGTCCTGATGGGGGCCCGCGATATTGCGGATGAATGCCCTAGAGATGTAATTTTTGAGTAAACTCGCTATGTATTACCCTGTGCGCTGAAAACTTTGTTCATGTGCGCTTTAAGCAACTCTTTTTTAATTTAAAATATTACCTTCTGTGCGGCCGTTTATAAAATCTGAGAGATGGCAAGTCGTTGGCTTCAGCCCCCAAGCCGCAAGTGCTGGGGTGTTCGGGATAACTTGAGCACTCTTGTTCCCACTTTGGGTTCCATCTAGGGAGGCTCTCAACACAACGAACAAGGCAACCGGACTTATAATGCTTGAACACTCTCACTTAGCCATAGAATTCTATAATTTTAAATTTCGGCGAAGCCCCTAGTATTCGGAAGACCGAATTCGGGGCGCTATCCACGCCTTCGTCGGACATTGTCCGGAACTTCGCTCGAAGCGGCGTGAGTCTTTAAGGACCCGAAAAGACCTCTCGAACAGCGACCAGTCTCTCGCCTTATCATGCCGGTCAGTTTTAGCTTTCTCCACTGAGGCGCTCGCCCGGCTCAACCGGGGCGCAATCGCAGTGGTTCTCCCAGTGCCACCTTAGCCGACGGAACGGAACGTAAGGCACCAAAACGTGGGAGCCGGGCAAACCCAACTATTGACCCAAGACATGATTCGGAGCCGATTCATATAATTCTATAAGTTCGGGGTGCCGCACTTGTGAAAGTGTTCGGACTTATCACACCATAATGTGGGGAACATAAGCCCCTGGTGTACTAGGCTGTATCTAAATATACGGGTGCAAGATGTCATGTAATGAACATATATATGTAATAACAGGCGAAAAAAGTTGCTGCATCATTTATTAAAAGAAGTCTGCTATGAGTGCGGACTGATACAGATAGTGTGGTAAGCAAGAGTTTTGGACTAATTAAACATGTCCCCCTCCAGGGATGGGCTGCGGACTTGGTGTATATAATCAAATTTAATGCTCGTGATTGAGACCACCTGAGTGCTCATCGCCGCATTCTTTACTCCCCGGCTGTTGCATCATGAGTTCGGCAGGTTCACCGCCGGACAGGGCCTCTGGCTAACGGAGTCCTGTGTACATAAAGAAGGAAAATAATAATAAGAAAGAGTGGCACACTTGCGAGCCCCCGGTGTGGTCGAGCCGCACTCTGGGTCTGTTGTGGTCATGCCCCTTCCCCTACGCCCATGGTATCCCCAAAGCGTAATGATGTACGCGGAGGGTTGTTCTTGCAATCATGCGAGGGCGAGGGTTAGGGCCGCATTGCTATGCGTGCTCGGATCGTGCCAGGTGGTCTTGGTTGGTGTTGCTTCGGGCGCGTTTGGCTGTATCCGGCCGTTTGATGGCCGGACTCGAAAATTGCCTTAAAAGGCTGCTCTGTACTTCTGTCGCGAGAGCCGCTGTATGTTCCTCCGTTCGGAGGGAGCGGTCCATATTTCCGTTGACCGTGATGACTCCACGAGGGCCTGGCATCTTGAGCTTGAGGTATGCGTAATGCGGCACCGCGTTGAACTTTGCAAACGCGGTTCGTCCGAGCAGAGCGTGATAGCCGCTGCGAAATGGGACTATGTCAAAGATTAACTCCTCGCTCCGGAAATTATCCGGGGATCCGAAGACCACTTCCAGTGTGACTGGGCCTGTACAATTGGCCTCCACACCTAGTATGACGCCTTTAAAGGTTGTCTTTGTGGGTTTAATCCTTGAGGGGTCTATGCCCATCTTGCGCACTGTATCCTGATAAAGCAGGTTCAGGCTACTGCCGCCGTCCATCAGGACTCTCGTGAGGTGAAATCCATCGACGATTGGGTCTAAAACCAATGCGGCGAATCCGCCGTGGCGGATGCTGGTCGGATGGTCTCTTCGATCGAAAGTGATCGGACAGGAGGACCATGGATTGAACTTCGGGGCGACTGGCTCCATCGCGTATACGTCCCTTAGTGCACGCTTCCGCTCCCTCTTGGGTATATGGGTTGCGTAGATCATGTTCACCGTCCGCACTTGTGGGGGAAACCCTTCTGTCCTCTATTGTTCGGCGGTCGGGTTTCTTCCTCGTCGTCGCTGTTTAGCCCCTTGTCGTTGTTTTCGGCAATTAGCTTGCCTGCCTGCTTGAACACCCAGCAATCTCTGTTGGTGTGATTAGCTGGCTTTTCAGGGGTGCCATGTATCTGGCATAAGCGGTCGAGTATTCGGTCCAAATTGGACGGACCCGGAGTGGTTCTTTTGAATGTCATCTTCCGCTGACCGGGTTTAGAGCCTCGGAATCCGGCGTTGACTGCCATATCCTCCTTGTCGTCGCCATTAATGCGGCGTTTATTTTTGCTTCGACGTGACCTGCCGTTGTGGTCCTTAGTATCCGGACTGCCAGAATTTTTACTGAGGTTGTTGCTGCGAGCTAGCCAGCTATCCTCTCCCGCTCAAAAGCGGGTCATTAATGATGTGAGGGCTGCCATGGATTTCGGCTTTTCCTATCCCGGGTGCCGGGCTAGCCACTCGTCGCGGATGTTATGTTTGAAGGCTGCGAGGGCCTCTGCATCCGGACAGTCGAAGATTTGGTTTTTCTTTGTCAAGAACCGTGTCCAGAATTGTCTGGCCGATTCGTCTGGCTGCTGAATTATGTGGCTTAGGTCATCAGCGTCTGGTGGCCGCACATACGTGCCCTGGAAGTTGTCGAGGAATGCGGCTTCCAGGTCTTCCCAACACCCAATTGACTCTGCGGGCAAGCTGTTAAGCCAATGCCGAGCTGGTCCTTTAAGCTTGAGTGGGAGATACTTGATGGCATGCAGATCATCGCCGCGGGCCATATGGATGTGAAGGAGATAGTCTTCGATTCAAACCGCGGGGTCTGTTGTTCCATCGTAGGATTCAATGTTTACGGGTTTAAACCCTTCAGGGATTTGATGATCCATTACTTCGTCAGTGAAGCATAGCGGGTGTGCGGCACCTCTATATTGAGCAATATCACGACGTAGCTCGAGAGAGCATTGTCTGCTGTGTTCGGCCCGGCTGGGGTTATTGTATTCGGCGCGATGGTATTCGTCGCGGGTCGTGGGGCGCCCACGTGATCCGTAGATGGATCTGGATGGCCTTGCTTTGTCCTCCAATACGTCTCGCAAGTCCGGCGCGTTCCCTCTTGGCTTCGTACTTTTGGAGCGATGCCGGGGTACGGTCTTGGTGGAGGGCCTGGATGCCTCTCTGTCGCGACCACGGGGTGGTCGGTCGGCCGTATCATGCGCTGGTGATGAAGGTATGTATGCTTCCTCCTCTAATCGGGGGAGCAACTTGCGTCTTGGGTAGCTTTTGGAGGGGCGTTTGAGTTTATACTTCTCGGCCGTGAGGACCTTGGTCCATCGATCGGCCAGCAGGTCCTGATCAGCTTGAAGCTGCTGTTGCTTCTTCTTTAGGCTATTTGCCGTGGCGATAAGCCTGCGTTTAAAACGCTCTTGTTCGACGGGATCCTCGGGCATGACGAATTCGTCGCCGTTGAGGCCTGCCTCGTCTTCGGAGGGAGGTATATAGTTATCGTCCTCTACCTCTTCGTCTGCCGCCCTCTCGTGAGGGCTTGCTTCTGCATCCTCCTGCGCTAAGTCTTGCTGGAGGGGATTATCTTCGGCACTCTCTAGGGTATTATTATCTCCCGTGCCGGAATCTCCATTCTTACTGTGGCGGGATTTAGAGCAGCGCCGCTGATGCCGGCGCTTGGGCTGTTTCTTTAAGGAATCTGCCTCCGCTGCCTCTTCGCCGTCCCCATCTTTTGGGGTGTCCACCATATAGATGTCGTATGACGAGGTGGTCTTCCAGTGCCCTGTAGGCGCTGGTTCCTGTTTGTCTCCGGCATCGTCGTCCATAGTGTCGATGTCTTCGGAGTCGTAGTCTAGCATGTCGGTTAGATCGTCGACAGTGGCTACAAAGTGGGTGGTGGGTGGGCTCTGAATTTCTTCGTCGTCCGTATCCCAACCATCCTGCCCATAATCCGGCCAGGACTCTCCGGATAGCGAGAGATGTTTTAACGAATTTAGGATGTCGCCGAAGGGCGAGTGTTGGAAGATGTCCACGGCGGTGAATTCCATAACCGGCGCCCAATCAAATCCGATTGGCCGGGGCGTGGGAGGTCCGGAGTCCGGCAAGGAGTCCGGCACCTCAGAGTCACGAGCTTCGCGAGGGACAAAGCTAGTGTTCGGCTACATCACCGTGGAAGTTGAAGCCCCCGAGGTGGTGTCCATCCACCGGTCCTCAATCTGGGCAATCGGCTCCGGACTAAGGGCCGGAGCGGATTCGTGTGCGGCCACCAAGGCACTGTTCGGCGGCAGAGCTAGATCATGCCCATCGTAACAGTGCAGCACGCTTGGCTGTGACTCGAGCGCGTCGAAGATCAAGTCCCCACGGATGTCGGCCGTGAAGTTTAGGCTTCCGAATCTGACATGATGGCCAAGGGCGTAGCTTTCGATCTGCTCCAGATGGCCAAGTGAATTAGCCCGCAGTGCGAAGCCGCCAAATACGAAGATCTGTCCGGGGAGAAAAGTCTCACCCTGGACAGCGTTGTTGATTGAAGATGCCATCGAGCCTATCGGTGACGATACATAGGAACTCTCAATGAAAGCACCAATGTCGGTGTCAAAACCGGTGGATCTCGGGTAGGGGGTCCCGAACTGTGCGTCTAGGTGGATGGTAACAGGAGACAAGGGACACGATGTTTTACCCAGGTTCGGCCATCTTGATGGAGGTAAAACCCTACGTCCTGCTTGATTAATATTGATGATATGGGTAGTACAAGAGTGGATCTACCACGAGATCAAGGAGGCTAAACCCTAAAGCTAGCCTATGGTATGATTGTTGTAATGTATGTTGTGTCCTACGGACTAAAGCCCTCCGGTTTATATAGACACCGGAGAAGGCTAGGTTTACACAGAGTCGGTTACAATGGTAGGAGATCTACATATCCGTATCGCCAAGCTTGCCTTCCACGCCAAGGAAAGTCCCATCCAGACATGGGACGGAGTCTTCAATCTTGTATCTTCGTAGTCTTGGAGTCCGGCGGACGATGATAGTCCGGCTGTCCGGACACCCCCTAGTCCAGGACTCCCTCAGTCGCCATGGATGAAGGCCGAAGATGGCACATCATCGCTCTCCTCCATGACCGAAGGGAAAATCCCACGCTCGATCATCTCGTCACTGACGTCGTGGATGAAAGCTGATGTAGGTTTACTCGTCGGAGGTAGGCGAAGATGTCGTAAGTCCAAAGGCGAAGATGCCTTGAGAACACTTGGCGAAGATGCCGAAGTGGTGGTAGTAGTCGTAGCTCCGTCTTGTTGGTACACATCTCGCGGTCTTCTCTTGTGCTCATGAAGTTTGTCCATAGCTTGATGTAGAGATTTTTGGGACTTGTAGGCGTACACATCGCGAGCATCTTCATCTTGTTGGTGTTGTAGTGCTTGAGCTCGATGACGTTTTGAAGATTGGCCACTTGAGCATCTCCGCTTTGAAGATGACGAAGGGGAAGAAGACTTGTAGTTGGCCAACATGTCTCGTACTTGATCCATTTATTCGGCCAACTTGGTGTCGATGTAGTCCCTTTTCCTTGCTTTGTTTTGGTGAATGTCGATGATGAGTCGCTCAATACCGTGCATTACTCGTTGTACTCCGAAGGTGGACGTTTTGTTGATTTAGTTGATCGCGCCGTCATTGTCATGGAAGACCGGAGATGAAATGCCTTGCCTATACATCACAAGACTCGAGCAAATGTGAGTGGAAGAAAGGAAAGAACTAGACCAAATGTACCTTTCCAATGTTGAAGATGGATCAATGATCACTCAATAATGTATCAAGGAAATAGCACAATTGGTACCGGATCTTGTCAATTCTCACACCTACACAAGTAAGGCTTATGGTGGATCTCGGTGAGGATAGTGGCACAAAAATTTGATGCAAAATGTTAGCAAGAGTCAATAATGTTGGAAAAGATTCGCAAATTCGCAAGTGAAACAAGTAGACCAATAGCAATATGTGGCACACGGAAACACACACACAGATAGATAAATGGGCTCGTGCAACCAAGGAATGAGCACAAAATGGGTTTCCACGGAAAAAGCTTGTGTTGCACAACTCAAGAGAGATGCTAGCACGATTGCTCAATAGGTGGATACGACACTTGTGCACAACCTATAAGATGCAAAATGTATGAGCCTTCTATCCCAAGTAAGCTATGTGTATGATGTTCCCGGTGTTCTTCTCAAGATGATCCAAGATGATCGGATATGACAATCTTATGTGCAATTTGGTATGATGATATGGCTCTTGCTTACAAGCTTATTTGCTCCCTTTTTGCTTAAAAGATTATTCTTTTTTTTTGATATGGCCACTTATGCGAAATGCACAAACCAAGATAGCAATTGTGTATATGCGGGAACAATCTTGTGACACAAGGTATGATATGATGCCAAGATGATACCAATATGATATGGTATGTATGCAATGTTAGGTACGGATCACTAATGTGCACAAGTAACGTTGCCGACAATACTCAAATGGCTAGTCTCGATAGTCAAGTGATGCAAAATGGGCTAAGGGGTTAACAATGTAATGGCAAGAATGTAAAATGATGGGATACCACAATACCAAGGTGATATGGAGGTTACCGTTCTTGCTTACGGTTAGGGTGTCAAATTGGTGAAGTGGTCGATGTCGAGTCCTTGTCGAAGGTGAGCGGCGGTGTTGTCAATGTCGAACCATTCCTAGTTAGCCGAAACACCCTAGGAAACAGAAAAACCGCAAACTCAAAATCTCAAAGGAAAATGTCAAAAGGTGGTAGCGGAATGCGTTGGTGGTTCCGGAGTTAGCAATGCGGAAGTGGTGGTGGTGGGTGATGGATAAGCAATTGTCCCTAAGTAGCCTAAACACCTTAGGAGACTCAAGTCACCTCTCAAGCAACCACAAATGCTATAAGGGTCAAAAATGGGTTCGGTGGCGGAAAGCCATGGTGGTTTTGCGAATGATATGGTGGATGGCCTATGCAAAGATGCCAAAATGCCAAAATTTTGATGGAGTCAAATGGTGTTGGAACCTATCTAGATGGATGGGGGATGTCAATAGCTACTCAGCGAGCTAAAGAACGTCAAAATAGGACTCCGGGAGCAAAAGTTGTGGCCGAAACGGTTTTCGTTGGTTAGCTGAAACTGGGAGGTGCGGGTGCCCGGGGTGGTCTGGGGCAAACAGCCCGGGGGATGCGCGAGGGGGGGCGGTACGAGTGCTCGGGGTGTGAGGTCCGGGTGCCCGGGGGGCGTGGATTTGGGCGCAAAATTGCGGGAAAATGGGAGAAATTGGTGGATTTCGTGGAGGGAAAGGTGGAGATGGATGGGGGGAATGCTAGATCCACTTGAAACCAAGCAACTCCATCGATCAAATCCAACAAAACCTCATCAAACAAACAAATCACAAAAAATGTTTGGGGCTATTTTTGGTGGGGAATTTTCAAAATTGGGGAAGAACACAACAAAATTATGCTAGAGAACAAGATGCGGGCTCCAATCATGAGAAACCATGGGTCATGATACCAAGATGTTGTAGGGTGGAACCCTAGAGTGAGACCTTTCACGAATTGGAGGGGAAATCCCCAAGAACAAGAAGAACACGAAGAACACAAGAGAGGGAAAACACTCAAATTGACTAGATCCAATCACACATATGCTAGATCCAATCATACAATGAGAGATACAAAGGTCCAAATCCAACACAAGATGATACAAGAGGAAGCTAGTTCATCCCAATCCTATGAGGAAAGAGTTCTTGATGATCCTATGATGGGGATCCTTCCCTAGATGGGGTCTTGATATCCACAAGAGGTTCTTCTCCCTTTGGAGGTCATGATCTCCATGAGGAGGAAGATGAGCAAAGCTCTCTCTTTGTCTATTCAATACTTTGCTATCCCTCTAAATGAGCTAGGTGGGGGTTACTTATAGTCTAGGGACGAACTGGGGGTAAAACAAGGGTACATGGGTCATTTGCCCTTGATGCACGCAGACACAAACCGGACGTGTCCGGGCACCCGGGGTAAAGGGGTCCGGGCACCCGGAGGGAGACGTGCTAGGGGGCCGAGCACCCGCTCTAGTCAAGGAGGCTGCGGCCAAGTGGCAGAAGGGACTGGGCACCCGGGGTGTGATGGCCCGGGCACCCGGGGCTGTTGGGAGCCGGCTGGAGGGGGGGCAAGCACCCGGGGCAGCGGTGCAGCTCCCAGCCAGGGGGGCGGGCACTCGGGGCCAGGTGGTCGGGCACCCGGGATGCTCAGGGCACCACTCAGGCCACGGCCGGGCACCCGGGGCTCCAAGGGCGGGGCACCCGGGGTGCACAGCGGGCAGCCCTGGGCGGTGGCCGAAGGCCCGGGCACCCGGGGGCATGGAGGGCCGGGCACCCGGGGGTCCTAGAGCCTCCATGGCTTCATGCTTCTCGCGTCCTTCTTCCTTCCCTTCCTTCACGGGTGCTTGGGTCTCCCTCCGAGCTTCTTCATGGACTTCTTCTTGGTACCTAAGATTGCATAGAGTTTCCATTTGAGGTAGAATCCGACTCTTGTGTGAATCCGAATGAAACTCGAAGAGGAAAGAGTTCACCTCGGTTTCGACGGCGCATGCGCGAGCTCTCATCGTAGGTCCTCTCCGTGCTTGCGGTGGCGGTGTGACGTCCATGGGGATGGTCAAGGGATGCTTTGCATCATCCCCCCCCCCATGGGAGAGATCCCTCCACGGATCGTGATCTTCATCACCATGGGAAAGAAAGGGCATCGTCGTGTAGAGGTGGACGACCACCAAGCACTTATCATGTTCAAGCTCGATATGGGCACTCTCCAATGTCGCACCGTCTTGTGATTCCTTCAAACAGAGCAAAGATAACAAGCACTTGGAAAAACAAATGTGGTTGGCGTTAGTGCAAAACCAAGCATTCGAGAGGTGATTCACCAAACAATTGTCATCATCAAGCATATCATATGGTGTGACAAGGGATTGTGACATGTCATGTAAGCACATAAATTGAGCCAAATCAAGGACATCATGGAAACAAGCATGTAAATGTGAGGTAGCGATGCAAATATGTGTTTCACAAGAATAAGCATCTACCTCAAGATCATAGCAAACATGCATAAGGCGCTCGACAAATGGTCGATGGTAGGCATAAGAATCATTCACAACACCACAGAAGATGATATGTCTAAACACATGCGTCAAGTGCAAGACAATCCAAGCATAATGTGCATAGGGTGTAGTTAAAATTGAGTGGCACTCAACACAATAGAAAGAGCAATTGTTCATCATGTGTGAGGCAGTAAAGGCAAGCATGTAGCAATCAATGGGACATGGCATATGTGAACGAATGACATTGTTGCAATCAAACATGTGATAGGAGGAAGTAATCCAAGAATTGGATGCAATGCACAAGTCATATATATCATGATGCATGGAAGTGTGAAAATGGCAAGTCAAAGCAAGATCTCTAACAAGTGCGCAATCAAGTGGTCCAAGATGACCAATAAGTCACATCGTGCAAGCAACATAAGTAGTATGATCCTCAATATCCATGCTCAAGAATGATGTCACCTTGAAGGCGTGTCCTTGTGCATTCTTCACAACGCCGAAACACAAGCAAGTGCGATGTAGAAGCGTCGTGATCGAAGGTGGTTCGCTCTCAAGAGATCGAATGGTCAACTCATGTGAAGTGGAAGTCGAGACGAAATCCAAGTATCCTACACATGCACACAACAAAACAAAGAAGATATGTGCATGGTAGATAAAAACATCATCCATCATGATGGTTCTCTTCTCTTGCACATAACTGTTAGAAGCACAAGTGCATGAATAATAAGATGCAACAATGCCTATATTCATGACACTAGGTATATGGTGCAAATAGGTAAGACAAGCATGCTTCACAAGAAATATGTCAAAAGCTCCAAATATATTCGAGAATGCTATGGTGGCAATATCATTATCAAGACTAAAATCATCGTTGCACTTAATACATGGCAAATCATTTAGCATGAGAGAGTAAACACATGGAGAAATATGACAAGAAGCAATAACAATCATGTGCAAAGCATGTAGATGGTTGTCATCAACCACATGAAGTGAGCAAGTATGAATCATGGGTGATGCAACAAGGCAAGCAACCATAGTAATGAAGTCGTGCAAGCTAGTAGCGCGAAGATGAAACATACTAGAAGAAATTATGGCAATCATGTCATGTGAGAAAATAATAGGCATAGGCAATGCACATGACATATCGCAAGCACAAACACAAAGAAAGATCATGGTATCATCATAGGCAGAGGGCACAAAGCAAACATGGCAATAACAAGTGATATCTCCACCAAGCTTGCAAATACACATACAAGTACTAGAATCAATCATCATGTTTAATGCAAAGCATGGGTCACAAATGCATGGCAAAGGTATAGGGATGAGTATATCATGCAAAGTGAACATGGCAAGATGGGCATAGAATATGTAATGTGCAATAACCCATAGCCAAGTGAGGGCCATGTAGAAGAAATGCGCGAAGACTGCGCGCGAAGAGAGCGGTGGGAAGGCAATCCATGGGATCCCAGGTCATCATTGCTCTCTAGAGCTTGTTTTGTCAAGTCTTCGGATTGCGAGATTGACAAGTATGCATGGGTACCTACACAAAAGAGACACAAACCAAAGAAAGTGTGTGCATGGTAAATGTACACATCATCCATCATGATGTGTATGTGCATGTGAGTGTTAGCACAAGATAAGCATCGCTCAAAGAAATTTGAGGCATGTTAGAGAAATATGTCATCCATCATGCCATGATAGTTATTGTGTTCAACATGATTGGGACGCAAATTATAGCAAGTGTGTGGCACAACAATATCATTTTCATTCATGGGGAGCATATGGTGGACACAATCAAGGGAATTATGCAAAGAATGGGATGTAGCAAAATATCCTAATGGGTATGAGGAAACTATGGGGGTCTCCTCGTGAGCAATAATGGAAGCATAATATGGAGAATATTGACAACATGGCAAATAGTGCATTTCCGAAGTTAGGTGGTCATGGCATGTCATATGAGATAAATGATGCAAAGGGAGCATATCAATATAATCACAAGAAAAACAAATGCCAAAAACCATGGGCTTGTCATATATGCCATATGTGTAAATTGGGTTAATTTTAATGGCATATGCATAGTCACTACGACGAGATTGCAAATATGACATATTGTTGATCTCATGCATAGCATATGACAAGTCAAGCGGATTGTCAAACATGATGTGACCAAGAGAATTATCACAAGAAATCCTATGTAACAAGGCATCACAACTAATAGACTCCACATGGCCATCATCAAACTCATCATAAATGGGTAAATCATCGCATCGGGAAGTCGCACTTGCATGAAGCATGATAATAGGTGGATCAACATCATGCAAGCAATCAATGTCAAGAATGTCCACTAGTGGGACTAGAGCATCACCTTCACCTATTTTACCTTTTTCATTCCACTCAAGTGGTGTAGGTGAGGTGGCAAAGACCAAATGGTGGTCATCATCTTCATCTTGATGGAACCATGTGGGGGGTGCATATCATATTCCACCATGGCCATCGTCTTGTCCAAAGTAAGGACGAAGTCATCGAGGATCGGCGCGTCATCATAAATAGGACCTAGCACCAAAGGGGAAGACACAATAGAGGTAGAGGATAAGTCGTTAGAAATCATAGTGGCCTGACATGCCCTATCAACTACCTCACTCTGTCTATGTGGTGGTGGATCACTCACTCCCACAAGGTAGGTGCACTCAATGTCACATATGGTAGAGTCACTGAAATCACTCAAGTGGTGGTGGTGGTGGCTCTCCTCACATGGGAATTGGGGCAACTCGTCATATATGAGGTAGAATCCGACTCTTGTGTGAATCCGAATGAAACTCGAAGAGGAAAGAATTCACCTCGGTTTTGATAGCGCGTGCGCGAGCTCTCGTCGTAGGTCCTCTCTGTGCTTGGGGTGGCGGTGTGACGTCCATGGGGATGGTCAAGGGATGCTCCACATCATAAACCTTAGGTCTTCCACTTGAGGGAAAATTGCTACTATCCTACAAAACTCTGCACTTGGAGGCCCAACACGAGTCTAAATGAATAAAGTTGCATAGTAGACATCAAGCTCTTTTCTGGCGCCGTTGTCGGGGAGGTGAGTTCTTGAAGGTATATCTTTAGATCTTGCAATTGAATCTTTTAGTTTCTTGTTCTATCACTAGTTTGGTTTATAAAAAGAAAACTACAAAAGATGGAATTGAGGTTGCATCATATTATCCATCTTTATATTGTCTTCCATGAAAATGATGGAAAGGAAAAACTATGCTCAATTGATAGAAAATAATTCTATAAATTGTTTGACAATGCATCTTTGAATGATGAGCATCATTGTAATGTTGTTGGTATGAACTCTTTGAATATCCATGATACTAACGATATGCAAAGCCATAAGCTTGGGGATTCTATATTTGATGAAGATGATATTTTTATTCCCCCAAGTTTTGATGAGAAAAATATTATGATGATAGCATGCTTCCTATTTATGATGATTATATTGATGAAAGTGGATTTGGAGAGATCATGCCTTTATTTAGTGATGAATCCACTATTTTGGAAGAGGTTTGAATTGACTGTGACAACAAAGTTGCTATCTATGATGATTATGGTGATGAGAAGTATGCTATAAAGAATAATGATAACCATGAAACTTGTCATCATGATTTTAATTTTCAATCACATGATAGTTATTTTGTTGAGTTTGCTCCCACTACTATTGATGAGACCAAATTTGCTTGTGTGGAGAGTAATACATTTTCTATGCTTGTGGATCATGAAAAGAATGCTTTATGTGATAGTTACATTATTGAATTCATTCATGATGCTACTGAAAATTACTATGAGAGAGGAACATATGCTTGTAGGTGTTGCAACAATATCAAGTTTCCTCTCTGTGTGTTGAAAGTTTTGAAGTATTGCTTGTTTTGCCTTGCTATGCTAGATGATTCTTGCTCCCATAGGTTGTTTGCTCACAAAATCCCTATGCATAGGAAGTGCATTAGACTTAAATGTGCTAGTCATATAGTTCATGATGCTCTCTTTCTGTTTCAATTCTTATCTTTTATGTGAGCATCATTCAAATTATCATGCCTAGCTAAAATGCATTCAAGAAAAGCGCTTGTTGGGACACAACCCAACAGTTTTACCTACTGTTTCTATGTGTTCACATGATTAGGCTACTGTAGTAATCATGTTTTATTGCTTTTCTTTCAATAAAGTGCCAAGTAAAGCATTTGAGATAGTGTGGATGATAGTTGACTTGAATCTCTGCAAAAACAGAAACTTTTGCGCTCAGTCCAGGAATTTTAAAAATTCACTGGAACGTTATTTTGATATGAATTTTTCAAAGGTGACAGATATACAAATTCCCTACATTGTCCTAATTTTTCAGAATATTTGGAGTAGCAAAAGTATGGTTGTTTCCCATATCATTAAAGATTGTTCTGTTTTTGACAGATTCTATTTTCAATGCATAGTTTGCTTGTTTCCTAATTTTTATGGCTTATATTGCTCAATATAAATTTTGGAAATAATAAGGTACAGTATGCATTGTGTGATAGCAATTATGAATCTTGTCTTTGACAGTACCAAAGTACAATGGTTTGCTCTTTATCATACTTACCTATGTCTTGAAATTCCCTTAAGTTTTGTGTGGTTGAAGTTTTCATGTTTTGGGTGAGATATCGATATAAGGAGAATAAGGAGTGACAAGACCCTAAGCTTGGGGATTTCCAAGGCATCCCCAAGTTAATATTCAAGGAAGATCCAAGCAAGTAAGCTTGGGGATGCCCTGGAAGGCATCCCCTCTTTCGTCTTCAACATTATCAATAATCTTACTTGGGGCTATATTTTCATTCGTCACGTGATATGAGTTTTGCTTGGAGCGTTGACGGAGGAAAAGGTGTCCTATCTTTCGATGAGAAGGTGATTATCGTTTTGGAGGAGTAGACTTTGACGATCCGACTACGTACGTGCGAGGACGTCGCGCCTTAGCAACCACTAAACCAACTCCGAGAGGTTATTGACCACGCCGGAGCACGATCAACCTGATCATGAAGGTCTATTTCCTACGAGCAAACGAAGAACAAGCAAGAAACTGAGATTGCAATCTGAATATTGCGAATATAAGATGAAAGCTTTATTGATCAAGATGGGGTTCTGTGACGTCTTGGTCTGGTCGTTGAACACAAACGAAGTACTTGAAGTTACAGCTATGGCGAACTTTTAATCTAAACAAAACCCAAATTCTAAACGACACCCTAAGGGCTGTATATATGAAGGAAGAGCGGGGACTTTCGTGGCCCTTGGGGAAGGGGTCCGAAACCAACCCTATCTCTTATTTCTCCACACATACGGACTCTAAAAATAGTCTATATTTATGTATTTTGAAATTACATGGGCCTGGCCCAATAATAAGGTGACACAGCACCTATAATAGCCTCTGGACAAAATTTAAAAGTGGCATCTTGTATATTTCGTCCAAGACTTCATGCACTCATTACGGTGGCTTCAAAGTCCTAAAATCATCACTTGAAACTCCGTTCTTGTTTCCCTTGCGCATGCCATCATCTCCATGCTTGTTCTTGGTCTAATGTTCATCCTTCTCCAAGCTAGGCCCTTCATTTGTAAGCAAAAAAAATGTATCCAATTTAGGAAGCATCATATTCTCATGAATATTAGAATCATTACCAAGAAACGAAAGTACATGGTAATTCAATTGGCGTGCGCGAGCTCTAGTAATTGGTCCAGTATCTATAGTAGCAGGGGCTGTGGGTGTAACAACGGTATTGATGTCCTCATCAAGCGTCATTTTATATTATTTTGATTTGCTTGCCGCTATCTATAATAATGTTTTGCATCTTTTATTTCAATAAAAATGTCAAGTATAGACGTTGTCATGCTTATTTTACAAGTCTATATGTGGCTGTTTGAAAACAGAAAGTTTATCGATGTTGCAAAAATTCTATAGAAAAGTCAGGAAGTGATAAAATGTTGAAACTTTTTTGCATAGTAAGATATAATAAATGTTCTACGGTGTGGTAATTTTTCAGAATTTTTGGTGTTATGGAGGTATGATGAATATTGCACTCTTTACAGACTGTTCTGTTTAGACAGATTGCTGTTATGTTTAATTTTTTTTGCGTATATTTGCTTGTTTAATGAATATATTTGAGGATAGAAGTATTAAATATGCAGAGGCATTTAGTATGCAATGATAAATTATAATTTTAGCGATTTGCTACAGTAGAGAATGATAAGGTGTTGCATTGATTTATACTAACTTATCTCATGAGTTCTTGTTGAGTTTTATGTGGATGAAGTTTTTGGGATTTAGGGAAACCGTGGTATGAGAGGAATTAAGGAGACAAAAAAGCTCAAGCTTGGGGATGCCCAGGGCATCCCAAGTTAATATTCCAAGAAGTCTCAAGCATCTAAGCTTGGGAATGCCCTGGTAGGCATCCCACCTTCCTTCTTCAACAATTATCGGTTAGTATCGATTGAGCCTAAGCTTTTCCTTCTTCACATGATTTGTGTTATCCTTGGAATGCCATTTTATTTTGTTTTGCTTGCTGTTTTCATAAAATACTTAGATATGAATGTTTTTAAATAAGAGAGAGTCCGCAAATAGCTACCTATTTACTTAACTACTCAATTGATCTTCACTTATATCTTTTTGGAGTAGTTTGTCGAACACTCTCATGATTCACTTATCTTATTTCGAGACTTGATAATAGTGATGAAAATTTGCACAAGCTTTGAAAATTGGTCCTAATATAATGAATATCCAAGAAGGATATAATAAAAGCTCTCATGTAGATCATTGGATATGATAAGTTTGATTCCTTGCAATAGTTTTGCGATATGGACATAATAACATGTGAGTCATGTTGATGAGTAATTATGCTTTAATAAGGATATTGGTGTTAAGATTTGTGATTCCCTATGCAAACACAAAAGTCAATAGTTATTCAATGAAATTACATCCTACTTATGGTGGATTATTCAGTGTTAGTTATGCCAAGTGCTCGTTTATGACAATTTTCGTCTCTTGGTTGGTTGCTTGTCAATCTATTTGCTAGCCTCCATCTGTACTAAGTGGGAATACTACTTGTGCACCCAAAATCCCTAAACCTAGTTTTGCAACATGAGTCCACCATACCTACCTATATGCGGTATTCTCGTGCTGTTCTAAGCATATTTGTATCTGCCATCTTTAATTTTTAAAACCAATTTCCTTTTTGTGTGCTCGTACCGCTCATGAAATGGTAGGGGGTGGCTAATATTTTTGTCGGTGTACTAAAGTAGGGGTACCTTAGTACCCCGAACTTGTGCACGGGCAGTCGCAGCGTCCCGCGGCAAGGCTTGCCAGGCGTCCGCCAAGATCCTCCGCTTTTCCCATTACTGCCATTCAAGAACAAAGTGTTAGCTGAGAAGACAGAACCCCGACAAGAGGAGCTTGCCGGGAAGGACAAGGCCCCAGCAAGAGGAGCTTGCCGGGAAGGCCAACAAGGGCACTTCAGAAAACTTGCCGCGACGCTCCGCGCGTCCCGGCAAGACCCGGCGAGCGGCAAGCTTGCGGGTGCGACAAGACAACGGCCGCGGCAAGGCGCTTGCCGCGGCAAGGCTGCCACTCTGCACCTGAGCTCCAGCACATCCGACGACGTGTCGCCACAGGATCGCTCCTGGTGCACGTGGCGGGTAGCTGTGCAGCATAGCGGTGCGAGGTGGCAAGCAAAGCTGACAAGGAGGCCATCGTGGCGATCGGTAGCGCCCCTAACGGTCGCTTCCTTGCACTGTTGGGGCGACCGGACGGGCATTAAATGCCCTTGTCCCCTGCCGTCAGAGTTAGGTAGGGGGCACTGTTGGTAGTAGTTGTACCAACCTGCGTTTTTACCTTTTTACCCCTCTTTTTACGCTGCCACCTGTCAGTGACCCCTTTATACTATAAAAGGGAGGCCCGTGCGCACGTAGAGGGGGTTCCGCATTTTTGGGGTTCATTCGACTCCTTCAACACTACACCACACCCACGCTCTCGAGCAAGAACAAATAAAAACACAAAGCAGCAATAGGAGTTTATCTCTCCGGAGAGCTCCGAAGCTGGGTAAAATCCCCCGCGTGCTCTCGCCTCGATCTGCTCTGCGTGCGCCCTCCGTTCCTTTGCCGGACAAGAAGGGGCCCCCCTGCCCCATAGGTGCTCGTCCCCCACGACATCTCTGGCGCGCCAGGTAGGGGTGCGTCGAGGTCGTGCATATCTGATCCGGCGTATGCGCGCGCTACATCAACATCTTCATCGACATGCCACCGAAGAAGAAGACTTCGGAGGTGGCCGCTCCGTCTGCGACTTCCCTACCGCTACTGGAGCAAACGGGCGGTGGGGTGGACGCCGGCGGAGGAGCGGGCGCCGGCGGGGGGACGCGCATCGTCACCCGGTCCAAGGACAAGGCCCCGCAAGGTTCAGCGTCTGCACATCCAGCACACCCCTCCCAGGAGGTGCTGGATCGACAACGCCACGGTGCTCCTAGCACTGTACTCGCGTTGGAACAAGGCCAAGCTGGTGGGTCGCGGGATGCTCAAGGCCAACGCGCGCGTCAACACGCCGGCACGAGCGCAGTGCGGTCGCCTGGACGAGATGTTGCTCCTTCTAACACTCTTAGAAGTTTGAGCATGTATTGCACCTCGCGTCGCTCGCCACCGCCGCCCAACACTCCAGAGGAAGCGCTGGCCTGAGCCCAGCTGCTTCTAGACTACCCTCCAGCGCCAGACAAGATCGACGACTGGAGGGCCGCCATTTATAGCCTTATCGGCTTCGCCAACGGCGACAAGCCCCGGCAACCGAGCGCATCGAAGCCCCGGAAAGACGCCCAGGCGCAAGCCGACGCCGACAAGACCGCTGGGGGTGCCACCACCGTGCACTCCCCGCCCCGAAGGCCAAGATCGCCGACTCGCCGGGCCAACCTCGACACCGACTCCACCGCGTCGTCGGACCCGCGAGCTCGCCGCGATCAACGCCAAGTTCTCCAAGAACAACGACACGAGGACGCTCGTACTCGCATCGAGTGTAGAAGAGAAGCGCGGCATCAATCTGACCAGCGCGCTAGGCCCACTGTCGATATGCATGCGCCAGGGGAACCGGGCGACTTGCCGTACGCGGTAGGTTGCTCTGCGTTCACCCGTGAGCTGCGGCAGGTCCAGTGGCCCAGTACCAAGAACTTCAAGCCAGACATGCCCGAGAAGTACGATGGTAGGATACATCCGTCAGAGTTCCTCAGCGTCTACACCATCGCGGTGCAGGCTGCCGGGGGGGCGCGACGAGAAGATCCTCGCCAACTACTTCCCGCTGGTGCTCAAACCCAATGTCAGATCTTGGCTCATGCACTTGCCGGACAACTCCATCTCTTCGTGGGCGGACCTGTGCCATCAGTTTGTCGGCGCCTTCACAGGCGGCCACAAACCCCATGGCCAGGAGAGCGATCTTCATCTGCTCGCCCAGAAGGAAGGAGAACCCCTGCGCAAGTATATACAGAGATTCAGTCAGGTGTAGCGCAACATCCCAAACGTCCAACCTGTCGCGGTTATCAGCGCGTTCCATCAGAACATGCGTAACCGCAGGATGAGGGAGGAGATGGCGATGTGCAAAATCAGAGATGTCAGCGAGTTGTATGCTCTGGCCGACAAGTGTGCACGGGCTGAGGAGGGGAGGAGACTCCCTGGAGAGAATGCAGGAGCAGAAGGATCTGACAGTGAGGACGCCCCTCCGGCAAAGAGGAACCGGAGGCGGAATAACAGAAAGAGGAAGGCTAAGGATGTGTTAGTTGTTGAGCAGTCCGGCAGCGGAGGCGGTTCCGAGAAGACTAGAGCTGGTGACTCCGGCGAGGCTGTGGTGGCCGCCAACAAGCAGGACGGCTCCGGCAAGCAGTACTGCAAGATCCACCGCACCAAGGGCCACGACCTCCAAGCCTGCAAGAAAGTCGAGCATATGGCAGAGCTACAGAAAGCTGAATACGAGCGCCGCGACAAGGAGAAGGCCCGGGAAGGTGGCGGAGGATCCGGCAACAAGCGTCCCGCCCGGGGAGGGCGCCGCGGCAAGGCCAAGCCGCGGCAAGGAGACAGGCCTCCCCGCGGCCGCAACAAGGACGAAGATGAAGATGAGGATGATGAGATGGAGGAAGATGAGACTGACGAGCAGGAGTTCCAGAAGGCAACAGAGGTTTTGTGCGTTGATGGCGGTGCTTCTCTGCACACCTCGCACCGCCAACTCAAACAGTGGGTGCGGGAAATGAACACAGCAGAACCGTCTGTTGAGTCGTGCAAGCCCCTGAAGTGGTCCAGCACGCCCATCATCTTCGACTTTGAGGATCACCCTGATCGCATCACTGCGGTCGGGTGCCTGCCGATGTTGGTTTCACCAACAATCCGTAACCTCAAGGTCACGAAGATGCTGGTTGACGGCGGGGCCGGCTTAAATCTGATCTCCTCCGCAGTGCTCAAGAAGCTCCAGATCCCCGACAGCGAGCTCGAAGAGACTGGTACCTTTCAAGGAATAATCCCGGGAAGGAGCAAGCCGAAGGGGAAGATCACACTGCCAGTGATGTTTGGCAGCGAGCTGAATTTCAGGACAGAGAGAGTCACATTTGACATTGCTGATTTCCCATTGCCCTACAATGGGATACTCGGCCGTCCGGCGCTTGCCAAGTTCATGGCAGCCTCTCACTACGCCTACAATGTGCTCAAGATGCCTGGTCCGATAAGTGTCATTTCTGTCCAAGGCGACAAGAAGGATGCACTCATCTGTACCGACAAGATCTACCGGGAAGCAGCAGCCGCAGCAGAGCGCAAACCACTTGCCGCTGAAGCTCCCGGGGGGAAGAAGAAGACCAAGTCCGACAAGAGTAGCTCTGATCCCCACTCCGGCAAGTGCACCTCCTCAGAGTGCTGCGCTACCGTCGAGGATGCACCATCGAGCTCCACCGGCAAGTGCAAGAAGGCAAAGACAGCTTCACCAGAGACCAAGAAAGTGGCCGCCAAGGAGGACGGCACTAGTGGTACCTTCACCATCAGTGCCACGCTTGACCCTAAATAGGAAAGCGCGCTAGTTGCTTTCCTGCGGGTGAATGTTGATGTGTTTGCATGGCAACCATCTGACATCCCCGGTGTTCCCAGGAAAGTAATTGAGCACCACCTTGCCGTCTGTCCTCACGCGCGGCCCGTCAAGCAGAGAGTCAGAAAACAAGCAGTGGAGAGACAAGAGTTCATTGCAGAAGAGATCAAGAAATTGGAAGCAGCAGGCCTGGTCCGAGGAGTACTCCATCCAACGTGGTTAGCCAATCCAGTAGTCGTGCGCAAAGCAAACGGGAAGTAGAGGCTTTGTATTGACTTCACTGATGTTAATAAAGCTTGTCCCAAGGATCCATTTCCCTTGCCGCGCATTGACCAGATTGTCGACTCCACGGCAGGATGTGATCTGCTTTCGTTCCTTGATGCATACTCAGGATATCATCAGATCTTCATGGCTGAAGAGGATGAAGATAAGACCGCATTCATTACTCCATGTGGCACGTACTGCTTTGTACGAATGCCCTTCGGACTAAAGAATGCCGGTTCAACATTCGCAAGAGTAGTCAGTCATGCTTTTGAGCCACAGCTGCACAGAAATGTAGAAGCTTACATGGATGACATAGTGATCAAGAGCAAGGACAAAGAGACTTTGATCCAAGATTTGGACGAGACCTTCACAAATCTGCGCAAGATCAATCTCAAGTTGAATCCCGAGAAGTGCGTGTTTGGGGTCCCTTCCGGCAAGCTCCTCGGATTCTTTGTGTCTCAGAGGGGGATTGAGGCCAATCCCGACAAGATCAAAGCCATTGAGCAGATCGAAGCCCCAAAGCGCGTCAAGGATGTGCGAAGGCTTGCCGGCTGTGTTGCTGCTCTCAGCAGGTTCATTTCCAAGTCTGCTGAACGCGCCCTGCCATTTTTCAAAATTTTGAAAAAGGCGGCTCCAATGAAATGGACTCCGGAAGTGGAGGCTGCTGTGCAAGACTTGAAGAAATATTTGTCCTCCACTCCAACACTTGTCGCACCTAAGCCACAAGAGAAGTTGCTGCTATATCTGGCGACAACCAATCAAGTGGTTAGTGTTGCGTTAGTTGCGGAGAGGGAGGCAGATGATGAGCCGGCGGCCACGGCAAGCGAATCCGGCGACAAGCAGGGGGCTTCCCCGACAAGCTCTGGTTCCGACAAAGATGGATCTGCGCAGCCACAAGAAGAGAAACAGAAGAAGATGGTGCAGTGCCCAGTTTACTTTGTAAGTTCCCTTCTGCAGGGGGCTAGATCAAGGTACTCTGGTGTGCAGAAGTTGCTTTTCGGCCTTCTCATGGCCTCGAGGAAGCTGCGCCATTACTTTCAAGCACATGAGATCATAGTGGTCACTCGCTTTCCGTTGAAGAGGATATTGCAAAATCCAGAAGCAACAAGCAGGATTGTCGAGTGGGCACTGGAATTGTCAAGCTTTGGCCTCAAGTTTGAAAGTACTTCCACTATTCAGAGCCGAGCATTGGCAGAATTCATAGCAGAATGGATGCCAACACCCGATGAAGAAACTCCGGAGAGGAGCATCCCCGTCAAGGAGGCAAGCAAAGAATGGATCATGTACTTTGACGGTGCCTTCTCGCTGCTAGGCGCCGGTGCGGGTGTGCTACTTGTCGCACCCACCGGAGAGCACCTCAAGTACGTGGTCCAGATGCACTTTTCCAAGGAACAAGCAACAAACAATACTGCAGAGTATGAAGGCTTGCTTGCCGGACTCAGGATCGCGGCAGAACTTGGGATCAAGAAGCTTATTGTCAGGGGTGACTCGTAGCTTGTCGTCCGTCAAGTAAACAAAGATTATCAGAGTCCGTTGATGGAAGCCTACATCGATGAAGTGAGGAAGCTGGAAGAGCATTTTGAAGGCCTGCAGATGGAACATGTTCCAAGAGCCCAGAACGACATTGCAGACGGCCTGTCAAAGTGCGCCGCACTCAAGTTACCTGTGGAACCAGGGATTTTTGTGCTCAAGTTGACTCAACCATCTGTAACACCATCAACTGGACAAAGCAAGAAGAGGAAATTGATTACTGGCGACTACTTTCCCGCAGAGCTCCCCGAAGCCGCCGCCAAGAAGGTCCCCAGGATCAACACAGAAAGTGCTGAGGAGCAGTCTGCTCCGACAAGCCCCAGGGCTTGTTTCGTTGAAGCAGACGCTCCCGACAGGCTGTGTCCTGACACGCTTGCCGGGGAGCATCACGCTCCGGCAGGATCCCAGATTCTTGCCGTAGAAGCGGATGTTCCCGCAGCAGCATTTGCGCCTTTAGTCCTTGTCGTCGAGCCACAAGCTCCGACATGGGCACAGCAGATAGTCCATTTCCTTCAGACAGGAGAACTTCCCGAGGAACAAGAAGAAGCGGAGAGAGTAGCCCGTCAATCAAGTATGTACCAGTTTGTCGATGACATACTGTACAGAAGAAGATTCAACGGAGTGAAATTGAAGTGCATATCCCGGGAAGATGGACAGAAGCTGTTGGCAGAGATACACCGAGGCATATGTGGTCACCACATTGGCGCAGGAGCACTTGCCGGCGAAGCCTTCCGGCAAGGTTTCTTCTGGCCGACAGCCCTCCAGGATGCAACTGCACAAGTAACCAAGTGTGAAGTGTGCTAGTTCCACTCCAAACAGATGCATCAACCAGCTCAAGCTCTCCAAACAGTCCCTTTATCCTGGCCATTTTCGGTCTGGGGGCTCGACATTCTCGGCCCACTCCCCCTCGTATGCGGATCGCCTCGAGTGCTCGCTCGCAATGAGCTAGAGTAAGAGCAGCTGCGGCAAGATGATGCGCTGCTCCTCGAGGAAGATCGTCTTCAGGCTGCGGTACGAGCTGCTCGCTACCAGCAAGCTTTGCGCCGCTACCATAGCCGCAAAGTTAACGCCAGAAGCTTCGAGAAGGGGAAGACGATAAAGTGGACATGGCGTCGTTCAAAGAAGTACAGCCTTGCCGGGGCACGGACGACAGAAAAGCTAAGTTGCCAAAGTTTGAGCACAGTCAATTTTTAAATTTTTATGTTATATCCCTTGAACGACCGTGCCTTGTATAGAAAACCTGTGCGCGGAGGAATCGACTCATGGCTAAGTTGCGCCCTTAATTTGTTTCGAGTCCGCTCAACAATGAAAGTGTGCTGCAATTAGCCCCGACAAGGTTTCTTGCCGGAAGCAACACCGCCGGCAGGCTGCTGATGTTCCGCACTCAGCGCTCGCGGCAAGCGTACTTGCGCCGGCAAGTTCCCTAAACGCGTAGGGTAAAGACATACAAGGGATGGAACTGAGTAAAGGATATAACATAACAAGCATTCTCCTTTTCATTAAAAAACATCCTACTCTGGTACAATCCATAGGGGATGAAAAACATGAAAGGGAGGATTACAAGTTTTAAATGCAGCTAAGGCCCGGAGGCTTACAAATTAAAAAGATAAGCTGCCCGTAATCCTTTTCCTGTCCCCCTTTTCAGGAGGTAGGTCAAGGAGGCAAAAAGGGCAAAAGAGGCGCCTAGGTGAGCTACGGGTGCCAGAAGACACCAAGAGAACATCCCGGGGACCGTCGGAAGGCTGGATGGTGATGGCGGCGCCGGATGCAGGGCTCGAAGACGGGGCGGCAGGACGTCAGCATGCTGTCAAGGGCACTACGCCCTCGTACTCCGACTTGACGGCCTTGCCGCCAGCCCTCTTCCCCTTCCGCAGCCTCCCTACGCCAGCCGCCCAAGGAGACGACCCCTGGGAGTTCAAGGAGCCGGCGACGCGGATGATGGGGTCGCCGGTGACGCGCGAAGCAGCGCCCGACACCTAGTAGGACCCGCCACTCCGCCGCCCGCTACCCTCGTCGTTGCTGTCGCTCTCCTCCTCGTCACTCTCGCTCGAGGGGGAGTCTTCGCTATCGGAGGAGCCGTCCACGCAGCACCTCGCCCGAACGCCGGAGTCCCTGAAGACCTTGACGGAGAGGAGGTCGCCCTCCATTAACTTAAAATGGAGGGTAAACCCCACCGTCAGGCTGTGGATACGGGCGAACGTCTTCCACCCTCAATCAAGATACATCACATTAGGGGCTGGGAATACAACGTGGACTCGCGTGCCGTTGATTCCACATCCCCTCATGTGCAGTCTCAATGTCTCGGGCGGGTCCAACTCCATCGCGTTTGCAAACGGAGCTGGAAGCCGGAGACGACGACGAGGCGCCCGGCGCAGCCTGACGAAGAACTTGCAAGGGTCGTCCCCTGTATGGACCGCCGCGAGGGGAGGAACCGCCGGCGGAGGCGGAGATGCTGCGCCGCCCCGTCCACCTCTTCCCCGAGCGCCTCGACCTCGTCCTCGACCTCGTCCACGACCTTGCCCCCTCCCTCTCCCCCTTATGGCTGGCTCTGCCACCACGGGCGCGGGATAGGAAGGGGTGCGCTGTCTGGCGGCGACCCTCGCCGCCACCGATGAGGGGCCAGGGTTCCCTTCCTCCATGGCGAAAGGGAGAAAGGGGAGCAGAGGCTGAAGACAGGAGAAGATGAGAGAGTGCGGGCTTCTGTGCTCCCCTCCCGCTCTTCTTAAAGGAGCGAGGTGGGGGCTCGGCCGCCCCGCTCGGTCAATCAGAGCACGGGAAGAGCAGGGAGTCGGGGCCGACCCGCTGCCTCCGCCCATGACGGCTCAGTTTCCCACTTCCACCGTCCACAACCCCGAGTGCATGGGAGCCGCGAGGCGGGGATGCAGAACTAAGGCGGACGGTACGCATTTCCTGGAATTAAGTATTACCCACGTCCTCTCCCACGATGCCGCGATAGACGCGTTCCGTTGCGGGGGAGCGCGGCGGGTGCGGAGTCAGATTTAGTGTGGACCCAGGCCACGTGTGCCCGTGCCCTATTTTGGGCCTGGCCCAACAGCGCTCGGCACTGTGTATGGCCCAGGCCCGGGGGCTCCTATCGGTGTACTAAAGTAGGGGTACCTTAGTACCCCGAACTTGTGCACGGGCAGTCGCAGCGTCCCGCGGCAAGGCTTGCCGGGCATCCGCCAAGATCCTCCGGTTTTCCCATTACTGCCATTCAAGAACAAAGTGTTAGCTGAGAAGACAGAACCCTGGCAAGAGGAGCTTGCCGGGAAGGCCAACCAAGGCACTTCAGAAAACTTGCTGCGACGCTCCGCGCGTCCCGGCAAGACCCGGCGAGCGGCAAGCTTGCGGGTGCGACAAGACAACGGCCGCGGCAAGGCGCTTGCCGCGGCAAGGCTGCCACTCTGCACCCGAGCTCCAGCACATCCGATGACGTGTCACCACAGGATCACTCCTGGTGCACGTGGCGGGTAGCTGTGCAGCATAGCGGTGCGAGGTGGCAAGCAAAGCTGACAAGGAGGCCATCGTGGCGATCGGTGGCGCCCCTAACGGTCGCTTTCTTGCACTGTTGGGGCGACCGGACGGGCATTAAATGCCCTTGTCCCCTGCCGTCAGAGTTAGGTAGGGGGCACTGTTGGTAGTAGTTGTAACAACCGGCGTTTTTACCTTTTTACCCCTCTTTCTACGCTGCCACCTGTCGGTGACCCCTTTAGACTATAAAAGGGAGGCCCGTGCGCACGTAGAGGGGGTTCCGCATTTTTGGGGTTCATTCGACTCCTTCAACACTACACCACACCCACGCTCTCGAGCAAGAACAAATAAAAACACAAAGCAGCAGTAGGAGTTTTATCTCTTCGGAGAGCTCCGAAGCTGGGTAAAATCCCCCGCGTGCTCTCGCCTTGATCTGCTCTGCGTGCGCCCTCCGCTCCTTTGCCAGACAAGAAGGGCCCCCCCTGCCCCATAGGTGCTCGTCCCCCACGACCATTTTTCCATGCTAGATGTGTTATTCTCTAGATGAGTGTTTATTCACTTGTCATTGAACGAGAGTACGACAAAGGTATTAGGGACGCCCAGTCCCGAAATGAAAAATGAATTTACTTTATGTTGTCAAATAATAAATTCCTTGGAAAATGTTGGTACGGACGACACCCGTGGATTCGGTTAGCCGTAGAATGCGAAAGTTTGGTGGAAAAAGGAATAAACTTTAATTTTTGTTTGGGAACCGCCTATGATATATCTAGCAAGAAAAGTATTGGGAACTACTCGATCGTTTTCGTTGACAGGAAAGGCATGCCACCCAAAATGTTGTATCTATCTTTTTCCGCTTTAAGCTCTGACACCTCTACAAATCCCTACTTCCCTCTGCAAAGGGCCTATCTATTTACTTTATGCAATTTTTATTTTTACTTGAGTCTTCATCTTCTCTTATAAAGCACCAACTAGGGAGCACTATGATCGTACTTGAGCATTGGATGTAGCTAATATGTGAGTGTGTTTCATGAATGGATCAATGATTGAGCATGATGGGCTAGGGATAACTTGCTTTAGTGTTGATATTTTGAAAGACATGGTTGCTTATTGAATGCTTGAGTATGAAATCTTCATGTCAAAACTAGACTATTGCTTTGAACCATATAAAATTCTATATGTCCATGCTACAAAAGAAAAGAATGTGATGAACACGATAGGCAGCATTCCACATCAAAAATTATGTTTTTATCATTTAACTACTCGAGGATGAGCAGGAATTAATGAGGTAGGGTAGAACCCTATATGCCCGATATTTCACGAAATGGAGGGAATCCTACAAAGAACACGAGGCGAATCACAAGGGAAAACACAAGAGAATCACTCAAACCAACAAGATTCGGTCACACATATGCTAGATCCTCGAAACACAAAGAGATACATGATCCGAATCCAACAAAGGACGATGCAAGAGGTAACTAGTTCATCTCCGTGAGGAGGCCTTGAATCCGCGATGGGATCTTCCCGTGAGGGGTCTTGAATCCAGGGTGGATCTTCTCCGGAGAGGCCGCGGTCTCTCGATCGAGAAGAACCACAAGGATGAGAAAAGCTCTATCTCTAAATGAGCTAAACAATTGCTAACCCGAGCTAGGAGGAGGGGTGTCCTATTTATAGTCATACTGCAATTGGGGGCAAAGTGAAGGGGTACATGGGCCTCGGGCCCGAAGCTGTGCACAGACAGGTGTCGAACGTCCGATGGCTATCGGTTGTCTGGTCGCTCGCGGGCGTCCAGTCGTCCGGAAGTCTTTGGACTTCCGACGTTTTGGCTCTGGTCCAGAAGTGTCGGTCATCTAGTCGGCCTCGGTCATCCGGGCGCTGATGAGGGTCGAACGTCCGGTGTCGGGCGGTGGTCCGGGCACTGTAGGTTGCCTCAGCTAGAGTCGATCTAGCTGGGGGAGTCTCCACGCATCGGACGTCTAGAGTTCGTCGGCTGTCTGGAGGTCGTCGGACGTCCGAGAGCTGTTGTCGAAGTAGTCTCTTGTTCGTTGCTCGGAGAGTCACAAGTCAGTGGCGAGATTGTCGATGTGGTCTCTCATTGCTTGTTGCTCTTGATGCAAAGCTTGTTGTGCACCAAAGATGTGGCTCTTGGTGACGTAGGATGACATGTCGTTGTCTTGCTCGATGAAGAGTGGGTTGGTAGAAGAACTTGTCATATCCATCATTCCAAGCAAATATGTGAGTGGGAGAAAGACAAGAACTTATACCATATGTACCTTGACCGATGTTGAAGATGGATCAATGATCACTCAAATGTGGAAAAGGAAATAACACAATTGGTACCGATTCTTGTCGGTTCTCACACCTACACAAGTAACAGCTTATGGTGGAGCTCGGTTAGGATGGTGGCACAAAATGGGATGCAATTGTTACTGAACTTCCATAATGTTGGAAAAGATTCACAAGTTTGCAAATGCAATGAGTAGACCAATAGCAAGATGTGGTACATGGAAACACACACGCAAATAGATAAGTGGGGTCGTGCAACCAAGGAATGAGCCAAAATGTGGAGACCACGAAAATGCTCGTGTTGCACAACACTAGAGAGACACTAGCACGATTGCACAATAGGCGGATACGGAACTTATGCACAACCTACTAAGCAAAAATGCAATGACTTCTATCCCAAGTATGATATATGTATGGTATTCCGATGGCATGATCCAAGATGATCGAATATAAGAATCTTAATGTAGTATGATGCTATGGCTCCTGCTTCTAAGCTCTTTGCTTATCTTTCCCTCTTTGCTTAAAAGCTTGTTTGGCTCTTTCACTTTTGAGCTCTTTTCTCATGCAAAACTTCATGAACTAAGATAGCAATTATGTATGCGATGACAACTTTGTGAGACAAAAGATGATACCAAGATAGGCACCACTATGATTGTAGCGACTAGACCTCAAACAGTCAAGTCTCTGTGCATCAGTGTCATCCCTGGATCGGTAATGCTGACACACATAGTACTTGAGGAATTATAAAAGAGTTTCAATCACACATGTATTACATCGAGTCCTCATAAAGAGTGTGATTACACAAAAATATCATGGCTGAAGGCTATCTAAACTAAATAACTTCGGAAGCTTCGAAGGTAAATGAGTCCATCAACTCCAACGGCATAGCTAAGTGCAAAACAATGACCTATTGCACCTTATTCGTCGTCTGAGTAGTCTGCAACATGAGACATTGCGGCCATGTAGGTCAGCACATTGAATATGCTGGCAGAGTTATACTGTAAAGCGATGAAATACAAGAACTATATCTACATGCAATATTTGGCTGGTGGAGGCTGTAAGTTTATGATTTTGCATAAAGCTAGTTTTTCCCTACAACAAAGGAATATAATTTATTTAACTACTCCCAAGTTGCCCAATATTTGAGAAGGTAACCCCAACTCAAATCCCAATTAAAAGTATCATCATTATCCCAAATCAAATTAGTTAAAGTAACATGATGAGATCACATTAATAGATTCAAGTACTAGATACTCAAGATGTCCATAACCGGGGACACGGCTAACCATGATTAGTTTATACACTTTGTAGAGGTTTGCGCACTTTTTCCCACAAGACTCGACCGCATCCATGATCGGATGATCGAGACATAGTCTTTCCGAAGCATTAACTCTTTACTCCGGGAGGACCGGTACAACTACTTTCCCCTACATCTGCTAGTCCACTCTTCGAGAGCTCACACAACTTACTCAACTATGCTAGAACCCATAATGGCTTGTGGGTGCACACGGAAGTTTCTAGCATGAATAATCTTATGAGCCCTTTGAGCCTGGGTGGCATTCCATAGGAAAACTCACATGGGTACTCCAGGATTTCCCAAAACAGGGAACACTGGGTTTCCCAGGTGCCTCAACCAATCCACCCAGATGTATATTAAAGTTGCCACCTTAATGTTTTCCATGATTAAATAACTCTCAAACTTCCATGTGTGAATCACAATCCAATCCCCGTCTATGAGCATGGCTAAGCAATAATAAGCATAACATATACTCCTGGGGTGAACCAAAGGTATTAGATTCCTACCTCAAGCACTACACTATGATAATCAACTACCATCCTTAAAGATCCATCCTTCTTCTCCACTAGAAGCACTGGGGCTCCCCAAGGTGATGAACTTGGTCAAATGTAACCTTTCTCCTGTAACACCTTTATCTATGTCTTAATTTCCTCCAGATCCTTTGCGGTCATCCGATACGGTCTCTTTGATATTAGTCCGGTGCCTAGCAATAGCTCAATTAAAAACTCAATGTCTCGATCCAGTGGCATGCCTCGTAACTCCTCCGAAAATACATCGGGGTAATCCTTCACCACTGGTACTTCCTCCTGTACAAATCCTTATAAGGAATTTACTTGAGTCCTCCTCGGCGCATGCCGAGACACATACTTGATCCTCTTTCCTTCTCGGGTGGTGAGAAGAATTGATTTACTGGAGCAGTCGATGTTCCCTTCAAACTTGGATAGCCAATCCATTCCCATTATCACATCAAATCCTTGTGACTCTAGAACAATTAGGTCGATGGGGAAAACATGTCTACCTATGGTTAGTGGCAACTAATAGCATCCCCTACTAGCCATATACTCCGCTCCTAGGGAACTTACTAACATAGGTGACTTAAGGGCTACGGTGGGCAGGTTATACTTATCCACAAATCCCCTTTATATGTATGAATGCGATGCAGCAATATCGAAAAGAAAAAGTGTGGTAAATGTATTAATCAGAAACTTACCGACAACTGCGTCGGGTTGATCCTCAATCTCCTCCACGCTGACGTGGTTCACCTGACCTTTGGCGAAGGGGTTGGGCTTCTTGGCAGAATCTCCATTGCCATTTCCATTCTTAGCTTTAGGATATTCTGTGGCATAATGTCCCGTCTTCTGGCACTTGAAATAGGTAATGTGGCTCAGATCGCTCTTGGCTGGTGTTGAAGGGTTGGAACGGTTCTGGCTGCTGCTCGCTCCATTCCCATTGTCATTCTTGGAGCCACTGTGGTTATGCGAACTTGCTCCATTGTGCGTATGTCCTCCATGGTTATGGCCTCCATGGTTGTGGTTATGTCCCCCTGAGTACGGGGAATAGCGGGGCATCTGCTGAGCTCCTAAAGTGTACCTCCCCTGTCCATACTTTCTCTTGCGATTATCAATCTGTTCCTTCTTGCTTTCAATCATGAGAGCCCTGTCTACCAACTCCTAGTAGTTGTTGAAGGTTTCCACCATCAACTGCATGCTCAGCTCATCATTCAGTCCCTCCAGAAACTTCTCCTGTTTAGCAAAAAATGTGGCTACGTCATCAGGGGCATAGCGTGCTAACTTGCTAAACTCATCCACATACTGGCCCACTATACGTCCTCCTTGGCGCAAGTTGCAAAACTCGCGCTTCTTCATGCTCATAGCTCCTGCTGAAACATGGGCAGTGCGGAAAGCCTGCTGAAACTGATCCCATGTAACAGTGTCAATGGGGTAAGTGGCTGTGAAATTCTCCCACCATGATGCTGCGGGTCCATCAAGATGATGTGTGGCAAAGCGCACTCTCTCCGCATCTGTGCATCCTGCAGTGGTCAGCTCTCTTCCAATCTTGCGAAGCCAATCATCTACAACAATCGGCTCGGTGCTACTAGAGAACACCGGCAGATTCAACCTTAGAAAGCGAGCTAGGTGATCAACAGGGGGTGGAGGTGGTGGGTTGTTGTTGTTGTTTCCTTGGTTCTGGTTCTGAACTAGTATCTGCATCAAGGCATTATGCTGCTGGATCAACTGAGTGAGCTCAGGTGGGAAGGCAAATCCATTATGACGTCTCGGAGGCATCTGATGGGTTAGAAGGGGTGAGAAAACAGAATAGAATGAGGTCTAAGAGAGATTCACTACCCAAAATGCTCATGA
This sequence comes from Triticum timopheevii, assembly GCA_963921465.1. NCBI lineage: Eukaryota > Viridiplantae > Streptophyta > Magnoliopsida > Poales > Poaceae > Triticum > Triticum timopheevii. The sequence goes on from OY997262.1 coordinate 119,744,911, forward strand.
GACAAACACAATCAATTTCACTTCATTCAATAGCACACAAGATCACACAATCGGTCTAACCTATGATTACAAACTCGATCGTTGCTAACTACTTGGAGGGAAATACTACTAGTTACAATGGTGGTCATCTAGATATTTTCATCAGAGGAAGACTCCACGATATTTGCTCCAGCTTCGTCAATGTAGTCGGCATCGCTGTCATCATTTGCATCACTATCCAGGTCGGTGTCGTCCAGGATGATGTAGTCCTGCGAATGGATCTCCGTTGCTCGCTTGATATTCTCCACTAATATTCCCATCTTCCTCTTCAGGTCTTCATGCTTCTCCAGTAGTACAGCAATCTCTTCCTCGTATACATCGTGTGTAGACTTGAGTTCCTCTTCTAGCTCATTGTTTCTCTTCACCAGCTTCTTGATCTTCTTCATGTGGATAATTTGTTGATTCTCTTGTCGATAAATATGATCTCCCATCTCTTGAATGTAGGCTGCAATTGATCCATCCCTCCTGGTACGAATCATCTCCCATTTGTCATCTCGGCGGCCACATATTCGATAAACGGTATTCTCCAGCTCCTTATGATACACTTCACATATGCGTCCAAAGGTGATATGTGCTTCCATGCTCTTTCCTATACTCTAGCTTGGTGCATCCAGGTAGACATCAATAGGCTCCGTTGTTGATGCAAACGTCCTCCTAGGTACCCAAAATTTGATCTTCCAGCGCTCCTCTTCCGGTACAGATGTAGAGAAAGTCCTCGTGAAGCTTGGTAGTCCGATGCTCAGATACTAAATGACTTCCTTCAAGTGGCGGCCGAAAGGGGTGTCGTCATCCGGCTGAGTGAACTTGTTCCTGGGATCCGCCATCTATAGAGTAGAAAGAGAGGAGAATTAGAAATGAGTAGAGAAGAGAAATCATGTGGCTTATTCTAGTGGACGCGTCCTACAGTCAACGTGTGCTCTGATACCATCTTGTAGCGACCAAACCTCAAACGGTCGAGTCTCTATGCATCAGTGACATCCCTGGATCGATAATGCTGACACACACAGTACTCAAGGAATTATAACAGAGTTTCAATCACACACTTATTCCATCGAGTCCTCATAAAGAGTATGATTACACAAAGATATCATGGCTGAAGGCCATCTAAACTAAATAACTACGGAAGCTTCGGAGGTAAATGAGTCAATCAACTCCAACGACATAGCTGAGTGTGAAACAATAACCTATCACACCTTATTCATTGTCTGAGTAGTGTGCAACTTGAGACTTTGCAGCCGTGTAGGTCGGCACATTGAATATGCTGGCAGAGTTACACTGTAAAGCAATGAAATGCAAGAACTATATCTAAATGCAATATTTGGCTGGTGGAGGCTGTAAGTTTATGATTTTTCATACATCTAGTTTTTCCTTACAACAAAGGAATAAAATTTATTTAACTACTCCCAAGTTGGCCAATATTTTAGAAGGTCACCCGAACTCAAATCCCAATTAAAAGTATCATCATTATCCCAAATCAAGTTAATTAAAGTAACATGATGAGATCACATCAATAGATTCAAGTACTAGATACTCAAGATGTCCATAACCGGGGACACGGCTAACTATGATTAGTTTATACACTCTACAGAGGTTTGCGCACTTTTCCCCACAAGACTCGACCGCATCAATGATCGGATGATTCAGACATAGCCTTTCTGAAGCATTAACTCTCTACTCCGGGAGGACCGATACAACTACTTTCCCCTACATCTGCTAGTCCACCTCTTCAATAGCTCATGCAACTTACTCAACTATGCCAGAGCCCATAATGGCTTGTGGCTGCACATGGAAGTTTCTAGCATGAATAATCTTATGATCCCTTTGAGCCTGGGTGGCATTCCATAGGAAAAATCACACGGGTACTCCGGGATTTCCCAAAACAGGCAACACTGGGTTCCCCAGGTGCCTCAACCAATCCACCCAGATGTATATTAAAGTTGCCACCTTAATGTTATCCATGATTAAATAACTCTCAAACTTCCATGTGTGAATCATGACCCAATCCCCGTCTACGAGCATGGCTAAGAAATAATAAGCATAACGTATACTCCCGGGGTGATCAAAAGGTATCAGGTTCCTACCTCAAGCACTACACTACTAGAAAAAGGTCTGGTAGTGGCGCACCTGTTGTCGCTACTAATGGCGCACTACAGGTGCGCCACTAGCACCACGCCATTAGATTTTTTTTCTAATGGCGCACCTGTGGTGTGCCATTAGTATCTGGTATACTAATGGCGCACCGCTGGTGCATCATTAGAACAGCCCACGGTGCACCATTAGTTTTCAAAAAAAAATTAGAATTTTTTTTAATTTTTTTAAATTTTTTTTCCGTTTTTTTCTTAATCTCAGGTCACTATGGTTTAATCTCGGGTCAATATGCTTAATCTCAGGTCAAATCGCACTCCGTGGTCAAACTTCCCAAAAGGTCACCCATCCTCACACTACTCCAGCCCAAGCACACTTAATTGCAGAGTTCTATCCAACCACAGCAACAGCTCACTTCACAGGCACTTGCTGATATATCTAGCATATCAATCCTATTATACCTTGTTGATGTCTAGGACTTTGTTCTGTTCATGACTATGATGAAATTTTGAAAAATATTTCAAACTTCCCGGTCATATTACGTATCATTTTTTGAAAAAAAAATAAAAAAAATTCAAAACCATTTTTTCTGTTACTAGTGGCGCACCGCATCCACAGTGCGCCACTAGTAAGTTTGAATTTTTTTGTTTTTTTGCCTCTAGATCTTGAAAGCCCCGTATCTTTTTTATGTTAGATTTTTGGGGATTTTGAAATTGTTTAACGGGGTTCCCCGATTAAATTCGGATGTAACTTTTCGAGTAGATGATTTTTCATATAAAAAACTTTTTAATCCGAGTTCGTATGCAAAAGTTATGCCCATTTTACAAATTTCCAGAGAGATTTTGCAAATAAAGTCGAAATTCATATTTGTAAATTTTCCCAACAACTAGACCACATATCACATGGGAAACTTATTTTTATTTATTTTTGTGACATTTTCCATCATTTTCTTTTATTTATTTTAAAACTGAAAAGGCGGTCCACAGGGGGGGGTGCATTCGGTGTTGGGCCAAGTTAGTAATGGCGCACCGTGGGGTGGTGCGCCATTACTAGTTAAACTAGTAATGGCGCACCAAACCCACGGTGCGCCATTACTAGTTTTGAAAAAAAAATTGAATTTTATTATTGAATTTTTTTTTTGAAAAAACTTAGTAATGGCGCACCAGTGGACAGTGCGCCATTACTAGTTAAAACTAGTAATGGCGCACTGTCCACAGGTGCACCATTACTAACAAATTTTTATTTATTTATTTTTACTTTTTTTAAAACTACTAATGGCGCACGGTGGGTGTGATGCGCCATTACTATGTCAACTAGTAATGGCGCACTATCCCATGGTGCGCCATTAGTAACAAATTTTTTTTTATTATTTTCAAAACTTCTAATGGAGCACCACACACCAGGTGCGCCATTAGTAATATATTACTAATGGCGCACCTGTATGTGGTGCGCCATTGCTATATACCATTAGTGTCCATTTCATCTATAGTCGTTTTTCTAGTAGTGCTACAACCAAAACCACATGTTCCCAATCCTACTCATGCAAATATTTGAGGGGCAGAACTAATGCATAGTAAAAACTGGGTATAAAGGAGTATGGTCAAAGTATGACTTGCCTTGCTGACGATCTGCAAACTCTAGAGATTCGTACTAACGAGCTTCGCACTCCAGGTAATCTAGCGTAGACAAACAGTAGCATACATAAGCAATCACTCAATCGAAACACGAGAAAAACCGAGAAAAGTTCCAAATCGAACACGAAACAAGCAAATGACTTAAACCAACAAAAGTCAAACCTAACAGCAATCTTATCAAGTTGATTAGATCTTAACAGTAGGTACATGTGATTAGCTACGATTTGCAAAAAGATTCAACTCAAGCGGAGCAACGAAACTCAAAATACGAACAAAACAAGATTGTTTACTAATCTGGACTAAACTCAAATTTACTATACCAAAATCATGTTCAAGTTAGTTAACTGAAAAGAACAGAGCGATACGAAGATCTAGGCTGGTTGCATCTAATTTGGATAAACGAGTAAGAAGTTATGCAAGTTTAAATATTAGGGGCTAAATCGCGATAAAACTGTTAGCGGATAGGTCCCTGGCCGAAAATAAACTAAAAAGAAAAAACCTACGGCGCGAACGTTCGCTAACAGAACTTATACGGCGAAAACCGTTCGTTATAACGAACGAACGGACGTTCGTTAACAAATAAAACCGAACTAAGCCGAACCCAAAAACCAAAAAAACGGGGTTCCGACCAGTCTTACCGGTTTATGAGAAAACCGGCGGCGCTGGCGAGATTGGACGACGGAGTTGGGTGGCGATGCGTCGGCAGCGAGAGGCGGCGGGGCGGCGCTAGGGTGACGGCGACGGGGCTGCTGCTGCTGCTGGCGAGAGGCAGCGGGGTGGCGTGCTATTTCAGGGGGGGGGGGCTCGGCCTCGTCTTGGGGAAGGGGCCGGCCTCAGCAGGCGTGCCAGCCTTGGACACTGCCGGCAGCGGCGGGGCGGACTCCCGCGCGGAGTCAGTGGCGGCGCGGCGCTGCTGGGCTGGCCTGCTCGGCTGGGCCTTCGGCCTAGTCGGGTGGGAAGATTTCTTTTTAAAATAATTACGTCCGAAAGAAAAATCCTAATAAAATAAAACAATTCTAAAAATTCCAAAAACAATTTTCACAGTCCAAACCTAATATTTAGGACAAGATGAACATTTTTCTGGACTAAGATGCAATTTTCAAAAATGCAAAATTTTTCTAATTCAAATAAAATAGCAAATAAAATACCAAGAAAATCATAATTTGATTTTAAATTTCTTTCTCCAATATTTCTCTTAGGTTGAAGAAGTCATATTATCATCCCTCATATATTTTTAATATTGGAAATAATTGGAGAGAAAACATTAAAATCAAATTGATCCTTTTTTCAAATTTGAAATAAATTCAAATATGAATTTTGTGAAACCTCCAACTCTCTCCTTAGGTCCTTGAGTTGCTTAAGATTTCTAGGATCTCAACAAAATGCAAGAATAAATATGATATGCATATGATGATCTATGTATAACATCCAAATTGAAAATTGGGACGTTACAATGATATGGTATGTATGATATGTGGAGTATGATCACTAATGTGCACAAGTCACGTTGCCGACAATACTCAATGGCTAGTCTTGATGGATAAGCGACACAAAAAGTAAGGCTATGTGGTTATCAATGCAAATGGCATGGTAAGACAAAGATGTCGTCGAGGTTCGTGCCGCGGTAGTAATTTGTAGGCACGAACGGTTGTTAGCGATGTCGAGTCCTTGGCGAAGATGAGCGGTGGTGATGATGATGTCAAACCGTACCTATATAGCCGAAACACAATGGGACACGGGAACCACAACTCAAATTCTCAAAGACCAAAACGTGTCAAAATCGTCGTAGGTGGTAGCGGTGAGCGATGGTGGTTCTTGCGGAAAGCGGTGGTGGTATTGGCGTTCGCAAAAGGTGGTGGAAGGTGGAGAGGTGGTGGTGGCCGAACTGAAATTTTACAGTTTCGTCAGGGTTCAGCGGACGTCCGGTGGAGAGCGGTCATCCGGTCATCGAACGTCTAGTGGTCAGCGGTTGTCCGGTGCCTGGGTGAACTTGGGCACGGGATGAACACTCAGGTTCGTGGCGGAGGAAGGTGGAGAGGTCAAATCCGAGCGATTTTGTGGATGGAAATGGTGGAGAAGATGGGGGAAAGCTAGATCGACGCATGACAAAGCAAATCCATGGATCAAATCCAACAAAACTTCATCACACCAACAAATCACAAAAAACAATTTGGTAATATTTTTGGTTGATATTTTCGGATTAAGGACGAAATCAACAAAATCAAGCTAGAAAACAAAGGGTAGGGGCTCGAAAAACGTGATCAACGTGGCTCATGATACCAAGATGATGTAGGGTATAACCCTAGACGCCCGATCTTTCACGTTTGGAGGGAATCCTACCTAGAACACGAAGAACACGAGGGAAAAACAAGGAGAAGCATAAGAGAAAACACTCAACCGACAAGATCAATCACACATGAACTAGATTCTCGAAACACAATGAGATACACAATCCGAATCCAACAAGGGACGATACATAGGGTAACTGGTTCTTCTCCAAGAGGAGGTCTTGAGTTCTTCGCGTTAGGGGCCTTGAATCCAAGTGGATCTTCTCCGTAGAGGCACGGTCTCTCTTGGAGGAGCAGATCCAGATGGATGAGTGAGGATCTATCTCACAAATGAGCTATCACAATGCTAACCTTAGCTAGGAGGTGGGAGAGGTCTATTTATAGTCGTAGTACAAATGGGAGTTGAAGTGAAGGGGTACATGGGCTTTAGCCCGAAGCTGCGTGCACACAGGCACCAGACGTCTGCTGGGGACCGGTTGTCCGGTGGCTCATGTGCATCCAGACGTCCGGTTGTCGCCGGACTTCTGATGTTCCTGTTCTGTAATGGTGGTGCTGGACGTCCGGTCACTTCGGACTTCCGCTAATTTCCCTTCGGTGGTGATGGTGCCGGTTGTCTGGTATAGGTCGGACGTCCGCTCGCTGGGAGGTGTGGCCGGTCGTCCTGTCCTGGCCGGACATCCGCTCACTGTAGCGTGCGTTGGCTGGAACTTGGGCAGGCTGGGCTTCAGGTGCCGGACGTCTGGTCCCGACCGGTCGTCCGGTGGCTGTAGCTTCAATGGCAGCTCTTCTTCTTGTCTCTCATACATGGTGTCCTCGCCGTTGTGGCCATTGGATGTAGCTGTTCCGTGGCCTCCTTCTAACTACCTAATCACACATAGTGTTTCCGCTTGAGGTAGTAGCCATGTCTCATGTGTAGAAAGGGGTAGTTCGGAGAGGAGCGGGTTCACCTTATCTTCGATAGCCTTTGCTCGAGCTCTTGTCATAGGTCCAAGTTGTGTCATGGGAGATGTAGGTATGTCCATGGGGATGATCGTGGGATGCTTCGCATCAGGGAGGGATAGCATATTTGTTGTTGTGGATAGGTTCTCGAAAATGGCACACTTTATACCATGTCATAAAAGCGATGATGCTTTTAATGTTGCTGATTTGTTCTTTCGTGAAATTATTCGCTTGTATGGTGTGCCAAATACTATTGTCTCAGATCATGATTCTAAATTTCTTAGCCACTTTTGGAGATGTTTATGGGCTAAGTTCGGGACTATACTGCTTTTTTAGTACAACTTGTCACCCACAAATTGATGGACAAACTGAAGTAGTCAATAGAACATTGTCTACTATGCTTAGGGTTGTTTTGAAGAATAATAAGAAAATGTGGGAAGAATGCTTGCCTCATATTGAATTTGCTTATATTCGTTCCTTGGATTCCACTACTAAGATGTGCCCTTTTGAAATTGTGTATGGTTTCCTACCTCATGCACCTACTGATTTGTTGCCTCTTCCATTTTCGGAGAAGGTTAATTTTGATGCTAAACAATGTGTTGGATTGATTTTAAAAATGCATGAGTTAACTACGTAACACATTGAGCGTATGGATGCTAAATATAAACTTGCTAGAGATAAGGGTAGAAAACATGTTGTGTTTGCACCTGGAGATCTTGTTTAGTTATATTTGCGTAAGGATAGATTTCCTGATTTGCGCAAATCAAAGCTAATGCCACATGCTGATGGTCCTTTTAAGGTGTTAGAGAAAATAAATGATAATGCATATAAATTTGAGCTGCCTGCAGATTTTGGGGTTAGTCCCACTTTTAACATTGCAGATTTGAAGCCTTATTTGGGTGAGGAAGATGAGCTTCCGTTGAGGGCGATTTCATTTCAAGAAGGAGAGGATGATGACGACATCAATACCATTGTTACACCCACAGCCCCTGCTGCTATACATACTGGACCAATTACTAGAGCTCGTGCATGCCAATTAAATTACCAGGTAGTTTCATTTCTTGGTAATGATTCTAATGTTCATGAGAATATGATGCTGCTTAAATTGGATACATTTGTTCTGCTTACAAATGAAGGGACTAGCTTGGATAAGGATGAACATTGGAGCAAGAACAAGTACGGAGATGATGGCATGCGCAAGGAGAACAAGAACGGAGTTACAAGTGATGATTTCAAGACGTTTTTGGGTTCTACGATAGGGTGCGGCGACTGCAAATTAAAAATTTCCTATGCGCAGAACAACAGGAACATCCTACAGGAGATGGATCACAGTTCGTTACCACTAGACGCACAGTGTCGTGCAGCGGAAGAAGAGTTAGGGAAGCACATCCGCCTGGATCGTCTCCTCCTCGTCCGATCTCCCTCGAACAACCGGTCGTCCGATCCCACGTACAAGTTCGCCGGAGCGGCGCAAGTGCACCGCCTCTAACGGTATCTGCGCGTGCTGGAGGAACACCGTGCGGCGAACTACTAGGTCTAATCACACTGTCGGCGGCGAGTGGAGGTGGCTATTCACAACACATGCAAACCCTAGTGACAGCACCGAAGCGATCAACTGAATAAGTGTGCCGCACCTCCACTATTTATAGGCATCCGTCGCGAGCTCAACACTTGGGCCTTGCATGGACCCTAAAGCCCAAAGTCTACTTGGTCGCGTTCCAAGTCCAGCTCAGATCAAATCCGACCAGTGTCCTCCGAACCGACCTCATAGGTTCATTCCCTTAAGCGCGCGACCCCTTAGGTTCAAGTCGGCTTGGTCATAGTTCGGATCACCTCCGACCTGCACGGTTGGTAGCGGTCTCTAGCAAGGTGTGCCTGTAGGATCGAAAGTATGTCTAGAGGGGGGGGGGTGATTAGACTACTTGACCAAATAAAAATCTAGCCTTTTCCCAATTTCAGTTCTTGGCAGATTTTAGCAACTTAGCACAAGTCAAGGAATCATCCTACACATGCAATTCTAAGAGTATAGCAGCGGAATGTAAAACAATTGCATATGAAGGTAAAGGGAGGAGTTTGAGGAGGCAAACGCAATGTTGACACGGAGATTTTTTATCCATGGTTCCGGTAGGTGGTACTATCGTACATCCACATTGATGGAGACTTCAACCCGCGAAGGGTAACAGTTGCGCGAGTCCATGGAGGGCTCCACCACGAAGGGTCCACGAAGAAGAAATCTTGTCTATCCCACCATGGCCGTCGCCCACGAAGGACTTGCCTCACTAGGGTAGATCTTCACAAAGTAGGCGATCTCCTTGCCCTTACAAACTCCTTGGTTCAACTCCACAATCTTGTCGGAGGCTCCCAAGTGACACCTAGCCAATTAGGAAGACACCACTCTCCAAGAAGTAACAAATGGTGTGTTGATGATGAACTCCTTGCTCTTAAGCTTCAAATGATAGTCTCCCCAACACTCAACTCTCTCTCTCTCTCTCACAGGATTTGGATTTGGTGGAAAGAAGATTTGAGTGGAAAGCAACTTGGGGAAGGCTAGAGATCAAGATTTATGTGGTAGGAATGGAATATCTTGACCTCAACACAAGTGTAGGTGGTTCTCTCTCAGAAAATGTATGTTGGAAGTGTAGGCATGTTCTGATGGCTCTCTCCACGAATGAAGAGTGGGAGGAGGGGTATATATAGCCTCCACACAAATTCTAACCGTTACACACAACTTACCAAACTCAGTGGGACCGAATCGTGAAACTCGGTCAGACCTATTTAGTTCATAATGTGACCATTAGGAATTTCGGTGGGACCGACATGTCAACTCGGTGGGACCGATATGGTTAGGGTTAGGGCATAACGTAATCTCAGTGAGACTGATTACACAAACTCGGTGAGACCGTGGTAATAGACACGCAGAGGGTTGGTGAGGCAAACTCGATGGGACCGATTCGCTCATCTCGGTTGGACCGAAACGTTACGAAAGGGAAACAGTGAGTTTGCATTGCAATCTCGGTGGGACTGATCGCTCATCTCGGTTTGACCGAAACATTATGAAGGGAAACAGAGAGATTACAATCCCATCTCGGTGAGACCTAGATCCCTATCGGTGAGACCGAAAAGACTAGGGTTTGTGGCAATGGCTATGTCAACTGAACTCGGTGGCGCCGGATAGAAAGTTTCCGTAGGGCCGAGTTTGACTTTTGGTTTGGGACATATGTGGATGTGAGAAAGTAGTTGAGGGTTTTTGGAGCATATCACTAAGCACTTTGAGCAAGAAACTCATTAAGCAACACCTCATCCCCTCTTGATAGTATTGGCTTTTCCTATGGACTCAATGTGATCTTGGATCGCTAAAAGTAAAATGTAGAGTCTTGTGCTTTGAGCTTAAGCCAATCCTTTTGTCCTTAGCATTTTGAGGGGTCCACTTTTCTCATCCATGCCATGCCAATCATTGAGCTTTCCTAAAATATTTATCTTGAAATAGCATTAGCTCAATGAGCTATATGTTGTTAGGAATTACCAAAATCACCCACGGATAGTTGCACTTTAAATCTCCCCCTTTTTGGTAATTGATGACAACATATAGATCAAAGCTTCGACAAATGATAATAAGATTGAAAAACATCGTTTCTTTGAGAAGTATGTGATAAGTGCATTATTTAAAATTTGCTTTGGACTGTAAATGCACAATGTGTTAGGATCATGGGTTACTCTTTCATGTCACATACATCTTGATGGAGCGCTCAAAATGATAATAATTGAACACATGCACTCATCACCAAGCAAAGTGAATGATCATATAAGGATATAAGAGATAGTATCATCCAACACGCATTAAGGGTAGCATATGATCAAACACATGATCATCCAAGTATCTCACAAAAGACATAATGTATCAAGCAAGCACACAATAAAGAAGTTCAACCACCAAAAACAAGAGAGATCAAAAGCAACACTTTCTCTCGGAGCCTATGATCTATACATTTTCTCCCTCTTTGGCAACAGGCTACCAAAAAGTTCAAAGAATGCATAGTGCTAATCGACTCTTAGGCTTGGTCTTCATGAGGTGGCGTAGAGATGACTCCAAGGATGAAAGCATCTGTAGATGTTGCTGGAGCTGGTGGAGTGGCTGCTGGAGCTGGTGGCACTGAAGCTGTAGCAGCTGGTGCTGATTTAGTAGCTCTATGTCACATGCCTAGCTTCTGGTACTGCCTGGTGTCTGCATTTTGTTGCATCATGTTTAAATTCTATTTAAGTTGAACAAAGGAATTTTGGAAGCCTCAAAAACTTAAACAAAAGAAGGGCAAAAAACCCTAAAATCTCATTCATTGTTTCCAAAATGCTCATCTTATATGTTTGATATTTTTGGCAAGGGTTCTGGTCCCAACCAAAAATATTGAAAATTTTTAAGGCTTAATTTTGGGACTTTGAATTTAAATCATTAGCTATTTGAATTTGAATTATATTCATATAATTAGAATATAATTTCAAATACCCCTGAAATATTTTATGAGCTTTTGGAAAAGTCCATCTAGCAAAATAAAAATATTCAGAGGAGTTTTTGGCATTGTTTGAATTGTTTTGAATTCAAAACAGTGGCAAAAGATTAAATTAAAAAAAACAGAGAACAGAAAACAATAAAAGAACAGAAACTTACCTGTAACTTACCTGCCTGGCCCAACTCCTGTTCTGGCCCAGCCCACAGGGGCAACACCGTCTTCTTTCTCCTGCCAGGAGGAGAAGCAGCTGCGTGTCTGCACGCGCGTGGCCGACGACGCCACCTCCTGCCTGCCTGCATCTCTCCCCGACACCCCAGACGACGCCACGCAGACCCCCCTGCCCCCCCTCTGTCCTTCCCCCCCTCTTTCCTGGCTCTCCCCCTCCCCCTCGCTTGCCCGCAGCCATGGCCGAACACCACCATCGCCACCGACACCGTTCACCACGGCCATAGCCACCGCCTAGCCTCCCCAACTGTCCAGGAGCTCCACCTCCGTCGTCTACGCCTCCTCGAGGACACACGCGCCGCCGAACGCCCCCAAACGCCCACACCGCCGCCTTCTTCAACCTTCGGCTCCGTCGATCGCCGTCGTTGATTCGCCCCCGACAAGACGTCTTCGAGCCCACTATCCCTCCTAACGGACTCGCGGTGAGCCCCTGAGTCGTTTCCCCCTTCTCCCCTGGTCGCTTTCGACTTCTAGGCCATAGCCCCGTCGTGGCCGAGAGCTCCGGCGCCGCCGCGAGCTCGTTTCCGGCGAGCACCGGCCACCACAGCCGCTGCCGCTCGCCCAGTTGGATGCGGCGCACCTTCAGCTATCCGTAGACGCAAACCACGCGTAAAACCGCCGCCCGTAGCGTGTTTCCGAGCCACGCCGCCATCGTTTTGGTCGCCGCCGGCGAGGTTCCGGTGACGCTGACGTGGCCCATTAGTTTAGGTGCTAATCGTGTTTAGTTAGTGCCCCGTGTTGATGACATACGGGCCCCACTGCCTAATTAACCTAGTTTAGCTCATGTTTAGTTTAAACTAACCCCACAGGCCCCACAGGTCAGGTTGACCTGGCCATGTCACACGTTGACTGACCCCACACGTCAGAGTTGACCTGTTGACGTGTCTGTTGACCCGGCCCCACCTGTCAGCGACACTAACCAGCCCTGGGTCACTGACCCGTGGGCCCCACTGGTCAGGTTTGACCTGGACCGTGTCTGTTGACCTGCTAAGGTCAGCATGACGCAGTGCTGACGCAGTAATGCAATTTTCTGGATTTATTCTTTTTAGGAAATTCCAGAAAATGTCCTAAACTTCTAAAAATCATAGAAATTCAACCGTAACTCCAAATGAAATAAATTATATATGAAAAATGATCAGAAAAATCCAATCTACCCATCTGTTCTAGTTTCACGCATGTTAGAACAACTTATGGCTACTGTTTAGGACAAATGAAATGAATGGCATTTAAATAACTACATGTGGAGTTTGAATTTGAATCTTGGATTCAAACCAACTTCATTTAACTTGCTGCTAGTTGCATTAGCTCAAACCACAGCATATTGAAATGTCATGATCATGCATCATATTGTGCATTGAATTGATTTTGTTTCTTTCTCAGTTGCTGATAATTGCCCCTCTCGATAGACGCGTTTCGACGATGTGATCAATGACACCAATGAAGAACTATACTATCTTCAGAAGTGCCAGGCAAGCAAAACCCCCTTGTTCATTCCGATACAATCCCACTCTCTCGCTCCTGCTCTCTTTTACTGCATTAGGACAACAACAATTCAACTGTTACTTGCTGCGGTAGCTGAACCCTTTACCCTCTGCATGACCTGTCATTGCCACAGTAAATAGATGAAACCCACTAGCATGAGTAGGAGTTGTTTGAGCCCTGATGTGCCTACTCATTCATGTTTGGTTGCCATGCCTGCTACTGCTTAGAGTTGAATCAGGTCTGATTCATCGGGGATGAATTGGAGGTGTGTAAACATGTCCTACTGTGTGTGAGCCAAGTGTGTGAACACGATTTGGTAAAGGTAGCGATGAGAGGCCATGTAGGAGTACATGGTGGGTTGTCTCATTGAAGCCGTCCTCAGGAACTGAGTTCTGTGTTTGTGATCCATGAACAGTTACTACCACACATTGGGCTCCGGGCACTCAAGGCTCTCTCGACTTATTAATCAACTTGATCTCTGTCTAGGAGTTGCAACTAGTTTCTGGTGTTTGTAGGTAGTGTTAGTAGTCTACCAAGTGGCACCCGGTACAGGTGGGTTGGGACAGACTAGGCACCATGGCACGGTGTACCAAGCGTAGATCCACCCGTCGAGGTTGGCTTGGGAACCCTGCACACATCGTTTGGGGCCGTGACCGACACCCCGGCCGGATCTCCTTGCGGATGGAACCCGAATAGGCGATAAACCTGGACGAGAGACTTGTGTGGTTAGTCAGGTCGTGGCCGACACCCTCGCTGGGCTTCCGCTTGAAGGTTGCCGAGTACATGTCGTGTAAACGGCAATAAGTGGTGAGAGCGTGTGTGAAGAAGTACACCCCTGCAGGGTTAACATTATCTATTCGAATAGCCGTGTCCGCAGAAAAGGACTTCTGGGTTGCCTATACAGTTCCTAGACAAGTGAAAGTGGATACTCTAAAATACGCAAGATAAGCGTGAGTGCTATGGATGGCGTTCTCGTAGGAAGACGGGAGCGGATCCATAGTGGTGTATTGATATGTTGAGTATGTGGACTCGTGGGCGCCACCTCAAAAGAGTTACTTGCAGTTGTAGTTCAGGATAGCCACCGATTCAAAGCTGGCTTGCTGCAGTTAAACCCCACCATCCCTTTGTTGATAATGATGCATATGTAGATAGTTCTGATGTAAGTCTTGCTGGGTACATTTGTACTCATGTTTTCCAATTTTATGTTTTTGCAGAGAGACTTCAGTCTCATTTGTAGTTCAATGTGGACTTCGACGTTTAGCTTGTTACCTCAGCTACGATCTTGTGCCCTCGGCAGGATCTGGTAGATGGTCAGGCTTCTCAGCCTTTTTCATTTGTAGATGTCTGTACTCAGACATGTTAAGCTTCCGCATGTGCTTTGACTTGTATGCTCTGAATGCTGGGTCGAGAGACCCATGTTTGTATTATCTCGCTCCTTGGAGCCTATTGAATATAATACTTGAGTTGTAGAGTCATGTTATGATGCCATGTTGTATTTGCACATATTGAGCATATTGTGTGTATGTTATTGTAATGCTTGGTATGTGTGGGATCTGACTATCTAGTTGTTTATCCTTAGTAGCCTCTCTTACCGGGAAATGTCTCCTAGTGCTTCCACTGAGCCACGGTAGCTTGCTACTGCTCTGGAACACTTAGGCTGGCCGGCATGTGTCCTTCTTCGTTCCTGTGTCTGTCCCTTCGGGGAAATGTCACACGATGAATACCGGAGTCCTGTTAGCCCGCTACAGTCCGGTTCACCGGAGTCCTGTTAGCCCAGTGCTACAGCCTGGATTCACTCGCTGATGACCGACACGTTCGATGCTGGGTCATGGGTGCCTGTCCCTGTAAGTTTGAGCCACTTTGGGTTTACGACTAGCCATGTCAGCCCGAGCTCCTTATCATATGGATGCTAGCGACACTATCATATACGTGTGCCAAAAGGCGCAAATGGTCCCGGGCAAAGGTAAGGCGACACCCGTGGGGATACCGTGTGTGAGGCCACAAAGTGATATGAGGTGTTACATGCTAGATCGATGTGGCATTGAGTCGGGGTCTTGACACTCTAGTATCTATGACTGGCACTACAGCAGATCTCTGTCCTCTGGGCACTCTAGCAAAAGCATCTGTAGTAGACTTGCCTTTCTTCTCCTCCACATCCTCCTAAAGTTGCTCAACTGTAGTTTGGATCTCAGTAACCTTGACATCAAGAGCATAGAATTTCTGCTCAATGATCCTCTCCAAACTCTCCTGGTTTTGAGTCCGGGTGGCCAAGCCCTTCTCAATCCTCAAGGTGGAGGCAATCAGATAGCCAAGCTGATCTTGCTTGCTCTTTAGGAATACTTGATATGCCTCTTCAGCAGTTGCCATCTTTGCAGCTTTCTCTGCCTTGCCTTCTCTCTCTTCTCATGTGCTTGAGCCGGTGATGGTTCATTCTCATTCATAACAACAGTGTTATTTTCAAATTCAGGGTAGATGGGCAGGTGCTCCTTATCCAATAGATATTTGCATTTGCCCATCTTGGAGTTGATGAGCTCCTGAATTTGTGGGTTATACCCACAATATCTTTTCTGATCAGCTGCTGTTCTTTTGATTGTCTCCACAATCAGACTCATGACTTTGAACTTCTGAGGCACATGAAACAAATGTAGCAAATTGATAGCATGTCCTCTGATCATCTTGTGATCACCTGACTTGGGCAGCAATGTGTGCCTTAGGATCTAGTTGATGGTAGGCAGACCAGACAACAAGAAATGGACAGATCCAAATTTATGAGTCTATGTAGCATCATCTGAGTTCTCCTTGTACATGTGTGCCATAGTGTTATGGTCTATCTTCTTTTCAGCATAAACATCCAAGTCATCTTTAGTTTCATTTGGAGCATTGATCAACTGAGCCCATTGTTCCACAGATGATTGGTACCTAGTACCTTCTGACATCCATATGATCTTCCCATCTGGGTAGAAGTGGGAAGTGGAGTAAAACTGCATGATCAGCTCATCCTTCCACTTGGCGAGCTTCTGGGCAACAAATGCATCAACTCCACATGCTTTGAAGCTATCATATACTCCTGGATAGTGATCTTCATTCTCCTTGATGTACTCCCAGTTGACCCATCTCATGTCACAGACAATAGGCTTCTTGTCAAGCAAAATTGTCTCATAAAAGTCTTGTTGTTCCTTAGTGTGAAATCCGTAGTCAACAACAGTTCTTCTCCTGGTAGCATATGGATCAGACTGTCTCCATAATCTCAGTCCTGAATCCTTTTTGATTTTCATGTTCTCTGCAATGAGATTTGCATCACTATAGTCAGGGATCTTGGGCTTCAGCTTTCTCAAAACAAGAGAATCATCTTCTTCTGCAGCTTCAGCAGGTATACTTCTGGTGTTCCTCTTGGGTTTAGGCTTTTGAGCTGGAGCAGTAGCCTTGGGAGTAGCTTTGGGCTAGATGGAGCAGCCCCTGATCTGATTGCATCTCCCATGAGCTTCTAAGCTTTGGGTGCTGGAGCAGCATCCTCTTCCTCTTCATCTTCCTCCTCATAATCTCTCCTCATGGAGGGCTTGCCAAGAACTTTGGCATTAGTTGTTCTTACCCTCTTCTTCTTCTTCTTCTTGTCTTCACCAGCAGCTTCTTCTTCAGACTCAATGGTGAACTTCATAGTTTCACCTGTGGCAACTTTTCTGGGTTTGGATGTAGGCACTCTCGTGGCAGGTGCCTTCTTGTTCATGCCTGGCTTTGTGGTAGCAGCTGTGCCATACTCCTTTTTCATCAACTTCTTCTTTGAGGTGGCCTCATCCTCAACAGCAATGTAGTCCTCATCTTCAGAATCTGAGGTTTTCTTCCTCCTTGTCCTGGTGGCTATCTTTGGCAAGTTGCTGGGTGTGCTCCTGCTGCCTTCATCATATCTTCTTGAGGGACTAGTGCCCTCACTCATCTGAGCTTGCTCTTCAGACTTGTTCTAGCTATCACTTTGATCAGACATCTCTGCAAACTCACTGACAGCAGACCCTGTGAATAGGTATAGATGAGGTAGAGTGGATGAGCATCACAAAGTACAGAGGTTTTTGCAAAACAACTGAGTCAAAAACTTAGTTTTAGTTTTCCACAGAAAGCATTTCGGGGCTACTGATTTGTAAACTTGGTGATACCGAAGCAGCTTTTGGAACCTAAACTAGTGAACTCGGTTAGACCGAGTCACAGTTCGGTGGCATCGAGACTGCTAGGGTTTCACAAATAATCGAACTCGGTCACACCGATCGCAATCCTCGGTCAGACCAAAAATCACATGTGCAATGGCCTAAGCCAAATCGGTCAGACCGATTTCAACAACTCGGTCGGTCCGAGATGAGTTTGGCGGAAACCTAACCCTAAATTTTCAAATCTAATCTAATCTACAAGACATTTTTGCTGGATAGGATGATTTTAAACGTGGCAAGAATCATGGCAAAGCAATGTGCTAGGAATCGGAGTTAAAGAATAGCACAAAGCATCAAGTTCATACCCTAACTCGACGGTGAACTTGCTACGGCAGCAACGGCGGGGCAGAATGCCATTGATGGTGGCAGAGACCCAAAGAGGCAGAGCAGGTTATGCGCGGGCGAAGAGATTCGGAAATTTTTCCAAAATTTGACCCGTCAGTATATATAGCCTGATCCTGTCGGTATGACCGAGTGGAACAACTCGATGGCACCAAGATGCAAAATGGCAAGCAGTTACTGCAACTCGGTGTGACCGAAAGGTTCTAATAGGTTGCACCGAGATTGAAAACCTTGATCAACTTAGTGATCTCGGTATGACCGAAAAGGATGAATCGGCCAGACCGAAATGCACAAAGAGGTTTTGGAAGTTTAAGTCTATGACGAATCGGGGACTCCGAGTGCTCCTCACACAGAGTGGTTCAAATCTGACTTGATCAAACTTTGTGATGTAGAATGAATAGAGTTTGAGACGATAAAAAGCATAGATAGCTAGAGAATGTTCTTAGGCATTCTTGTCCATCCACTTCGCAAAAAAAGAAACCAAATAATCAAAACAACAAGTGGATGTCCTCGAATGAGTAAAGTATGCAATCAACATGCTCACACAATAATGGCAAATGAAATATGTGGCAAAGCATGCACAAACACTCTAGCATCTATCAAGCAATTGGCGATGACTGGGTCATCTATATATGAGTATATTGACTTAGGAGTCAAATGAGAACATTTGATCATAGGTCATACTCATCGTTTAAGCACAAGTGGGGTTACCACTTTTACATAAAGCATTGTTGTGTTCACACCATTAGAGTTGCTTTAGCTCAATTCTTAGAGTAAAGCTCCCCTAGAGGTGAGATGCCCCTAAGAGGTATGAACTAACCTTTGGTTTTGTCGATGATGACTTCATGTAGGTGTTGAAGATGTGGATGCTCAATGTTGATGTAGATCATTCGGAGCAATCCATTGGAGTGAGTTGAACTTTCAATACCTACACGGGTTAGTCCCACAAGGAACAAACAAGGATATCCAAAGACATAGAGTGATGCATACACAAGATGATGTCCATGAAAGCATTAGGTTACCTTGTCCCTTGTCTTACCAACAAGAGGGTTTGTGACTCCTTGAACTAGTGCAAGATGTGGAAGTTGATTGCACTTGTCCTTGCCAAAATGATATGAGTGAACTATGTTGGCGGAGTCAGCCTCAAGAACTCTCTAGTTCTTCTTCTTTGGGATCCACATCATCTTGATGGGAATCCTTGGAGTTGTAGTTGTACTTGTTGAAGTAGAACTTGATGTAGTCTTGGGAACCCACTTGACCAAGGCCTTACGAGCTTCTTCAAATGCATCAATCTCCTCTTGAAGCTTGTCGTTGCCTTTTTGCTTGTGGTCTTGTGGTGGAAGATCATCTTGAGCTTGTCTTCCTTCGAAAGAAGTAGGATCGTACTTCTCTTGTTGAGGAACAAACTTCGTCTTGGGGTATTTGTCGGATATCAGGTTCTGGCAAAACCCTTAAGGTTCAAACTCTTGGGTGCACGTGAAGATCTCCCCCCTACAGATACACGTCCCAACGCCTTGCCACAAATCTAGCTACATGATGAACAACACAAGGGACACAAGGTTTATACTAGTTTGGGCCACAGTTGTGGTGTAATACCCTACTATAGTTTGTGGTGTGGTGGATTGCCTCTGGGGCTGATGATGAACAGTACAGAGGAAGAACAACCTCGCGAGCGGTGTTCTTGAGCTGGAGTGGTACTCTGCTTGGGTGGATTCGATCGTCTCTGGATGAGATGATCTCTCGGTTAGGTTTCGATGCCTTCTACTGTGGCGGCTATCTCTATTTATAGAGGCCCTAGTCCTCTTCCCAAATATTGAGCGGGAAGGGAGCCAACAACGGCCATTTTGAAGGGGAACATCTAGTACAAGTTATCCTGACTAAAAGTTGGTCTTCAACTGCCAAAGGCACTGGCAATGACGCTGTATGGGGCTCCACGGTGACCTCTGTCTTACCGCTCTGATGGTCTTGGTCTTGTTGCACTGATATGGTAACCTTTGCTTGATGCCTCGGTACTCCACACCTACGCTTGCCCCCTTTTCACAAAAGAGGAAATGAGGACACTGGGCAGGCTGGCGCCCGCCTGGCGCCCGCCTGGTCTCGATCGTCATGGCTTGCGTTATGAGCACCTCGCGAGGTACCCCTGCCTTGATCTCTCCGCCTCCTTGCTAGCTAGCCTGGTGAGGACGCCCCTGAGGAAGCCTTGCGTCGTCCGCCCCGCGAGGCTTGGCCCCTCACGAGGGTCTTGAGCTTGGGGATATGAAGACGGGTCGTACTGGGCCTTTGCTTGAGCCACGCCACTGGCCGCAGGCAGGCAAGTCTGGGGACCTCCGTTCCCAGAACGCCGACAGTAGCCTCCGGGCCGAAGGCGCGCTCGGATTTGGCTTAGCAGCAAAGCGAAAGGGCAAGTGCGGAGCGCCGCGGGCCCCAACAGCCTGCGGCCTTGGTCGCCGCGTGGCGGTTGATTGGACGTGGGCGTCTTCGCTTCCCCACGCTGCCTCGGCAACTGCCTGATTTGACGAGTCCCTGCTGCATGCAAAAAGATTCATGATTACCTACGATCGTGGAGGCCGACGGTTGGCCTCCGTTGGGTTATAAATGTGGAGAGGCACAGGCCCCCGCTGCACATCTCCCTTGCCCCGCCTGCTTCTTCTTTCTCCTTGCTCCAGTCGCCTACCGTGCCCCATGGCGCCGATGAAGAGGTTCTCTACCGCGGAGAAGGGGAAAGCTCGCCGGGAAGGGCTTGGCTCCCCTCCACCCAATCGCGGCCCAGGTCGCCCCCATAAGCACCCTGCGACTCTTGTAGCGGCTCCTCGTGGTCACGGCGGTGGTCTTTCGCGCGGTGACGGCCGCCCGGTGGGTGAGGGAAGGTGGTGACGGCCGCCTCGGCCACGCTTTCACTCGGCAGAGGTGCTGCCGGAGTTTGTCGTGTGGTCGGCAGATCCGGCCGGCAACTGGCTCCGGCTCCCCCGCTTCTTTGCCAGCGTACTGCCGACCGCCAGTTCTGGTGGGCTCTGGCTGCTGGCAGACGGTTGCTGCAGCAGGGCCTCCTGGGTCTTGGAGATCTCTGTCACCGGGAACGTGGCCTTGGCCCCCGGCTGGCAGATGTTTGCCCGTGCGCGCGGCTTGGGCCGGCGGTGCACCCTACACTTCAAGTTTGACGGCGACGCGACCCTCTATGTGAGGGTGTTCGGAGAAGACGGTCGCTGTGTCGGGTGCTGCCCTGAAGACGGTGATGGCGGCCAGGTGCTTGGACTTGGCGATGGCCGCGACGAGGATGAAGGCGAGCCCGCTCCTGGCAGCGTTCGTAGCTCGCCAAGCTTCAGTGGCTCCCCCTCTGGTGATAGCTCCTCCAGCGGTGGCCGCGATCAACCACCGCGCCGCCCCGCCCGCTTTGAGGGTGGTAGCGGGTCGTCCCACCGTCGTGCCCCGGTGAAGTGCGAGGAGGATCTGATTGAGCTCGGGAGGGCGGTGTGGATCCCTCCTAGCGAGCCGTCGTCGGGCACGCCGCGTTTATTTTGTTTACCTCCTTTTCCTGCATTGAGAGAGAGAGAGAAGTATGGAGCCCCGTGTGGGCGTGCAATACTATTGCCCTTAATTAGCATGCTATTTCTACCATTCCCATGCTGTGTTGTGGTGTTGCGGCTATGTGGTTGCACGTAGGAACAACTTAGCTTAGGGGGTTTACTGCAGTTTCCGCCTCGCGAGGTATGTGCCTGAGGCCTCGCCGGGCGTCTTAATGTCTGCAAAATCAGTCGGAAGAATAGCTTTTGAACCTTTGTCGCGTGGGTGACCGGCCTAGGTCCTGCGTTTCGCGTCGCGATGCCCGTGGGGCATGGACAGGGAGGGCTGCTCCCGCTGTGAACTTGAGTGAGGGAGCCTCATGAAATCAGGAGAGAAAAGGCTCACGAGGGCGCCCACGTAGCCCGCTCGCGAGGCTAGCGAGAAGGAGAACGGGCCGAGCAAAAGCCAGAGATAGAGAACAGGGGTAGGGGACGGCAAACAACACTAGAAGCAACTCCAATAAAAGTTCAAATGAGGGAGAACAATCCAACTGCGGAAAGCAAATGAAAAGCCCTGTCTGGGACCTAGTCTAGTCTTCAATGTCTTCTCACCAGCGCAGAGCTAAGTGCTGCCACTGGGCGTGGGAGGGAGCCCCTGAGGCCCAAGGGCGGCACTCTGGAGACTCCGGGGCATGTACAACCCCAACTCATTATTATGTGAGAGTGTCACGGGCGGCGAGCTTCACAGGCGCTGGACCTTCTTCACAGGCACCGGGCCTTTCTTGGGGCGGCGAGCTTCACAGGCACCGGGCCTTCTTTATAGGCACTGGGCCCTTCTTCACAGGCACCAGGCCTTCTTGACAAGCACTGGGCCTTACTTCACAGGCATCAGGCCTTCTTTATAGGCACTGGGCCTTACTTCAAGGGTAGAACCTCCGGAGGTGCTGAATGTTCCACGCGTTCGGGATAGGCACCCCTTCCTGGGTCTCCAAGCGCGCGGTGCCAGGTATGGAAACATGAACAACCTTGAACGAGCCCTTCCACATGGGCGAGAGCTTGTGCAGCCCTTCCCTGGAGAGCACCCGCCTTAGCATGAGGTCACCTACCTTGAGAGTCCTGGGGCGGATGTTGCGGCAGTGGTACCGCTGCAGCACCTGCTGGTATCTTGCTGCTCGTAGTGCGGCCTCCCGACGGTGTTCCTCCCCCAGCACAAGGTCCATCCCCCGCATGGCGTCCTACTGCGCTTCATCAAACGCCAGGAACTGCGTGGAGCAATGCCTGACCTCGTGAGAGAAGACCGCCTCTGCTCCGTAGAAGAGGAAGAACAGGGTCTCGTCGGTCGACTTGGTGGCGGTAGTGCGGATGGACCATAGCACGGACTGGAGCTCGTCGTACCAGCCCCTGCCGCAGGCCTCCAGCTTTTTCTTGAAGGTCCTAGTTTTGAGTCCCTTTAGGATCTCTGTGTTGGCGCGCTTAGCCTAGCCGTTGCTCTGAGGGTGTGCCACTGAAGCGTAGCATATCTGTGTTCCCAGGTTAGCACAATATGTTTTGAAGAGATTGCTGGTGAACTGCGAACCGTTGTCGGTGATGATGTGATTAGGCACCCAAAATCGGCTCACGAGGCCCTTGATGAATTTGACTGCAGAGCTAGCCGGGATGGTGTGGACAGCTTCCACCTCGGCCCACTTGGTGAACTTGTCAATGGTGACGTAGAGGTAGCGATAGCCCCCTGGCGCCCGAGGAAACGGGCCCAAAATATCCAGCCCCCCAAACCATGAACGGCCACAAGAGTGGAATGGTCTACAGGCCTTGAGCTGGCTGATGAATCTGCTTGGCGTGAAATTGACAGGCTTCACAAGCCCTCACCAGCTTGATCGCATCGTCGAGTGCAGTAGGCCAATAAAATCCGTTGCAAAACACCTTGCCCACGAGGGTCCGTGATGACGAGAGGTGCCCATAGTCTCCATCGTGAATGTCTACTAGCAACTCCTTCCCTTGTTCCCTGGAGATGCAACACAGGGAAACACCGTTTGGCCAGTTCCGGTAGAGCTCTCCATCTTGGATGCAGTAGGTCGTGGCCTGCCGGGCCACACGTTCCGCGTCCTCTTCTTTCTCTGGTAGAGTCCCTTGCATCAAGTAATCCTTGAGCTCTGTAGTCCAGCATCCCTCCTGAGGCTCCAGCGCCAAGAGCAAGCATGCTCCTGAGGTCGGGCCACACGCCGGAGCTCCTGAGTCATGTGGTTGATGGAGTTCCTCTCGAGGTTGCGCTGTGCTTGATAGTGACGGTGCTGCTGAAGGCTTGAAGAGTCGTTCCTCGAAGATACCAGTCTCCTGAGGTAGCCGTCTTGATGACCTCTTGGCGATGTCATCATCCTCTTGGTTGGTGCCGCGGGGCACATGTTGTAGCTCCAGCCCCAGAAACTGCTTTTCCATCTTGTGCACCTCTGCAAGATACGCCTCCATGTGCTCGTCCTTGGGCTGATACACTTTGTTGGAGAACTTGATGAGGAGCTGTGAGTCACCCCTGATGATGAGGTGGTTCACCCCCAGTGCGGCCTCGGCCTTTAAGCCCGCTATGAGGCCCTCGTATTCTGCTATATTGTTGGAAACCTTCTCGCCCTGCTGGAAACAGAGCTGCACAACGTAATAGAGCTTGTCCTGAGTGGGGGATATAAGCACTGACCAGCCCCCGCGCCATGTCGCGAGAATGCTCCATCGAAGTGCATAACCCAACTGTATGGTGCCTCGCTTCCTGGGGAAAGCGACCGATCTTCGCCTGCCTCGAGCCCAGGCACCTCTGTCCACTTTGCCACAAAATCTGCAAGTGTAGCTCCTTTTGACGACTCTGGTCGTGCTGAATTCCAACTGAAATGCTTGCAGCTTGATGTTCTATTTAGCGACCCTTCCCGCGGAGTTGGGACTCCTGAGCACCCTCTCCAATGGGTAGGCTGAGACGACCTTGATGGGGTGACCTTGGAAGTAGTGCTGCAGCTTCCGCGAGGCCACCAACAGCACGAGCAAGAGCTTCTGGGGCATGGGGTACCATGCCCTTGCATCCCGCAGCACCGTGTTTACGAAATACACAGGATGCTCGAGTAGGGTGGGCGCGCCGACGGAGCCCGCACCCTCCAGAGAGATGAGCGCCTCCCAAGACGTTGGAGCCCCCTGCTCCTGACTGCTTGGTGAGGTTGTCGCATGTTGGGTTCCGGCAGAACCTTAAGGTTCGAACTCTGGGGTGCGCACGAAGATCTCTCCCCTACCGATCTACGTCCGATCGCCTCGTGAGATCTAGGCTGAAAACGATGAACAACACAAAGGACACGAGATTTATACTGGTTCGGGCCACCGTTGTGGTGTAATACCCTACTCCAGTATGTGGTGTGGTGGATTGCCTCAGGGGCTGATGATGAATAGTACAAAGGGAGAACAGCCTCGCGAGAGGTGTTCTTGAGCTGGTGCGATGAACTACTTGGGTGAGTTCGATCGCCACTCTCCTTCTCTCTAATGAGCACTCGATCCGCCCTCCTACTCTGTGGTGGCTAGACCTATTTATAGAGGCCCTGGGCCTCTTCCCAAATATTGAGCCGGAAGGGTGCCAACAACAGCCATTTTGAAGGGTAACATATAGTACAGTTATCCTGACTAAAGTAGGTCTTCGGCTGCCAAAAGCACTGGTGATGACGCTGTCTTGGGCTCCATGGTGACCTCCATCCCGCCGCTCCGCTGGTCTTGGTCTCGTTGCACTGAAATGGCAACCTTTGCCTGATGCCTTGGTACTCCACGTCTGTGCTTGCCCCCTTTGCACCAAAGAGGAAACAAGGACACTGCACAGGCCGGCGCCCGCCTGGTGCCCTCCTGGTCTCGATCGTCATGGCTTTCGTCACGAGCACCTCGCAAGGTACCCTGCCTTGATCTCTTCGCCCCCTCGCGAGCCTGCCTGGCGAGGCCATTCCTGAGGAAGCCTTGTGTCGTCCACCCCACGAGGCTTGGCCCCTCGTGAGGGTCTTGAGTCTTGTGCTGATGAAGATGTGTCGTACTGGGCCACCACTTGAGCCACGCCGTAGGCCGCAGGCACGCAAGTCTGGGGACCCCCGTTCCCAGAACGCCGACAGTAGCCCCCGGGCCTGAGGCACGCTCGGACTTGGCTTAGCGGAGAAGCGAGGGGGCAAGTGCGGAGCGCCGCGGGCCCCATCAGCCGGCGGCCTTGGGCGCCATGTGGTGGTTGATTGGACGTGGGCGTCTCCGCTCCCCCACGCTGCCTCGGCAACCGCTCGACTGACAAAAGGCTGGCTCTGGGTTAGCCTTACCTCATTACTCTCGTTCTCCTTGCTCCAGATCCCCTTTCTTGCTCTCCGCCTACCTGCTTCCAAAATCTCCAGATCCACCGCATTCTTTCTCCTCCAGTGAACAATGGCCCCCCGCGAGACTCCGGCTGGGGCTGCATCGGCCTGGTACTCGCCGGCCCTGGTCTCTCCCAACGTGACAGATAAGAATATCGCCTTCACGTGCCGGATGGCGGCCTCGCAGTTCAACGAGATGGTGGAGACTGCGCTCCGTCTTGGCTCCGCCCAGCCGGAGGACAAGGGGAGCACCTTCTATCCCTTCTTCATGAACGCCGTCATCGCTGGTCTGGTTCCTCCCTTCTCTGAGTTCTTCCTTGCTGTCCTTCGCCAGTATCAGCTGCATGCTCTGCATATCCACCCCAACTCCATCCTTCTCTTGTCGATCTTTGCCTACTACTATGAGGCGCACATCGGGGTGGTGCCCTCCGTGGCCTTGCTGTGCCACTTCTTCTCCCTCCGGGTCTCTGATGGCAATATCATGGCGTGTGCGAGTTTTGTTGCATACTCCATGTCCAACACCATCTCAAAGGCCGGGAAGAGGGCCGAGGGCTTCCGGAGCAAGTGGGTCATGGTGAACGCTGGGTGCTACAACCCCCTGCTGGAGCTGCCGACAACGCAGCCCGTGGCCATTGAGGCATGGTCCTGCGCGAAGCTCGATGATCGGCAGGCGAAGCTGGTGTTGGAGAAGATGAATGCTGACCTCAGGCCGGGCAGTCTGAGGGCGGCGAAGCTGACCGGGGCTTCGCTCCTGAGGGAGTTTCTGTCGCACCGGGTGGCCCCTCTTCAGGCGCACTCGCACCCGCTATGGAGGCTCGCGGATGCGGATGTCATCCTCCGCCTGAGCTTGGACGCCCTGAGCGACGAGGATCTGACTGCGGCCCTGCGCTGCTTGGTCGGAGAGGAAGTGGTAGGCCCGATGGGTGCTCCGGTCCCTTTGTTACTCCGTGATGACTGGGAGCTGGTGGTGGATGCCATGCCCACCTTTGACGGGGTCCGCCTGGTTCCAGCGGAGGACCCTGATGATCAGACGGCGACGACGACGGTGAACCTATCCTCCGGTGAATCTAGCAGAGAAAAGGAGGGGGATGATGACGAGGACAAGGAGCATGACTCGGAGGCGACCTTCGACGGGACGGGGGAGACTTCCCCCTGGTGCAGGTCCAGCACCCTTTGCTCCCTGCCTGACGACGACGAGGCCGGCGCCAGGCGAGAGGGGCAGGATGCACCCCTGGTCACGAGGAAGGACAGGTCCGGGCTAATCCCCCAAGGGTCTACCCCGGCCCTTGCATCATCCAAAGTTAGCTTTGCCCCTTCAGGCGCGCCTTCTCCTGTGACTGGGCCTCCCAAGGCTGAGCCCCGTAAGAGGCTTTCAGGCTTCAAGCTTGGCTGGAGTCCGTGGGATCCAGCGGCAGTCAATCAGTAAGTGTTCGAATTCCGCCTCGCTCCTGTCTTTTAATGTCTGGATCTGACATCTTCTATCGGGCATGCTGCTGCCCATGGCGAAGAGGCTGAAGGGAGATGCGGCAACCCCGCCTGGGATGGGCTCCTTGGCCGCGGTCGTGTCTTCACTTGCGAGAAAGGGAGGTAGCGGGGGTCGCACATCCCCTGCCCGATCATCCTTGCGAGGCCAGCTGGGACGCTCCGGAGAGGAGTCAGCCCCCGTGGCCCCGCTGACTCTGGAGTTGCCTGCGCTTGATGCCGTCGTCGAGGTGGCCAAGGCTCAGGGGGTCCCTTCCTCCCAAGCCGTGATCACGCTATCGTCTTCTCCTCCTACTCTGCTGGCCCCCGTCTCCTCTGCTTCCTCTGCCGCCTTGGACCGTGCTACCAACAAACTGAACCGGCTCCGGGAGGATCTTCAGAGTGCGGACCCCTGCCTGGTGGCCGGGCACCTGGAGTTCGTCTCCAGCTGGGTTCGCTCTAACGCCTCCGTCCGAGCGACGCTGATCCAGGCTGTGATGGCTTTTGAGGAAGGGAAGCAAGCCACCTCCCAGGCCATGGCCGCTCGCGATGAGGCGTTGAAGGACGCCTCCACTACCAAGGGCCATTGCGAGACGCTGGAGGGCGAATTGCAAGGGCTGCGTGATGAGCTCGTCAAGGAGATTCACGACCACCAGGTGAAGGAGGAGGAGATGAAATCTTGGGAGGCTGCTGTCAAGGAGCACGACACCAAACTCTCAGCCGACCGCGACTGGCTGAAGACGCTGGAGCAGGTGCTGAAGGCGGAGAGGGTCGAACTGGATGCCAAGGCGAAGGTCTTGGCGGAGGACCGCGCGGCCTTCACGCTCTACGAGAAGAGGTCCCGTGTAGCACTGAAAACACTCTACGACAGGGGCCTGGAGAAGCCATTGGCCGGAGCCAAGGAAGGCCCTGCTAAGCTGGTTCCCTTCCTCGTTGAGGCACTTGAAGAGGTCGTGATTGGCATTGGCCCCATGGCTGAAGTCGAGGCTCGCGTCCTCTCCTCCGCAGCGCTGACGCGGATCCACAGCCACGTCTACCTCCACAACCCCGACGCCAACCTCGATGACCTGCTGGAGCCCGTGGACGCCAAGCGCTTTGCCGCTGCTACTGAAGCCGTCAAGGGTCGAGCGGACGCCTTGCTGTCGAAGTTCCACGCCTTCAATGCCCCAGCGAGGTGCCGCCGGCCCCATAGATCCAGGAGGTGGGGCTGCCAAGCGCGACTCTACCACGAGCGGTGGCATGGCCCAGGGCTGATCCTCTTGTGGCCTTTTCCTGCTCTGATTCCTGCAACATGGACCATGCCTCGTGCAGGCGTTTCAATTTGTTTCTGGTATTGCGAGAACAATTTATGGTCTGTAATATTTGCTTCTAGATTTGCTAGATTTTGCAATTTCCCTCCTATTTGCTTGTGTTCTACGTCGGCAGAGACTGGCCCCACGCATACCTCAGCCACCATTAGCCCCGACCAGATCACCAGGACGGGACTAAGGAGTGAGGGGCTACGTGACAAGTTAGGCTCCTGAGTCACGATGCTCAGGAGTCCCCCTTGACACGCGAACAGAAAATAGGGAGGGGACAGAGGAGAGGATTTGCCGTTCTACGTCGGTAAGGCCCGACCCGGCGCATACCTCAACCGCCGTTAGCCTTTCGAAACTAAGGGGTGAGGGGCTACGTGACCGGTTAGGCTCCTGAGTCGTGATGCTCAGGAGTCCCCCTTGACACTCAAACAAGTCTTCATACCTTGGCTCCGCTCGGGAAGGGGCATGCAATGACCAGGTTCGAGGGACCTGGCTGGGTGGCATGTGCTCGGGCGTGGCCCGGGCGTGGCCCCCGTGTCTAGCCCCCTAGCGCGGCACTCCCGAGGGGAGATTTGCGATGGTGCCAGACACTGAGCTCTAGGCTCCCTGAGGTTGATACAGCCGTGGGATGCCCTCAGTTGTTTATCACCAGCGCGGAGCATAGTGCTTCCGTATGTGTACGGGCATAGCCGCTCCTCGGCAGTGTCGTCAGCCAGCGCGGAGCATGGTGCTTCCACTGGTACGTGGGAGTGCGGCTCCCCTCTGGGAGGAGCCCCCGGGGCGTGTACAGCCCCGCTATGACACGTGGCCGGCACGGTAGGGCTTAAGGAAGGTGTATCTGGGCACGCGTGAGCCAGTGCGGGACTTACGAGGCCCTACCTCAAGGTGGGTTGCGCCTGGCTCTGGGCCTTTGTCAATGGTATGTTCCTGTGAGGTGGTTAAAATTCAAATGCTCTAAGTCCTCAGGTCCCGGCCTTCGAGTAAGCTCAGCCGCCGCTGGTATGACAGGTCGCGATGCCTTGGGTCAAGGCCAGGGGGTGAGGGCTGGAGAGCCAGTAAGAGCCCATGAGTCGTGATGCTTAGGCGCCCCCTTTTAACGTGCAAGTGATTCGCATCAGGAGAAATAGGCCCATGGTGGGCGGCGAGCGACAATCATGAACAGGTCAAGCATGAAGGAGCAAATCAACTTAGATAGGTGCAAAGAAAGCAAACGCCACTGGGTCAGGACCGAGCAGCTTGGGGATGATGCAGCCCGAGGGGCACCCCCATCAAGGTAAGCAGAAGACATAAGCAAAACGGATACATGCCGCAGGGACGGACCCACGTGACCTGGGAATGATGCAGCCCTGGGGGCGCTCCCAGCTGAAATGTAAACTGAAAAGAAGTCACCTGATACTATTGCAGAACGATTGTCGGTGCAGCTGGCGATGCGGGACGAAGAAGTCGATCCTCACGAGCCCTCGGGACTCCGAGCCTCAGGAGGCTTGGGAGGTCCGGGCGTCCCGCTGAGGTCCATCTCCATCTCCTCCAGGAACGCGCGATGCTTGGCAACCTGAGCTTCAAGAATGCTTCTCATCAAGCGCTGGTGGGCTGCAGCCGCGTTCAGCAAACCGAAGGGCATGCGAACAAAGCTACGCGGTGGGCCCGCACAATGCCCCACGCGCGAAGGCTAGAAGCACTCCTGAGAAGCGACTCAATTGAGCCCTGGGTAGTCGATGCAGATGCGCAACCCATCATCCTCGCCTGGATGGGGACCTACGCTAGGCAGGCGGCGGTTGCCGCGCATGATTCTTCATTCTTCCAACTCCTGGGCGGCCTTGGTGATGTACTCCTGAGGGTTGGGCCCTCCTTTCCTTACGCCTTCCTGAGGGAAGCGTGCCGTGAAGCATGCCTCCAAGTGGTTCCCAAGTGCCTCCCTTGTGATCTAGGCAAAGTCGGTGCCTCCCCAGGGGAGAGCCCCCGAGCCCTGCCCGAGGAGGGTGCTGGGCGTGCCTTCCTATGCGATGGAGGTTGGCGCTCCTTGGACGGGCGCGTGTCCTGGTGTGGCACCTCCGGAGGCGCCTGCCTCTTGAGGCCTTGAGCCAGGTGATGTCTTCTTCTTCTTGGGAGCTGCTCTAGGGAGGTTTCCACTCTTGCTGTCTGGGTCCTCAATCGACGCAGCTTGGAAGGCGCGCTCGAGGGAGCACAGCGCGTCCTTCTCTTCACAAGGAACCATGATGACCCCGCCACTTCCTGGCATCTTGAGGATGTTGTAGCCATGGTGAGTCACTGCCATGAACTTGGCCAGGGCCGGATACCCAAGGATGGCATTGTATGGCAGGCGAATGTGAGCGACGTCGAAATCAATGAGCTCGGTGCGGTAGTTGTTGCGTTGTCCAAAGGTGACAGGAAGGCGGACCTGCCCTATCGGGACAGTGGAACCATCAGTGACTCCTGAGAAAGGCTTGGTTGGCTGAAGCTGATCATATGGCACTTCGAGATTGTTGAACGTCTCGACGGACAGAACGTTGAGTCCTGCTCCGCCATCGATGAGAGTCCTGGTGACTTGCACATTGCCGATGACTGGGGAACAGAGCAGTGGGGGGACACCGGCCGTCGCCGCGCACTTGAGCTAATCCGCTGAGCTGAACGTGATGGCGCACGCAGACCACCTGAGGGGGCGCGTAGCCTCAAGCTGTGGGAGGACTGCATTCACCTCGCGAGCGAACTGCTTGAAGATATGCTGTGAGGCTGGGGCCTGAGCGCCGCCCAGGATGCAAGCGATTGCACATGGCTCCTGGAAGACCCCAGCCCCCTCGTCCTGATGATGGTCTTCATTCCTTCTTGGTGGTGGTGGCAGAGGAGGAAGGCCTGCGTTGCCTTGCGGGCGATCCTCACGAGGCTGATCTCTCCAAGCTCCCTCGCGAGGCTGGTCCTACCAGTGGTCCTCGCGAGGTCGGTCATGCCACCCTTTGCAAGGGCCATGGTCGTCCCATCATGCTCCACCTCTTGCTCCGCCTCGGCCATAGCTCCGATCGTTGCGCTCGGGATGTCGACCGACACGGCCTTCTCGCACGGCCCTGAGCTCTTTGCATTCGTTGGTGTTGTGAGTATGGAGATCGTGGTACACACAGTACTGACTGCCTTTGGATGACTCCGGCTGGTCCCTGCCGCGCTTTGTGTCCGGCTCCGCTGTGAGCACAGCTGCTCCCTTATGCTTCACATCCTCGGCCTTGGCTTTCTTCTCTTCCGGGTCTGCTGCTGGGAGCCCGAGAAGGGAGAGGCACCCTTCCTCAGCCCTTGTGCACCTGGTCGCCAGGTTGAACAACTCCAGAGACGTGCACAGATCTTCGTTGATTGCCAGCTCCTCCTTCATCTTGACGTCGCGAACGCCATCAGAGAACGCCAAAATGATGGCCTCCACAGTCACCCTGGGGATCTTGACGCGAGGATTGTTGAAGCACTGGATGTAATTCTGCAAGGTCTCTCCAGGCTGCTGCTTGATGCGGCGCAGGTCACCCACGGTCGGCGGAGGGTCGCGAGTGCCCTGGAAGTTCGCGATGAAGCGGGTGCGCATATCATCCCAGGAGGAGATCGTGCCAGGAGCCAGGTTCAGGAGCCAGGTGCGGGCGTTGTCCTTGAGTGCCATGGGAAACCAGTTCTCCATGAACTTTTCGTCCCCGTTCGCAGCTTCTATGCCCAACTCGTAGAGCTGTAGAAATTCCGCAGGATCTGCAGTGCCGTCGTAGCGAAGAGGGAGGTCAGGCTTGAACTTGCCTGGCCAGGCGACACTGCGTAGCTCGGGGGTGAAGGCGCGGCAGCCTGCGGTGGCCATCGGAGCCCTTTGCTGATGCTGGGTTTGCTCCTTGGGATTCTCGCGTGCCGCTGCCTGGAGCAGCGCAGGGTCTTGACGTGGTGGTGCAAGAATGCGGTCATGGCGCACCGGTGCCGGGAGCACGCGAGCACTGTCTTGGGGATGAGGGATCTCTTTGCAGCTCCTCTCTGGTCGCGCGGGCGCCAGACGCGGTGGATCTCGTCCTGGGGCCTCGCGCCTTGGAGCCATGGCGCCTTCTCGGGGAGGAGGTGGCGGAAGCACCTCCTGATCTGCGCCTCCTGCGCAGGACGGAGGGCGAGGCAGCGAGAGGGACGACATAGGAGAGCCCCCTGCAGCACTGACGAGCTCGGTGATGCGGGCGAGCCAGTCCTCGTAGAGGTCGTCAACGGGTCAGTAGTGCAGGAGCTCACGCGCCAGGAGCAACGCGGCGTGCACATCCATGAGGGCACGATGGGTGTGGGACGACGAACCGGCTAGAGTCAGTGACGGGGTGGCGGTGTGGCCGTCCCGCCGCACCGAGGGATGCAGAGACAAGGCCTGGTGCTCGTTCCTCGCCGGGCCGGTGGCGGCTGGCGACGGGGAACGACGGGGACACCCACCGACGGGAGCCGTCTGGGCGATGTGGGTGGCAAGGGCACCCCGATGCTCGGGGCGAGCTCGGCGAGCGTTAGCCATGGACACGACGGAAGATCGAACACGAAGCAACGGAAGAAAGATTCTGGCGCACCCCTACCTGGCGCGCCAAATGTCGGATGTTGGGTTACTGCAGACCCTTAAGGTTCAAACTCTGGGGTGCGCACGAAGATCTCTCCCCTACCGATCTACGTCCGATCGCCTCATGAGATCTAGGCTGAAAATGGTGAACAACACAAGGGACATGATATTTATACTGGTTCAGGCCACCGTTGTGGTGTAATACCCTACTCCAGTGTGTGGTGTGGTGGATTGCCTAAGGGGCTAATGATGAATAGTACAAAGGGAGAACAGCCTCGCGAGAGGTGTTCTTGAGCTGGTGCGATGAACTGCTTGGGTGAGTTCGATCGCCACTCTCCTTCTCTCTAATGAGCACTCAATCCGCCCTCCTACTCTGTGGTGGCTAGACCAATTTATAGAGGCCCTGGGCCTCTTCCCAAATATTGAGCGGGAAGGGCGCCAACAACGGCCATTTTGAAGGGGAACACATAGTACAAGTTATCCTGACTAAAGTTGGTCTTCGGCTACCAAAAGCACTGGTGATGATGCCGTCTTGGGCTCCATGGTGACCTCCATCATGCCGCTCCGCTGGTGTTGGTCTCGTTGCACTGAAATGGCAACCTTTGCCTGATGCCTTGGTACTCCACGTCTGTGCTTGCCCCCTTTGCACCAAAGAGGAAACAAGGACACTATGCAGGCCGGCGCCCGCCTGGTCTCGATCGTCATGGCTTGCGTCACAAGCACCTCGCGAGGTACGCTGCCTTGATCTCTCCGCCGCCTCGCGAGCCTGCCTGGCGAGGCCATTCCTGAGAAAGCCTTATTTCGTCCACTGTAGGATAGAAAGTATGTCTAGAGGGGGGGTGATTAGACTACTTGACCAAATAAAAACTTGTCCTTTTCCCAATTTTAGTCTTTGGCAAATTTTAGTTATCTTAGCACAAGTCAAGCAATCTTAACACAATTCAAGCAAGCATGCAAAGAGTATATGAGAAGCGGAAAGTAAAGCATGCAACTTGCGAGAATGTAAAGGGAAGGGTTTGGAGGATTCAAACGCAATTTGGAGACACGGTGATTTTTGAGCCGTGGTTCCGATAGGTGGTGCTATCGTACATCCACGTTGATGGAGACTTCAACCCACGAAGGGTAACGGTTGCGCGAGTCCACGGAGGGCTCCACCCACGAAGGGTCCACATAGAAGCAACCTTGTCTCGCCCATAAAGGACTTGCCTCACAAGCGGTAGATCTTCACAAAGTAGGTGATCTCCTTGCTCTTACAAACTCCTTGGTTCAACTCCACAATCTTGTCGGAGGCTCCCAAGTGACACCTTGCCAATCTAGGAGACACCACTCTCCAAGAAGTAACAAATGGTGTGTTGATGATGAACTCCTTGATCTTGTGGTTCAAATGATAGTCTCCCCAACACTCAACTCTCTATCACAGGATTCGTATTTGGTAGAAAGAAGGTTTGAGTGGAAAGCAACTTGGGGAAGGCTAGAGATCAAGATTCAAATGGTAGGAATGGAATATCTTGGCGTCAACACATGAGTAGGTGGTTCCTTCTCAGAAACAGCAAGTTGGATGTGTAGGTTTGTTCCGATGGCTCTCTCCACGAATGAAGAGGAGGTGGAGGAGTATATATAGCCTCCACACAAAATCTAACCGTTACGCATAACTTGCAAAACTCGGTGGGACCGAATTGGTAAACTCGGTCAGACCGATTCAGCAAATCTAGTAACCGTTAGGATTTTGGTGGGACCGACATGCAACTCGGTAGGACCGATGTGATTAGGGTTAGGTCATAACGTAATCTCGGTGAGACCGATTTCACAAACTCGGTGAGACCGATTTTGGTAATAAGCTAACCAAAGAGTTGGTCAGGTAAACTCGATGGGACCGGTTCGCTCATTTCGGTGAGACCGAAATGTTACGAAAAGGAAACAGAGAGTTTACATTGCAATCTCGGTGGGACCGATCGCTCATCTCGGTTGTACCGAAACATTATGAAGGGAAACAGAGAGATTACAATCTCATCTCGGTGAGATAGAGATCCCTATCGGTGAGACCGATTTGCCTAGGTTTTGTGGCAGTGGCTATGACATCTGAACTCGGTGGCGCCGAATAGAAAGAATCGGTGGGGCCGAGTTTGACTTTTGGTTTAGGTCATATGCGGATATGAGAAAGTAGTTGAGGGTTTTGGAGCATATCACTAAGCACTGTAGAGCAAGAAACTCATTAAGAAACACCTCATCCCTCCTTGATAGTATTGGCTTTTCCTATAGACTCAATGTGATCTTGGATCACTAAAATATAAAATGTAGAGTCTTGAGCTTTTGATCTTGAGCCAATCCTTTTATCCTTAGCATTTTGAGGGGTCCACTTTTCTCATTCATGCCATGCCATTCATTGAGCTTTTCCTGAAATATTCATCTTGGAATGATGTTAGCTCAATGAGCTATATGTTGTTAGGAATTACTAAAACCACCTAGGGATAGTTGCACTTTCAATCTCCCCCTTTTTGGTAATTGATGACAACATATAGATCAAAGCTTCGACAAATGATAATAAGAGTGAAAAACATAGTCGCTTTGAGAAGTATGTGATAAGCAACAGCTCCCCCTAAATTTGTGCATAGTTTAAGATTTGCTTTGGACTGCAAATGCACAAGGAGTTAGGCTCATGGGTAAATCTTCCATGTCACATACATCTTGGTGGAGCGCTCAAAATGATAATAATTGAATAGATGCACTCATCACCAAGCAAAGTGAATGATCATATAGAGATAAACGAGATAATGTCATCCAACAAGCATAAATGTAGCATATGATCAAACACATGATCATCCAAGTATCACACAGACATAGAGTATCTCAAACAAGCAAATAAAGTTCAACCACGAAAGAAAGAGAGAACAAAAAGCAACACACTCTCTCGAAGCCTATGATCTATACATTTTTCTCCCCCTTTGGCAACAAGTCACCAAAAAGTTCATAGAAAATGCATAGCACTAAATCGACTCTCAGGCTTGATCTTCAGGTGGTGGTGTAGAGATGGCTCCTTGGACGAAGACTTCAGTTGATGTGGATGGAGCTGGAGGTGTGGGTGCTGAAGCTGGTTGCACCGGAGCTGTAGGAGCTATAGCTGGTGTAGATGAAGTCGCTCTGGTGTCTATCACTGGCATTGCATCTGATCTCTGAGCTCTAGGCACTTTGGCAAATGCATCTGTGATTGTCTTGCCCTTCCTCTCCTGCATATCATCCCGAAGCTGCTCAAGAACAGACTGGATCTCTGTTACCTTCACATCCAAGTCATAGAACTTTTGCTCCATGATCCTCTCCAGGCTCTCCTGGTTTTGAGTTAAGGTGGCCAGCCCCTTCTCAATCCTCAGAGTGGATGCAATCAAGTAGCCTAGTTGATCTTGTTTGCTCTTCACAAAGTACTGAGATGCCTCTTCCATTGTTGGCATCTTGGTAGCCTTCTCTGTCCTTGCCTTCTCCTTCTTTGCTTGAGCATGCACAGAAGATGGCTCATCTTCATCCATAACCACTTGGTTATCCTTAATGTCTGGATAGATAGCAAAGTGTTCCTTGTACATCAAGTATGTGTCTGTGCCCATCTTGGAGTTAATCAGCTCCTGGATCTGTGGGGCATACCCACAAATTCTTTTCTGGTCAGCTGCTGTCCTCTTGATAGTCTCAACAATGAAGCTCATGACCTTGAATTTCTGTGGCACATCAAATAAGTGTAGCAAGTTTATTGCATGGCCTCTGATCATGTTGTGGTCACCTAACTTGGGCAATAGAGTGTGCCTGA
This sequence comes from Triticum timopheevii, assembly GCA_963921465.1. Taxonomy (NCBI): domain Eukaryota; kingdom Viridiplantae; phylum Streptophyta; class Magnoliopsida; order Poales; family Poaceae; genus Triticum; species Triticum timopheevii. Next base: position 119,781,557 of record OY997262.1, read on the forward strand.
GGATCCAGTTGATGGTTGGCAATCCTGACAGAAGATAATGTATAGATCCAAACTTATGTGTCTCTACTGCAGCATCTGGGATCTCCTTGTACATATGTGCCATAGTGTTGTGATCCATCTTCTTCTTGGCATAGACATCCAAGTCATCTTCTCCTTAGGTGCATTGATCAGACTTTCCCATTCCTCAATAGTTGATTGGTACCTTGTACCTTCAGACATCCACACTATCCTGCCATCTACATAGAAGTGTGCTGTGGAGTCGAATTGCATAATGAGCTCATCATTCCACTTTGTGAGCTTCTGCCCAACAAAGTCCGCAACTCCACAAGCACTGAAACTGTCATACACACCAGGATAGTGTTCCTCATTCTCCTTCATGTAGGTCCAGTCCACCCACCTCATGTCACAAACTACAGGCTTCTTGTCCAACAACACTGTCTCATAGAAATCCTGCTGTTCCTTAGTATGGAACCTGTAGTCAACAGCAGTCCTTATCTTGATAGCATAGGGATCAGACAACCTCCACTGTCTGAGTCCTGCATCCTTCCTCAGCTTCATGTTCTCAGCCACAGGATGAGCATCATTGTGGTCTGGAATCTTAGGCTTCAACTTTCTCAGGATATGCTCTTCATCTTCTTCTTCTTCAGCATCAGTTTCAGGCACTGGGGCCTTGTTCTTCTCAGTAGCAGATATGTTCCTGGTATTCCTCTTTGGTGCAGTCTTTGGTTTGGAGGCAGCATTGGGTGCTTCTTTGGGCTTTGATGATGCAGCCCCTGACCTAATAGCATCATCCATAAGCTTCTGAGCCTTGGGTGCTGGTGCAGCAACCTCTTCTTCCTCTTCCTCAGAGTCTCTCCTCATAGAGAGATTGCCAAGAACTTTGGCAGTAGTGGTTCTGACTCTCTTTTTCTTTTTGTCTTGACCATCAGCTTCATTTTCTGACTCAATAGTAAACTTCATGGTTTCTCCAGTGACAACCTTCCTGGGTTTGGAAGTGGGAATCCTTCTTGCAGGTGCCTTTTCCTGCACTAATGGCTTAGTGGCTGCAGCTGATCCATATTCTTTCTTGACCACCTTCTTCTTGGAAGTGGCCTCATCCTCTACTGCCACATAGTCTTCATCGTCAGATTCTGAGGTTTTCTTCTTTCTGGTTCTGGTGGCATCTTTAGGTAAGTTGCTTGGGGTGCTCCTGCTACCCTCATCAGAGGTACTAGAGGGACTAGTGCCCTCACTCATCTGAATCTGCTCCTCTTCTCTGTTCTGGCTGTCACTTTAATCAGACATGTTGCAAACACTGACTGCTGACCCTGTGAATAGATGTAGATGAGATAGAGTGGATGAGCATCACAAAGTACAGAGGTTTTTGCAAAAGAATGATTCAAAAACTTAGTTTTAGTTTTTCATAGAAAGCATTTCTTATCAACTAATTTGCAAACTCGGTGATACCGAAGCAGCTTTTGGAACCTTAACTAGTGAACTCGGTCAGACCGAGTCACAGTTCGGTGGCACCAAGACTGCTAGGGTTTCACAAAGTCCTGAACTCGGTCACACCGATTTGCAATTCTCTGTCAGACCGAGAATCACTTGTGCAATGGCCTTAGCCGAATCGGTGGAACCGAGTTCTGCAACTCGGTGGGTTCGAGATGGTTTCGGCGGAAACCTAACCCTAAATTTTCAATTCACTACTATGGATTGTTTTGACTAGATAGAATAGTTTCAATCGTGGCAAGAATCATGATGAACACAATGTGCTAGGAATCAGACGGGCATAGCACTATGATCGAGTCCATACCGTAGCTTGGCGATGAACTCGCTACGGCGGCAACAGCGGGGATGAATTCTGTTGACGGCGGTGGAGACCAGCGATTGGAGGCGGCTGGCAACGAGGAGGACGATCCGGAGACCCTGGAGGCAGAGCGAGCTATGCGCGGGAGAAGGGGTTTGGAGAAAGTTTCCAAATTTTTGCCCGTGAGTATATATAGCCCGACCCTGTCGGTGTGACCGAGTGGAACAACTCGGTGGCACCGAGATGCATAACTATATACAGTTACAGCAACTCGGTGTGACTGAAAAGTTCAAATCGGTTGCACCGAGATTGAAAACCTAGATCGACTTAGTGTTCTCGGTATGACCGAAATGGAGGAATCGGTCAGACCGAAACATACAAAGAAGTTTTGGAAGTTTAAGTCTATGACGAATCGGGGACTCCGAGTGCTCCTCACATAGAGTGGTTCGAATCTGACTTGATAAATTTTTTTGATGTAGCATGAATAGAGTTTGAGACGAGAAAAGCATAGATAGCTAGAGAAGGTTCTTAGGCATTCTTGTCCATCCACTTGGAAAAAGAATATGAAACCAATCAATCAAAACAACAAGTGGATGTCCTCGAATGAGTAAAATATGCAACCAACATGCTCACACAATAAAATGGCAATTGAAATATGTGACAAAGCATGCACAAACAATTCTAGCGTCTATCAAACAATTGGCGATTACTAGGTCATCTATATATGAGTATATTGACATAGGAGTCAAATGAGAACACTTGATCACAGGTCATACTCATCGTTTAAGCTCAAGTGGGGTTACCACTTTTACATATGCATTGATGTGTTCACACCATTAGAGTTGTTTTGAATCAATTCTTAGAGTTAAGCTCCCCCTAGATGTGAGATCCCCCCTTAGAGGGATGAACTAACCTTGGGTTTTGTCGATGATGACTTCATGTAGGTGTTGAAGATGTGGATGCTCAATGTCGATGTAGATCATTTGGAGCAATCCCTTGGAGTGAGTTGCACTTTCAATACCTACACGGGTTAGTCCCACAAGGAACAAACAAGGATATCCATAGACATAGAGTGATGCTCACACAAGATAATCTCTATGAAAGCATTAGATTACCTGGTCCCTTGTCTTGCCAACAAGAGGGTTTGTGACTCCTTGAACTAGTGCAAGATGTGGAAGATGATTGCACATGTTGTTGCCAAAATGATATGAGTGAAATATGTTGGCGGAGTCACCCTCAAGAACTCTCTAGTTCTTATTCTTCGGGATCCACATCATCTTGATGGTAATCCTTGGAGTTGTAGTCATACTTGATGAAGTAGAACTTGACGTAGTCTTGGGAACCCACTTGACCAAGGCCTTAGGAGCTTCTTCAAATGCATCAATTTCCTCTTGAAGCTTGTCCTTGCCTTTTTGCTTGTGGTCTTTTGGTGGAAGATCATCTTGAGCTTGTGTCCCTTTGAAGGAAGTAGGATCATACTTCTCTTGTTGAGGAACAAACTTCATCTTGGGATATTGATCTTCTTCCCACTCAAGTCCAGTGGCATTGAACTTTTGTTCAAAACCAACACCTTGGTTCTTCTGGTGCCTTCCTTGCTTGCGTACAATTTCCTCAAATTGCTTGCTCCGGCAAGGCTTATGTAAACACCTTTCTCTATAATTCCCTTCAATAAGCTATTTTCTTGCTCAAGTGTAACTTGGCTAAGAGAATCATTAGTGGAATCAAGAGAACTACTAGAAGCAACAACATTTGATTTAGCATGATTATTGTTACTACTAGAGGAAGAATCCTTCTTGTTCTTGTTAGTGGACTTGACTTGAGGCATGTAAGTAGATAAGAGTAAACGCTTGGCAATGTAAGAAGAACATTTCTTCGGAGATCATCATTGATTGCCTTTAAGAACTCGTGCTCTTGCTCAAGATTGAGCTTTTCAAAGCGTGACTTTTCATGAGTCCTTAAAAGTTCTCGATGATCTTCTAAGATAGTTTCATGAGCTAGCTTAAGAGTGTTTAGTTCTTTAGTTAGAAGCTCAATATTCTCCTTATCATTGTCATTCGTTTTATCTTGATTAGCATGATTAATTGACGTTCCATCACTAGAGTTGTCAACAAGTAAATCATCATCACCTAGCAAGTCATCTTCATCACTATTGAAATCAACATACTCGGGGTGTGTTACCTTGGGGCCTTTAGCCATGAACCATCTTCCAAGTCCTTCATTTGGTCAATCAAATATGTCGTAGGAGTTGGTTGACACAAGTGCTAGACCGGCAACACCTTCATCTTGAGTATATTCGGAGTTGGAGTGATAGCTTCTCTCGGAGTGATTGTCGTAGTCAGAGACGGATACCCATTCACCAACATGAGCTTGATGTCTTCGTTTTGTGTAGCTCCTTTATGACTTGTCCTTCCTTTCTGAATCCTTGCTTCTCCGGGATGTTCTTCGTTCATAAAGATCATCTCTACTCCTCCTCTCTCTTGGAAGTGATTCTTCTCTTCTACTTCTCCTCTTGGGTGATTCTTCTCTTCTTTTGTGGGGTGCCATACACTCATTGGAATAGTGTCCGGGTCTCCCACAATTGTAGCAATTTCGCTCTCAACTAGAAGATCTTTTGTCATTGTAGGACCTTGACTTGGAGCTTCTTTCTTTGTTTCTACTCTTGTAGAACTTGTTTAAGTTCTTCACCATTAAGCTCAATTCTTCATTGAAGGTTTGTTTCTCATTCGATGATGTGGGGGCTTCACATGAGGCTTTGTAAGCACCACTTGACTTGTTGTGAAGTTCCTCCTTATCCTTGAGTGACATCTCATGAGCAACAATTCTTCCAATGACTTATGTTGGCTTGAGATCTTTGTAATTGGGCATCATTTGGATCAATGTGCACACGGTATCATATTTTCCGTCCAAAGCTCTGAGGATCTTCTTGATGATGAATTTGTCGGTCATCTCTTCACTTCCTAAGCCCGCAATCTCATTTGTGATAAGAGCAAGCCTAGAGTACATTTCAGTGACACCTTCACCATCCTTCGGTTTGAACTTGTCAAGTTGACTTTGGAGCACATCCAACTTGGATTCCTTGACGGAGTTGGTACCTTCATGCATATCAATCAAAGTGTCCCAAATTTCCTTTGCATTCTCAAGACGGCTGATTTTGTTGAATTCTTCGGGGCACAATCCGTTGAAGAGGATATCACAAGCTTGAGCGTTGTATTGTAGCATCTTCAACTCTTCCACACTAGCTTCATGGTTTGGTTCTCTCCCATAAAAGAATTCACCTTGCAAGCCAATACACACAATAGCCCAAACGGCGGGGTTATGTCCAAGAATATGCATTTTCATATTATGCTTCCAACTAGCAAAATTAGTACCATCAAAGTAAGGACCTCTATAGTGATAATTTCCCTCGCTAGACGCCATACTCTCCTAGGTTGTGAAACCAAGGCTATGACCACCAAAAGCTATGGAAATCAAAGCAAATGGAGATCAAATCTCTGATACCACTTGTAGGATCGAAAGTATGTCTAGACGGGGGGTGATTAGACTACTTGACCAAATAAAAACTTGTCCTTTTCCCAATTTTAGTCTTTGGCAGATTTTAGCTATCTTCGCACAAGTCAAACAATCTTAACACAATTCGAGCAAGCATGCAAAGAGTATATGAGCAGCAGAAAGTAAAGCATGCAACTTGCAAGAATATAAAGGGAAGGGTTTGGAGGATTCAAACGCAATTTGGAGACACGGTGATTTTTGAGCCGTGGTTCCGATAGGTGGTGCTATCGTACATCGACGTTGATGGAGACTTCAACCCACGAAGGGTAACGGTTGCGCGAGTCCACGGAGGGCTCCACCCACGAAGGGTCCAACCTTGTCTATCCCACCATGGCCGTCGCCCACGAAGGACTTGCCTCACTTGCGGTAGATCTTCACGAAGTAGGCGATCTCCTTGTCCTTACAACCTCCTGGGTTCAACTCCACAATCTTGTCGGAGGCTCCCAAGTGACACCTAGCCAATCTAGGAGACACCACTCTCCAAAAAGTAACAAATGGTGTGTTGATGTTGAACTCCTTGCTCTTGTGGTTCAAATGATAGTCTCCCCAACACTCAACTCTCTCTCACAGGATTTGGATTTGGTGGAAAGAAGGTTTGAGTGGAAAGCAACTTTGGGAAGGCTAGAGATCAAGATTCATATGGTAGGAATGGAATATCTTGGCCTCAACACACGAGTAGGTGGTTCCTTCTCAGAAACAGCAAGTTGGAAGTGTAGGTTTGTTCTGATGGCTATCTCCACGAATGAAGAGGAGGTGGAGGCGTGTATATAGCCTCCACACAAAATCTAACCGTTACACACAACTTGCCAAATTCGGTGGGACCGAATTGGTAAACTCGGTCAGACCGATTCAGCAAATCTAGTGACTGTTAGGATTTTCGGTGGGACCGACATGCAACTTGGTAGGACCGATGTGATTAGGGTTAGGGTATAACGTAATCTCAGTGAGACCAATACACAAACTCGGTGAGACCGATTTTGGTAATAAGCTAACCAAAGAGTTGGTCAAGTAAACTCGGTGGGACCGGTTCGCTCATTTCGGTGAGACCGAAATGTTACGAAAAGGAAACAGAGAGTTTACATTGCAATCTCGGTGGGACCGATCGGTCATCTCGATGGTACCGAAACGTTACAAAGGGAAACAGAGAGATTACAATCCCATCTCGGTGAGACCGAGATCCCTATCGGTGAGACCGATTTGCCTAGGGTTTGTGGCAGTGGCTATGACATCTGAACTCGGTGGCGCCAGATAGAAAGAATCGGTGGGGCCGAGTTTGACTTTTTGTTTAGGTCATATGTGGATATGAGAAAGTAGTTGAGGGTTCTGGAGCATATCACTAAGCACTATAGAGCAAGAAACTCATTAAGCAACACCTCATCCCTCCTTGATAGTATTGGCCTTTCCTATAGACTCAATGTGATCTTGGATCACTAAAATATAAAATGTAGAGTCTTGAGCTTTTGAGCTTGAGCCAGTCCTTTTATCCTTAGCATTTTGAGGGATCCATGTTTCTCATTCATGCCATGCCATTCATTGAGCTTTTCCTGAAATATTCATCTTGGAATGATGTTAGCTCAATGAGCTATATGTTGTTAGGAATTACCAAAACCACCTAGGGATAGTTGCACTTTCATCCGCCCCGCGAGGCTTGGCCCCTCGCGAGAGTCTTGAGTCTTGTGCTGATGAAGATGGGCCGTACTGGGCCACCACTTGTGCTACGCCGCAGGCCGCAGGAAGGCAAGTTTGGGGACCCCCGTTCCCAGAACGCCAACAGTGGTCCCCTCAGCCCTGGAGGCGTCTTCCTGTTGAGGCTAGTCCCCATCTGCCGAGGCCGTGGCCCTCGCAAGGCCTTCCTGGCCTTGAGCTACCACGGTCGGGGTTGCGGCTGATGCGGCCTTGACCCGGTGCTCCTCCCGAACTGCCACCAGAGCTGCGCTGGAGGAGTAGGGTGTGGTGGCGAGGTAGAGCACCAGGGGCTCCTGAGGGCGTCGAGCCACCATCATTGGAGGGCTGGTCAGGTACTTCTGGACATCTTGGAACGCTTCATCATCCTCTTGAGTCCATTTGAACGGGCCCATCTTCTTCATCATCTTGAAGAAGGGCAGAGCACGTTCCCCCAGCTTGGAGATGAAGCGCCCTAACACAGTTACGCATCCAGCGAGCTTCTGCATTTCCCTGAGGGTTTGCGGAGGACTCATGTCTTCGATTGCCTTGACCTTCTCTGGGTTGGCCTCAATCCCTCTGGGGGACACGAGGAAGCCCAGAAGCTTGCCAGAGGGAACACCAAACACGCACTTCTCCGGGTTGAGCCATAGGTCCACTTCACGAAGGCTCGCGAAGGTTTCTTCTAGGTCCTGTATCAGGGTCTTTGCCTCCCGAGACTTCACAACAATGTCGTCGACGTAGGCCTCGGTGTTTCTCCCAAGCTGCCGGCCCAAGGCGATATGCATCAGTCGCTGAAAGGTTGCGCCCGCGTTGCGCAACCCGAACGGCATGCAGGTGTAGCAGTACACCCCGCACGGGGTCAGGAAGGCCGTTTTCTCCACGTCTACTATCGCCATCTTGATTTGGTGATAGCCCGAGAAGGCATCCAGGAATCACAACAGATCACACTCAGCCGTGGAGTGGACGATTTGGTCGATGCGGGGGAGCGGGAACGGATCTTGAGGGCAGGCCTTGTTGAGGTTGGTGAAGTCGACGCACATGTGCTCCTTTCCTCCCTTGTTTGGCACAACAACAGGGTTTGCCATCCATTCAGGGTAGCGAACCTCGTGAATGACTCCTGCAGCTTCCAGCTTGCGGGTTTCTTGGACAATGATGGCCTGCTTCTCGGTGGACTACCGCCTTGCTTTCTGCTTCACGGGGCGCACATTGGGGCACACGTTCAGGTGATGCTCGATCACCTGCCTTGGGACCCCTGCTAGCTGCTTGGGTTCCCATGCGAACACCTTCTTGTTCGTGCGCAGGAATTTCACCAGAGCCTCCTCCTGATCGGTGTCGAGATTGGCGCCTATGGTGAAGGTGGCGCCGGAGGATCCGTCCTCATCAACTGGTATCTGCTTAGTCTCCGCGTTGTCCTGGGTGAACAGCTGCTTCGTCTTGGTTGGCACAGCCCCCTTGGCCTTGGGGGTGTCGGTGCTAGTGGGCTGCGCCACTGCAGCTGTCTTGAAGGCGAGCTTGAGCACCTACAGAGCATCTTTCGTATCTCCCGCTATGGTGAGGATGCCGCTGCTTCCGGGCATCATCATGAGGTTGTAGGCCGGGTGAGTCGCTGCCATGAACTGGGCCAAGGCAGGGTAGCCAAGGATGGCGTTGTACTGGAGGCCGATGTGGGCGATGTCGAAGTCGACCAGCTCCGTGCGGAAGTTGTCGTGGGTGCCAAAGGTCACCAGAAGGCGGATCTGCCCCAGGGAGCCGGTGGAACTGCCTCCAACGCCCGAGAAGGGCTTGCTGGGTCAGAGTCGTTCCAGCGGCACGTGGAGGAGGCTGAAGGCCTCCACCAAGAGCACATTGAGGCCGGCACTGCCATCAATGAGGGTCCTAGTGACAGCCACCTAGGAGATGGTGGGCGTGTACAACATCGGGAGCACGCCCGAGTAGGTGGTGTTGGCAGGGTGATCGTCCAAGCTGAAGGTCAAGTCGGCCTTGGGTGCCACCCAACCCGGAGGAGCTCCGTAGCGCGCAAGGGCGGCGCCGATCTGGCGAATGAATGGCTTGACGTGGCGGCTCGAGGGTGGCGCCTGCGAGCTGCCCAGGAGAGCTGCGATGACCGTGGGCGCCGGCGCAGCGTAATGGGCGAGGAAGAGGTCGTGAAGCTCCTTCCAGGAGGCCACAAAAGCCGTTGGCAGGTGGAGCAGCCACATACGCGGAACGACGGTGAGGGCCATGGGAAACCAGTTAGCCATGACCCTGTCATCGCCCCCGGCCTTGAGGATGGCCTCCTCATATGCCAGCAGGAAAGCTAGCGGATCCGTCGCACCGTCGTAGCGCGGCGGCATCTCTGGCTTGAACCTGAGCGGCCACTGCACCTGTCGCAAGGCGGGGGCTAAGGCTCGGAGCGCCCTGGCCCCAGGGCTGGCGCCGATCGCCGAAACAGGCGGTGCACCGTCGGCCATGAGAGCGAAGTGCGGTGCCGATGGGGAGCGGGTCGACAGAAGGGAGAGCTCCGGTGCACCCCTACTGGCGCGCCAAACGTCAGATATCGGGTTCCAGCAAAACCGTTAAGGTTCGAACTCTAGGGTGCACGTGAAGATCTTCCCCCTACCGATCCACGTCCCAACGCCTCGCCACGAATCTAGCTACACGATGAACAACACAAGGGACACAAGGTTTATACTAGTTCGGGCCACCGTTGTGCTGTAATACCCTACTCTAGTTTGTGGTGTGGTAGATTGCCTCCGGGGCTGATGATGAACAATACAAAGGAAAAATAGCCTCACGAGGGGTGTTCTTGAGCTGGAGTGGTGCTCTGCTTGGGTGGATTCGATCGTCTCTGGATGAGATGATCTCTCGGTCAGGTTTTGATGCCTTCTGTGCTGGCTATCTCTATTTATAGAGGCCCTGGTCCTCTTCCCAAATATTGAGCGGGAAGGGAGCCAACAACGGCCATTTTGAAGGGGAACATCCAGTACAAGTTACCCTGACTAAAGTTGGTCTTCAACTGCCAAAGGCACTGGCGATGACGTCGTCTTGGGATCCACGGTGACCTCCATCCTGCCGCTCTGATGGTCTTGGTCTTGTTGCACTGATATGGTAACCTTTGCTTGATGCCTCGGTACTCTGCGCCTGCGCTTGCCCCCTTTGCACCAAAGAGGAAACGAGGACACTGCGCAGGTTGGCGCCTGCCTGGCGCCCGCCTGGTCTCGATCGCCATGGCTTGCGTCATGAGCACCTCGCAAGGTACCCTTGCCTTGATATCTCCGCCTCCTCGCAAGCCAGCCTGGTGAGGCCGCTCCTGAGGAAGCCTTGCGTCGTCCGCCCCGCGAGGCTTGGCCCATCATGAGGGTCTTGAGCTTGGGTTGATGAAGACGGGCCGTACTAGGCCTCTGCTTGAGCGACGCCGCAGGCCGCAAGCAGGCAAGTCTGGGGACCCCCGTTTCCGGAACGCCGATAGTACTGATATTCTTCCCACTCAACTCCATTGGCATTGAACTTTGATTCAAAACCAACACCTTGATTCGGCCGGTGCCTTCCTTGCTTGCGTACCATTTCCTCGAATTGCTTACTTCCGGCAAGGCTCTTGTAAACACCTTTCTCTATAATTCCCTTCAATAAGCTATTTTCTTGCTCAAGTGTAACTTGGCTAAGAGAATCATTAGTGGAATCAAGAGAACTACTAGAAGCAACAATATTGGATTTAGCATGATTATTGTTACTACTAGAAGAAGAATCTTTCTTGTTCTTGTTACTAGACTTGACTTGTGGCATGTAAGTAAATAAGAGTAAACGCTTCGCAATGCAAGAAGAACTTTTCTTGCGAACATCATCATTGATAGCCTTTAAAAACTCATGCTCTTGCTCAAGGTTGAGCTTTTCAAAGCGTAACTTCTCATGAGTCTTCAAAAGTTCTCGATGATCTTCCAAGATAGTTTCATGAGCTAACTTAATAGTGTTTAGTTCTTTAGTTAGGCGCTCAATCTTCTCCTTATCATTGTCATTCGTTTTATCTTGATTAGCATGATTATTTGACGTTTCATCATAGTATTCATCACTAGAGTTGTCAACAAGTAAATCATCATCACCTAACAAGTCATCTTCATCACTATTAAAATGAACATACTAGGGGTATGATAACTTTGGGCCTTTAGCCATGAAGCATCTTTGAATTCCTTCATTTGGTGAGTCAAATATGTCGTAGGAGTTGGTTGACACAAGTGCTAGACCGGCAACAACTTCATCTTGAGTATATTCGGACTCGGAGTGATAGCTTCTCTCAGAGTGATTGTCGGAGTCGGAGCCGGATGCCCATTCACCAACATGAGCTTGATGTCTTCGTTTTGTGTAGCTCCTTGATGACTTTTTCTTCCTTTCCGAATCCTTACTTCTCCTGGATGTTCTTCGTTTATAACGATCATCTCTACTCCTTCTTTCTCTTTATGGTGATTCTTCTCTTCTACTTCTACTCTTTGGAGAATCTTCTCTTCTTTTGTAGGGAGTCGTACACTCATTGGAATAGTGTCCGGGTTTTACACAATTGTAGCAATTCAGCTCACGACTACAAGATCTTTTGTCATTGTAGGACCTTGACTTGGAACTTATTTCCTTGCTTCTACTCTTGTAGAACTTGTTGAAGTTCTTCACCATTAGGCTCAATTCTTCATTGAAGGTTTGTTTCTCACTTGATGACGTGGGAGCTTCACATGAGGCTTTGTAAGCACCACTTGACTTATTGTGGAGCTCTTCCTTATCCTTGAGTGACATCTCATGAGCAACAATTCTTCCAATGACTTCCGTTGGCTTGAGATCTTTGTAATTGGGCATCATTTGGATCAATATGCACACGGTATCATATTTTCCATCCAAGGCTCTTAGGATCTTCTTGATGAAGAATTTATTGGTCATCTCTTCACTTCCTAAGCCGGCAATCTCATTTGTGATGAGAGCAAGCCTAGAGTACATTTCAGCGACGCCTTCACCATCCTTCATTTTGAACTAGTCAAGTTGACTTTGAAGAACATCCAATTTGGATTCCTTGACGGAGTCGGTACCTTCGTGCATGTCAATCAAAGTATCCCAAATTTCCTTTGCATTCTCAAGATGGCTGATTTTGTTGAATTCTTCGGGGCACAATCCGTTGAAGAGGATACCACAAGCTTGAGCATTGTATTGCAGCATCTTCAACTCTTCCGCGGTAGCTTCATGGTTCGGTTCTCTCCCATTAAAGAATTCACCTTGCAAGCCAATACACACAATAGCCCAAACGGTGGGGTTATGTCCAAGAATATGCATTTTTATCTTATGCATCCAACTAGCAAAATTTGTACCATCAAAGTAAGGATCTCTACGGTGCTAATTTCCCTCGCTAGATGCCATACTCTCCTAGGTTGTGAAACCAAGGCTATGACCACCAAAAGCTATGGAAATCAAAGCAAATGGAGACCAAAGCTATGATTCCACTTGTAGGATCGAAAGCATGTCTAGAGGGGGGTGATTAGACTACTTGAACAAGTCAAACAATCAACCTACATATGCAATTCTAAGAGTATAGCAGCAGAATGTAAAACAATTGCATATGAAGGTAAAGGGAGGAGTTTGAGGAGGCAAACGCAATGTTGACACAGAGATTTTTTATCTGTGGTTCTGATAGGTGGTGCTATCGTACATCCACGTTGATGGAGACTTCAACCCACGAAGGGTAACGGTTGCGCGAGTCCACGGAGGGCTCCACCCACGAAGGGTCCACGAAGAAGCAACCTTGTCTATCCTACCATGGCCGTCGCCCACGAAGGACTTGCCTCACTAGGGTAGATCTTCACGAAGTAGGCGATTTCCTTGCCCTTACAAACTCCTTGGTTCAACTCCGCAATCTTGTCGGAGGCTCCCAAGTGACACCTAGCCAATCTAGGAGACACCACTCTCCAAGAAGTAACAAATGGTGTGTTGATGATGAACTCCTTGCTCTGTGCTTCAAATGATAGTCTCACCAACACTCAACTCCCTCTCATAGGATTTGGATTTGGTGGAAAGAAGATTTGAGTCGAAAGCAACTTGGGGAAGGATAGAGATCAAGATTTATGTGGTAGGAATGGAATATCTTGACCTCAACACACGTGTAGGTGGTTCTCTCTCAGAAAATGTATGTTGGAAGTCTAGGCATGTTCTGATGGCTCTCTCCACTAATGAAGAGTGGGAGGAGGGGTATATATAGCCTCCACACAAATTCTAACCGATAGACACAATTTACCAAACTCAGTGGGACCGAATAGTGAAATTCGGTCAGACCGATTTAGTTCATAATGTGACTGTTAGGAATTTCGGTGGGACCGACATGTCAACTCGGTGGGACCGATATGGTTAGGGTTAGGGCATAACGTAATCTCGGTGAGATCAATTACACAAAGTCAATGAGACCGATTTTGGTAATAGACACACAGAGGGTTGGTCAGGCAAACTCAGTGGGACCGATTCACTCGTCTCGGTTGGAACGAAATGTTACGGAAGGGAAACAATGAGTTTGCATTGCAATCTCGGTGGGACCGATCGCTCATCTCGGTTTGACCGAAACGTTACGAAGGCAAACAGAGAGATTACAATCCCATCTCGGTGGGACGGAGATCCCGATCGATGAGACCGAAAATACTAGGGTTTGTGGCAATGGCTATGTCAACTGAACTCGGTGGCACCGGATAGAAAGTTTCTGTAGGGCCGAGTTTGAGTTTTGGTTTGGGACATATGTGGATGTGAGAAAGTAGTTGAGGGTTTTTGGAGCATATCACTAAGAACTTTGAGCAAGAAACTCATTAAATAACACCTCATCCCCTCTTGATAGTATTGGCTTTTCCTATGGACTCAATGTGATCTTGGATCACTAAAAGTAAAATGTGGAGTCTTGTGCTTTGAGCTTGAGCCAATCCTTTTGTCCTTAGCATTTTGATGGGTCCACTTTTCACATCCATGACATGCCAATCATTAAGCTTTCCTGAAATATTTATCTTGAAATAGCATTAGCTCAATCAGCTATATGTTGTTAGGAATTACCAAAACCACCCAGGGATAGTTGCACTTTCAGTGCCGACCACCAAGTAGACTATGAAGCTGGTTAGGCGAACCTGTACAACGTGTCACACTTCTATTCCGTTTGCCACACAATATATGTTGTCGGGCTCAAGGCGAGACTGTCATCCTTGTGCTAGCCCAACCTCTTTCTCTTTCAAGTGATACCAACCACAAACTGGATTATCTCACAATCCTTGTCGCATGGCCATGCTTATCCTGGTAGGATCACACGAGGGGCCCAGAGTATACCTTTCCTGACCGGAGGGGAAAATCCCATCTTGCTTGACCATGTCTCGCAACATGGGACTGGACAAACCCGAAACCTACCTTTGTAACTACACAGTCATGGAGTAGAGTTTGATCGGCCCAAAGCAAGTCTGTCACCATCCCGAGTACATGCACCAGCTCAAGTCTTAGGACATAGAACGTATGTTGTACTAGTGACTCACAGATGACATATCGTTGCATCTCATAGTTGGGTCTGTCCAACTTGGACCTTATCTCGACTCGGATTCGACTACATCGAATCCGATCAGATCCTTCCGAGTCCATATTATCCGGTTAGCATCCAATGCTCCATGGCTAGTGAGACTAAGCCATCGACCGTGTCATATGCTAGTCTAGTCTGACGTGTGCCCACACGTCACTTGCGACTAGGGACAATCTAGGATGTATCATACAACACAAGATCTCACAGACAAGTCACATACTTGCAACAAGTATCATTGATTACATCCAAGGACTATCTTTATTCATAAACACATAGGAAATATCATCATACATGATTGCCTCTAGGGCATATCTCCAAAAGTCTCCCACTTGCCCTAGAGTCAATCAAATAGACATCAAATGCCCATAGCTCTAACGTGCCCCTCATGCTTGGGTTGTGGATGTGGCTTACTCAATGGATCTGCAACATTTTCATCCGTGTGAATTTTCCATAAGTCTACATCACCATTCTTTACGATCTTTCGTATCAGGTGATATTTCCGATCTATGTGTCTGACCTTGTGGTGATTCCTCGGCTCCTTGGCTTGTGCAATGGCACCAGAATTATCACAATAAAGGTCCAATAGTTTTACCGAGGCTGGGAAAATACTAAGATCATCCAGAAAATGCCGGATCCAAACACCTTCCTTTGCATCTTCACAAGCCGCAATGTATTCGGCTTCTGTGGTAGAATCAGCCACCGTATCTTGCTTGGAACACATCCAGCTCACTGCCCCTCTGTTCATGACGTACACAAATCCAGACTGTGACCTACAATCATCTCTGCCGGTTTCGAAACTAGCATCGGCGTAACCCCTTACGATGAGCTCTTCCTCACCTCCATAAACTAGGAACATCTCTTTAGTCCTTTTCAGGTACTTCAAAATAGTCTTTACCGCTGCCCAGTGACTCTCTGCTGGGTTGGCCTGGTATCTACTTTTTAGGCTTATTGCAAAAGCAACATCAGGCCTTGTACATATCATGGCATACATGATGGATCCGATTGCCGAGGCATATGGAATCATACTCATCCTGCTTCGCTCATCAGATGTCGAAGGACTCTGAGCCTCGCTTAGTCTTATACCATGTGATAGTGGCAAGAACCCTTTCTTCACCTCACTTATGTTGAACCGCTTCAACACTTTATCTATGTACGTGCTCTAGCTTAATCCGAGCAACGTCCTCGATCTATTTCTATAGATCTTAATGCCTAAAATATGCACTGCCTCACCAAGGTCCTTCATCGAAAACTTGCCATTCAATGACTCTTTGACTGAGTTTAGTATCGAAACGTCATTTCCGATCAGTATTATGTCATCCACATACAAGATCAAAAATACTATCGAGCTCCTACTTAACTTCTTGTATAAACTGGCGTCCTCTTTGCTTTTGATGAAACCGAGACCAGTGACCACCTCATCAAAACGAATATTCCAGCTCCGAGATGCTTGCCTCAACCCATAAATGGATCTCTTGAGCTTGCATACTTTGCTAGTGCTATTCGGATCGACAAAACCCTCGGGTTGTATCATATACACGTCCTCGGTTAAATTTCCGTGAAGGAAAGCCGTTTTGACATCCATCTGCCATATCTCATACTCAAAATATGCAGCTATAGCAAGTACGATCCTCACCGACTTCAGCATCGCTACCGGCGAGTAAGTCTCATCGTAGTCAATTCCTTGAACTTGTCCATAACGCTTAGCGACAAGCCGAGCTTTATGGATTTGAACATTTCCATCCACATCGGTTTTCTTCTTAAAGACCCATTTGCAACCAATGGCCGTTATGCCAGGCGGCGGATCAACCGAGTCCCAGACTTGATTCTCATCCATGGACATTAACTCGGATCTCATGGCCTCTACCATGCCTCAGAATCTGGGCTCACCATCGCTTCTGCATATGTGGCCGACTCATCGCTTTCTAGCAACAATACATCACGCACTCTCACTACTAGGGAAAACCTTATACACAGAAATTTAGCAACAGCGCGGGTCAAAAAAGCGCGCTAGTGCTATATAGCAGTAGCGGTTGAATTAAAACCGCGCTACAGTACAACCTTAGCAGTAGCGCGTGTAGTGGCAAAAGCGCTACTACTAATATTCCCATTAGCAGAATGATAGGCTACGCATAGCAGTAGCGGGCTTCGAAGAAACGCGCTACCGCTAGGGCATAATTAGCAGCGCGTTTCCTAAGACGAGCGCTACTACTAACGGAAATAAAATAAGATGAAAAACAAATAGAAAAGTAAATGAAAATGAAAGAAACAGAAAAAGGAGAAAGGAAAAAATAAAATGTAAAGCAAAATAAACGAAAAAGCGAAAAAATGGAGGAAGGCATAGCAGCAACATGTGTTTGTAAGAGGCGCTATAGCTAACGTAGCTGCAGCGCGTGTCCTAGACCCCCGCTATAGAAATAGAAAAGGAAATTAAAAAAGGAAGAAATTTACATAGCTATAGCAGCAGCGCGTTTCGCAAAAACCACTATAGCTATCTTAGCTATAGCGCGTTTTGCGAAACGCGCTACCGCTAAGTTTGACTTAACCAAAAAACCGTGTCCCCCCGGCCACCACTTCTCCCCCAAATCCCTCAACCCACCCCGCGTGCCGCCGTCTCCCCGATTCACTGTCGCCCCACTTCACCGCCGATGTCGACGCCACCAAAGCCGCGCGCCGTCGACGACACCGGAGCCGCCCCCAACGCCACGGAGCTGCGTGGCCTCGTCAACGCCACCGGAGCCGCCGTAGATGCCACCGGATCCTTCCTCGCCACAACTGCCTTCCTCGCCGTCACCGGAGACTCCCCTGCCTCCCTCGCCACCACTGCCTCCGTCGCCACCACCGGAGCCATCATCTGTAAGCCCCCACCCCTCCTCTCTCTCTCATGCATAGGTTAGCCAGTTTAATTAGGTTAATTATCTAGGTTAGGGCAAAAATTTAGTTAGGGCTTTGACAGAGAAGTAGTTAGGTTAACTAGTTTAATTAGGTTAATTATCTAGGCTAGTGCAAAAAATTAGTTAGGGCTTTGACAGAGAACTAGTCAGGTTAACTAGTTTAATTAGGTTAATTATCCAGGTTAATTAGTGCAAAAATTTATTTTAGGCTTTGACAGAGAACTAGCTGCGTTAACTAGTTTAATTAGGGTTAATTATCTAGGTAAACTAGATTAACTAACTAGGTTAAATAGGTAGGTTAATTAGGTTCGTTGGATTAACAAGCTAGGTTAAGTAGATTGGCTAGGTTAGAGGAAAATTTTATTTTAGAGCATTAGGTCAGAAGGGTTAGAGAAATGGAGTTCCTTTGCAATTTAATTGGGTTCTGTGTTTAGTGAGGTCATTTTGCAAAGGTTTTTTATTTTTGAAAAGACCACTATTTTTCAAGGAAAAGAATTTAGGCAAATTTTATTTTTCATTGAAGTGGTCATGTTATATCTTTTCATTGAAGTTGTTCGATTGTGCCCAAGTGGCTTTGTTGTTTCCAGGGAATGATGCTGAGTGGCCTATGTTTTGCCGGAATGTTGATTCATTTCTGTTCCGGCAAATTTCAGGTTCTCGATTTGTCCACTTTTTAGCAAAGGTCATGCCGAAATTTTCCGTGAATTTCGGCATGACTTGTGCTACAAACTAGGACATATCGAGTGCCTGGGATTTGCCGCACCAGGAAGGAGTCAACATTCGTGCAAAACAATAGTCCTTTTTTATGTCATTATTCATTTTATTAGGTCTAGGATTAATTGACTAGATTTAATCATAGGAAACATGGCTAGCAACGATGAAGGACAGGGTTCTGGTGATTGCGACGACGTCTACCGGGTGGCAGACGAATTTTTTAGCCTTGCCGACGATCAACAGATGTTTTTGCTGGGCCCACCAGTGGCATCAGGGACTGAGACTGACACGCAGACCGGTGCTGAGACCGACACGCAGACCGGTGCTGAGACTGAGACCGGTGCTGAGATTCAGACCGGCATCGAGACCGGCGCTGAGACCGGTGCTGCCTCGGGGAGCGGAGCCAGGGTAGAACCGAAAGCAAAGAGGCAACAGCTTCCTAACAAACTCAGGACTACTAGACTGGTGGTCACGGAGGTGGACGACGGCAATTTTGAGCCAAAGGTGCCCGAGGAAGCGCGCGCGTGCTACGGCAATCAAATAGGCTGCATCATATGGACAACCACCACCATCAACGATGAGAATCTAAAGAAGATAGAAAATATGAGGAGCTCCCTCCTAAAGAAGTTTCACCAGATATTCTTGTTCTCGGGCCGGAATGAGAAGGATTATGAAGATCCAGATAAGGACCCGGCAATGAAGAAGATAAACAAACACGCCATGACCAAGTTTAGCAACGCGTTGGCCGCCTGGAAAAATCAAGTGAAAGCAAAGATCAACGACGGGGAACCCTACTCCGAGATTGTAAAGGATAGTCCGACAATCACGGAAGATCAGTTTCACATATTCAAGGAGGCTTGCGAGGCCGAAGCTGCCAAACAAAAGTCTAAGTACATGAAGGGGCTTCAAAAGAGGAACATTGGGACCCACCACCTCGGAAGTCGTGGTTACGGCGGAAAGAGGTCCAAATGGGCCAAGGAGGACGCCGAAGCCGTGAGTCTGGGCATCCCAGACCCCTTGGCGGATTTCACCGTCTCGCAGGAGCATGACGTCCTGAGGGCCCAGCACCGTTGGGACCCAGTGAAGAAGGTTTACGAGACAACACCGGTCATTACGGAGTTCATGAGACTGCTGGTAATTTTAGTTTCTGATCAATTCGACTGCACACGTTAGTCATATTTGTAAACGATCCTTGTGCCTTTTGCAGAGAGAGCAGCACCGGATTGCGGCCGAAAGCGACTCGCCGTCTGAGGCATTGGCGAGGCCCAAGTGGGACACTCCATTGAACCGGGCGTTGAACATATTGAAACAACAACCGGTGGATACTCGACTGTCGTATGGACGCGTGCACGGTGTCGGAGATGGCGCCACGTGGAAGAAGTACTACCGTGAGACCACGGATGAGAAAAAGGAAAGACGGAGGTTAACTGAAGAAAGCATCGACAAGAAGGGTGAGATTGCGGTTGAGAAGAAATCATCTCAGACAGTCGCAACAGCGGTAGCTGCCGCAAAACAGGCAATTGCAGATATATCTACTTCCTTGGTGACGGGCGTTTACACTTGGACAAGGAAAAATCCAGAAAAAATGCAGAGGACTTTCCCCTTGCTGACTTATTGGGAGCACCTGCTCCCGCACCGGCTCCCGTACCTGCTCCCGCACCGGCTCCCGCACTGGACGTGCTCGGTGGTGCCTCCTCTTTGGTTGAGCTCGACGCCCTCACGATATCTGCCACACCGGCACCCTTCAATATAAATGTATAATCTCCCATTTTTGTTGCCTTTCGGATGTCTCACGTCACAGACTTTTCTTTGTAGGCCGACGAAACCCTGTGCACCATATTGTACACCACCGGCGAACAGAAGGTGGACGTGGGGAAGGGGACGATAATGGAGTCGAAGGAACCATTGTTCCACAGACGGTCGATCCCCCCGAACGTCTTCAAGGTTTCCGTGGCCAGTGTCAAACCGGGCCACAAGAATTTGCCTCTTCTAATACTAGTGGGGGATGACGACGAGACCCCGCGGAGGCTTGGTGATTGTTGCAATGGGTGGGTCCTGTTGTGGCCACAGAGTCTGCTTCGTCTGGAGGCGGCCGGGAGCACACCCACGAGCACGCAGCCTCAGCAAGGTATGAACATCAACACCCCACCTACCCAATTAGCGTCGGGTGTCGGGTTGGGTGATAGCGAACGGGGTAAGCAGGTGGCTCCTCAGGGTGAGGATGAGGATGAGGATAGCAGACGGGGTAAGCAGGTCGCCATGGATGAGGATGAGGATGACGATGGCGGCTAAATAGTATGTCTATACTAGCGCCTCCTCAGGGTTTGAGCATCATGAGTCGGTGCCTGAATTACCGTCTCAATGTATTATTGACGACCATCCGGTGGTAAAGAAGTCTAGGAAGAGAGCGAGGAAAGGCAAAAAAGCTGATTCTACGATCCAGTCGCCTCAGCAGCCTCGGCTTCAGGACCGTGTAGATATCCCCGATACGGATAAATGGCATATCCCCGGTCAAGCAATCCTACCAGAAACAGCACTACGGGCCAGATTCGGCGATCTAAGGAGACTTCATGACGATGTGCTACGGGTAGAGAAAGGCCTCATCGCCTCGAAAGATCCAGGATACCCACTCTATGTGGTTAACATTCCGCGGCAAATGTCGTACGTCGACGGCTTCCCACGGATAAGTTCTTCCTCCGATTCGATTACATATTCGACATGTTTCACGTGAAGAAGTTAGATTTTACGTTTGTCCGCCTTTATGCCTTGCACATGAACTACATCATTGGGGTCGAGAAGATACGTTTTACCTATGTCGCTGACCCGTACAACATGCACGAGGGCTTCTAGGGAGTCTGTGCACAGCATCGTGAATACGCGAGGGATTACATCGTCAGTTTCATGCTCGCCAATAAGGACAAGGAGGCGATTCTCGTGCCTTATCATCCCGTGTAAGTCATCCACGCTGCTATTGTAACGCCCCAGATCCGATGCGCCAGGTGTCTGCCAGTTATTCTCCGTCCTTGCCATGTCATGTGCTTGCGTGTTGCATTTTGCTATGTCATCATTTGCATTTCATATCATGTCATCATGTGCATTTCATTTTGCATACGTGTTCGTCTCATGCATCCGAGCATTTTCCCCGTTGTCCGTTTTGCAATCCGGCACTCCTATGTCCTCCGGCGTCCCCTTCTTCTCTCCTATTGTGAGCGGGTGTTAAACTTTCTCGGAATGGCCCGAGGTTTGCCAAGCGGCCTTGTTATAGCACCGGTAGACCGCTTGTCAAGTTTCATGCCATTTGGAGGTCGTTTGGTACTCCAACGGTTAACCGGGTAACCGTTAAAGCCTCTTTTGTTTGCAGCCCAACACCCCTTCCAAAGTGGCCCAAAACCCATCTAACTCCCCTCCATGCTCTCGGTCGTTCGATCACGATCGCGTGGCTGAAAACCGCTCCTCATTTGGACTCTCCTAGCTCCCTCTACCTATAAATATGTGCCCCTCCCCGAATTCGCGGATGATTTCCCCCTAACCCTAACCTTCATCCACCTCGCGCCGCCGGACAAAACCGCCACCGACGGACATGTCCAACCTCCCCGCGCCGCCGCCATGTGTCGCCTCCTGATTCGTCCCCGCCGTCCGTGCCCACATCGCCGCTGCCGCCGCCCGGGGCCCAGATCTGGCCCGCCCCGGGACCGACCCGGGCCTCGCCGGGCCCGCTGGTCGCCGCCTCCTCCCGGCGCCCCGCGCCTCCGCCGCCCGGCGCGCCTCGCCGGCGACCTCGCCGCCTCCCGGCCGCCGCCCCCGTGGGAACCGAGCCGTCCGCGCCCCGCGCCGGCCACCGGAGGGCGTCGCCGTCGCTCGCGTGCGCCGCCCCGCGCCTCCCGCGCCGGACGCGCCGCCGTCCAACCTCGCCCCCGTCGCCAACCGCCGCCGCCGCCTTGGAGTCGCCGTCACCAACCGGAGCCCCGCGCCGCCTAGCTCCTCCAGCCCTGCCGCCCGTCGCCGCGGGCACCTCGTCCTGCGCCGCCCCTAGCCGGTCCCGCCACCTCCACGTCGCGGGCCGCGCCTCCCCGTCAACCCCGCCATTCGCCGGAGCTCTCGGAGCTCGCCAGAGCCGGATCTCGTCAGGGTGGATGAGATCCACCCATCCCACCAACCAAACACTCCCGCCATCCCGGATCTGCTCGTCCCCGAACCGACCCGTCCAATTTTCCCCGAGGTCCATTTTTCGTCTAAGTCCCAGATTTTTGCACATTATCATGCCATGTTCGTCATGCTATATCTCTGCATCCGTAGCTCTGTTTTGTGCGTGTAATATGTCAAATTGTTCGTCTCAACGATTACTTCCTTTAATTCCATTGCACCATTTTCATTTGAGTTCATATTGATGCCCGAAATGCTGTTGGAAGAGTGCATGTTGATGTTAATCTGCTGAAACTGTTATAACTTGCTCATTTATCATTTTTGCCATGATTGATGTGTGCATCCTATGAGGTTGATGTCTACATGTATGTTGATCTATGCCATGCCATATTTCCAGATGTGTTAACCATGTATTTTTGTGAGTTATGTGCTGAGTGTATCAAGCTTGTTAAAGAGGGTACTTGCTGTTGCTGTTTTCCTGACAGATTCTGTTATATTTTGTTGCTATGTTAACATGCTTCTACAAGTCATTGTGTGCATAATCTGGAGATGTTCTATAAACATGTTTTGATCTACATGTTATGCTCTATCCATTCATGCTCTTGGTTGCAATTATAGCCTGCCGGAACATGTTGTAATCTTGCTCTAAAGTTGCTTCATAATGTTGCTGTCAGCCTGTTAACATTAAGTTTAATGTTTCCATGATTGTTTCCTAGTGATCCATGCACCCTATGAAGTTGATCTTGCCATGCTTAGCTTCATAAACATGTCTTATTACTGTTGGTTGCCTTGTCATGCCATTTAATGCTCTGTGGTGAGTGGTTCAAGCTCACCAACATGCCTACTTATTGTTGTTTCTGCCATGTTTGAATCTGTAATATAACTTGCCATGTTTACATGGGTGCCATCATATTTTCTATGCCTTTTTGGCTCATGGTCAGTAAGGGACTTTTGATCTATGCTTTTAGTAGATTGATTCCATGTCTTTGTTTGCCATGATAAGTTCCTGTAACATGTTGTTTGCTTGCTCTAAACATTGCAACCTGATGTTATTTCTGTTAAAGTCTGAAACTGTTATTATTTGCAATCTTTCCATGTCTTTTTGAGCATGTTCTAGTGATTTCTGGAGATAGCTCAGTGTTCATGTTTTGTTGTGCTTTACCTATACTTCATGCCCATGCCTTTTGTTATTATGTTGGGGTGCTGTAGCTTGTTGTTTTGATGCTTGTAAGATGCCTAGTTGCTGTTTTGGACAGATTGTTGTTATGACTTGTATAGTGTGTGTGTGTTGAACCGTTGCTCCGTTTTGAGTGTGCTCTATATGAAACTTTCTTGTTTTTGCATGTAGCTTCATATTACCATGTTGAATCCTTGTTTTGGTGTGTTTTCTTGATGTTTGTATGCATTTTGCATCAATGCCATGTTTAACTTGTTTTGCTCATATCTTCTAGGCTGTAGCTCCGAATCTAATGAACTTTATATGTAACTTGACTAGAATTTCGTGTAGATCATCTTGGTGATCTTTAACTTGCTGTTTAACAACTTGAACATAAGGTTTATTCAGATCTGGACCAATTTCGAAATTTGCATATGAGGACTTACCGAAATTGTTATATGTTGTTTCCGACCTCATTTAAACTTGCCTTGATGTGTTGTTCTTGTTTGCATCATCTCTTGCCATGAGTAGCTTCATGTAGCTTTGTCATGCATCATGCTTGCTGTGCATCATGTCTTGTCTATGGGTGGTGTGTTTACCATGTTGTGTGCTTCTTCTCGATAGTTCCCGTTTCGTTGCGATCGTGAGGATTCATTCGTCTACGCTTGGTTCGTCTTCGTGGCTTCATCTTCTTCATGGACTCGTTCTTCTTCCTAGTGGGATTTCAGGCAAGATGACCGCTACCCTGGATCTCACTACTATCATTGCTATTCTAGTTGCTTCGTTCTATCGCTTTGCTGCGTTACCTATCATTTGCTCTTCAAGCCTCCCAAATTGCCATGAACCTCTTACCTTTGACACCATTCCTAGCAAACCACTGTTTGGCTATGTTACCGCTTTTGCTCAGCCCCTCTTATAGCGTTGCTAGTTGCAGGTGAAGTTGAAGATTTCTCCATGGTGGACAGGGTTATGTTGGGATATCACAATATCTCTTATTTAATTAATGCATCTATATACTTGGTAAAGGGTGGAAGGCTCGGCCTTATGCCTGGTGTTTTGTTCCACTCTTGCCGCCATAGTTTCCGTCATACCGGTGTTATGTTCCCGGATTTTGCGTTCCTTACGCGGTCGGGTGATTTATGGGACCCCCCTGACAGTTCGCTTTGAATAAAACTCCTCCAGCAAGGCCCAACATTGGTTTTACCATTTGCCTCACCACCACCTATATTTCCCTTGGGAGTAATTAACCCAAGGGTCATCTTTATTCAGCCCCCCCGGGCCAATGCTTGTCTAAGTGTTGGTCCAAACCAGAGCCACTTGCGGTGCCGCCCCTAGGCAACTTGGGGTATCGTCGGTTGCCGTACGTAGTGTTCATCTGGTGTTTCCCTGAGAACGAGATATGTGCAGCTCCTATCGGGATTGTCTGCGCATCGGGCGGCTTTGCTGGTCTTGTTTTACCATTGTCGAAATGTCTTGTAAACCGGGATTCCGAGACTGATCGGGTCTTCCTGGGAGAAGGTCTATTCCTTCGTTGATCGCGAGAGCTTGTCATGGGCTAAGTTGGGACACCCCTGCAGGGTATAAACTTTCGAGAGCCGTGCCCACGGTTATGTGGCAGATGGGAATTTGTTAATGTCCGGTTGTAGATAACTTGACACCAGATCCGAATTAAAACACATCAACCGCGTGTGTAGCCGTGATGGTCTCTTTTCGGCGGAGTCCGGGAAGTGAACACAGTTTCTATGTCATGTTTGACGTAAGTAGGTGTTCAGGATCACCTCTTGATCATTGCTAGCTTCACGACCGTTCCGCTTGTTTCTCTTCTCGCTCTCATTTGCGTATGTTAGCCACCATATATGCTTAGCCGCTGCTGCAACCTCACCACTTTACCCCTTCCTTTCCCATTAAGCTTTGCTAGTCTTGATACCCATGGTAATGGGATTGCTGAGTCCTCGTGGCTCACAGATTACTACAACAACAGTTGCAGGTACAGGTTATGCGATGATCTTGACGCGAGAGCGATGTTTGCTTGTTTTGGAGTTCTTCTTCTGCTTCTTCTTCGATCAGGGGATAGGTTCCAGGTCGGCAGCCTGGGCTAGCAGGGTGGATGTCATTTGAGTTTCTGTTTATGATTCATCCGTAGTCGGATGTTGTTCTTGTATGTTGTATTGTTGTATTCGTGTGGCATTGTATGCCTTATGTATGTATCCCCATCTATTATGTAATGTTGATGTAATGATATCCACCTTGCAAAAGCGTTCCAATATGCGGGTCTATCCTTGGTGGGACCTTCGAGTTCCTTTTGGATAGGGTTGCATATTGGGCATGACAGCTATCCTTCCTTCGATTTCAATAATTCATTTGCACGGTGGAGGCTAATTAATTTGAGGTGTACTTATTTTGCGCAGCGGCGGGCGCGCCGTCCTCATCATCCTCTACCCCCGATTCTCCCGCACTCTTTACTTGGACTCGTCGAAGAACATTCACAAAAAGGATTACACCTACATCAAAGATGTTCTCGACAGTGCTATGTTTTACTACCAAGCAAGGGGTGGAGATGTTGGGGACAAGAAGAGAAGGGACGGCAGGGCCGCCTTCAGCCATAAGACCGACTTCTGCTGCATCCAGCAACCGAACGATTCTCTTAATGATGGATTCTATGTCCTACACCACATGCTGGAGTACAGACGGGATCACCAGAACCTTCACCTGGCACCTAGGTCTGGCGATGCCCATATTCTACAATGGGCAAAGGACATAGGAGATATCGAGGATCATCGACTTCGAGCTGAGTTCTATAACATCCAGCGCGAACTTGCCCAAATCATCATGAATGAGGTCGTCGGAAAAATAGGGATGTTCCATGCAGAAGGACAAATGTCACGGGAAGACGTCCGAACATGGATAGCCTCTCAGCGTCTCGACATGAAGCCTTTCACTAAGCTCGATGACTATCTCCCTGACATGGATGGATGTCACAACATGATGGAGTGCTTGTCGATATATGACAATGTGTCCACTCTACATCCTACAAAATAATGGCTATAAATGCTCAAAAGATTTGAGACATCCTACCAAATAGTGGCATGACCACTCTACATCACAATATCAAGGTTCTGAAACCAGCTATGAACACATGAAAGTAGTAGCAACTGAACTGAGGCTTGAATCCATCAATCTTATAAGTCTACAGATTAGTAACATGTTATCCAGATAGAAAGAAGAGAAAGCCTAGTTCCTTAACCCCGTAGGAAGGATAAGATGACAAGGATCAGAAGGCATAAGGTATAAGGAGTAAAAAGAGCATTACGTTCTATCCCACAACCAATTCCCTTATATAACTAAAGAATTTCTAGACTCAATTTCGACCAGTTTGGCATGGTAATCCTATAGGCAGTCAGGCTCTGATACCAAAGCTGTCAGGACCCCGATCCTAAGTCACACCGATCTAGCATGTAACACATCATATCACTTTGCGGCCTCACGCACGGTATTCCCACGGGTGCCACCTTACCTGGCCCGGGACCGTTTGTGCCTTTTGGCTCACGTATATGATAGTGCCGCTAGCATCCATATAACAAAGAACCCAGGCTGACATGACTAGTCGTGGACCCAAAGTGGCACCAACTTACAAGGACAGGCATACATGACCCAACAATGAACGTGTCAATCAACAACGTATGAACCCAAGTCGTAGCAAGCTACATGGACTTAAAGGAACAACGTGTGACATTTCCCCCAAGGGACAGACACAGGAACGAAGGACACATGCCGGCCAGCCTAAGTGTTTCAGAGCAGTAGCAAGCTACCATGGCTCACTGGAAGCACTAGGAGACATTTCCCGGTAAGAGAGGCTACCAAGGATGAACAACTAGGTTGTCAGATCCCGCACATACCGAGCATTTCAAATCATACACACAATATGCTTGTTATGTGCAAATACAACATGGAATCACAACATAACTCTATGACTCAAAGTATTTGTTCAATAGGCTCCGAGGAGCGAGATATTACAAACATGGGTCTCCAGACCCAACATTCAGAGCATACAAGTCAAAGCACAAGCGGAAGCTTAACATGTCTGAGTACAAACATCTATAAATGAAAAAGGCTGAGAAGCCTGACTAACTACCAGATCCTGCCGAGGGCACAAGATCATAGCTGAGGTAACAAGCTAAACGTCGAACTCCACACGGAACTACTAGTGAGACTGAAGTCTCTCTGCAAAAACATAAATTAAGCAAAGGTGAGTACAAATGTACCTAGCAAGACTTACATTAGAACTAACTACATATGCATCATTGTCAACAAAGGGATGGTGGGGTTTAACTGCAGCAAGCTAGCTTTGACTCGATGGCTATCCTGAACTATGACTGCAGGTAACTCTTTAGAGGTGGCGCACACGAGTCCACATATTCACCATATCAATACACCACTATGGATCCGCTCCTGTCTCCCTATGAGAACGCCATCCATAGTACTCACACTTATCTTGCACATTTTAGAGTGTCCACTTTCACTTGTCTATGAACTGTATAGGCAACCCAGAGGTCCTTTACCGCGGACGCGGCTATTCAAATAGATCATTTATAACCCTGCAGGGGTGTAGTTCTTCACACATGCTCTTGCCACTTACCGCCATGTACACATCATGTACCTCGGCAACCTTCAAGCGGAAGCCTGGCGAGGGTGTCAGCCACGACCTGACTAACCACACAAGTCTCTAATCCAAGTTTATCGCCTATTCGGGTTCCATCCGCAAGGAGATCCAGCCAGGGTGTCTCTCATGGCCCCAAACGATGTGTACAGGGTTCCAAGCCAACCAAACGGGTGACGCTTGGCATACTCGGCTATGGTGCCTAGTCTGACCAAAGCCCACCTGTACTAGGTGCCACTTGGTAGACTACTAACACAACCTACAAACACCAAAAACTAGTTGCAACTCCTGGATAGAGATCAAGTTGATTAATAAGTCGAGAGGGTCAATTCAGGAGTCCAATGCGTGGTAGTAGTTGTTCATGGATCAGAAACATAGAACTCGGTTCCGGAGGACGGCTTCAATGAGACAACCCACCATGTACTCCTACATGGCCTCTCACCGCTACCTTTACCAAATCGTGTCCAGACACTTAGCTCACACACAGTAGGACATGTTCACACACCATTCCAATTCATCCCCGATGAATCAGACCTGACTCAACTCTAAGCAGTAGAAGGCATGACAAGCAAGGATGAATGAGTTGGCACATCAGGGCTCAAACAACTCCTACTCATGCTAGTGGGTTTCATCTATTTTTTGTGGCAATGACAGGTCATGCAGAGGAAAAGAGTTCAACTATCGCAACATGTAATAGTTGAATCGTTGTTGTCCTAATGCAATAAAAGATAGTATACTTCCCCTATAGCAGGACAGGTCATTCAGAGGAAAAGGGTTCAACTATAGCAGGACGGAGGTCACCGTGGAGCCCAAGACGGCGTCATCGCTAGTGCCTTTGGCAGTCGAAAACCAACTTTAGTCAGAATAACTTTTACTAGATGTTCCCCTTCAAAATGGCCGTTGTTGGCTCCCTTCCCGCTCAATATTTGGGAAGAGGACCAGGGCCTCTATAAATTGAGATAGCCACCATAGTAGAAGGCATCGAAACCTGACCTAGAGATCATCTCATCCAGAGACGATCGAATCCACCCAAGCAGAGCACCACACCAGCTCAAGAACACCCCTCGCGAGGCGGTTCTTCCTCTGTACTATTCATCACAGCCCCAGAGGCAATGCACCACACCACAAACTAGAGTAGGGTATTACACCACAACGATGGCCCGAACTAGTATAAACCTTGTGTCCCTTGTGTTGTTCATCATGTAGCTAGATTTGTGGCGAGGCGTTGGGACGTGGATCGGTAGGGGGAAGACCTTCGCATGCACCCCAGAGTTCGAACCTTAAGGGTTTTGCTGGAACCTGATATCCGACATTTGGCGCGCTAGGTAGGGGTGCGCCGAAATCTTTCTTCCGCTGTCCCGCGTTCCATCGATGGTTGCATCCATGGCAGACGCTCGCCGAGCTCGCGCCGAGCGTTGGGCTGCTCTCGCCGCCCGCGTGGCCCAGACGGCTCCCGTCGGTGGGCCTCCCAGTCGTTCTTGGTCACCTGCTGCGAATGCCGCCACCGGCCCGGCGGGAAACGAGCAGCAAGCGTCATCACTGCATCCCTCGGTGCGGCGGGAAGGCCGCACCGCCACTCCATCGCTGACTCCAGCTGGTTCGTCGTCTCATGCCCGTCGCGCTCCCACGGACGCGCATGCCGTATTGCTCCTGGCACGTGAGCTCTTGCACTATTGCCTCGTCGATGACCTCTACGAGGAGTGGCTCGCTCGCATCACCGAGCTCGTCAGCGCTATAGGGGGCTCTCCTGCGCCTTCCCTCTTGCTGCCTCGCCCTCCGTCCTACATGGATGACGCAGCTCAGTAGGCGCCTCTGCCACCTCCTCCCCAAGAAGGCGCCCTGGCTCCAAGGCACGTGGCCCCTGGACGAGACCCACCCCGTCCAGTGCCCGCGCGACAAGAAAGGAGCTGCCAAGAGATCCCTCGTCCCCAAGAAGGCGCTCGCGTGCTACCCGCTCCAGCACGTCAAGACCCCGCGTTGCCCCTGGCGGCGGCGCGCGGGAATCTCCAAGAGCAAGCCCCGCATCTGCAAAGGGCTCTAGTGGCCACCGCAGACTGCCGCGCCTTCACCACCGAGCTATGCAGTGTCGGCTGGCCAGGCAAGTTCAAGCCGGATCTGCCTCCTCACTAGGACGGCACCGCCGACCCCGCATAGTTCCTGCAGCTCTATGAGCTGCGCATCGAGGCGGCCAACGGAGATGAAATGGTCATGGCGAATTGGTTTCCCATGGCGCTCAAGGATGGTGCCCGCACCTGGCTCCTGAACCTGCCTCCCGGCACGATCTCCTCTTGGGATGAGATGCGCACCCGCTTCATCGCCAACTTTCAGGGCACTCGCGACCGTCCTCCAGTCATGGGTGACCTGCGCCGCATCAAGTAGCAACCTGGAGAGACCTTGCAGAAGTACATCCAGCGCTTCAACAACGCTCGCCTCAAGGTTCCCAAGGTGATTGAGGAGGCCATCATCTCAGCATTCTCTGACGGCGTCCGCAACGTCAAGTTGAAGGAGGAGCTGGCAATCCACGAGGATCTGTGCACATCTCTGGAGCTATTCAACCTGGTGACCAAGTGCGCAAGTGCTGAGGAGGGGCGCCTCTCCCTTCTCGAGCTTCCAGTTGCTAACCCTGAAGAGAAGAAAGCCAAGGCCAAGGACGTGAAGCGCAAATGAGCAGTTGTGCTCGCAGCAGAACCAGACACGAAGCGCGGCAGGGACCAGCCAGAGTCATCCAAGGGCAGCCGATACTGCATCTACCGTGACCTCCACACCCACAACAACAACGAATGCCATGAGCTCAAGGCTGTTCGAGAAGGACGCATTGGTCGACGCCCCGAGCGCAACGATCGGGGCTACGCCCGAGGAGGAGGAAGAGGTGGAGGACAATGGGACGACCGAGGCCCTCGACAGGGGTGGCGTGACCGACCTCGCGAGGACTGCTGGCAGGACCAGCCTTGCGAGGGGGCTTGGAGGGATCAGCCTCGCAAGGATCGCCCGCAGGGCAATGCAGGCCTTCCTCCTCTGCTGCCACCACCGAGAAGGAATGATGACCACCACCAGGACGAGGGGGCTGGTGGCTTCCAGGAACCACGTGCTATCACTTGCATCTTGGGTGGAGCCCGGGCCCTAGCCTCTAAGCGCATCTTCAAGGAGTTTACTCATGAGGTTAACGCAGTCCTCCCCAAGCTCGAGGCCACGCGCCCTCTTAGGTGGTCCACGTGCGCCATCGCATTCAGTTCAGCGGATCAACTCAAGTGTGTGGCTATAGCTGGCGTCCTCCCAATGCTTTGTTCCCCAGTCATCACCAATGTGTAAGTTACCAGGACCCTCATCGATGGCGGCGCAGGACTCAACATCTTGTCTATCGAGACGTTCAACAATCTCCAAGTGCCATATGATCAACTTCACCCAACCAAGCCTTTCTCATGAGTCACTAATGGCTCCACCACCCCGATAGGGCAAGTTCGCCTCCCTGACACCTTCGGACAGCGCAAGAACTACCGGACCGAGCTCATCGACTTCGACGTTGCCCACATACACCTGCCATACAATGCCATTCTGGGATATCCAGCCCTGGCCAAGTGCATGGCGGTGATTCACCATGGTTACAATATCCTCAAGATGCCGGGTAGCAGCGGAATCATCACAGTCCCATGTGAGGAGCAGGATGTGGTGTGCTCTCTCGAGCGTGCCTTCCAAGCTGCATCAGTCGAAGACCCAGACAGCAAGAGAAGGAACCCTCCCGAGGCAGTCCCCAAGAAGAAGAAGACATCACCCACCTCAAGGCCTCAGGAGGCAGGCATCTCCGTAGGCGCCGCGTCAGGATCTGCGCCCGTGCAAGGGGCGCCTCCCTCCATCGCATAGGAAGGTGCGCCCGGCGCCCTCCTCTGGCAAGGCTCGGGGGCTCTCTCCTTGAGGGCCTCAGGCTTTGCCAAGATTACGAGGGAGGCGCTCGGGCACCACTTGGAGGCGTGCTTCACGGCACGTTTCCCCCAAGAAGGCATGGGGCAAGGAGGGCCCGACCCTCAGGAGTTCATCGCCAAGGTCACTCAAGAGCTGCAGGAATCAAGAGTCATCTGCGGCGATCGCCGCCTACCCGGCGTAGCTCCCCATCCAGGCGAGGATGGCGGGCTGCGTGTCTGCATCGACTACCCAGGGCTCAACCGAGTCATGTCTCAGGAGCGTTTCTGGCCTTCGCGCGTGGGACGCTGCGAGTGTCCGCCACACAGCTACGTTTGCATGCCTTTTGGCCTGCCAAATGCAACTGCTGCTCACCAGTGCCTTATGCAGAGCATTCTAGAAGCTCAAGAGGCCAGGCACCACACGGTCCTGGCAGAGATGGATATGGTCCTCGAGGAGCCGCCCGGACCCCTAGAGCCTCCCGAGGCTTAGGGCTCCGGTGACTCATGAGGATCGGCTTCTTCACCACGCATCGTCAACTACTGGAACACCCACTCTACAATGATATCAGGTGACATCTTTCGAGTTTCATTTCAGCTGGGAGCGCCCTCAGGGCTGCATTATTCCCAGGTCGCGTGGGTCTATCCGTGTGGCATGTATCTGTTTTTCTTATGTCTTTAGTTCACCTTGCTGGGGGCGCCCCTCGGGCTGCATCATCCCCAAGCCGCTCGGGCCTGACCTAGTGGCATGTATCCTTCCTGCAGTTACCTAAGTCAATTTGCCGTTCATGCTCAACCTGCCTATTATTATCATCTCCCGCCTACCGCGGCCCCTCTTTCTCGCTCATGCAAATCGCTTGCATGTTAAAAGGGGGTGCCTGAGCATCGCAACTCAGGGGCTCTTACTGGCTCTCCAGCCTCACCCCTTGGCCTTGTCCACGGCATCGCTACCTGGCATACCAGCGGCGGTTGAGTTTGCTCGAGGGCCAGGACCTAAGGACATAGAGCATTTGCATCTGACCACCCTGCAAGAACACTCAGCCGCCCAAGGCTCAAGATTAGTCATAACCCGCATTGAGGTAGGGCCTCGTGAGTCCTGCGTTGGCTCACGAGTGCCCAGATACACCTCGTCTAGCCCTACCGTGCCGGCCACGTGTCAGGGAGGGGCTGTACACGCCCCGGGGGCTCCTCCCAGAGGGGGCCCCCCCTCCCACATACCAGTGGAAGCACCATGCTCCGCGCTAGCAGACGACACTACCGAGGAGCGGCTATGCCCGTACACATACGGAAGCGCTATGCTCCGTGCTGGTGATAAACAACTGAGGGCAGCCCACGGCTGTATCAACCTCAGGGAGCCCAGAGCTCAGTGTCTGGCCTCATCGCAACGCCTCCCCTCGGGAGCACCGCGTGAGGGGGCTGGACACGGGGGCTGCGCCCGGGTCACGACCAAGCGCACGTAACCCAGCCAGGTACCTCGGACCTGGTCGTCGCGCGCCCCTCCCTGAGCGGAGCCAAGGTGTGAAAACCATTTGAGCGTCGAGGGGGACTCCTGAGCATTGCGACTCAGGAGCCTAACTAGTCGCTTAGCCCCTCACTCCTTAGACCCGAAAGGCTAACGGCGGTTGAGGTATGCGCAGGGCCGGGCCCTGCCGACGTAGAACGACAGATCTACTCCTGGAAACCCTCCCTATTTGTTGTTCGCACGTCAAGGGGGACTCTTGAGCATCGCGACTCAGGAGACTAACTTGCCACGTAGCCCCTCACTCCTTGGTTCCGCCCTGGTGATCCGGTCAGGGCTAATGGCGGCTGAGGTATGCGCGGGGCCGGGCCCTGCCGACGTAGAACATAAAGCAAATAGGAAGCAAACCGCAAAATCTCGCAAATTCAGAAGCAAATATTACAAACCATAAATTGTCCTCATGATACCAAACACAAGTCTTAACGCCTCCACGAGGCACGGTGCATGTTGCAGGAGTTGAAACAGGAAGGAAGCCGTGAGCCTTGTGCGATGCCTTCATTCGCCGGGAGCCCCGCCTCCGCGGCAGAGTTGCGCTTGTCAGCTCCACCTCCCGAAGCCGCGGAACCAGCAGCACCTGCCTTGGGCACAGTGGCGAAGGCGCGGAACTTCGCTAGTAGGGCTTCCGCTCAGCCCTTCACAGCCTCGGCAGCAGCGGAGGAGCGCTCGGCGTCCACACGCTCCAGCAGATCGTCAAGGTTGGTGTCGGGGTTGCGAATGTAGACATGGTTGAGGATCCATGTCAGCGCTGCGGAGGAAAGGACGCGAGCTTCAAGCTCGGCCATGGGGCCTATGCAGGTCACAACCTCCTTAAGCGCTTCGACCAGGAAGGGAAGCAGCTTGGCGGGGTCGTCCGTGGCTCCAGCAAGCGGCTTCTCCAGACCATCATCGTAAAGCGACATTAGCACCCTGCGAGATCTCTCCTCGTAATCCGCGAAGGCCACGCGACCTTCGGCCAAGACCTTCGCCTTGGCATCCAGCTCAGTCCTCTCTGCCTTCAGCTTCTGCTCTAGTGTTTTCAGTCGGTTGCGATCAGCGGGCAGCTCGGCGTCGCCATCCCCGATGGCGGCCTCCCGAGCCTTCATCTCTTCCTCCTTTGCCTGGCGGTCGCCAACCTCTTTGGAGAGCTTGTCGCGCAGGCCCTACAGCTCATTCTCCAGCACCTTGCGATGTTCCTGGATGATCGAAGCATCCTTCAACGCTGCATCACAAGCAGCTATGGCCTGGGTGGCGACGTGTTTCTCCTCTTCAGAAGCTGCCACAGCCAGGCTCACTGCCGCTTGGACGAAGGTGTCAGAGCAAGCCCAGCCAGA
Source organism: Triticum timopheevii (assembly GCA_963921465.1). Lineage (NCBI taxonomy): Eukaryota > Viridiplantae > Streptophyta > Magnoliopsida > Poales > Poaceae > Triticum > Triticum timopheevii. The sequence goes on from OY997262.1 coordinate 119,816,380, forward strand.
GATCAGCTCCAGGCGCCCGGCCACCAGGCAGGCGTTGGAGCCCTGGAGATATTCTCGCAGCCAACCCAGCTCAGCGGCAGCATGGTCCAAGATGGCAAAGGAGGCAGAGGAATCAGGAACCAGTGGAGCAGGAGGAGAAGACGGCAGCGTGATCACGGCCTGGGAGGCAGGGAGCTCCTGGGCCTTGGCAACCTCGGCGATAGCATCAAGCACCGGCGCCTCCATAGTCAGCGGGGCCACGGGGGCTAGCACCCCGCTAGAGCGTCCCTGCTGGCCTCGTGAGGACGACCGGGCAGGGGAGGTGCGAGCTCCACTGCCTCCCCTTCCCACAGGCGAAGGCGCGACCACGATAGGCGAGCTTGCCCCAAGCGGAGCCACCATGTCCCCCTTCCGCCTCTTCGCCGCAGGCGGCAGCCTACCAAGGCGATGGAGGATGTCAAGCCTTGACAGCAAAAATAAGAGCAAAGCAGAGTTTGAGTACTTACTGGTCAATTACGGCGAGCTCCAACGGCCTCCTGTTGAGCTTAAAGCCCAAGAGCCTCTTGCAGGGCGCAGCCTCGAGAGGTCTAGCAGCAGAAGGGGGCACACCACAAGGGCTGGAGCTAGCTTCGGGCAGTGCCCGAGCCGGAGTAGACCCTCAGGAGATCAGCCCCGACCTGTCCTTCTTCGGGATCATAGGTGGGTCCTCTCCCCCTCGCCTGGTGTCGGCCTCATCGTCATCCGACATGGAGTGGAGGACCTTGGCCCTGCGCCCGGGGGAAGTCTCCCCCATCTCCTCAGTCGTCGCCTCCGAGTCGCGCTCCTCCTCTTCCTCGTCTTCCTCCTCTCCTCCGTGGGAATCATCAGAGGACAACTCCACTAGCGCCGCTGCCTCCTAGCCCTCAGGAGGCACCTCCGGCACCAGGCTGCTCCCACCGAAGGTGGGCATGGCATTCACCACCAGGTTGTTCCCAGTTGTCACGAAGAAACAAGGGGATAGGAGCGCCCTCAAGACCCTCCACATCTTCTCCAACCAGGAAGCGGAGAGCTGCGGTCAGATCTTCATCAGCCAGGGCATCCGAGTTTAGGTGGAGATCGACGTCTGCATCCCCGAGCCTCCACAACAGGCGCGAGTGCGCCTGAAGTGGAGCCACCCGATGCACCAGGAACTCCCTCGGGAGCGTGGCCCCGGTCAGCTTCGCCTCCTTCATGTTGCTCGGCCTCAGGTTGGCGTTCATCATCTCTTCAGTCTGTCGAGAATCAACTTAACCTTCTCTTCAGAGTCTTCGATTAAATCTGGTCCGAACAATTGTCGATCTCCAACTTCATCCCACGATAATGATGTCTTGCACCTCCTTCCGTACAAAGCTTCAAAAGGGGCCATCTTCAAACTGGCTTGATAAGTGTTATAAGAAAACTCTGCATATGGCAAATTGTCATCCCAACTAGATCCATAATCTAGCGCACAAGCTCTCAACAAGTCCTCTAGAATCTGATTGACTCTCTCGGTATGTCCATCTGTCTGTGGATGGAAGGCTGTACTGAACTCTAGCCTGGTACCCAAAGTTTCATGCAACTGATTCCAAAACTTTGAAGTAAACTGGGTTCCTCTATCTGATACAATGGTCCTCGGAACACCATGCAGACATACGATCTTGGTCATGTATATCTTTGCCAACTTAGCACTCGTATAGGTGGTCTTCACCGGGATGAAAGAGCTACTTTTGTCAAATGATCGACTACAACCCAAATAGAGTCATAGCCTGAACGAGTCCTGGGTAATCCATTGATAAAATCCATGCAAATTTTATCCCACTTCCATTCGGGTATCGGCAATGGTTGTAGCAATTCCGCTGGCTTCTGATGCTCTGCCTTAACTCTTTGACATACATCACATACTGCTACATACTCGGTAATATCCTCTTCATTCCTGTCCACTAGAAATTTTCCTTCAAATCCAAATACATCTTGGTGTTCCCTTGGTGAATCGAGTATGGTGAATCATGGGCCTCCTGTAGAATCAACTTCCTGATCACGGGGTCGTTAGGCACATATATGCGATCCTCAAACCATAAAGTGTCGTGCTCATCCTCACGAAATCCTTTAGACTTTCCTTTTCTCATCCTTTCCTTTATCTCGACAATCTCCTTGTCAGTCTTCTGGGAGTAGACTGAATTTCCAATGCTGCAACATAACCTCTCGGAACTATCTCCAAGCATAACTCTCGAAGATCATCTGCTTGTTCCTTAGGTAATCCTCCGGTTATGAGCGTGTTAACATAACTCTTGTGGCTCAATGCATCTGCTACGACATTGGCCTTTCCAGGATGATAGTGCAATTTCATATCATAATCCTTGATGAGCTCCAACCATCTCCTTTGCCAGAGGTTCAACTCCTTCTGCGTGAAGATGTATTTCAAACTCTTATGATCCGTGTATACATCACAATGGTTTCCGATGAGAAAATGCCTCCATGTCTTCAACGCATGCACTACGGCTGCTAACTCCAATCATGTGTAGCATAATTCAGCTCATGAGGTTTAAGTTGTTGTGAGGCATATGAAACAACTCTTCCTTCGTGCATAAGTACAGCTCCAAGTCTTCATCGTGAAGCATCACAATATACTTGGCAATCCTGACGTTGGTCTGGGAGAATGAGCACTGGGGCTGTAACCAAACATTTCTTCAACTCCTAAAAACTAGCTTCACACTCTTCAGTCCATTTAAACTTGGTGTCCTTCAATAACTCCATCATGGGCTTTGCAATCCTGGAGAAATTCTCAATGAACCTCCGATAATAACCTGCGAGTGCAAGAAAACTCCTGATCTCTCCAACTGATGTGGGTGCCACCCATTTAGTAACAGAAGTAACCTTGGTATGGTCTACTACTATTCCTTCCCCGGATATAACATGTCCGAGAAATCCAACTTCCTTTAACCAAAACTCACATTTGCTGAACTTGGCGTACAACTGATGTTCTCTGAGCTTCTCAAGAACCAAGCGCAAATGCTCCTTATGCTCTTCTTCATTCTTCGAGTAGACCAATATGTCATCAATGAACACTACGACGAACTTATCCAAAAACTCCATAAACACTTTGTTGATCATAATCATGAAATAGGCAGGCGCGTTAGTCAAACCAAATGACATAACGCTATACTCATATAGCCCGTACCTTGTGGTAAAAGCTGTCTTAGGTATATCCTGCTCTTGGATCCTCAACTGGTGATATCCTGATTGAAGATCAATTTTGGAGAAAACTTTAGCTCCTTGCAACTGGTCAAAAAAATCATTGATCATCGGCAGAGGGTATTGTTCTTGATCGTCACCTCATTCAATGCACGATAATCAACTACCATCCTTAAAGATCCATCCTTCTTCTCCACTAGAAGCACTGGGGCTCCCCAAGGTGATGAACTTGGTCGAATGTAACCTTTCTCCATTAACACCTTTATCTATATCTTAATTTCCTCCAGATCCTTTGCGGGCATCCGATACGGTCTCTTTGATATTAGTACGGTGCCTAGCAATAGCTCAATTAAAAACTCAATGTCTCAATCCGGTGGCATGCCTCGTAACTCCTCCGAAAATACGTCGGGGTAATCCTTCACCACTGGTACTTCCTCCTGTACAAATCCTTATAAGGAATTTACTTGAGTCCTCCTCGGGGCATGCCGAGACACATACTTGATCCTCTTTCCTTCTGGGGTGGTGAGAAGAATTGATTTACTCGAGCAGTCGATGTTCCCTTCAAACTTGGATAGCCAATCCATTCCCATTATCACATCAAATCCTTGTGACTCTAGAACAATTAGGTCAGTGGGGAAAACATGTCTACCTATGGTTAGTGGCAACTAATAGCATCCCCTACTAGCCATATACTTCGCTCCTGGGGAACTTACTAACATAGGTGACTTAAGGGCTACGGTGGGCAGGTTATACTTATCAACAAATCCCCTTTATATGTATGAATGCGATGCACCAATATCGAAAAGAACAAGTGCGGTAAATGTATTAATCAGAAACTTACCGACAACTGCGTCGGGTTGATCCTCAATCTCCTCCACGCTGTCGTGGTTCACCTGACCTTTGGCGAAGGGGTTGGGCTTCTTGGCAGAATCTCCATTGCCATTTCCATTCTTAGCTTCAGGATATTCTGTGGCATAATGTCCTGTCTTCTGGCACTTGAAATAGGTAATGTGGCTCAGATCGCTCTTGGCTGGTGTTGAAGGGTTGGAACGGTTCTGGCTGCTGCTCGCTCCATTCACATTGTCATTCTTGGAGCCACTGTGGTTATGCGAACTTGCTCCATTGTGCGTATGTCCTCCATGGTTATGGCCTCCATGGTTGTGGTTATGTCCCCTTGAGTACGGGGAATAGCGGGGCTTCTGCTGAGCTCCTAAAGTGTACCTCCCCTGTCCATACTTTCTCTTGCGATTATCAATCTGTTCCTTCTTGCTTTCAATCATGAGAGCCCTGTCTACCAACTCCTAGTAGTTGTTGAAGGTTTCCACCATCAACTGCATGCTCAGCTCATCATTCAGTCCCTCCAGAAACTTCTCCTGTTTAGCGACAAATGTGGCTACGTCATCAGGGGCATAGCGTGCTAACTTGCTAAACTCATCCACATACTGGCCCACTATACGTCCTCCTTGGCACAAGTTGCAAAACTCGCACTTCTTCATGCTCATAGCTCCTGCTGAAACATGGGCAGTGCAGAAAGCCTGCTGAAACTGATCCCATGTAACAGTGTCAATGGGGTAAGTGGCTGTGAAATTCTCCCACCATGATGCTGCGGGTCCATCAAGATGATGTGCGGCAAAGCGCACTCTCTCCGCATCTGTGCATCCTGCAGTGGTCAGCTCTCTTCCAATCTTGCGAAGCCAATCATCTACAACAATCGGCTCGGTGCTACTAGAGAACACCGGCAGATTCAACCTTAGAAAGAGAGCTAGGTGATCAACAGGGGGTGGAGGTGGTGGGTTGTTGTTGTTGTTGTTGCCTTGGTTCTGGTTCTGAACTACTATCTGCATCAAGGCATTATGCTGCTGGATCAACTGAGTGAGCTCCGGTGGGAAGGCAAATCCATTGTGACGTCTCGGAGGCATCTAATGGGTTAGAAGGGGTGAGAAAACAGAATAGAATGAGGTCTAAGAGAGATTCACTACCCAAAATGCTCATGAGACAAACACAATCAATTTCACTTCATTCAATAGCACACAAGATCACACAATCGGTCTAACCTATGATTACAAACTCGATCGTTGCTAACTACTTGGAGGGAAATACTACTAGTTACAATGGTGGTCATCTAGATATTTTCATCAGAGGAAGACTCCATGATATCTGCTCCAGCTTCGTCAATGTAGTCGACATCGCTGTCATCATTCGCATCACTATCTAGGTCGGTGTCGTCCAGGATGATGTAGTCCTCCGAACGGATCTCCGTTGCTCGCTTGATATTCTCCACTGATATTCCCATCTTCCTCTTCAGGTCTTCATGCTTCTCCAGTAGTAGAGCAATCTCTTCCTCGTATACATCATGTGTAGACTTGAGTTCCTCTTCTAGCTCGTTGTTTCTCTTCACCAGCTTCTTGATCTTCTTCATGTGGATAATTTGTTGATTCTCTTGTCGATAGATATGATCTCCCATCTCTTGAATGTAGGCTGCAATTGATCCATCCCTCCTGGTACGAATCATCTCCCATTTGTCATCTCGGCGGCCACATATTCGATAAACGGTATTCTCCAGCTCCTTGTGATACACTTCACATATGCGTCCAAAGGTGATATGTGCTTCCATGCTCTTTCCTATACTCTAGCTTGGTGCATCCAGGTAGACATCAATAGGCTCCGTTGTTGATGCAAACGTCCTCCTAGGTACCCAAAATTTGATCTTCCAGGGCTCCTCTTCCGGTACAGATGTAGAGAAAGTCCTCGTGAAGCTTGGTAGTCCGATGCTCAGATACTTAGTGACTTCCTTCAAGTGGCGGCCGAAAGGGGTGTCGTCATCCAGCTGAGTGAGCTTGTTCCTGGGATCCGCCATCTATAGAGTAGAAAGAGAGGAGAATTAGAAATGAGTAGAGAAGAGAAATCATGTGGCTTATTCTAGTGGACGCGTCCTATAGTCAACCTGTGCTCTGATACCATCTTGTAGGGACCAAACCTCAAACGGTCGAGTCTCTATGCATCAGTGTCATCCCTGGATCGGTAATGCTGACACACACAGTACTCAAGGAATTATAACAGAGTTTCAATCACACACTTATTCCATCGAGTCCTCATAAAGGGTATGATTACACAAAGATATCATGGCTGAAGGCCATCTAAACTAAATAACTGCGGAAGCTTCGGAGATAAATGAGTCCATCAACTCCAACGACATAGCTGAGTGTGAAACAATAACGTATCGCACCTTATTCATCGTCTGAGTAGTGTGCAACTTGAGACGTTGCAGCCGTGTAGGTTGGAACATTGAATATGCTGGCAGAGTTACACTATAAAGCAAGGAAATGCAAGAACTATATCTAAATGCAATATTTGGCTGGTGGAGGCTGTTAGTTTATGATTTTTCATAAAGCTAGTTTTTCCTTACAACAAAGGAATAGAATTTATTTAACTACTCTCAAGTTGGCCAATATTTGAGAAGGTCACCTGAACTCAAATCCCAATTAAAAGTATCTTCATTATCCCAAATCAAATTAATTAAAGTAACATGATGAGATCACATCAATAGATTCAAGTACTAGATACTCAAGATGTCCATAACCGGGGACACGGCTAACTATGATTAGTTTATACACTCTACAGAGGTTTGCGCACTTTTCCCCACAAGACTCGACCGCATCAATGATCGGATGATCGAGACATAGCCTTTCTGAAGCATTAACTCTCTACTCCAGGAGGACCGGTACAACTACTTTCCCCTACGTCTGCTAGTCCACCTCTTCAAGAGCTCACGCAAATTACTCAACTATGCCAGAGCCCATAATGGCTTGTGGCTGCATATGGAAGTTTCTAGCATGAATAATCTTATGATCCCTTTGAGCCTGGGTGGCATTCCATAGGAAAAATCACACGGGTACTCCGGGATTTCCCAAAACAGGCAACACTGGGTTCCCCAGGTGCCTCAACCAATCCACCCAGATGTATATTAAAGTTGCCACATTAATGTTATCCATGATTAAATAACTCTCAAACTTCCATGTGTGAATCATGACCCAATCCCCGTCTACGAGCATGGCTACGCAATAATAAGCATAACGTATACTCCCGGGGTGATCAAAAGGTATCAGGTTCCTACCTCAAGCACTACACTACTAGAAAAAGGGCTGCTAGTGGCGCACCTGTTTTCGCTCTTAATGGCGCACTACAGGTGCGCCACGCGTCATTAGAATAGCCCACGGTGCGCCATTAGTATTCAAAAAAAATTAGAATTTTTTTTTAATTTTTTTCAAAAAAAATTTCCGTTTTTTTCTTAATCTCAGGTCACTATGGCTTAATCTCGGGTCAATATGCTTAATCTCAGGTCAAATCGCACTCCATGGTCAAACTTCCCAAAAGGTCACCCATCCTCACAATACTCCAGCCCAAGCACGCTTAACTTCAGAGTTCTATCCAACCACAGCAACAGCTCACTTCACAGGCACTTGTTGATATATCTAGCATATCAATCCTATTATACCTTGTTGATATCTATGACTTTGTTCATGTTCATGACTATGATGAAATTTTGAAAAATATTTCAAACTTCCCGGTCATATTACGTATCATTTTTTGAAAAAAAAATTCAAAAAAAATTCAAAACCATTTTTTTCCTGTTTCTAGTGGCGCACCGCATCCACAGTGCACCACTAGTAAGTTTGAATTTTTTTGAATTTTTTTTGCCTCTAGATCTTGAAAGCCCCGTATATTTTTTCTGTTAGGTTTTTGGGGATTTTGAAATTGTTTAACGGGGTTCCCCGGTTAAATTCGGATGTAACTTTTCGAGTAGATGATTTTTCATATAAAAAACTTTTAATCCAAGTTCGTATGCAAAAGTTATGCCCATTTTACAAATTTCCAGAGAGATTTTGCAAATAAAGTCGAAATTCATATTTGTAAATTTTCCCAACAACTAGACCACATATCACATGGGAAACTTAATTTTCTTATTTTTTTGACATTCCCATCATTTTCTTTTATTTATTTTAAAACTGAAAAGGTGGTCCACAGGGGGGGTGCATTCGGTGTTGGGCCAAGTTAGTAATGGCGCACCGTGGGGTGGTGCGCCATTACTAGTTAAACTAGTAATGGCGCACCAAACCCACGGTGCGCCATTACTAGTTTTGAAAAAAAAATAAAAAAAATTGAATTTCTTTTTGAATTTTTTTTGAAAAAACTTAGTAATGGCGCACGAGTGGACAGTGCGCCATTACTAGTTAAAACTAGTAATGGCGCACTGTCCACAGGTGCGCCATTACTAACAAATTTTTATTTATTTATTTTTACTTTTTTTTTCAAACTACTAATGGCGCACGGAGGGTGTGGTGCGCCATTACTATGTCAACTAGTAATGGCACACTATCCCATGGTGCGCCATTAGTAACAATTATTATTATTATTATTATTTTCAAAACTTCTAATGGCGCACCACACACCAGGTGCGCCATTAGTAATATATTACTAATGGCGCACCTGTATGTGGTGCGCCATTGCTATATACTAATGGCACACCACACATGTGGTGCGCCATTAGTGTCCATTTCATCTATAGCCGTTTTCCTAGTAGTGCTACAACCAAAACCACATGTTCCCAATCCTACTCATGCAAATATTTGAGGGGCAGAACTAATGCATAGTAAAAACTGGGTATAAAGGAGTATGGTCAAAGTATGACTTGCCTTGCTGACAATCTGTAAACTCTAGAGATTCGTACTAACGAGCTTCGCACTCCAGGTAATCTAGCATAGACAAACAGTAGCATACATAAGCAATCACTCAAACGAAACACGAGAAAAACCGAGAAAAGTTCCAAATCGAACACGAAACAAGCAGACGACTTAAACCAACAAAAGTCAAACCTAACCACAATCTTATCAAGTTGATTATATCTTAACAGTAGCTACATGTGATTAGTTACGATTTGCAAAAAGATTCAACTCAAGCGGAGCAACGAAACTCAAAATACGAACGAAACAAGATCGTTTACTCATCTGGACTAAACTCAAATTTACTATATCAAAATCATGTTCAAGTTAGTTAACTGAAAAGAGCAGAGCGATACGAAGATTTAGGCGCTGGTTGCATCTAATTTGGATAAACGAGTAAAAAGTTATGCTAGTTTAAATATCAGGGGCTAAATCGCGATAAAACTGTTAGCGGATAGGTCCCTGGCCGAAAATAAACTAAAAAGAAAAAACCTACGGCGCGAACGTTCGCTAACAGAACTTATACGACGAAAACCGTTCGTTATAACAAATGAACGGACGTTCGTTAACAAATAAAACCGAACTAAGCCGAACCCAAAAACCGAAAAAACGGGGTTCCGACCAGTCTTACCGGTTTATGAGAAAACCGGTGGCGATGGCGAGATTGGACGACGGAGTTGGGCGGCGATGCGTCGGCGGCGAGAGGCAGCGGGGCGGCGCTAGGGTGACGGCGGCGGGGCTGCTGCTGCTGCTGGCGAGAGGCAGCGGGGCGGCGTGCTATTTCACGGGGGCTCGGCCTCGTCTTGGGGAAGGGGCCAGCCTCAGCAGGCGTGCCAGCCTTGGACACTACCGACGGCGGCGGGGTGGACTCCCGTGCGGAGTCGGTGGCGGCGCGGCGCTGCTGGGCCGGCCTGCTCGGTTGGGCCTTCGGCCTAGTCGGGTGGGAAGATTTTTTAAAAAAATAATTACGCCCGAAAGAAAAATCCTAATAAAATAAAACAATTCTAAAAATTCCAAAAACAATTTTCACAGTCCAAACCTAATATTTAGGACAAGATGAACATTTTTTTGGACTAAGATGCAATTTTCAAAAATGCAATATTTTTCTAATTCAAATAAAATAGCAAATAAAATACCAATAAAATCATAATTTGATTTTAAATTTCTTTCTCCAATATTTCTCTTAGGTTGAAGAAGTTATATTATCTTCCCTCATATATTTTTAATATTGGAAATAATTGGAGAGAAAACATTAAAATCAAATTGATCCTTTTTTCAATAAATTCAAGTATGAATTTTGTGAAACCTACAACTCTCTCCTTAGGTCCTTGAGTTGCTTAAGATTTCTAGGATCTCAACCAAATGCAATAATAAATATGATATGCATATGATGATCTATGTATAACATCCAAATTGAAAATTGGGACGTTACAATGATATGGTATGTATGATATGTGGAGTATGATCACTAATGTGCACAAGTCACGTTGCCGACAATACTCAATGGCTAGTCTCGATGGATAAGCAACACAAAAAGTAAGGCTATGTGGTTATCAATGCAAATGGCATGGTAAGACAAAGATGTCGTCGAGGTTCGCGCCGCGGTAGTCATTTGTAGGCACGAATGGTTGTTAGCGATGTCGAGTCCTTGGCGAAGATGAGCGGTGGTGATGATGATGTCAAACCGTACCTATATAGCCGAAACACAATGGGACACGGGAACCACAACTCAAATTCTCAAAGAGCAAAACATGTCAAAATCATCGTAGGTGGTAGCGGTGAGCAATGGTGGTTCTTGCGGAAAGCGGTGGTGATATTGGCGTTCGCAAAAGGTGGTGGAAGGTGGAGAGGTGGTGGTGGCCGAACTGAAATTTTACAGTTTCGTTAGGGTTCAGCGGACGTCCGGTGGAGAGCGGTCGTCCGGTCATCGGACGTCTAGTGGTCAACGGTTATCCGGTGCCTGGATGAACTTGGGCACGGGATGAACACTCAGGTTCGTGGCGGTGGAAGGTGGAGAGGTCAAATCCGAGCGATTTTGTGGATGGAAATGGTGGAGAAGTTGGGGGAAAGCTAGATCGACGCATGACAAAGCAAATCCATGGATCAAATCCAACAAAACTTCATCACACCAACAAATCACAACAAACAATTTGGTAATATTTTTGGTGGATATTTTCGGATTTAGGACGAAATCAACAAAATCAAGCTAGAAAACAAAGGGTATGGGCTCCAAAAACGTGATCAACGTGGCTCATGATACCAAGATGATGTAGGGTATAACCCTAGACGCCCGATCTTTCACGTTTGGAGGGAATCCTACCTAGAACACGAAGAACACGAGGGAAAAACAAGGAGAAGCATAAGGGAAAACACTCAACCGACAAGATCAATCACACATGAACTAGATTCTCGAAACACAATGAGATACACAATCCGAATCCAACAAGGGATGATACATAGGGTAACTGGTTCTTCTCCAAGAGGAGGTCTTGAGTTCTTCGCGTTAGGGGCCTTCAATCCAAGTGGATCTTCTCTGTAGAGGCACTGTCTCTCTCGGAGGAGCAGATCCAGATGGATGAGCGAGGATCTATCCCACAAATGAGCTATCACAATGCTAACCTTAGGTAGGAGGTGGGAGAGGTCTATTTATAGTCGTAGTACAAATGGGGGTTGAAGTTAAGGGGTACATGGGCTTTAGCCCGAAGCTGCGTGCACACAGGCAACAGACGTCTGCTGGGGACCGGTTGTCCGGTGGCTCATGTGCGTCCGGACGTCCGGTTGTCGCCGGACTTCCGCTGTTCCTGTTCTGTAACGGTGGTGCCGGACGTCCGGTCGTCTGGTGTAGGTCGGACGTCCGCTCGCTGGGAGGTGTGGCTGGTCGTCCTATCCTAGCTGGACGTCCGCTCACTGTAGCGTGCGTTGGCTGGGACTTGGGCAGGCTGGGCTTCAGGTGGCGGACGTTCGGTCCTGACCGGTCGTCCGGTGGCTGTAGCTTCAATGGCAGCTCTTCTTCTTGTCTCTCGTACTTGGTGTCCTCACCGTTGTGGCCATTGGATGTAGCTGTTCCGTGGCCTCCTTCTAACTACCTGATCACACATAGTGTTTCCGCTTGAGGTAGTAGCCATGTCTCATGTGTAGAAAGGGGTAGTTCGGAGAGGAGCGAGTTCACCTTATCTTCGATAGCCTTTGCTCGAGCTCTTGTCATAGGTCCAAGTTGTGCCATGGAAGATGTAGGTATGTCCATGGGGATGATCGTGGGATGCTTCGCATCAGGGAGGGATAGCATATTTGTTGTTGTGGATAGGTTCTCGAAAATGGCACACTTTATACCATGTCATAAAAGCGATGATGCTGTTAATGTTGCTGATTTGTTCTTTCGTGAAATTATTCGCTTGTATTGTGTGCCAAATACTATTGTTTCAGATCATGATTCTAAATTTCTTAGCCAATTTTGGAGATGTTTATGGGCTAAGTTTGGGACTATACTGCTTTTTAGTACAACTTGTCACCCACAAACTGATGGACAAACTGAAGTAGTCAATAGAACATTGTCTACTATGCTTAGGGCTGTTTTGAAGAATAATAAGAAAATGTGGGAAGAATGCTTGCCTCATATTGAATTTGCTTATATTCGTTCCTTGGATTCCACTACTAAGATGTGCCCTTTTGAAATTGTGTATGGTTTCCTACCTCGTGCACCTACTGATTTGTTGCCTCTTCCATCTTCGGAGAAGGTTAATTTTGATGCTAAACAATGTGTTGGATTGATTTTAAAAATGCATGAGTTAACTACGTAAAACATTGAGCGTATGAATGCTAAATATAAACTTGCTAGAGATAAGGGTAGAAAACATGTTGTGTTTGCACCTGGAGATCTTGTTTAGTTATATTTGCGTAAGGATAGATTTCCTGATTTGCGCAAATCAAAGCTAATGCCACGTGCTGATGGTCCTTTTAAGGTGTTGAAGAAAATAAATGATAATGCATATAAATTTGAGCTGCCTTCAGATTTTGGGGTTAGTCCCACTTTTAACATTGCAGATTTGAAGCCTTATTTGGGTGAGGAAGATGAGCTTCCGTTGAGGATAATTTCATTTCAAGAAGGAGAGGATGATGACGACATCAATACCATTGTTACACCCACAGCCCCTGCTGCTATACATACTGGACCAATTACTAGAGCTCGCGCATTCCAACTAAATTACCAGGTACTTTCATTTCTTGGTAATGATTCTAATGTTCATGAGAATATGATGCTGCCTAAATTGGATACACTTGTTATGCTTACAAATGAAGGGACTAGCTTGGATAAGGATGAACTTTGGAGCAAGAACAAGTACGGAGATGATGGCATGCGCAAGGAGAACAAGAACGGAGTTACAAGTGATGATTTCAGGACGTTTTTTGGGTTCTACGATAGGGTGCGGCGACTGCAAATTAAAAATTTCCTATGCGCAGAACAACAGGAACATGCTACAGGAGATGGATCATAGTTCGTTACCACTAGATGCACAGTGTCGTGCAGCGAAAGAAGAGTTAGGGCAGCACATCCACCTGGATCGTCTCCTCCTCGTCCGATCTCCCTCGAACAACCGGTCGTCCGATCCCATGTACAAGTTCGCCGGAGCGGCGCAAGTGCACCACCTCTAACGGTATCTGCGCATGCTGGAGGAACACCGTGCGGCGGACTACTAGGTCCAATCACACTGTCGGCGGCGAGTGGAGGTGGCTATTCACAACACATGCAAACCCTAGTGACAGCACCGAAGCGATCAACTGAATAAGTGTGCCGCACCTCCACTATTTATAGGCATCCGTCGCGGGCTCAACACTTGGGCCTTGCACGGACCCTAAAGCCCAAAGTCTACTCGGTCGCGTTCCAAGTCCAGCTCGGATCAAATCTGACCAGTGTCCTCCGAACCGACCTCATAGGTTCCTTCCCTTAAGCACGCGACCCCTTAGGTTCAAGTAGGTTTGGTCATAGTTCGGATCACCTCCGACCTGCACGGTTGGTAGCGGTCTCTAGCAAGGTGTGCCTGTAGGATCAAAAGTATGTCTAGAGGGGGGGGGTGATTAGACTACATGACCAAATAAAAATCTAGCCTTTTCCCAATTTTAGTTCTTAGCAGATTTTAGCAACTTAGCACAAGTCAAGGAATCATCCTACACATGCCATTCTAAGAGTATAGCAGCGGAATGTAAAACAATTGCATATGAAGGTAAAGGGAGGAGTTTGAGGAGGCAAACACAATGTTGACACGGAGATTTTTTATCCATGGTTCCGGTAGGTGGTACTATTGTACATCCACGCTGATGGAGACTTCAACCCGCGAAGGGTAACAGTTGCGCGAGTTCACGGAGGGCTCCACCCATGAAGGGTCCACGAAGAAGCAATCTTGTCTATCCCACCATGGCCATCGCCCACGAAGGACTTGCCTCACTAGGGTAGATCTTCACAAAGTAGGCGATCTCCTTGCCCTTACAAACTCCTTGGTTCAACTCCACAATCTTGTCGGAGGCTCCCAAGTGACACCTAGCCAATCAGGAAGACACCACTCTCCAAGAAGTAACAAATGGTGTGTTGATGATGAACTCCTTGCTCTTGAGCTTCAAATGATAGTCTCCCCACCACTCAACTCTCTCTCTCACAGGATTTGGATTTGGTGGAAAGATGATTTGAGTGGAAAGCAACTTGGGGAAGGCTAGAGATCAAGATTTATGTGGTAGGAATGGAATATCTTGACCTGAACACAAGTGTAGGTGGTTCTCTCTCAGAAAATGTATGTTGGAAGTGTAGGCATGTTCTGATGGCTCTCTCCACGAATGAAGAGTGGGAGGAGGGTATATATAGCCTCCACACAAATTCTAACCATTACACACAACTTACCAAACTTGGTGGGACCGAATCGTGAAACTCGGTCAGACCGATTTAGTTCATAATGTGACCGTTAGGAATTTTGGTGGGACCGACATGTCAACTCGGTGGGACCGATATGGTTAGGGTTAGGGCATAACGTAATCTCGGTGAGACTGATTACACAAACTCGGTGAGACTGATTTTGGTAATAGACACGCACAGGGTTGGTCAGGCAAACTCGATGGGACCGATTCACTCATCTCGGTTGGACCGAAATGTTACGAAAGGGAAACAGTGAGTTTGCATTGCAATCTCAGTGGGACCGATCGCTCATCTCGGTTTGACCGAAACATTATGAAGGGAAACAGAGAGATTACAATCCCATCTTGGTGAGACCTAGATCCCTATCGGTGAGACCGAAAAGACTAGGGTTTGTGGCAATGGCTATGTCAACTGAACTCGGTGGCGCCGGATAGAAAGTTTAGGTAGGGCCGAGTTTGACTTTTGGTTTGGGACATATGTGGATGTGAGAAAGTAGTTGAGGGTTTTTGGAGCATATCACTAAGCACTTTGAGCAAGAAACTCATCAAGCAACACCTCATCCCCTCTTGATAGTATTGGCTTTTCCTATGGACTGAATGTGATCTTGGATCGCTAAAAGTAAAATGTAGAGTCTTGTGCTTTGAGCTTAAGCCAATCCTTTTGTCCTTAGCATTTTGAGGGGTCCACTTTTCTCATCCATGCCATGCCAATCATTGAGCTTTCCTGAAATATTTATCTTGAAATAGCATTAGGTCAATGAGCTACATGTTGTTAGGAATTACCAAAACCACCCAGGGATAGTTGCACTTTAAATCTCCCCCTTTTTGGTAATTGATGACAACATATAGATCAAAGCTTCGACAAATGATAATAAGATTGAAAAACATCATTTCTTTGAGAAGTATGTGATAAGTGCATTATTTAAAATTTGCTTCGGACTGTAAATGCACAATGTGTTAGGATCATGGGTTACTCTTTCATGTCACATACATCTTGGTGGAGCGCTCAAAATGATAATAATTGAACACGTGCACTCATCACCAAGCAAAGTGAATGATCATATAAGGATATAAGAGATAGTATCATCCAACAAGCATTAAGGGTAGCATATGATCAAACACATGATCATCCAAGTATCTCACAGAAGACATAATGTATCAAGCAAGCACACAATAAAGAAGGTCAACCACCAAAAGCAAGAGAGATCAAAAGCAACACTCTCTCTCGAAGCCTATGATCTATATATTTTCTCCCTCTTTGGCAACAAGTTACCAAAAAGTTCAAAGAATGCATAGTGCTAATCGACTCATAGGCTTGGTCTTCATGAGGTGGCGTAGAGATGACTCCAAGGATGAAAGCGTCTGTATATGTTGCTGGAGCTGGTGGAGTGGCTGCTGGAGCTGGTGGCACTGAAGCTATAACAGCTAGTGCTGATTTAGTAGCTCTATGTCACATCCCTAGCTTCTGGTACTGCCTGGTGTCTGCATTTTGTTGCATCATGTTTAAATTCTATTTAAGTTGAACTAAGGAATTTTGGAAGCCTCAAAAACTTAAACAAAAGAAGGGCAAAAAACCCTAAAATCTCATTCATTGTTTCCAAAATGCTCATCTTATATGTTTGATATTTTTGGAAAGGGTTCTGGTCCCAACCAAAAATATTGAACATTTTTAAGGACTTAATTTTGGGACTTTGAATTTAAATCATTAGCTATTTGAATTTGAATTATAGTCATATAATTAGAATATAATTTCAAATACCCCTGAAATATTTTATGAGCTTTTGGAAAAGTCCATCTAGCAAAATAAAAATATTCAGAGGAGTTTTTGGCATTG
Source organism: Triticum timopheevii (assembly GCA_963921465.1). NCBI lineage: Eukaryota > Viridiplantae > Streptophyta > Magnoliopsida > Poales > Poaceae > Triticum > Triticum timopheevii. Next base: position 119,833,000 of record OY997262.1, read on the forward strand.
TTTGAATTGTTTTGAATTCAAAACAGTGGCAAAAGATTAAATAAAAAAATAGAGAACAGAAAACAATAAAAGAACAGAAACTTACCTGTAACTTACGTGCCTGGCCCAACTCCTGTTCTGGCCCATCCCACAGGGTCAACGCCGTCTTCTTTCTCCTGCCAGGAGGAGAAGCAGCTGCGTGTCTGCACGCACGCGGCCGACGACGCCACCTCCTGCCTGCCTGCATCTCTCCCCGACACCCACGCAGACCCCCCTAGCCCCCCCTCTGTCCTTCCCCCCCTCTTTCCTGGCTCTCCCCCTCCCCCTCGCTTGCCCGCAGCCATGGCCGAATGCCACCATCGCCACCTACGCCATTTGCCGCGGCCATAGCCACCGCCTAGCCTCCCCAACTGTCCAGGAGCTCCACCTCCGTCGCCTACGCCTCCTCGAGGACACACGCGCCGCCAGATGCCCCCAAACGCCCACACCGCCGCCTTCTTCAACCTTCGGCTCCGTCGATCGCCGTCGTCGATTCGGCCCCGACAAGACATCTTCGAGCCCACTAACCCTCCCAACGGACTCGCGGTGAGCCCCTGAGTCGTTTCCCCCTTCTCCCCTGGTCGCTTTCGACCTCTAGGCCATAGCCCCGTCGTGGCCGAGAGCTCCGGCGCCGCCGCGAGCTCGTTTCCGGCGAGCTTCGGCCACCACAGCTCCTGCCGCTCGCCCAGTTGGATGCGGCGCACCTTCGGCTATCCGTAGACGCAAACCACGCGTAAAACCGCCGCCCGTAGCGTGTTTCCGAGCCGTGCCGCCGTCGTTTTGGTTGCCGCCGGCGAGGTTCCGGTGACGCTGACGTGGCCCATTAGTTTAGGTGCTAATCGTGTTTAGTTAGTGCCCCGTGTCGATGACATACGGGCCCCACTGCCTAATTAACCTAGTTTAGCTCCTGTTTAGTTTAAAATAACCCCACAGGCCCCACAGGTCAGGTTGACCTGGCCACGTCACACGTTGACTGACCCCACACGTCAGAGTTGACCTGCTGACGTGTCTGTTGACCCGGCCCCACCTGTCAGCGACACTAACCAGCCCTGGGTCACTAACTCGTGGGCCCCACTGGTCAGGTTTGACCTGGACCGTGTCTGTTGACCTGCTGAGGTCAGCATGACGTAGTGCTGACGCAGTAATGCAATTTTCTAGATTTATTCTTTTTAGGAAATTCCAGAAAATGTCCTAAACTTCTAAAAATCATAGAAATTCAACCGTAACTCCAAATGAAATAAATTATATATGAAAAATGATCAGAAAAATACAATCTACCCATCTGTTCTGGTTTCATGCATGTTAGAACAACTTATGGCTACTGTTTAGGACAAATGAAATGAATGGCATTTAAATAACTACATGTGGAGTTTGAATTTGAATCTTGGATTCAAACCAACTTCATTTAACTTGCTGCTAGTTGCATTAGCTCAAACCACAGCATATTGCCATGTCATGATCATGCATCATATTGTGCATTGCATTGATTGTGTTTCTTTCTCAGTTGCCGGTAATTGCCCCTCTCGATAGACGCATTTTGACGATGTGATCAATGACACCAATGAAGAACAATACTATCTTTAGAAGTGCCAGGCAAGCAAAACCCCCTTGTTCATTCCTATACAATCCCCCTCTCTCGCTCCTGCTCTCTTTTACTGCATTAGGACAACAACGATTCAACTGTTACTTGCTGCGGTAGCTGAACCCCTTTACCCTCTGCATGACCTGTCATTGCCACAGTAAATAGATGAAACCCACTAGCATGAGTAGGACTTGTTTGAGCCCTGATGTGCCTACTCATTCATGTTTGTTTGCCATGCCTGCTACTGCTTAGAGTTGAGTCAGGTCTGATTCATTGGGGATGAACTGGAGGTGTGTAAACATGTCCTACTGTGTGTGAGCTAAGTGTGTGAACACGATTTGGTAAAGGTAGTGATGAGAGGCAATGTAGGAGTACATGGTGGGTTGTCTCATTGAAGCCGTCCTCAGGAACTGAGTTCTGTGTTTGTGATCCATGAACAGTTACTACCACATATTGGGCTCCGAGCACTCCAAGCTCTCTCGACTTATTAATCAACTTGATCTCTGTCCAGGAGTTGCAACTAGTTTCTGGTGTTTGTAGGTAGTGTTAGTAGTCTACCAAGTGGCACCCGGTACAGGTGGGCTTGGGACAGACTAGGCACCATGGCACGGTGTACCAAGCGTAGATCCGCCCGTCGAGGTTGGCTTGGGAACCCTTCACACATCTTTGGGGCCGTGAGCGACACCCCGGCCGAATCTCCTTGTGGATGGAACCCGAATAGGCGATAAACCTGGACGAGAGACTTGTGTGGTTAGTCAGGTCGTGGCCGACACCCTCGCTGGGCTTCCGATTGAAGGTTGCCGAGTACATGTCATGTAAACGGCGATAAGTGGTGAGAGCGTGTGTGAAAAAGTACACCCCTGCAGGGTTAACTTTATCTATTCGAATAGCCGTATCCACGGAAAAGGACTTCTGGGTTGCCTGTACAGTTCATAGACAAGTGAAAGTGGATACTCTAAAATACGCAAGATAAGCGTGAGTGCTATGGATGGCGTTCTCGTAGGAAGACGGGAGCGGATCCATAGTGGTGTATTGATATGGTGAGTATGTGGACTCGTGTGCGCCACCTCAAAAGAGTTACTTGCAGTTGTAGTTCAGGATAGCCACCGAGTCAAAGCTGGCTTGCTGCAGTTAAACTCCACCATCCCTTTGTTGATAATGATGCATATGTAGATAGTTCTGACCTAAGTCTTGCTGGGTACATTTATACTCACGTTTGCCTATTTTATGTTTTTGCAGAGAGACTTCAGTCTCAGTAGTAGTTCCATGTGGACTTCGACGTTTAGCTTGTTACCTCAGCTACGATCTTGTGCCCTCGGCAGGATCTGGTAGATGGTCAGGCTTCTCAGCCTTTTTCATTTGTAGATGTCTGTACTCAGACATGTTAAGCTTCCGCATGTGCTTTGACTTGTATGCTCTGAATGCTGGGTTGAGAGACCCATGTTTGTAATATCTCGCTCCCCGGAGCCTATTGAATATAATACTTGAGTTGTAGAGTCATGTTGTGATGCCATGTTGTATTTGCACATATTGAGCATATTGTGTGTATGTTATTGTAATGCTTGGTATGTGTGGGATCTGACTATCTAGTTGTTTATCCTTAGTAGCCTCTCATACCGGGAAATGTCCCCTAGTGCTTCCACTGAGCCACGGTAGCTTGCTACTGCTCCAGAACACTTAGGCTGGCCGGCATGTGTCCTTCTTCGTTCTTGTGTCTGTCCCTTCGGCGAAATGTCACGCGATGAATACCGGAGTCCTGTTATCCCGCTACAGCCCGGTTCATCGGAGTCCTGTTAGCCCAGTGCTACATCCTGGATTCACTCGCTGATGACCGACACGTTCGATGCTGGGTCATGGATGCCTGTCCCTGTAAGTTTGAGCCACTTTGGGGTTACGACTAGCCATGTCAGCCCAGGCTCCTTATCATATGGATGCTAGCGACACTATCATATACGTGTGCCAAAAGGCGCAAACGGTCCCGGGCAAAGTTAAGGCGACGCCCATGGGGATTCCGTGCGTGAGGCCGCAAAGTGATATGAGGTGTTACATGCTAGATCGATGTGGCATTGAGTCGGGGTCCTGACAGCTTTGGTATCAGAGCTTGACTGCCTGTAGGATTACGAAGCCAAACTGGTCGAAGTTGAGTATAGAAATGCTTTAGTTATATGTAGGGGAATTGATTGTGGGATGGAACGTAAGGCTCTTTTTACTCCTTATACCTTATGCCCTCTGATCCGTGTCATCTTATCTTTCCTACGGGGTTAAGGAACTAGGCTTCTCATCTTTCTATTAGGATCACGTGTTACTAGTCCGTAGACTTGGAAGATTGTTGGATTTAAGCCCCAGTTCAGTTTCTAATACCCCTGTGTGTTCATAGTTGGTCTCGGAACCTTGTTATTGTGCTTCTGAGTGGTTATGCCACCATTTTTGCGTGATGTCTCAGAATCTCTTTTTGAGCATTTACAGCCGTTATGTTGTCCGAGTCATCCCAGATTTCTAAATAATCTGATGCATTTGCAAAATCCTTTTCCTCTGGTTTCGATGTTCATTCAGGCCAGATTAACCACACTAAACGGTGAGTTGAGGTACTCTATTGCCTCGACGTATATGTTGGAGCTATTATTATGACCCTAGATGTCTAGAGTATCACCTAGTAATCTAGCCATGTATTGTGTTCCCAGTGTGATCATTCTGGCCAACATTCTCGAAAGCATCCCTTGATGCAATTTAGCTAGTAGGTATTCTAGTCCTGGGTTTTGAACCCGAGATTCACTGCACCTACTCCATGTTGATAGTGTTTGCTAGTCCCTTCAGGATATTAGTAACCTTGTGATAGCCTCGAGGTTCGTGGTATATCGTTCTTCCAAATACCATGAACTACTTATGGCAGCAGTTCCTCATTGAACCAAAAGATCACAACCAGAGTGCTCTTGATGAGTTCTTCTTTGTTTTTTTTGACTATGAACAGTAGGGTAAAACCCCACTGCAATTTTTATATTAATGAGCAAATAAAAAAGTAGTCTTGCAAGCTTGAGGTAAGCCTACAGAAAGAAATCAAAAAGGAAAAAACTAATAAAAGAAAGAGAAATAAAGGAATTAAAAAAAAGAATTGAAAAGAAAAAAAGAAGAGGAAAAAAGCTATGAATAAGCACAAAAAGAAATTACAACAAGTCTTCCAACCATTGGTTGAAATGATTCAAATGCTTCTTCTTCATTCTGAACCTTAAAAGTTTGAGCTCCTCCAGGAAGATGAACCTCCAACCTTGAAAGGATGGTGTAATGTTTTCGAATATTTTGTTATTTCTGCTTATCCATATGGCCCATGCTCCTAGAATGATGATCTCCATGTAAAAAGGGTATTGCAGTTTGTCCTTTAGATCCTGAAATGCTTCCAGAACTGACATGTTTTGTGATCTAGTTGGACAAATGAAATCCCAGCATTGTTGCACAAATGGGCATCCCCAGAAAAGGTGATGAAGTGTTTCTTCCTGCTGACAATCATTGACTGCACAGTTGTATGCTTCCATCACAAAATTCTTCCTTCTAAGCAAGTTTCTAGTGTTAACTCTGTCATGGAGTAGTTGGCATAAGAAAACTTTATGTTTTGGCTGACATGAGCTTTGCCAGATCCAACTGAAATGGGGAGGTGTTTGCTTATGACCTATTAGTACCTTATATGCTTTGATGGAAGAGTATGTGTCCTTACCCCAGATGTAACTCCAAGTATCTAGAGATTCCAGAAATTCAGATTTACTCATAGAGATGCAAATATCCTCCATTTCAATGAACTCCTCATATGCCTCTGTTGTCAATGGTAAGAAGAATAGGTCCTGAAGATACTCTGTCTGCAATACCTGTTTTATGTTCATCTGTGGGTGTCTCACAAAAGAGTATAGGTGGTGTAACTTGTGCTTGAGTACAGCCTGGTGCCAAAGATCATCCCAAAAATAAGCACTGATCCCATCTCCCACATTGCATCTAGCAATAGCTTTGTAGTGATCCAGAAGTGCCAAGTTTGACTTCCACCAAAAGGAACCCACCATGTTGTCTCCTGGTAACTGTCCATCACTGTAGTAGGTTTCATATATTAAGTTGACCCATGGTATATCATGCCTGTTGAAAAATTTGTGCAAGTTCTTCATTAGCAGTGTTTTGTTGTGAGTATATATATCCAATACCCCTAGACCTCCTTGATCTTTAGGTCTGCACACAGTAGTACAAGCAACTAGAGCAGGCCTGCGGTCCTCCATATCTGGGCCTCTCCAAAGATAGTGCCTTAGATATTTTACAATCTGCTTTTTTATAGTGGTTGGGATGTCCAGACATGTCATGAAGAACACAACCAAAGAAGTTAGCACTGACTTCACCAGCATCAATTTTCCAGCCTGAGTCATGAAGATGGATATTCCTGCCAACCTTTTTGCAACCCTGTTGACTAGAGGCAAACATTGCTCCACAGTGGGCTTGTAGATACCTAATGGAAGTCCCAGGTAATTGAAAGGGAAGTGTCCTCTTACACATTGGAGTGTGTTTGTGAATAGATCAACCCTATCTTCATTAATGTTTAGAGGAACCAGAAAAGACTTCCCATAATTCACTTTGAGTCCTATAGCTATGGCAAAAGTGTTCAGTAAAGCTTTCAGACAGAACAGTTGCCTAGTATCTTCCTGCATAATCACTAGAGTGTCATCTGCATATTGCACAATTGGGAAATGTGGGCAGGAATTCACTTGAAGTGGTGTAGATAGTGAGTTCTTCTTTCTATATTGTGACTCTGCCAGTTCAACCTCTCTGCATGGGTTATCCAGAAGAAATATGTTGAACTCGTTCGACATGCTAGTCCATGCATCCACAACTCAGAAAATCGTATGTTCTCTTGGGTTATCCCTCTTTAATTGTATTCCGACCCTCGTCTATCAATTGATAGTCAAGAGTATGCGTGCATTCGTTCATCGATTCTATTACTCTTGTGGTCCGTCAAGCCATTCTATTCCGGAATGACTAGGAGAAACAAACTCCAGAACCCATCCACATCCAGGATTGGGTCAAAGCAGTTGTAATCCGCAAATCAAAATGCCAATCCAGCTTTTGGTCTGTTCTACCTTGAAGTATTGCCCTTTTTATATCAAGAATTTCATGAGAATTGCACCACCTCTTATGAATTCTTGATTTAGTGATACTTCTTGCCATCATTGTTCATTCCTCGGTTCCGTGTTCTTGTAACCGAAATGCCGACAAGTGAATCGTGATGTGTGAAATCAATACTCTTAGCAACTCCGTTGCTTGGTAGTTAATGGACAATATTCTCATTCCTAGCGTGTTGGTTATTGAATCATCATCCTAAGGTTGATTGTGCTACCTAGTCCTTATTTTCGGTGCACTCTCCGATCAATGAGTTAGGATTATCCAATCCCTTGCTTATGTGATCATATCGTCTTGCTCTGAAAAGCAAGATTGTTCTCGAGCTTAGTAACATATCGGTGGTTCGTGATGTTCCAAATATCTTCTCGGAAGTGTTACCAGGTTGTCACCTAACCGCTATGTTGAGTTCGTGATCATGTTGGTTTTCCTCCAAACCACCCATTCTCCAAGAATCTATGTGGGATACCCCTGAGCTAGTTGGTTGAGCTGAATAGCAACTTGGAGAGTTGGAAGATAAAAGCTTGCCTAACTTAGTTCATTTCCAAAGGGATATCTTGTATGTATGTTGAAGAAAGATGATGTCTTCATCGATTGGTCCCTGTGATCAGTTGTTGGACCTATTATCTTGTCAAAACTTTGATTTGAGTGTGGGCTATTCTCAAATCAAATTAGAACCAACGATGTCCGTATTGTTGTCTTACTCGTTGTTGATTCCTCGAGCATACACCATTACATCTTTTGGTCTGACCAATGCTATCACCGTGTTCGCATGATGGTGGAAGTCCAGTGATATGGAAATTCTGATGAGTTGCTATTGAGCCCATCAGCAACATTTTTTCTCCTCCATGATTCATCTTGAACATTGAGCTAGTGTTGGAAACTTTTTAAACATTGCCGTCGTGTTCCGCTCATGAGGTATATGTTTGGCGAAAGAAGTGACTTCCTCCAAGTTCACATGCATTAGGTGTAAGTTGCCGCCATGAATTTGAGAAAGGTTTGTTTTGTTTCCCCTGGAATCATCCCAAATTAGTCACACATGTGCAAAGTATACTATGGTTTGGTAGATTAATTACCTCCATTCCATATGTATTCTGTAGCACACCAAGCCACTGACTGATTTTTTCAAGGAGAAGAAGTTCCTTCTTAAGAGCAAGACTTATGCAAGGACTTTGGTATCCTCGATGATGGTTTCCCTTCTGAACTCGGTAGCGTTTTATTATAAGACTACTATGTGGTCATTCTTGTCTCGGACAACATGTCCACATGTTGTAGCAGAACCAGCTCATGTTTTGGGGCTTGCTATCATAGTTCATTTCCCGAGAATCTCGCAACATTATCTCGTCGGTGTGTGTTGCAAACCTTCTTTCCCAGACATGTTGTCTGAAATATTCTGTTACCAACCGGATCTGAATCTCAGGCAGATATGATGGTTGGAACCTCTTCCAAGAACTATGATATAGGTTCCAGTGAGGTGGACGCACCTAGCTGGAAGCACTATTGTTGTAGTATCTTGGTTAAGCCGTTTGGTCACCTCCCATGAGGATCTCGCATGAATTATTCTAGAAATTGATCCTTATGGATTTTGTGCTTCCGAAGTCCGACCTTTACTTGATGGCCATGTAGATGCTTTAAAGCATGATCGTGGTAGCTAGAACATCAAGGAGAACATTAGAAGCGGAGTGCTAAATGTCTCTCGGTCGATCATCCAGATTTCGTTTCCTTGGCCTCGCTAAGGTGAAATCTAAGAAAGTGTTATCTTTATTTGCATCTGCATCGTCCATCGCTGTTCATCATGGTAGTACGTTGTGTTGCCAGGATCCTTGACACAAATATTGGTTAAACCTTGATGAATATGGAAATGCTCAAGTTCTTGAGAGCACGCACAAGCGCTAGGTGTTATCATCGGCACTAATTGGGATTTCTCTCAGTTTCCTCAGTTATGCTATAACTTTTGAAACGGTGGACTCACTCTCTACTATTGAGCTTCTCCCCAGTTACTAAAATCATCCTATGTGTTGTTTTCAACAAGGTAATCCACATCATCCATTCTAATCCGGTTATGCCATTCTACCGAACCCCTCCAAATGATCGATTATGATTTGCCTTAAGCTGGTAAAAAGAGCTTCAATGATCTTTGAATCAAAGGTAATTCTTTTTGCCACTTAAGGGATGATTCTAAGAGTCACCTCCTCTAAGATGTCTCGTTATGATATCATAGCAATTCAACTCCTCGCTATGTTGACGACTGTTCACCACCTTCTTAAGTGTGAAATTGTTGTCTACCTGGTGAACCTCCGTCATCTGTTCCACTCCATTCCTCTAGACGTGTGCTTTGTGTCTCAGCTCGAGAGATGTTGCTATGACTCACCCTGTGAGATGATCCTAAGTTGTTTGATCTTCGAGAAGATCGATCCTTTTAGAGTTTTCCCTTTCCTCTCGTTGTCATGTTAGTTGGGGTTCCCAGAGCAAGACTTCGAGACAATGAGGGTGATCGAATCAACGTTCTTATGAAGTGCAACCTGGATCGTGAAGATTGTGTTAGTTTGCGTTCCCCCTTCCATCTTACCCCACACTTGAATCTCGGGACGAGATTCTCGTTTAGTGGGGGTGAGTTGTCACATCCCTAGCTTCTGGTACTGCCTGGTGTCTGTATTTTGTTGCATCATGTTTAAAGTCTATTTAAGTTGAATTAAGGAATTTTGGAAGCCTCAAAAACTTAAACAAAAGAAGGGCAAAAAACCCTAAAATCTCATTCATTGTATCCAAAATGCTCATCTTATATGTTTGATATTTTTGGCAAGGGTTCTGGTCCCAACCAAAAATATTGAACATTTTTAAGGACTTACTTTTGGTACTTTGAATTTAAATAATTAGCTATTTGAATTTGAATTATATTCATATAATTAGGATATAATTTCAAATACCCCTGAAATATTTTATGAGCTTTTGGAAAAGTCCATCTAGCAAAATAAAAATATTCAAAGGAGTTTTTGGCATTGTTTTAATTGTTTTGAATTCAAAATAGTGGCAAAAGATTGAATAAAAAACAGAGAACAGAAAACAATAAAAGAACAGAAACTTACCTGTAACTTACCTGCCTGGCACAACTCCTGTTCTGGCCCAGCCCACAGGGGCTACACCGTCTTCTTAATCCTGCCAGGAGGAGAAGCAGCTGCGTGTCTGCACGGGCGTGGCCGATGACGCCACCTCCTGCCTGCCTGCATCTCTCCCCGACACCCCGGATGACGCCATGCAGACACCCCTAGCCCCCCCTCTGTCCTTCCCCCCCTCTTTCCTGGCTCTCCCCCTCCCCCTCGCTTGCCCGCAGCCATGACCGAATGCCACCATCGCCACCGACGCCGTTCGCCGCGGCCATAGCCACCGCCTAGCCTCCCCAACTGTCCCGGAGCTCCACCTCCGTCGCCTACGCCTCCTCGAGGACACACGCGCCGCCGGACGCCCCCAAACGCCCACACCGCCGCCTTCTTCAACCTTTGGCTCCGTCGATCGCCGTCGTCGATTCGCCCCTGACAAGACATCTTCGAACCCACTAACCCTCCCAACGGACTCGCGGTGAGCCCTTGAGTCGTTTCCCCCTTCTCCCCTGGTCGCCTTCGACCTCTAGGCCATTGCCCCGTCGTGGCCGAGAGCTCCGGCGCCACCGCGATCTCGTTTTCGGCGAGCTCCGGCCACCACAGCTGCTGCCGCTCGCCCAGTTGGATGCGGTGCACCTTCAGCTATCCGTAGACGCAAACCACGCGTAAAACCGCCGCCCATAGCGTATTTCCGAGCCGCGCCGCCGTCGTTTTGGTCGCCGCCGGCGAGGTTCCGGTGACGCTGACGTGGCCCATTAGTTTAGGTGCTAATCATGTTTAGTTAGTGCCCCGTGTCGATGACATACGGGCCCCACTGCCTAATTAACCTAGTTTAGCTCCTGTTTAGTTTAAACTAACCCCACAGGCCCCACAGGTCAGGTTGACCTGGCCACGTCACACGTTGACTGACCCCACACGTCAGAGTTGACCTGCTGACGTGTCTGTTGACCCGGCCCCACCTGTCAGCGACACTAACCAGCCCTGGGTCACTGACTCGTGGGCCCCACTGGTCAGGTTTGACCTGGACCGTGTCTGTTGACCTGCTGAGGTCAGCATGACGCAGTGCTGACGCAGTAATGCAATTTTCTAGATTTATTCTTTTTAGGAAATTCCAGAAAATGTCCTAAACTTCTAAAAATCATAGAAATTCAACCGTAACTCCAAATGAAATAAATTATATATGAAAAATGATCAGAAAAATCCAATCTACCCATCTGTTCTGGTTTCATGCATGTTAGAACAACTTATGGCTACTGTTTAGGACAAAAGAAATGAATGGCATTTAAATAACTACATGTGGAGTTTGAATTTGAATCTTGGATTCAAACCAACTTCATTTAACTTGCTGCTAGTTGCATTAGCTCAAACCACAGCATATTGCCATGTCATGATCATGCATCATATTGTGCATTGCATTGATTGTGTTTCTTTCTCAGTTGCCGGTAATTGCCCCTCTTGATAGATGCATTTCGACGATGTGATCAATGACACCAATGAAGAACTATACTATATTCAGAAGTGCCAGGCAAGCAAAACCCCCTTGTTCATTCCGATACAATCCCACTCTCTTGCTCCTGCTCTCTTTTACTGCATTAGGACAACAACGATTCAACTGTTACTTGCTGCGGTAGCTGAACCCCTTTACCCTCTGCATGACCTGTCATTGCCACAGTAAATAGATGAAACCCACTAGCATGAGTAGGAGTTGTTTGAGCCCTGATGTGCCTACTCATTCATGTTTGTTTGCCATGCCTGCTACTGCTTAGAGTTGAGTCAGGTCTGATTCATCGGGGATGAATTGGAGGTGTGTAAACATGTCCTACTGTGTGAGCTAAGTGTGTGAACACGATTTGGTAAATCTAGCGATGAGAGGCCATGTAGGAGTACATGGTGGGTTGTCTCATTGAAGCCGTCCTCAGGAACTGAGTTCTGTGTTTGTGATCCATGAATAGTTACTACCACACATTGGGCTCCGGGCACTCCAAGCTCTCTCGACTTATTAATCAACTTGATCTCTGTCCAGGAGTTGCAACTAGTTTCTGGTGTTTGTAGGTAGTGTTAGTAGTCTACCAAGTGGCACCCGGTACAGGTGGGCTTGGGACAGACTAGGCACCATGGCACGGTGTACCAAGCGTAGATCCACCCGTCGAGGTGGGCTTGGGAACCCTGCACACATCGTTTGGGGCCGTAAGCGACACCCTGGCCGGATCTCCTTGCGGATGGAACCCGAATAGGCGATAAACCTGGACGAGAGACTTGTGTGGTTAGTCAGGTCGTGGCCGACACCCTCGCTGGGCTTCCGCTCTAAGGTTGCCGAGTACATGTCGTGTAAACGGCGATAAGTGGTGAGAGCGTGTGTGAAGAAGTACACCCCTGCAGGGTTAACATTATCTATTCGAATAGCCGTGTTCTCGGAAAAGGACTTCTGGGTTGCCTGTACAGTACATAGACAAGTGAAATTGGATACTCTAAAATACGCAAGATAAGCGTGAGTGCTATGGATGGCGTTCTCGTAGGAAGACGGAAGCGGATGCATATGGTGTATTGATATGGTGAGTATGTGGACTCGTGTGCGCCACCTCAAAAGAGTTACTTGCAGTTGTAGTTCAGGATAGCCACCGACTCAAAGCTGGCTTGCTGCAGTTAAACCCCACCATCCCTTTGTTGATAATGATGCATATGTAGATAGTTCTGATGTAAGTCTTGCTGGCTACATTTGTACTCACGTTTAACTATTTTATGTTTTTGCAGAGAGACTTCAGTCTCATTAGTAGTTCCATGTGGACTTTGACGTTTAGCTTGTTACCTCAGCCACGATCTTGTGCCCTCGGCAGGATCTGGTAGATGGTCAGGCTTCTCAGCCTTTTTCATTTGTAGATGTCTGTACTCAGACATGTTAAGCTTCCGCATGTGCTTTGACTTGTATGCTCTGAATGCTGGGTCGAGAGACCCATGTTTGTAATATCTCGCTCCTCGGAGCCTATTGAATATAATACTTGAGTTGTAGAGTCATGCTGTGATGCCATGTTGTATTTGCACATACTGAGCATATTGTGTGTATGTTATTGTAATGCTTGGTATGTGTGGGATCTGACTATCTAGTTGTTTATCCTTAGTAGCCTCTCTTACCGGGAAATGTCTCCTAGTGCTTCCACTGAGCCACGGTAGCTTGCTACTGCTCCGGAACACTTAGGCTGGCCGACATGTGTCCTTCTTCGTTCCTGTGTCTGTCCCTTCGGGGAAATGTCACGCGATGAATACCGGAGTCCTGTTAGCCCGCTACAGCCCGGTTCACCGGAGTCCTGTTAGCCCAGTGCTACAGCCTAGATTCACTTGCTGATGACCAACACGTTCGATGCTGGGTCATGGATGCCTGTCCCTGTAAGTTTGAGCCACTTTGGGTTTACGACTAGCCATGTCAGCCCGGGCTCCTTATCATATGGATGCTAGCTACACTATCATATACGTGTGCCAAAAGGCGCAAACGGTCCCGGGCAAAGGTAAGGCGACACCCGTGGGGATACCGTGCGTGAGGCCACAAAGTGATATGAGGTGTTACATGCTAGATCGATGTGGCATTGAGTCGGGGTCCTGACACTCTAGTATCTGTGACTGGCACTGCAGCAGATCTCTCTCCTCCGGGCACTCTAGCAAAAGCATCTGTAGTAGACTTGCCCTTCTTCTCCTCCACATCCTCCTAAAGTAGCTCAACTGCAGTTTGGATCTCAGAAACCTTGACATCAAGAGCATAGAATTTCTTCTCAATGATCCTCTCCAAACTCTCCTGGTTTTGAGTCAGGGTGGCCAAGCCCTTCTCAATCCTCAAGGTGGAGGCAATCGGATAGCCAAGCTGATCATGCTTGCTCTTCAGGAATACTTGAGATGCCTCTTCAGCAGTTGCCATCTTTGCAGCTTTCTCTGCCTTGCCTTCTCTCTCTTCTCATGTGCTTGAGTCGATGATGGTTCATTCTCATTCATAACAACAGTGTTATTTTCAAATTCAGGGTAGATGGGCAGGTGCTCCTTATCCAATAGATATTTGCCTGTGCCCATCTTGGAGTTGATGAGCTCCTGAATTTGTGGGTTATACCCACAAGATCTTTTCTGATCAGCTGATGTTCTTTTGATTGTCTCCACAATCAGACTCATGACTTTGAACTTCTGAGGCACATCAAACAAATGTAGCAAATTGATAGCATGTCCTCTGATCATCTTGTGATCACCTGACTTGGGCAGCAATGTGTGCCTTAGGATGTAGTTGATGGTAGGCAGACCAGACAAAAAGAAATGGACAGATCCAAATTTATGAGTCTATGTAGCATCATCTGGGTTCTCCTTGTACATGTGTGCCATAGTGTTATGGTCTATCTTCTTTTCAGGCTAAACATCCAAGTCATCTTCAGTTTCATTTGGAGCATTGATCAACTGAGCCCATTGTTCCACAGATGATTGGTACCTAGTACCTTCTGACATCCATATGATCTTCCCATCTGGGTAGAAGTGGGAAGTGGAGTAAAACTGCATGATCAGCTCATCATTCCACTTGGCAAGCTTCTGGGCAACAAATGCATCAACTCCACTGCTTTGAAGCTATCATATACTCCTGGATAGTGATCTTCATTCTCCTTGATGTACTCCCAGTTGACCCATCTCATGTCACAGACAATAGGCTTCTTGTCAAGCAAAACTGTCTCATAAAAGTCTTGTTGTTCCTTAGTGTGAAATTCGTAGTCAACAACAGTTCTTCTCCTGATAGCATATGGATCAGACTGTCTCCATAATCTCAGTCATGAATCCTTTCTGATTTTCATGTTCTATACAATGAGATTTGCATCACTGTGGTCAGGGATCTTGGGCTTCGGCTTTCTCAAAACAAGAGAATCATCTTCTTCTGCAGCTTCAGGAACTGGGCCCTTATTCTTCTCCTCAGCAGGTATACTTCTAGTGTTCCTCTTGGGTTTAGGCTTTTGAGCTGGAGCAGTAGCCTTGGGAGTAGCTTTGGGCTTAGATGGAGCAGCCCCTGATCTGATTGCATCTCCCATGAGCTTCTGAGCTTTGGGTGCTGGAGCAGCATCCTCTTCCTCTTCATCTTCCTCATCATAATCTCTCCTCATGGAGGGCTTGCCAAGAACTTTGGCATTAGTTGTTCTTACCCTCTTCTTCTTCTTCTTCTTCTTGTCTTCACCAGCGGCTTCTTCTTCAGACTCAATGGTGAACTTCATAGTTTCACCTGTGGCAACTTTTCTGGGTTTGGATGTAGGCACTCTCGTGGCAGGTGCCTTCCTGTTCATGCCTGGCTTTGTGGTAGCAGTTGTGCCATACTCCTTTTTCATCAACTTCTTCTTTGAGGTGGCCTCATCCTCAACAGTAATGTAGTCCTCATCTTCAGAATCTGAGGTTTTCTTCCTCCTTGTCCTGGTGGCTATCTTTGGCAAGTTGCTGGGTGTGCTCCTGCTGCCTTCATCATATCTTCTTGAGGGACTAGTGCCCTCACTCATCTGAGCTTGCTCTTCAGACTTGTTCTAGCTATCACTTTGATCAAACATCTCTGCAAACTCACTGACAGCAGACCCTGTGAATAGGTATAGATGAGGTAGAGTGGATGAGCATCACAAAGTACAGAGGTTTTTGCAAAACAATTGAGTCAAAAACTTAGTTTTAGTTTTCCACAGAAAGCATTTCAGAGCTATCGATTTGTAAACTTGGTGATACCGAAGCAGCTTTTGGAACGTAAACTGGTGAACTCGGTCAGACCGAGTCACAGTTCTGTGGCATCGAGACTGCTAGGGTTTCACAAATAATCGAACTCGGTCACACCGATCGCAATTCTCGGTCAGACCAAAAATCACATGTGCAATGGCCTAAGCCAAATTGGTCAGACCGATTTCAACAACTCGGTCGGTCCGAGATGAGTTCGGCGGAAACCTAACCCTAAATTTTCAAATCAAATCTAATCTACAAGATGTTTTTGCTGGATAGGATGATTTTAAACGTGGCAAGAATCATGGCAAAGCAATGTGCTAGGAATCGGAGTTAAAGAATAGCACAAAGCATCAAGTTCATACCCTAACTCGACGGTGAACTTGCTACGGCGGCAACAGCGGGGCAGAATGCCATTGATGGTGGCAGAGACCAGCGGCGGGAGGTCGCTAGTGACGAGAGGACGATCCGGAGACCCGAAGAGGCAAAGCAGGTTATGCGCGGGCGAAGAGATTCAGAAAAATTTCCAAAATTTGACCCGTCAGTATATATAGCCTGATCCTGTCGGTATGACCGAGTGGAACAACTCGGTGGCACCAAGATGCAAAATTGCACGTAGTTACTGCAACTCGTTGTGACCGAAAGGTTCTAATAGGTTGCACCGAGATTGAAAACCTTGATCAACTTAGTGATCTCGGTATGACCGAAAGGATGAATCGGCCAGACCGAAATGCACAAAGAGGTTTTGGAAGTTTAAGTCTATGACGAATCGGGGACTCCGAGTGCTTCTCACACAGAGTGGTTCAAATCTGACTTGATCAAACTTTGTGATGTAGCATGAATAGAGTTTGAGATGATAAAAAGCATAGATAGCTAGAGAAGGTTCTTAGGCATTCTTGTCCATCCACTTGGAAAAAGAAAATGAAACCCATCAATCAAAACAACAAGTGGATGTCCTCGAATGAGTAAAATATGCAACCAACATGCTCACACAATAAAATGGCAATTGAAATATGTGACAAAGCATGCACAAACACTCTAGCATCTATCAAGCAATTGGCGATGACTGGGTCATCTATATATGAGTATATTGACTTAGGAGTCAAATGAGAACATTTGATCATAGGTCGTACTCATCGTTTAAGCACAATTTGGGTTACCACTTTTACATAAAGCATTGTCGTGTTCACACCATTAGAGTTGCTTTAGCTCAATTCTTAGAGTAAAGCTCCCCCTAGATGTGAGATGCCCCTAAGAGGTATGAACTAACCTTTGGTTTTGTCGATGATGACTTCATGTAGGTGTTGAAGATGTGGATGCTCAATGTTGATGTAGATCATTTGGAGCAATCCATTGGAGTGAGTTGCACTTTCAATACCTACACGGGTTAGTCCCACAAGGAACAAACAAGGATATCCAAAGACATAGAGGGATGCATACACAAGATGATGTCCATGAAAGCATTAGGTTACCTTGTCCCTTGTCTTACCAACAAGAGGGTTTGTGACTCCTTGAACTAGTGCAAGATGTGGAAGTTGATTGCACTTGTCCTTGCCAAAATGATATGAGTGAACTATGTTCGCGGAGTCAGCCTCAAGAACTCTCTAGTTCTTCTTCTTTGGGATCCACATCATCTTGATGGGAATCCTTGGAGTTGTAGTTGTACTTGTTGAAGTAGAACTTGATGTAGTCTTGGGAACCCACTTGACCAAGGCCTTAGGATCTTCTTCAAATGCATCAATCTCCTCTTGAAGCTTGTCGTTACCTTTTTGCTTGTGGTCTTGTGGTGGAAGATCATCTTGAGCTTGTCTTCCTTCAAAAGAAGTAGGATCGTACTTCTCTTGTTGAGGAACAAACTTCGTCTTGGGGTATTTGTCGGATATCGGGTTCTGGCAAAACCATTAAGGTTCAAACTCTTGGGTGCACGTGAAGATCTTCCCCCTACCGATCCACGTCCCAACGCCTTGCCATGAATCTAGCTACACGATGAACAACACAAGGGACATAAGGTTTATACTAGTTTGGCCAATAGTTGTGGTGTAATACCCTACTCTAGTTTGTGGTGTGGTGGATTGCCTCTGGGGCTAATGATGAACAGTACAGAGGAAGAACAACCTCGCGAGGGGTGTTCTTGAGCTAGAGTGGTACTCTGCTTGAGTGGATTCGATCGTCTCTGGATGAGATGATCTCTCGGCTAGGTTTCGATGCCTTCTACGGTGGCGGCTATCTCTATATATAGAGGCCCTGGTCCTCTTCCCAAATATTGAGTGGGAAGGGAGCCAACAACGGCCATTTTGAAGGGGAACATCTAGTACAAGTTATCCTAACTAAAAGTTGGTCTTCAACTGCCAAAGGCACTGGTGATGACGCTGTATGGGGCTCCACGGTGACCTCTGTCTTACCGCTCTGATGGTCTTGGTCTTGTTGCACCAATATGGTAACCTTTGCTTGATGCCTCGGTACTCCGCACCTATGCTTGCCCCCTTTGCACAAAAGAGGAAATGAGGACACTGGGCAGGCTGGCACCCGCCTGGCGCCCGCCTGGTCTCGATCGTCATGGCTTGCGCCTTGAGCACCTCGCGAGGTACCCCTGCCTTGATCTCTCTGCCTCCTCGCTAGATAGCATGGTGAGGCCGCCCCTGAGGAAGCCTTGCATCGTCCGCCCCGCAAGGCTTGGCCCCTCGCGAGGGTCTTGAGCTTGGGGATATGAAGACGGGTCGTACTGGGCCTCTGCTTGAGCCATGCCACTGGCCGCAGGCAGGCAAGTCTGGGGACCTCCATTCCCAGAACGCTGACAGTAGCCCCTGGGCCGAAGGCGCGCTCGGATTTGGCTTAGCAGCAAAGCGAAAGGGCAAGTGCGGAGCTCCACGGGCCCCAGCAGCCTGCGGCCTTGGTCGCCGCGTGGCGGTTGATTGGACGTGGGCGTCTCCGCTTCCCCACGCTGCCTCGGCAAGTGCCCGATTTGACGAGTCCCTGCTGCATGCAAAAAGAGTCATGATTACCTATGATCGTGGAGGCCGATGGTTGGCCTCCGTTGGGTTATAAATTTGGAGGGGCGCAGGCCCCCACTGCACATCTCCCTTCCCCCGCTTGCTTCTTCTTCCTCCTTGCTCCAGTCGCCTACCGTGCCCCATGGCACCGACGAAGAGGTTCTCTGCCGCGGAGAAGGGGAAAGCTCGCTGGGAAGGGCTTGGCTCCGCTCCGCCCAATCGCGGCCCAGGTCGCCCCCACAAGCACCCTGCGACTCTTGTAGCGGCTCCTCGTGGTCACGGCGGTGGTCTTTCGCGCGGTGACGGCCGCCCGGTGGGTGAGGGAAGGTGGTGACGGCCGCCTCGGCCACGCTTTCACTCGGCAGAGGTGCTGCCGGAGTTTGTCGTGTGGTCGGTAGATCCGGCCGGCAACTGGCTCCGGCTCCCCCGCTTCTTTACCGGCGAACTGCCGGCCGCTAGTTCTGGTGGGCTCTGGCTGCTGGCAAACGGTTGCTGCAGCAGGGCCTCCTAGGTCTCGGTGGAGATCTCCATCGCCGGGAACGTGGCCTTGGCCCGCGGCTGGCAGACGTTTGCCCGTGCACGCGGCTTGAGCCGACGGTGCACCCTGCACTTCAAGTTTGACGGCGACGCGACCCTCTATGTGAGGGTGTTCGGAGAAGACGGCCGCCGTGTCAGGTGCTGCCCTGAAGACGGTGATGGTGGCCAGGTGCTTGGACTTGGCGATGGCCGCGACGAGGATGAAGGCGAGCCCACTCCTGGCAGCGTCCGCAGCTCGCCAAGCTTCAGTGGCTCCCCCTCTGGTGATAGCTCCTCCAGCGGTGGCTGCGATCAACCACCGCGCCGCCCCGCCCGCTTCGAGGGTGGTAGCGGGTCGTCCCACCGTCGTGCCCTGGTGAAGCGCGAGGAGGATCTGATTGAGCTCGGGAGTGCGATGTGGATCCCTCCTAGCGAGCCGTCGTCGGGCACGCCGCGTTTATTTTGTTTACCTCCTTTTCCTACATTGAGAGAGAGAGAGAGAGAGAAGTATGGAGCCCCGTGTGGGCGTGCAATACTATTGCCCTTAATTAGCATGCTACTTCTACCATTCCCATGCTGTGTTGTGGTGTTGTGGCTATGTGGTTGCACGTAGGAACAACTTAGCTTAGGGGGTTTACTGCAGTTTCCGCCTCGCGAGGTATGTGCCTGAGGCCTCGCCGGGCGTCTTAAGGTCTGCAAAATCAGTCGGAAGAATAGCTTTTGAACCTTTGTCGCGTGGGTGACCGGCCTAGGTCTTGCATTTCGCATCGCGATGCCCATGGGGCATGGACAGGGAGTGTTGCTCCCGCTGTGAACTTGAGTGAGGGAGCCTCACGAAATCAGGAGATAAAAGGCTCACAAGGGCGCCCGCATAGCCGCTCGCGAGGCTAGCGAGAAGGAGAACGGGCCGAGCAAAAGCCAGAGACAGAGAAAAGGGGTAGGGGACGGCAAACAACACTAGAAGCAACTCCAATAAAAGTTCAAATGAGGGAGAACAATCCAACTGCGGAAAGCAAATGAAAAGCCGCGTCTGGGACCTAGTCTAGTCTTCAACATCTTCTCACCAGCGCAGAGCTAAGTGCTGCCACTGGGTGTGGGAGGGAGCCCCTGAGGCCCAAGGGCGGCACTCTGGAGACTCCGGGGCGTGTACAACCCCAACTCATTATTACGTGAGAGTGTCACGGGCGGTGAGCTTCACAGGCGCTGGACCTTCTTCACACGCACCGGGCCTTTCTTGGGGCGGCGAGCTTCAAAGGCACCGGGCCTTCTTTATAGGCACTGGGCCCTTCTTCATAGGCACCAGGCCTTCTTTACAAGCACTGGGCCTTACTTCACAGGCATCGGGCCTTCTTTATAGGCACTGGGCCTTACTTCAAGGGTAGAACCTCCGGAGGTGCTGAATGTTCCATGCGTTCGGGATAGGCACCCCTTCCTGGGTCTCCAAGCGCGCGGCGCCAAGCATGGAGACATGAACAACCTTGAACGAGCCCTTCCACATGGGCGAGAGCTTGTCCAGCCCTTCCCTGGAGCGCACCCGCCTGAGCATGAGGTCACCTACCTCGAGAGTCCTGGGGCGGATGTTGCGGCAGTGGTACCGCTGCAGTGCCTGCTGGTATCTTGCTGCTCGTAGTGCGGCCTCCCGACGGTGTTCCTCCCCCAGCACAAGGTCAATCCCCCGCATGGTGTCCTGCTGCGCTTCATCAAACGCCAGGACCCGCGCGGAGCAACGCCTGACCTCGTGAGGGAAGACCACCTCTGCTCCGTAGAAGAGGAAGAACGGGGTCTCGTTGGTCGACTTGGTGGCGGTAGTGTGGATGGACCATAGCACGGACTGGAGCTCGTCGTACCAGCCCCTGCCGCAGGCCTCCAGCTTCTTCTTGAAGGTCCTAGTTTTGAGGCCCTTTAGGATCTCTGTGTTGGCGCGCTTAGCCTGGCCGTTGCTCTGAGGGTGTGCCACTGAAGCGTAGCATATCTGTGTTCCCAGGTTAGCACAATATGTTTTGAAGAGATTGCTGGTGAACTGTGAACCGTTCTCGGTGATGATGCGATTAGGCACCCAAAATTGGCTCACGAGGCCCTTGATGAATTTGACTGCAGAGCCAGCCGGGATGGTGTGGACAGCTTCCACCTCCGCCAACTTGGTGAACTTGTCAATGGTGACGTAGAGGTAGCGATAGCCCCCTGGCGCCCGAGGAAACGGGCCCAAAATATCCAGCCCCCCAAACCGCGAACGGCCACGAGAGTGGAATGGTCTACAGGCCTTGAGCTGGCTGATGAATCTGCTTGGCGTGAAATTGACAGGCTTCACAAGCCCTCACCAGCTCGATCGCGTCGTCGAGTGCAGTAGGCCAATAAAATCTGCTGCAAAACACCTTGCCGACGAGGGTCCGTGATGACGAGAGGTGCCCATAGTCTCCATCGTGAATGTCTACCAGCAACTCCTTCCCTTGTTCCCTGGAGATGCAACACAGGGAAACACCGTTTGGCCACTTCTGTTAGAGCTCTCCATCTTGGATGCAGTAGGTCGTGGCCTACCGGGCCACATGTTCCGCGTCCTCTTCTTTCTCTGGTAGAGTCCCTTGCATCAAGTAATCCTTGAGCTTCGCAGTCCAGCATCCCTCCTAAGGCTCCAGCGCCAAGAGCAAGCGTGCTCCTGAGGTCGGGCCACAGGCCGGAGCTCCTGAGTCATGCGGTAAAGGGAGTTCCTCTCAAGGTTGTGCTGTGCTTGATAGTGACGGTGCTGCTGAAGGCTTGAAGAGTCGTTCCTCGAAGACGCCAGTCTCCTGAGGCAGCTGTCTTGATGCCCTCTTGGCGATGTCATCAGCCTCTTGGTTGGTGCCGTGGGGCACATGTTGTAGCTCCAGCCCCAGAAACTGCTTTTCCATCTTGCACACCTCTGCAAGATACGCCTCCATGTGCTCGTCCTTGGGCTGATACACTTTGTTGGAGAACTTGATGAGGAGCTGTGAGTCACCCCTGATGATGAGGTGGTTCACCCCCAGTGCGGCCGCGGCCTTTAAGCCCGCTATGAGGCCCTCGTATTCTGCTATATTGTTGGAAACCTTCTCGCCCTGCTGGAAATAGAGCTGCACGACGTAATAGAGCTTGTCCTGAGTGGGGGATATAAGCACTGCGCCAGCCCCCGCGCCATGCCGCGAGAATGCTCCATCGAAATGCATAACCCAACTGTATGGTGCCTCGCTTCCTGGGGAAAGCGACCGATCTTCGCCTGCCTCGAGCCCAGGCACCTCTGTCCACTTTGCCACAAAATCTGCAAGTGTAGCTCCTTTTGACGACTCTTGTCATGCTGAATTCCAACTGAAATGCTTGCAGCTCGATGTTCTATTCAGCGACCCTTCCCGCGGAGTTGGGACTCCTGAGCACCCTCTCCAATGGGTAGGCTGAGACGACCTTGATGGGGTGACCTTGGAACTAGTGCCGCAGCTTCCGCGAGGCCACCAACAGCGCGAGCAAGAGATTCTGGGGCATGGGGTACCATGCCCTTGCATCCCGCAGCACCGTGTTTACGAAATACACAGGATGCTCGAGTAGGGTGGGCGCACCGACGGAGCCCGCACCCTCCGAAGAGTTGAGCGCCTCCCGAGACGTTGGAGCCTCCTGCTCCTGACTGCTTGGTGAGGTTGTCGCATGTTGGGCTCCGGTAGACCCTTAAGGTTCGAACTCTGGGGTGCGCATGAAGATCTCTCCCCTACCGATCTACGTCCGATCGCCTCGTGAGATCTAGGCTGAAAACGATGAACAACACAAGGGACACGAGATTTATACTGGTTCGGGCCACCGTTGTGGTGTAATACCCTACTCCAGTATGTGGTGTGGTGGATTGCCTCAGGGGCTGATGATGAATAGTACAAAGGGAGAACAACCTCGCGAGAGGTGTTGTTGAGCTGGTGCGATGAACTACTTGGGTGAGTTCGATCGCCACTCTCCTTCTCTCTAATGAGCACTCGATCCTCCCTCCTACTCTGTGGTGGCTAGACCTATTTATAGAGGCCCTGGGCCTCTTCCCAAATATTGAGCGGGAAGGGCGCCAACAACAGCCATTTTGAAGGGTAACATATAGTACAGTTATCCTGACTAAAGTAGGTCTTCGGCTGCCAAAAGCACTGGTGATGACGCCGTCTTGGGCTCCTTGGTGACCTCCATCCTGCCGCTCCGCTGGTCTTGGTCTCGTTGCACTGAAATGGCAACCTTTGCCTGATGCCTTGGTACTCCACGTCTGTGCTTGTCCCCTTTGCACCAAAGAGGAAACAAGGACACTACACAGGCCGGGCCCGCCTGGTGCCCTCCTGGTCTCGATCATCATGGCTTTTGTCACGAGCACCTCGCGAGGTACCCTGCCTTGATCTCTTCGCCCCCTCGCGAGCCTGCCTGGCGAGGCCGTTCCTGAGGAAGCCTTGTGTCGTCCGTCCCGCGAGGCTTGGCCCCTCGTGAGGGTCTTGAGTCTTGTGCTGATGAAGATGTGACGTACTGGGCCACCACTTGAGCCACGCCGTAGGCCACAGGCATGCAAGTCTGGGGACCCCCGTTCCCAGAACACCGACAGTAGCCCCCGGGCCCGAGGCGCGCTCGGACTTGGCTTAGCAGAGAAGCGAGGGGGCAAGTGCGGAGCACCACGGGCCCCATCAGCCGGCGGCCTTGGGCGCCATGTGGTGGTTGATTGGACGTGGGCGTCTCCGCTCCCCCACGCTGCCTCGACAACCGCTCGACTGACAAAAGGTTGGCTCTGGGTTAGCCTTACCTCATTACTTTCGTTCTCCTTGCTCCAGATCCCCTTTCTTGCTCTCCACCTACCTGCTTCCAAAATCTCCAGATCCGCCGCATTCTTTCTCCTCCAGTGAACAATGGCCCCCCACAAGACTCCGGCTGGGGCTGCATCGGCCTGGTACTCGCTGGCCCTGGTCTCTCCCAACGTGACAGATAAGAATATCGCCTTCACGCGCCGGATGGCGGCGTCGTAGTTCAACGAGATGGTGGAGACTGCGCTCCGTCTTGGCTCCGCCCAGCCGGAGGACAAGGGTAGCACCTTCTATCCCTTCTTCATGAACGCCGTCATCGCTGGTCTGGTTCCTCCCTTCTCTGAGTTCTTCCTTGTTGTCCTTCGCCAGTATCAGCTGCATGCTCTGCATATCCACCCCAACTCCATCCTTCTCTTGTCGATCTTCACCTACTACTATGAGGCGCACGTTGGGGTGGCGCCCTCCGTGGCCTTGCTGCGCCACTTCTTCTCCCTCCGGGTCTCCGACGGCAATATCAGGGCGTGTGCGAGTTTTGTCGCGTACTCCAAGTCCAACGCCATCTCAAAGGCCGGGAAGGGGGCCGAGGGCTTCCGGAGCAAGTGGGTCATGGTGAACGCTGGGTGCCACAACCCCCTGCTGGAGCTGCCGACAAAGCAGCCCGAGGCCATTGAGGCGTGGTCCCGCGCGAAGCTCGATGATCGGCGGACGAAGCTGGTGTTGGAGAAGATGAACACTGACCTCAGGCCGGGCAGTCTAAGGGCGGCGAAACTGACCGGGGATTCGCTCCTGAGGGAGTTTCTGTCGCACCGGGTGGCCCCTCTTCAGGCGCACTCGCACCCGCTATGGAGGCTCGCGGATGCGGATGTCGTCCTCTGCCTAAGCTTGGACGCCCTGAGCGACGAGGATCTGACTGCGGCCCTGCGCTGCTTGGTCGGAGAGGAAGTGGTAGGCCCAGTGGGTGCTCCGGTCCCTTTGTTCCTCCGTGATGACTGGGAGCTGGTGGTGGACGCCATGCCCACCTTTGACAGGGTCCGCCTGGTGCTAGCAGAGGATCCTGACGGTCAGACGGCGACGGCGACGGTGAACCTATCCTCCGGTGAATCCAGCGGAGAAAAGGAGGGGGATGACGACGAGGACAAGGAGCGTGACTCGGAGGCGACCTTCGACGGGACGGGGGAGACTTCCCCCTGGCGCAGGTCCAGCACCCTTTGCTCCCTGCCTGACAACGACGAGGCCGGCGCCAGGCGAGAGGGGCAGGATGCGCCCCTGGTCCCGAGGAAGGACAGGTCCGGGCTGATCCACCAAGGGTCTACCCCGGCCCTTGCATCAGCCAAAGTCAGCTCTGCCCCTTCAGGCACGCTTCTCCTGCGACTGGGCCTCCCGAGGCTGAGCCCCGTAAGAGGCTTTCAGGCTTCAAGCTTGGCCGGAGTCCGTGGGATCCAGCGGCAGTCAATCAGTAAGTGTTTGAATTCCGCCTCGTTCCTGTCTTTTGCTGTCTGGATCTGACATCTTCTATCGGGCGTGCTGCTGCCCGTGGTGAAGAGGCTGAAGGGAGATGTGGTGACCCCGCCTGGGACGGGCTCCTTGGCCGTAGTCGCGTATTCTCTTGCGAGAAAGGGAGGTAGCGGGGGCCGCACGTCCCCTGCCCGATCATCCTCGCGAGGCCAGTTGGGACGCTCCGGAGAGGAGTCAGCCCCCGTGGCCCCGCTGACTCTGGAGTTGCCTGCGCTTGATGCCGTCGCCGAGGTGGCCAAGGCTCAGGGGGTCCCTTCCTCCCAAGCCGTGATCACGCTATCGTCTTCTCCTCCTACTCCACCGGCCCCCGTCTCCTCTGCTTCCTCTACCGCCTTGGACCGTGCTGCCAACGAACTGAACCGGCTGCCGGAGGATCTTCGGAGTGCGGACCCCCGCCTGGTGGCCGGGCGCCTGGAGTTCGTCTCCAGCTGGGTTCGCTCTGACGCCTCCGTCCGAGCAGCGCTGAGCCAGGCTGTGACGGCTTTTGAGGAAGGGAAGCAAGCCACCTCCCAGGCCATGTCCGCTCGCGATGAGGCGTTGAAGGATGCCTCCATCGCCAAGGGCCATTGCAAGACACTGGAGGGCGAATTGCAAGGGCTGCGTGATGAGCTCGCCAAGGAGATTCACGACCACCAGGTGAAGGAGGAGGAGATGAAATCTCGGGAGGCTGCTGTCAAGGAGCATGACACCGAACTCTCAGCCGACCGCGACCAGCTGAAGACGCTGGAGTAGGTGATGAAGGCGGAGAGGGTCGAACTGGATGCCAAGGCGAAGGTCTTGGCGGAGGACCGTGCGGCCTTCACGCTCTACGAGAAGAGGTCCCGTGTAGCGCTGAAAACGCTCTACGACGGGGGCCTGGAGAAGCCATTGGCCGGAGCCAAGGAAGGCCCTGCTAAGCTGGTTCCCTTCCTCATTGAGGCACTTGAAGAGGTCGTGATTGGCATTGGCCCCATGGCTGAAGTCGAGGCTCGCGTCCTCTCCTCCGCAGCGCTGACGCGGATCCACAACCACGTCTACCTCCGCAACCCCGACGCCAACCTCGATGACCTGCTGGAGCCCGTAGACGCCAAGCGCTCTGCCGCTGCTGCTGAAGCCGCCAAGGGTCGAGCGGAGGCCTTGCTGTCGAAGTTCCATGCCTTCAACACCATGCCCCAGCGAGGTGCCGTCGGCCCCACAGCTCCAGGAGGTGGGGCTGCCAAGCGCGACTCTACCACGAGCGGTGGCGTGGCCCAGGGGTGATCCTCTTGCGTCTTTTTCCTGCTCTGATTCTTGCAACATGGACCATGCCTCATGCAGGCGTTTCAATTCGTGTCTGGTATTGCGAGAACAATTTATGGTCTGTAATAGTTGCTTCTGGATTTGCTAGATTTTGCAATTTTCCTCCTATTTGCTTGTGTTCTACGTCGGCAGGGCCTGGCCCCACGCATACCTCAGCCGCCATTAGCCCCGATCGGATCACCAGGACGGGACTAAGGAGTGAGGGGCTACGTGACAAGTTAGGCTCATAGTCGCGATGCTCAGGAGTCCCCCTTGACACGCGAACAGAAAATAGGGAGGGGACGGAGGAGAGGATTTGTCGTTCTACGTCGGCAGGGCCCGGCCCGGCACATACCTCAACCGCCGTTAGCCTTTCGAAACTAAGGGGTGAGGGGCTATGTGACCAGTTAGGCTCCTGAGTCGCGATGCTCAGGAGTCCCCCTTGACACTCAAACGAGTCTTCATACCATGGCTCCTCTCGGGGAGGGGCACGCAATGACCAGGTTCGAGGGACCTGGCTGGGTGGCATGTGCTCAGGCGTGGCCCGAGCGCAGCCCCCGTGTCCAGCCCCCTAGCGCGGCACTCTCGAGGGGAGATTTGCGATGGTGCCAGAAACTGAGCTCTAGGCTCCCTGAGGTTGATACAGCCGTGGGATGCCCTCAGTTGTTTATCACCAGCGCGGAGCATAGTGCTTCCGTATGTGTACGGGCATAGCCTCTCCTCGGCAGTGTCGTCAGCCAGCGCGGAGCACGGTGCTTCCACTGGTACGTGGGAGTGGGGCTCTCCTCTGGGAGGAGCCCTCGGGGCGTGTACAGCCCCGCCCTGACACGTGGCCGGCACGGTAGGGCTTAAGGGAGGTGTATCTAGGCACCCGTGAGCCAGCGCGGGACTCACGAGGCCCTACCTCGAGGCGGGTTGCACCTGGCTCTGGGCCTTTGTCAATGGTAAGTTCCTGCGAGGTGGTTAAAATGCAAATGCTCTAATTCCTCAGGTCCCGGCCCTCGAGTAAGCTCAGCCGCCGCTGGTATGACAGGTCGCGATGCCTTGGCTCAAGGCCAGGGGGTGAGGGCTAGAGAGCCAGTAAGAGCCCATGAGTCGTGATGCTTAGGTGCCCCCCTTTTAATGTGCAAGCGATTCGCATGAGGAGAAATAGGCCCATGGTGGGCGGCGAGTGACAATCATGAACAGGTCAAGCATGAAGGAGCAAATCAACTTAGATAGGTGCAAAGAAAGCAAATGCCACTGGGTCAGGCCCGAGCAGCTTGGGGATGATGCAGCCCGAGGGGCGTCCCCAACAAGGTAAGCAGAAGACATAAGCAAAACGGATACGTGCCGCAGGGACAGACACACGCGACCTGGGAATGATGCAGCCCTGGGGGCGCTCCCAGCTGAAATGTAAACTGAAAAGAAGTCCTGATACTATTGCAGAACGATTGTCGGTGCAGCTGGCGATGCGGGGCGAAGAAGCCGATCCTCATGAGCCCTCGGGACTCCGAGCCTCGGGAGGCTCGGGAGGTCCGGGCGTCCCGCTGAGGTCCATCTCCATCTCCTCTAGGAACGCGCGATGCTTGGCCACCTGAGCTTCAAGAATGCTTCTCATCAAGCGCTGGTGGGCTGCAGCCGTGTTCAGCAAACCGAAGGGCATGCGAACAAAGCTATGCAGTGGGCCCGCGCAACGCCCCACGCGCGAAGGCCAGAAGCACTCCTGAGAAGCGACTCAATTGAGCCCTAGGTAGTCGATGCAGATGTGCAACCCATAATCCTCGCCTGGATGGGGACCTACGCTGGGCAGGCGGCGGTTGCCGCGCATGATTCTTGATTCTTCCAACTCCTGGGCGGCCTTGGTGATGAACTCCTGAGGGTTGGGCCCTCCTTTCCTTACGCCTTCCTGAGGGAAGCGTGCTGTGAAGCATGCCTCCAAGTGGTGCCCAAGCGCCTCCCTCGTGATCTAGGCAAAGTCGGTGCCTCCCCAGGGGAGAGCCCCCGAGCCATGCCCGAGGAGGGCGCTGGGCGCGCCTTCCTATGCGATGGAGGTTGGCGCTCCTTGGACGGGCGCGTGTCCTGGTGTGGCACCTCCGGAGGCGCCTGCCTCCTGAGGCCTTGAGCCAGGTGATGTCTTCTTCTTCTTGGGAGCTGCTCCAGGGAGGTTTCCACTCTTGCTGTCTGGGTCCTCAATCGACGCAGCTTGGAAGGTGCGCTCAAGGGAGCACAACACGTGCTTCTCTTCACAAGGAACCGTGATGACCCTGCCACTTCCTGGCATCTTGAGGACGTTGTAGCCATGGTGAGTCACTGACATGAACTTGGCCAGGGCCGGATACCGAAGGATGGCATTGTATGGCAGGCGAATGTGAGCGACGTCGAAATCAATGAGCTCGGTGCGGTAGTTGTTGCGCTGTCCAAAGGTGACAGGAAGGCGGACCTGCCCTATCGGGACAGTGGAACCATCAGTGACTCCTCAGAAAGTCTTGGTTGGCTGAAGCTGATCATATGGCACTTGGAGATTGTTGAACGTCTCGATGGACAAAACGTTGAGTCCTGCTCCGCCATAGGTGAGGGTCCTGGTGACTTGCACATTGCTGATGACTGGGGAACAAAGCAGTGGGAGGACACTGGCCGTCGCCGCGCACTTGAGCTAATCCGCTGAGCTGAACGTGATGGCGCATGCAGACCACCTGAGGGGGCGCGTGGCCTCAAGCTTGGGGAGGACTGCATTCACCTCGCGAGCGAACTGCTTGAAGATACGCTGTGAGGCTGGGGCCTGAGCGCCGCCCAGGATGCAAGAGATTGCACATGGCTCCTGGAAGACCCCAGCCCCCTCGTCCTGATGATGGTCTTAATTCCTTCTTGGTGGTGGTGGCAGAGGAGGAAGGCCTGCGTTGCCTTGCGGGCGATCCTCACGAGGTTGATCTCTCCAAGCTCCCTCACGAGGCTGGTCCTGCCAGTGGTCCTCGCGAGATCGGTCATGCCACCCTTTGCGAGGGCCACGGTCGTCCCATCATCCTCCACCTCTTGCTCCGCCTCGGCCGTAGCTCCGATCGTTGCGCTCGGGATGTCGACCGACACGGCCTTCTCGCACGGCCCTGAGCTCTTGGCATTCATTGGTGTTGTGAGTATGGAGATCGTGGTACACACAGTACCAGCTGCCTTTGGATGACTCCGGCTGGTCCCTGCCGCGCTTTGTGTCCGGCTCCGCTGTGAGCACAGCTGCTCCCTTATGCTTCACATCCTCGGCCTTGGCTTTCTTCTCTTCCGGGTCTGCTGCTGGGAGCTCGAGAAGGGAGAGGAACCCTTCCTCAGCCCTTGTGCACCTGGTCACCAGGTTGAACAACTCCAGAGACATGCACAGATCTTCGTGGATTGCCAGCTCCTCCTTCCTCTTGACGTCGCGAACGCCATTAGAGAACGCCAAAATGATGGCCTCCTCAGTCACCCTGGGGATCTTGAGGCGAGCATTGTTGAAGCGCTGGATGTACTTCTGCAAGGTCTCTCCAGGCTGCTTCTTGATGCAGCGCAGGTCACCCACGGTCGGCGGACGGTCGCGAGTGCCCTGGAAGTTGGCGATGAAGCGGGTGCTGTCACACCCTGATTTTCATGGCTCAACACTTAAGATGATAAATCATGATAAAATGTGGTTTGACAAAAACTTTTGAGTGTTTTGGACTTTGCCTTGATTGGATTTTGTCTGTTGTTTGCAAGTGCCCTAAAAATAAAATAAATCCTCCAACTCTTATACTCCTTCTCCTTGATCCAGAAACCTTTTCCAATGATCATGCCATGTGTATAGGACATAAAAATAATTTCTTGCAAAAATAATTTTGCCAAATAGTATTTTCAAAAATTGGTTTTTCAAAAACCCCTGAATTGAGGTTTGCACTGCAAGTACTTAATTAAGGGCAGTAAAAATATTTCTAAAAATATATTTGACTCCTATTAGATATAGGATACCCAGAAACCACAAAAATATAATTTTGAAAATTATTTTCCTATTTTATTTAAAAGCTTTTTCTTAAGTCCAGAAATGGTCTTTAATAGGGAAAAATTATTTTATTGCTTCAAAAATATTTGACAAAATTTAGGGAAACTCATAGGACATATATTGTCCATATATAAGAGTTTCAACACATGGTCATGTTCAAAATATTGGTCAAATCCCTCAAAAACCCTTTCTGGATATTTCAAGCTTTTGAAATATTTACAAAGGAAAT
Organism: Triticum timopheevii; assembly: GCA_963921465.1. Taxonomy (NCBI): domain Eukaryota; kingdom Viridiplantae; phylum Streptophyta; class Magnoliopsida; order Poales; family Poaceae; genus Triticum; species Triticum timopheevii. The sequence continues at coordinate 119,863,780 of OY997262.1, forward strand.
ATTCTCCAAAAATTCCAAGAAAATTCTAACATGTCACATATGACATTTTTGATGATCTTGCCAAGTACCATGTCATGGAGAACAGTATAACCCCATGAAACCCTCTCAAAACCACTTCTGTCCTTTTTCAAGTTTGAACAACTTTGCACTGTCAAACATGTCCAAATGCTCTCAAACTTGGTGCACATTCTGAAATGGTGTAATAATGCATCTAGACCAAATGGCACAAGTTGGAGAGAATTTTATCTTGATCAAAGTACCCCAAAACCCTCTTTGACCAGAATCAAATTTGAACAAGTTTGTACTGCCAACTTTTTCTACTTGACCCCAACTTTTGTGAGAATGTTCACATGACCAAATGAGGCCACTACACCAAGTGGTGCATCAAGGAGAATTGATTTACATGACTAAATCTTGGTAAAGCCATTTCTGCTAATTTCTAGGGTTTACCAAAGTCACATTGGCAACTTTTCCCAAATGAGCTCAAATTTGGTGGCACACCCTATTTCTAAGTGTCATTCCAATCTGTTAAGTATCATAGCAAATGGAGTTCATTTGCTTGCCCAAACCACCATCAAACACCTTCTGGCAGAAACTTAAAATGCATGCTTTGGCCATTTCCACTAATCTCCATTAGCTGAACTTCTCCCCACAACCTCTCCTAGTCCTCCTCTACCTGTGGCGTGCTTCCCTGCCCGAGAGGCAATGATGAAGGGGGCATGGATCCACTTTCCTTCTCTGGACAGCACCATTTCTCTCTCTCTCAACCTCCCTCCTCACTCCAGTGGATCCCCAGGGCATCCAATGCCATATCCACATTGTTTACTCCCCCTTGCAGCTACCAGACAAGAGTGGGCGCGCTAGTGCGCATGGAAAAGCCGCGCATGCCGGCCAAAGACACGCTCTGGAGCGCGAGGCAGAGCAGGCAACCGTTGACGCCGCGTCCCTCGACCTCCTCGAGCCTCCCCCTCGCGCCAGTCGAGGTGCCTCGACGTCCGCAACACGCCACCGCGCTGGCCCCCTCCTTTACCCCTCTGTCTTACCCATGCCGCGCGTGTCAGGAGCCGACCGGCTCGGCCAATGCCCGGCCTCGCACGCGCGAGCACCAGAGCCTTGTCCCGCTCCTCCTCTCTCTTCTTGGCGCCCCACTCAACTCCCACGGACGCTGTGGACAACCTCACTCCCTCCCTCCTAGCCGCCCGAGCCGTTGTCGCGGCCACCCGTGCGCCATGTCCACGGTGAGCCACGGGCTGGCTACTAAAGGTTGTCCCCGGCCTCCCTCTCTGCTCCATTTTCTCCCCCTCTCTCCCGTGCACCCCCTGGACCAACCCACTCCCCCCCTCGTGCCCTCTTTCCCTCTCCATGGCTGCCGTGGTCGCCGTCGGCCACCACCCGGCTCCGGCAAACCAGGGCCTCCCCTTCCATCCTTTGGCCACCAGGAGGACCGCAGCAGGCCTTCAGAGCTTCCCCGCTCATCTTCTCCTGCTCTGGTGCCCCGTGCCACCGCAACCATCTTCTTCTGAAGCCTCGTCCGCCGGCGTCAGGGTCGCCGTCGCCCTGGACCTCCCCAGCCTGCGTGGCGCCCATGGATGGGCGCGGCTCTGCCTCCCGAGTCCGCCGGTACGCCGGACGCCGTCGGGGACGGCCGGAACCACCGGGGAGCACGCCGGCGCCCCGCTCGATCGACCTCCTCTACTTTTGGCGCGAGGAAGGAGACAATCTGCGGGCGGGGCCCGCTCGTCAGTGGCCCAGCCTCTAGGCCACGCTGGCAAGTGGACACGGGTCCAGCTCGGGGTTGCCTCTTGTGCAGGAAGGCGTATTACCCTGGTACGCCTCCGACGTGGCCCCTGCGCGCGTGTAGCCGAGCCGCTGGGCCGGCCCGCTGCCTATCTCTCGCCTTGCGCGCATGATAAGAGTAAAGCCCCTTTTTCCTTTTTCTTTTTCCCAGTAGACTTCAAAAGCACTTAAATAAATCAAATCAACTCCAAATTTGATGATTCAAATTTCTAGGGGATCCACAAATCATGATCTATCACATGGTGCTATTTGAAAAATTTTCCAGAAACTTTATCTTTAGAAATATTTATCAAAACCCCATTTTCCATTTCTGTGATGAACTTTAGAAAATCACAGAGAGCTCAAAATTGATCGAAATGCCATGATTCAAATTCCTAGATGTTTATAAATTCATAACTTAGTTAATGAACATTTTTCTTAATACTTTCTGTATCACCTCAAATAATGGTCTATTTCTTTATATATAGCCAACTTTGCAAATTCATAGGAAAATCATCTCAACTCTAAATCCAGTGAAACCATTTCCTAGATGCTTCTAAAATCATCCTTTGTTAAATGGGTGCCTTTGCTCATTTTTCAAAAATATATTTTTGTACACTTCTTGCAAATCCACAAATCCATTGATTCCATCATATTGAAATGTTCAGAGATATCCATTCATCAAATACCAATGAAACCACTTTGGTCACTCCTCATATGACCAGAGGTATCCTAGAAAAGTCCTACTCACATTTTTAGAGCACTTTTACTTTTGCCTTGTTGTGTTGCTTATTGTGTTTGTTTCCGATGTTAGTTGACGAAGTAGACGGAGTACTTAGAGAAGGACCAGAAGACTTGAAGACTCTGAGGAACAGGCAAGCAGCCCTTTGACCATATCTATGAAACCCTTTTTATGCATGTCATATAGCACCATATTGTTGATGCAATCGAATCATGATGAGGTGGTACCAACCTTGATGGTTTGCCTCCGTACTTCCTCATTGATACTTGCATTGTGCATGACCCTACCTTCTTATGAGGGTTATGCCGGTGGGAGTAGATAGGATGCTAAAGTAGTGCTACACAAAAAGGGACGGGAATATGCATGGTGAAGGAGACAAAGTATTTTCAAAGGAGTTTTCGAAAACCCCATCGGGTGCCACTTATGCCCGAGGGAGATGATGAGATGGGTAACCACTTGATGACGAAGTGGTGTACCGAGGCAAGTGTGTGTGTTGTTTTCAAAACGGATTGGTTTAAGTTGCGACCGTTATTCCAACCTTACATGCACAACCACTCTACCCTTATATGGGAAAGGGCATTATTGAGTACCTAGACCGATACTAGCTTGGGGCCTGCATTACTAGTGACGAGAGAGTTGTTGGTGCGCTCTCTCGGGACGGGGTCGTGCCACGTAGGGCGGCCATGACCATTTTTATGGGGCACCGGACACACCGTTGGTACCCCGTGCCAGTGGTATGTGATAAATATGGTAGCAAGGCTCCACGAAAATGTTATGTGAAATGTTGGGCACGGGGGTTACTGCCAATCGAGTGGACAGTTGTCTAGGGAAAGGTAGTGATCGGGTGCTTACCCCGGGTACTTGAGGTATCGCGGGTCGTGGATGACACGGAAGTTCCCCGGATCTTGTGGGTAAAGTGTGCAACCTCTGTAGAGTGTAAAACTATTCGAATAGCCGTGTCCACGGTAAAGGACAGTTGGGTAACCGCTCTTGGGCTACGTCCATGTGTTTACGAAACCTGGTGAGTATGTATGGATGAGTGGAAATAACTACTTGGGTCAAGTCAAGGGACTTGACATGATTGAGTTGGGTTGGTGCCCACTCTATTTATGTTGATATCTCTAACCTGTCCTCATGGTTACTTGAATCCTCTTGATGCATGCTATGCAAGTTGTTGAACATGTCATTGCACTCAAAACTAGCTTTCTGCAAAAGTTTACCTATATCATGCTTTGTTGTATCTTGAACCAAAACATGGGTTGCTTGCGAGTACATTCAAAGTACTCATTGGCTTTCCACTGGTTATTTTACTGGCCAGGCATGAAAGAACAGGATATGATGAGGAATACTTCGGTGACGAACATGCGAGCTAGGACGCTTCCCAGTCAGAATGCCTGTAGGGTTAAGGAGGATGGCATGGGTCCAAGTTATCGACGAAGATTTCCGCTGCATGTTATACTCAAGACTTGACCATAATGGTCCTACTTGTGTAAGACGCTATGTATGGATGTAAGACTCTTGTTATTCAGCTTCTGTGTGTTCAGTGAGCATTGATCTCTGGGATCACTGTACACGTGGAATCGGTGATCACGACTTATGAGTCGGGGTCCCCACAGAGCTGGTATCAGAGCCATCCTGACTGTAGGAAGCCTTAGTTAGCATGGTCGTTAGTTAGGGTAAACTATTTCCAAAACTACTAGTAGTTTTCCAAAACTATCTATACTTCTCTTCCCTTCCCAGTTTTTCGAAAACAGGTATACTTTCCTTATTGATCTCTTCCCCTTCAAAACCTTTGGTCGCTAGAACCCTTATGCCCCTGACCACTAGATTCCTTGTAATCCTTGTGGATAATCTAGAAGGAAGACGCCTTGCCAGACATTCACCCACATCTCCTGAACACAAGATTGGCGACATCTCAACAAGACGATACCAACAGAAGATACATCCTCGAGGAATGAGGACCTCAAGACCCAGGAGATGGTGACATCCTTGACACTGCCCCAAGATGATGCAACCTTAGCCTACGATGATCAGGGCATAGGATATGCAAGATCATGATATACATCGCTAATATAGTGACCCTGTCACTACCGTTGTTGTGTCGGCAACCACCGATGGATGAGAACCTAGCCATTTGGTCCGCCTCACCATAGTGAGCAGGAAAACGGTTCTCCTCATCCCCCGCTCTTGGTGTCGAAGTTGTCATCAACTTAACCGACATGATGGACCTCTATTACGCCTTGATAATGTCATTGCATAAAGGATTACCTACCTGGTACCATCGACGGCTTAGAAGACAAAAAGGGATCGTCGTGGTTAAGAAGACAATAGAAGACCAAGCCAACGCCAGTTATGAGGAGCCACCTTCACCCCATCACTTCAAGAGGCGAGAAGTTGTTGAAGATTCTTCAGGCTCAACCCAGATTGTTTCATCGAACAACTACAAGAGACGTAGCAACACCTGAGGAAAACTCAGAAGACTGCACGAGGCACAAGGCACGACTATAGAATCCGAGAACCCCTAGGGTAGAATGGGTCGTGTACCCCCCATGCGCAGTCGAGTCCGTATGATGGTTCGAATAGAACCATGACTATGTGTTGCTTGTTTTTATTTGTTTGTGTTTTGATATCAGTCACCCTTTTTGCCCTAGGCAACAAGTACGCGACTATATCACCTGCCTTATTTTGTTGTTTTGGTTTGGCCCTTTTTGGCACTTGTTTGTTTGCACCTGCACTATAGAACCCCCTTGAGGCATCCCCCTTTTATGCTACTTATCCCTCTCATCCCTCTCCTCAATTGAAGACCAGCAAGACAAGATGCACCAAGGAACCTGCTTCGGCAACCAACTAGCAATGAAGACTTTTGTTGCAGCCTCCTTGACCTAGTGCAACCCAGTAACATTATGTCTACTCCTCAAGATTAGGAACCCATTCCTAGACCCTCGAGACTTCACGAGATACCCCAGCTCGAAACCTTAACCATGTGCTTAACCCACAGAATTGCAAGAGAACCTGTTAAGCCTCCGTAACCTTGCTTATCACTGGGTTCATTAGGGAACTAGTGGACATAGCGAACGAGCACATTATCATCCTAAGATAGCACCAAAACTGACGATGCCATAAGGAAGACCAATTTAAGGATATAGGAACAGTGGGCAAATGACTTGATGAGTTTATATCAGTGACCTTGAGGAGTTATGGAGACTTTGGTAGATCATGAGGCTTTTATGTTGGTAGATGAACTTGGTGGGATCATGATTATAGAGTAGCATAGCTTTCATTACCCCTGAGTAAATTGGATATAGTAGGATAATTGTGTTCACAAGCTGGAATTCTTGGAGGAATTTGGATTTAACTTAGCCATGGGATATTGATAGGAGACAGTTGACATCACGTAAATGACTTGGGGGAAACATGTAGGAACTCTCGCGGGACATGAGATTTGGATTAAATAGGTTACCCTAGTGGATTATGGATGCAGAATAATTTTACATGGTTCAGAGTAAATTGGATTTAGACTGATGATCTTGATCATGATACCATGTTTCTCGGTGGACCATAAACCAGGAGATTGGATCAATTGTCAGAATTTATTTAGGGAGATATATATATGCTTGACCTTGGAGTTACTTGACCCCGATAATGGGAATTGGTGGACTGACTATAGTAGAGGTAGCCCTTTCAAGTGTTCGGGATTATAGGGACTTTAGGAGATCATGTGGAACATCATAAACATTGGATTTGTAGAATTAAATGGATTATGTAGTGATTGATGGAAACTAAATGGGATGTTGGTTGATTCATAGAAAGGAAACAAGATCTTGGAATGGCTTACGACGTGTTTCCTTAGGATAGAGATGCTTTATCTTAGACCTTGAAAGAATAGGCTGAGCACATCGATTGTCATGTTTAACTCCATCTTGGAGGCTTGTATACCCTTGGATTTTAGGGGTAGACCTACATATGAGTTTGGGGATTGTAGACATATGTGATTTTGTTATACCTCCTCTCTAGAGTCATGAGGATATGAATAACATGAGTGATGATTGTAGTTGACCTATGCGAATGATGCTATCGGTGATATGATGTGATTTGTTTAAAGGACTAGATAAAACAATTGGCATCTCAGAAACTGTGCTCAAGGATAAGATGATAAAAGTTCACTCGCACACTAGATCCTTGAAACCCTTAAGCCCTACCAAGCTACAACATGGTCGGGTCAGGACCTTAGGGCCTTGACACTAAATCTAGAACCACCTTGGCCCACGCTCAACAAGAGCACCACTAATTCCCCGGCCTACTTTACGTACCCCATGGACTTCATGGAGTGCTTGGACAAGTTAGTTGTCATCTTTCTTTGATGACATACTTGTCTACCCAAAGACGGAAGACGAATTGTTGAGCTAGTCAAGGAACATCTGAAGATCGTCATGTCTAGGAGGAAGAACTACACCAACCACCATCGCCAAGAAGTGAACTCCCTCGTTGAAGACCGTGCGTATCTACAAACCACTCCTCTCTAAGGGACCAAACATTTCCATGACAAGGAGACCCACACCAAGATTCATCGGCCCCCTTCGAGATCACTCCAAGATTTAACAACCCCCCTCCGAGATCACTACGAGACAAAGAGAAGACAGATACCAACTAGAGTTACCACCTGACTCACCCACTGTGCACAGTGTTTTTCCACACGACACCACTCCAGAAACATTTCCAACTTCCTAACTAGCCCGGTCTCTACAAGGACATCGACCACCGAGCCATCGACCCCTAGCCCGAGCTAACCTACCACGAGCTAACCATTAGCAACCTGGATCAAGAAGAGCATCATACACGAAGCCACACCATCAAGTACTTCAAGCTCAATGGAGCACTACACGGAAGCAGAAGCAACATGAGGACTTGAAGACTACCCAAGATCCAAGTTTCTGTATCCCTTTCCGCGCCTAGTCTAGGAATCTCGGGGACGAGATTCTTGTAAGGGGGGTAGGTCTGTCACACCCTGATTTTCATGGCACAACACTTAAGATGATAAATCATGATGAAATGTGGTTTGACAAAAACTTTTGAGTGTTTTGGACTTTGCCTTGATTGGATTTTGTTTGTTGTTTGCAAGTGCCCTAAAAATAAAATAAATCCTCCAACTCTTATACTCCTTCTCCTTGATCCAAAAACCTTTTCCAATGATCATGCCATGTGTATAGGACATAAAAATAATTTCTCGCAAAAATAATTTGGCCAAATAGTATTTTCAAAAATTAGTTTTTCAAAAACCCCTGAATTGAGGTTTGCACTGCAAGTACTTAATTAAGGGCAGTAAAAATCTTTATAAAAATATATTTGACTCCTATTAGATATAGGATACCCAGAAACCACAAAAATATAATTTTTAAAATTATTTTCCTATTTTATTTAAAAGCTTTTTCTTAAGTCCAGAAATGGTCTTTAATAGGGAAAAATTATTTTATTGCTTCAAAAATATTTGACAAAATTTAGGGAAACTCATAGGACATATATTGTCCATATATAAGAGTTTCAACACATGATCATGTTCAAAATTTTGGTCAAATCCCTCAAAAACCCTTTCTGGATATTTCAAGCTTTTGAAATATTTACAAAGGAAATATTCTCCAAAAATTCCAAGAAAATTCTAACAAGTCACATATGACATTTTTGATGATCTTGCCAAGTACCATGTCATGGAGAACAGTATAACCCCATGAAACCCTCTCAAAACCACTTCTGTCCTTTTTCAAGTTTGAACAGCTTTGCACTGTCAAACATGTCCAAATGCTCTCAAACTTGGTGCACATTCTCAAATGGTGTAATAATGCATCTAGACCAAATGGCACAAGTTGGAGAGAATTTTATCTTGATCAAAGTACCCCAAAACCCTCTCTGACCAGAATCAAATTTGAACAAGTTTGTACTGCCAACTTTTTCTACTTGACCGCAACTTTTGTGAGAATGTTCACATGACCAAATGAGGCCACTACACCAAGTTGTGCATCAAGGAGAATTGATTTGCATGACTAAATCTTGGTAAAGCCATTTCTGCTAATTTTTAGGGTTTACCAAAGTCACATTGGCAACTTTTCCCAAATGAGCTCAAATTTGGTGGCACACCCTATTTCTAAGTGTCATTCCATCCTGTTAAGTATCATAGAAAATGGAGTTCATTTGCTTGCCCAAACCACCATCAAACACCTTCTGGCAGAAACTTAAAATGCATGCTTTAGCCATTTCCACTAATCTCCATTAGATGAACTTCTTCCCACAACCTCTCCTAGTCCCCCTCTACCTGTGGCGTGCTTCCCTGCCAGAGAGGCAATGATGAAGGGGGGCATGGATCCACTTTCCTTCTCTGGACAGCACCATTTCTCTCTCTCTCAACCTCCCTCCTCACTCCAGTGGATCCCCTGGGCATCCAATGCCATATCCGCATTGTTTACTCCCCCTTGCAGCTACCAGACAAGAGTGGGTGCGCTAGTGCGCGTGGAAAAGCCGCGCATGCCGGCCAAACACGCACTCTGGAGCGCGAGGCAGAGCAGGCAACCATTGATGCCGCGTCCCTCGACCTCCTCGAGCCTCCCCCTCGCGCCAGTCGAGGTGCCTCGACGTCCCCAACACGCCACCGCGCTGGCCCCCTCCTTTACCCCTCTGTCTTACCCATGCCGCGCGTGTCAGGAGCCGCCCGGCTCGGCCAATGCCCGGCCTTGCACGCGCGAGCACCAGAGCCTTGTCCCGCTCCTCCTCTCTCTTCCTGGCGCCCCACTCAACTCCCACGGACGCCGTGGACAACCTCACTCCCTCCCTCCTGGCCGCCCGAGCCGTTGCCGCGGCCACCCGTGCGCCACGTCCATGGTGAGCCACGGGCTGGCTACTAAAGGCTGTCCCCGGCCTCCCTCTCTGCTCCATTTGCTCCCCCTCTCTCCCGTGCACCCCCTGGACCAACCCACTCCCCTCATCGTGCCCTCTTTCCCTCTCCATGGCTGTCGTGGTCGCCGTCGGCCACCACCCGGCTCCGGCAAACCAGGGCCTCCCCTTCCATCCTTTGGCCACCAGGAGGACTGCAGCAGGCCTTCGGAGCTTCCCCACTCATCTTCTCCTTCTCTAGTGCCCCGTGCGACCGCAACCATCTTCTCCTGAAGCCTCGTCCGCCGGCGTCAGGGTCGCCGTCGCCCTGGACCTCCCCAGCCTGCGTGGCGCCCATGGATGGGCGCGGCTCTGCCTCCCGAGTCCGCCGGTACGCCGGACGCCGTCGGGGACGGCCGAAACCACCGGGGAGCACGCCGGCGCCCCGCTCGATCGACCTCCTCTGCTTCTGGCGCGAGGAAGGAGACAACCTGCGGGCGGGGCCCGCTCGTCAGCGGCCCAGCCTCTAGGCCACACTGGCAAGTGGACACGGGTCCAGCTCGGGGTTGCCTCCCGTGCGGGAAGGCGTATTACCCTGGTACGCCTCCGACGTGGCCCCTGCGCGCGTGCAGCTGAGCCGTTGGGCCAGCCCGCTGCCTATCTCTCGCCTTGCGTGCATGATAAGAGTAAACCCCTTTTTCCTTTTTCTTTTTCCCAGTAGACTTCAAAAGCACTTAAATAAATCAAATCAACTCCAAATTTGATGATTCAAATTTCTAGGGGATCCACAAATCATGTTCAGAGATACCCATTCATCAAATACCAATGAAACCACTTTGGTCACTCCTCATATGACCAGAGGTATCCTAGAAAAGTCCTACTCACATTTTTAGAGCACTTTTACTTTTGCCTTGTTGTGTTGCTTATTGTGTTTGTTTCCGACGTTAGTTGACGAAGTAGACGGAGTACTTGGAGAAGGCTAAGAAGACTTGAAGACTCTGAGGAACAGGCAAGCAGCCCTTTGACCATGTCTATGAAACCCTTTTTATGCATGTCATATAGCACCATATTGTTGATGCAATGGAATCATGATGAGGTGGTAACAACCATGATGGTTTGCCACCGTACTTCGTCATTGATACTTGCATTGTGCATGACCCTACCTTCTTATGAGGGTTATGCTGGTGGGAGTAGATAGGATGCTAAAGTAGTGCTACGCAAAAAGGGACGGGAATATGCATGGTGAAGGAGACAAAGTATTTTCAAAGGACTTTCCGAAAACACCGTCGGGTGCCACTTATGCCCGATGGAGATGATGAGATGGGTAACCACTTGATGATGAAGTGGTGTACCGAGGCAAGTGTGTGTGTTGTTTTCAAAACGGATTGGTTTAAGTTGCGACCGTTATTCCAACCTTACATGCGCAACCACTCTACCCTTATATGGGAAAGGGCATTATTGAGTACCTAGACCGATACTAGCTTGGGGCCTGCATTACTAGTGATGGGAGAGTTGTTGGTGCGCTCTCTCGGGACGGGGTCGTGCCAGGTAGGGCGGCCATGACCATTTTTATGGGGCACCGGACACACCGTTGGTACCCCGTGCCAGTGGTATGTGATGAATATGGGAGCAAGGCTCCACAAAAATGTTATGTGAAATGTTGGGCACGGGGGTTACTGCCAATCGAGTGGACTCCATGTTAGTGTCGTCTAGGGAAAGGTAGTGATCGGGTGCTTACCCCGGGTACTTGAGGTATCGCGGGTCGTGGATGACACGGAAGTTCCCCGGATCTTGTGGGTAAAGTGTGCAACCTCTGCAGAGTGTAAAACTATTCGAATAGCCGTGTCCACAGTCAAGGACAGTTGGGTAACCGCTCTTGGGCTACGTCCATGTGTTTACGAAACCTGGTGAGTATGTATGGATGAGTGGAAACAACTACTTGAGTCAAGTCAAGGGACTTGACATGATTGAGTTGGGTTGGTGCCCACTCTATTTATGTTGATATCTTTAACCTGTCCTCATGGTTACTTGAATCCTCTTGATGCATGCTATGCAAGTTGTTGAACATGTCATTGCACTCAAAACTAGCTTTCTGAAAAAGTTTATCTATATCATGCTTTGTTGTATCTTGAACCAAAACATGGGTTGCTTGCGAGTACATTCAAAGTACTCATTGGCTTGCCACTGGTTATTTTATTGGCCAGGCATGAAAGAACAGGATATGATGAGGAATACTTTGGTGACGAACATGCGAGCTAGGGCGCTTCCCAGTCAGAATGCCTGTAGGGTTAAGGCGGATGGCATGGGTCCAAGTTATCGACGAAGATTTCCGCTGCATGTTATACTCAAGACTTGACCATAATGGTCCTACTTGTGTAAGACGGTATGTATCGATGTAAGACTCTTGTTATTCAACTTCTGTGTGTTCAGTGAGCATTGATCTCTGGGATCACTATACACGTGCAATCGATGATCACGACTTATGAGTCGGGGTCCCCACAGGTGCGCATCTCATCCCAGGAGGAGATCATGCCAGGAGCCAGGTTCAGGAGCCAGGTGCGGGCGTTGTCCTTGAGTGCCATGGGAAACCAGTTCGCCATGACCTTTTCATCCCCGTTGGCGGCTTCTATGCCCAACTCGTAGAGCTGTAGAAATTCCGCGGGATCTGCAGTGCCGTCGTAGCGAGGAGGCAGGTCAGGCTTGAACTTGCCTGGCCAGGCGACACTGCGTAGCTCGGGGGTGAAGGCGCGGCAGCCTGCGGTGGCCATCAGAGCCCTTTGCTGATGCTGGGTTTGCTCCTGGGGATTCTCGCGTGCCGCTGCCTGGAGCAGTGCAGGGTCTTGACGTGGTGGTGCAAGAATGCGGTCGTGGCACACCGGTGCCGGGAGCACGCGAGCACCGTCTTGGGGATGAGGGATCTCTTGGCAGCTCCTCTCTGGTCGCGCGGGCGCCAGACGCGGTGGATCTCATCCTGGGGCCGCGCGCCTTGGAGCCATGGCACCTTCTCGGGGAGGAGGTGGCGGAAGCACCTCCTGATCTGCGCCTCCTGCGCAGGACGAATGGCGAGGCAGCGAGAGGGACGGCATAGGAGAGCCCCCTGCAGCGCTGACGAGCTCGGTGATACGGGCGAGCCAGTCCTCGTAGAGGTCGTCAACAGGTTGGTAGTGCAGGAGCTCACGCGCCAAGAGCAACGCGGCGTGCGCATCCGTGAGGGCGCGATGTGTGTGGGACGACGAATCGGCTAGAGTCAGTGACGGGGTGGCGGTGTGGCCGTCCCGCCGCACCGAGGGATGCAGAGACGAGGCCTGCTGCTCGTTCCCCGCCAGGCCGGTGGCGGCAGGCGATGGGGAACGACGGGGACACACACCGACGGGAGCCGTCTGGGCGATGTGGGCGGCAAGGGCACCCCGACACTCGGCGCGAGCTCGGCGAGTGTCAGCCATGGACATGACGGTAGATCGAACACGAAGCAATGGAAGAAAGATTCCGGCGCACCCCTACCTGGCGCGCCAAATGTAGGATATTGGGTTCCTGCAGACCCTTAAGGTTCAAACTCTGGGGTGCGCACGAAGATCTCTACCCTACCGATCTACGTCCGATCGCCTCATGAGATCTAGTCTGAAAACGGTGAACAACACAAGGGACATGATATTTATACTGGTTCAGGCCACCGTTGTGGTGTAATACCCTACTCCAGTGTGTGGTATGGTGGATTGCCTAAGGGGCTAATGATGAATAGTACAAAGGAAGAACAGCCTCGCGAGAGGTGTTCTTGAGCTGGTGCGATGAATTGCTTGGGTGAGTTCGATCGCCACTCTCCTTCTCTCTAATGAGCACTCATCCGCCCTCCTACTCTGTGGTGGCTAGACCAATTTATAGAGGCCCTGGGCCTCTTCCCAAATATTCAGCGGGAAGGGCGCCAACAACGGCCATTTTGAAGGGGAACATATAGTACAAGTTATCCTGACTAAAGTTGGTCTTCGGTTACCAAAAGCACTGGTGATGATGCCGTCTTGGGCTCCATGGTGACCTCCATCCTGCCGCTCCGCTGGTGTTGGTCTCGTTGCACTGAAATGGCAACCTTTGCCTGATGCCTTGGTACTCCACATCTGTTCTTGGCCTCTTTGCACCAAAGAGGAAACAAGGACACTGCGCAGGCCAGCGCCCTCCTGGTCTCGATCGTCATGGCTTGCGTCACGAGCACCTCGCGAGGTACCCTGCCTTGATCTCTCCGCCCCCTCGCGAGCCTGCCTGGCGAGGCCATTCCTGAGGAAGCCTTGTGTCATCCGCTGTAGGATAGAAAGTATGTCTAGAGGGGGGGGTGATTAGAATACTTGACCAAATAAAAACTTGTCCTTTTCCCAATTTTAGTCTTCGGCAGATTTTAGCTATCTTAGGACAAGTCAAACAATCTTAACACAATTCGAGCAAGCATGCAAAGAGTATATGAGCAGCAGAAAGTAAAGCATGCAACTTGCAAGAATGTAAAGGGAAGGGTTTGGAGGATTCAAACGCAATTTGGAGAAACGGTGATTTTTGAGCCGTGGTTCCAATAGGTGGTGCTATCGTACATCCACGTTGATGGAGACTTCAACCCACGAAGGGTAACGGTTGCGCGAGTCCACGGAGGGCTCCACCCACGAAGGGTCCACGAAGAAGCAACCTTGTCTATCCCACCATGGCCGTCGCCCACGAAGGACTTGCCTCACTAGAGGTAGATCTTCACGAAGTAGGCGATCTCCTTGCTCTTACAAACTCATTGGTTCAACTCCACAATCTTGTCGGAGGCTCCCAAGTGACACCTAGCCAATCTAGGAGACACCACTCTCCAAGAAGTAACAAATGGTGTGTTGATGATGAACTCCTTGATCTTGTGGTTCAAATGATAGTCTCCCCAACACTCAACTCTCTCTCATAGGATTTGGATTTGGTGGAAAGAAGGTTTGAGTGGAAAGCAACTTGGGGAAGGCTAGAGTTCAAGATTCATATGGTAGGAATGGAATATCTTGGCCTCAACACATGAGTAGGTGGTTCCTTCTCAGAAACAGCAAGTTGGATGTGTAGGTTTGTTCTGATGGCTCTCTCCACGAATGAAGAGGAGGTGGAGGGGTATATATAGCCTCCACACAAAATCTAACCGTTACGCACAACTTGCAAAACTTGGTTGGACCGAATTGGTAAACTTGGTCAGACCGATTCAGCAAATCTAGTGACCGTTAGGATTTTGGTGGGACCGACATGCAACTCGGTAGGACCGATGTGATTAGGGTTAGGTCATAACGTAATCTCGGTGAGACCGATTTCAAAAACTCGGTGAGACCGATTTTGGTAATAAGCTAACCAAAGAGTTGGTCAGGTAAACTCTGTGGGACCAGTTCGCTCATTTCGGTGAGACCGAAATGTTACGAAAATGAAACAGAGAGTTTACATTGCAATCTCGGTGGGACCGATCGCTCATATCGGTTGTACCGAAACGTTATGAAGGGAAACAGAGAGATTACAATCTCATCTCGGTGAGACAGAGATCCCTATCGGTGAGAACGATTTGCCTAGGTTTTGTGGCAGTGGCTATGACATCTGAACTCGGTGGCGCCGGATAGAAAGAATGGGTGGGGCCGAGTTTGACTTTTAGGTTAGGTCATATGTGGATATGAGAAAGTAGTTGAGGGTTTTGGAGCATATCACTAAGCACTGTAGAGCAAGAAACTCATTAAGAAACACCTCATCCCTCCTTGATAGTATTGGCTTTTCCTATAGACTCAATGTGATCTTGGATCACTAAAATATAAAATGTAGAGTCTTGAGCTTTTGATCTTGAGCCAATCCTTTTATCCTTAGCATTTTGAGGGATCCACTTTTCTCATTCATGCCATGCCATTCATTGAGCTTTTCCTAAAATATTCATCTTGGAATGATGTTAGCTCAATGAGCTATATGTTGTTAGGAATTACCAAAACCACCTAGGGATAGTTGCACTTTCAATCTCCCCCTTTTTGGTAATTGATGACAACATATACATCAAAGCTTTGACAAATGATAATAAGAGTGAAAAACATAGTCACTTTGAGAAGTATGTGATAAGCAAGAGCTCCCCCTAAATTTGTGCATAGTTTAAGATTTGCTTTGGACTGCAAATGCACAAGGAGTTAGGCTCATAGGTAACTCTTCCATGTCACATACATCTTGGTGGAGCGCTCAAAATGATAATAATTGAATACATGCACTCATCACCAAGCAAAGTGAATGATCATATAGAGATAAACGAGATAATCTCATCCAACAAGCATAAATGTAGCATATGATCAAACACATGATCATCCAAGTATCACACAGACATAGAGTATCTCAAACAAGCAAATAAAGTTCAACCACGAAAGAAAGAGAGAACAAAAAGCAACACTCTCTCTTGAAGCCTATGATCTATACATTTTTCTCCCCCTTTGGCAACAACTCACCAAAAAGTTCATAGAAAATGCATAGCACTAAATCGACTCTCAGGCTTGATCTTCAGGTGGTGGTGTAGAGATGGCTCCTTGGACGAAGACTCCAGTTGATGTGGATGGAGCTGGAGGTGTGGGTGCTGAAGCTGGTTGCACTGGAGCTGTAGGAGCTGTAGTTGGTGCAGATGAAGTGGCTCTGGTGTCTATCACTGGCACTTCATCTGATCTCTGAGCTCTAGGCACTCTGGCAAATGCATCTGTGGTTGTCTTGCCTTCCTCTCCTTCATATCATCCCGAAGGTGCTCAAGAACAGACTGGATCTCTATTACCTTCACATCCAAGTCATAAAACTTTTGCTCCATGATCCTCTCCAGGCTCTCCTGGTTTTGAGTTAAGGTGGCCAGCCCCTTCTTAATCCTCAGAGTGGATGCAATCAAGTAGCCTAGTTGATCTTGTTTGCTCTTCACAAAGTACTGAGATGCCTCTTCCATTGTTGGCATCTTGGTAGCCTTCTCTGTCCTTGCCTTCTCCTTCTTTGCTTGAGCATGCACAGAAGATGGCTCATCTTCATCCATAACCACTTGGTTATCCTCAATGTCTAGATAGATAGCAAAGTGTTCCTTGTCCAACAAGTATGTGTCTGTGCCCATCTTGGAGTTAATCAGCTCCTAGATCTGTGGGGCATACCCACAACTTCTTTTCTGGTCAGCTGCTGTCCTCTTGATAGTCTCAACAATGAAGCTCATGACCTTGAATTTCTGTGGCACATCAAATAAGTGTAGCAAGTTTATTGCATGGCCTCTGATCATGTTGTGGTCACCTAACTTGGGCAATAGAGTGTGCTTGAGGATCCAGTTGATGGTTGGCAATCCTGACAGAAGATAATGTACAGATCCAAACTTATGTGTCTCTACTGCAGCATCTGGGATCTCCTTGTACATATGTGCCATAGTGTTGTGATCCATCTTCTTCTTGGCATAGACATCCAAGTCATCTTCCTTCTCCTTAGGTGCATTGATCAGACTTGCCCATTCCTCAATAGTTGATTGGTACCTTGTACCTTCAGACATCCACACTATCCTGCCATCTGGATAGAACTGTGTTGTGGAGTAGAATTGCATAATGAGCTCATCATTTCACTTTGTGAGCTTCTGCCCAACAAAGTCCGCAACTCCATAAGCACTGAAACTGTCATACACACCAGGATAGTGTTCCTCATTCTCCTTCATGTAGGTCCAGTCCACCCACCTCAAGTCACAAACTATAGGCTTCTTGTCCAACAACACTGTCTCATAGAAATCCTACTGTTCCTTAGTATGGAATCTGTAGTCAACAGCAGTCCTTCTCCTGATAGCATAGGGATCAGACAACCTCCACTGTCTGAGTCCTGCATCCTTCCTGAGCTTCATGTTCTCAGCCACAGGATGAGCATCATTGTGGTCTGGAATCTTAGGCTTCAACTTTCTCAGGATATGCTCTTCATCTTCTTCTTCTTCAGCATCAGTTTTAGGCACTGGGGCCTTGTTCTTCTCAGCAGCAGATATGTTCCTGGTATTCCTCTTTGGTGCAGTCTTTGGTTTGGAGGCAGCATTCAGTGTTTCTTTGGGCTTTGATGATGCAGCCCCTGACCTAATAGCAACCTCTTCTTCCTCTTCCTCAGAGTCTCTCCTCATAGAGAGATTGCCAAGAACTTTGGCAGTAGTGGTTCTGACTCTCTTTTTCTTTTTGTCTTGACCATCAGCTTCATCTTCTGACTCAATAGTAAACTTCATGGTTTCTCCAGTGACAACCTTCCTGGGTTTGGAAGTGGGAATCCTTCTTGCAGGTGCCTTTTCCTGCACCAATGGCTTAGTGGCTGCAGCTGATCCATATTCTTTCTTGACCACCTTCTTCTTGGAAGTGGCCTCATCCTCTACTGCCACATAGTCTTCATCGTCAGATTCTGAGGTTTTCTTCTTTCTGGTTCTGGTGGCATCTTTAGGTAAGTTGCTTGGGGTGCTCCTGCTACCCTCATCAGAGGTACTAGAGGGACTAGTGCCCTCACTCATCTGAATCTGCTCCTCTTCTCTGTTATGGCTGTCACTTTAATCAAACATGTTGCAAACACTGACTGCTGACCCTGTGAATAGATGTAGATGAGATAGAGTGGATGAGCATCACAAAGTACAGAGGTTTTTGCAAAAGAATGATTCAAAAACTTAGTTTTAGTTTTTCACAGAAAGCATTTCTGATCAACCAATTTGCAAACTCGGTGATACCGAAGCAGCTTTTGGAACCTTAACTAGTGAACTCGGTCAGACCGAGTCACAGTTCGGTGGCACCAAGACTGCTAGGGTTTCACAAAGTCCTGAACTCGGTCACACCGATTTGCAATTCTCGGTCAGACCAAGAATCACTTGTGCAATGGCCTTAGCCGAATCGGTGGAACCGAGTTCTGCAACTCGGTGGGTTCGAGATGGTTTCGGCAGAAACCTAACCCTAAATTTTCAATTCACTACTAAACTATGGATTGTTTTGACTAGATAGAATAGTTTCAATCGTGGCAAGAATCATGATGAACACAATGTGCTAGGAATCAGACGGGCATAGCACTGTGATCGAGTCCATACCCTAGCTTGGCGATGAACTCGCTACGGCGGCAACGGCGGGGATGAATTCTGTTGACGGCGGCGGAGACCAGCGATTGGAGGCGGCTGGCGACGAGGAGGACGATCCGGAGACCCTGGAGGCAGAGCGAGCTATGCACGGGCGAAGGGGTTTGGAGAAAGTTTCCAAATTTTTGCCCGTGAGTATATATAGCCCGACCCTGTCGGTGTGACCGAGTGGAACAACTCGGTAGCACCAAGATGCATAACTGTATACAGTTACAGCAACTCGGTGTGATCGAAAAGTTCAAATCGGTTGCACTAAGATTGAAAACCTAGATCGACTTAGTGTTCTCGGTATGACCGAAATGGAGGAATCGGTCAGACCGAAACGGAGGAATCGGTCAGACCGAAACGTACAAAGAAGTTTTGGAAGTTTAAGTCTATGACGAATCGTGGACTCCGGGTGCTCCTCACATAGAGTGGTTCGAATCTGACTTGATAAAATTTTGTGATGTAGCATGAATAGAGTTTGAGACGAGAAAAGCATAGATAGCTAGAGAAGGTTCTTAGGCATTCTTGTCCATCCACTTGGAAAAAGAAAATGAAACCAATCAATCAAAACAACAAGTGGATGTCCTCGAATGAGGAAAATATGCAACCAACATGCTCACACAATAAAATGGCAATTGAAATATGTGACAAAGCATGCACAAACAATTCTAGCATCTGTCAAACAATTGGCTATTACTAGTTCATCTATATATGAGTATCTTGACTTCGGAGTCAAATGAGAACATTTGATCATAGGTCATACTCATCGTTTAAGCTCAAGTGGGGTTACCACTTTTACATAATGCATTGATGTGTTCACACCATTAGAGTTGCTTTGACTCAATTCTTAGAGTTAAGCTCCCCCTAGATGTGAGATCCCCCCTTAGAGGGATGAACTAACCTTGGGTTTTGTCGATGATGACTTCATGTAGGTGTTGAAGATGTGGATGCTCAATGTCGATGTAGATCATTTGGAGCAATCCCTTGGAGTGAGTTGCACTTTCAATACCTACACGGGTTAGTCCCATAAGAAACAAACAAGGATATCCATAGACATAGAGTGATGCTCACAGAAGATAATCTCTATGAAAGCATTAGGTTACCTTGTCCCTTGTCTTGCCAACAAGAGGGTTTGTGACTCCTTGAACTAGTGAAAGATGTGGAAGATGATTGCACTTGTTGTTGCCAAAATGATATGAGTGAAATATGTTGGCGGAGTCACCCTCAAGAACTCTCTAGTTCTTATTCTTCGGGATCCACATCATCTTGATGGGAATCTTGGAGTTGTAGTCATACTTGATGAAGTAGAACTTGACGTAGTCTTGGGAACCCACTTGACCAAGGCCTTAGGAGCTTCTTCAAATGCATCAATTTCCTCTTGAAGCTTGTCCTTGCCTTTTTGCTTGTGGTCTTTTGGTGGAAGATCATCTTGAGCTTGTGTCCCTTTGAAGGAAGTAGGATCATACTTCTCTTGTTGAGGAACAAACTTAATCTTGGGATATTGATCTTCTTCCCACTCAACTCCAGTGGCATTGAACTTTTGTTCAAAACCAACACCTTGGTTCTTCCGGTGCCTTCCTTGCTTGCGTACAATTTCCTCAAATTTCTTGCTTCCGGCAAGGCTTATGTAAACACCTTTCTCTATAATTCCCTTAAATAAGCTATTTTCTTGCTCAAGTGTAACTTGGCTAAGAGAATCATTAGTGGAATCAAGAGAACTACTAGAAACAATAACATTTGATTTAGCATGATTATTGTTACTACTAGAGGAAGAATCCTTCTTGTTCTTGTTAGTGGACTTGACTTGAGGCATGTAAGTAGATAAGAGTAAACGCTTGGCAATGTAAGAAGAACATTTCTTACGGAGATCATCATTGATTGCCTTTTCAAAGCGTAACTTATGAGTCCTTAAAAGTTCTCGATGATCTTCTAAGATAGTTTCATGAGCTAGCTTAAGAGTGTTTAGTTCTTTAGTTAGAAGATCAATATTCTCCTTATCATTGTCATTCGTTTTATCTTGATTAGCATGATTAATTGATGTTTCATCACTAGAGTTGTCAACAAGTAAATCATCATCACCTAGCAAGTCATCTTCATCACTATTGAAATCAACATACTCAGGGTGTGTTACCTTGGGGCCTTTAGCCATGAAGCATCTTCCAAGTCCTTCATTTGGTGAATCAAATATGTCGTAGGAGTTGGTTGACACAAGTGCTAGACCAGCAACACCTTCATCTTGAGTATATTCGGAGTTGGAGTGATAGCTTCTCTCGGAGTGATTGTCGTAGTCGGAGCCGGATACCCATTCACCAACATGAGCTTAATGTCTTCGTTTTGTGTAGCTCCTTGATGACTTGTCCTTCCTTTCCAAATCCTTGCTTCTCCGGGATGTTCTTCGTTCATAAAGATCATCTCTACTCCTCCTCTCTCTTGGTGGTGATTCTTCTCTTCTACTTCTCCTCTTGGGTGATTCTTCTCTTCTTTTGTGGGGTGCCATACACTCATTGGAATAGTGTCCGGGTCTCCCACAATTGTAGCAATTTCACTCTCGACTAGAAGATCTTTTGTCATTGTAGGACCTTGACTTGGAGCTTCTTTCTTTGTTTCTACTCTTGTAGAACTTGTTGAAGTTCTTCACCATTAAGCTCAATTCTTCATTGAAGGTTTGTTTCTCATCCGATGATGTGGGGGCTTCATATGAGGCTTTGTAAGCACCACTTGACTTGTTGTCAAGTTCCTCCTTATCCTTGAGTGACATCTCATGAGCAACAATTCTTCCAATGACTTATGTTGGCTTGAGATCTTTGTAATTGGGCATCATTTGGATCAATGTGCACACGGTATCATATTTTCCGTCCAAAGCTCTGAGGATCTTCTTGATGATGAATTTGTCGGTCATCTCTTCACTTCCTAAGCCCGCAATCTCATTTGTGATAAGAGCAAGCCTAGAGTACATTTAAGCGACACCTTCACCCCTTCGTTTTGAACTTGTGAAGTTGACTTTGGAGCACATCCAACTTGGATTCCTTGACGGAGTTGGTACCTTCATGCATATCAATCAAAGTGTCCCAAATTTCCTTTGCATTCTCAAGACGGCTGATTTTGTTGAATTCTTCGGTGCACAATCCGTTGAAGAGGATATCACAAGCTTGAGTGTTGTATCGTAGCATCTTCAACTCTTCCGCACTAGCTTCACGGTTTGGTTCTCTCCCATCAAAGAAATCACCTTGCAATCCAATACACACAATAGCCCAAACGGCGGGGTTATGTCCAAGAACATGCATTTTCATCTTATGCTTCCAAGTAGCAAAATTAGTACCATCAAAGTAAGGACCTCTACGGTGATAATTTCCCACGCTAGACGCCATACTCTCCTAGGTTGTGAAACCAAGGATATGACCACCAAAAGCTATGGAAATCAAAGCAAATGGAGATCAAAGCTCTGATACCACTTGTAGGATCGAAAGTATGTCTAGAGGGGGGGTGATTAGACTACTTGACCAAATAAAAACTTGTCCTTTTCCCAATTTTAGTCTTTGGCAGATTTTAGCTATCTTAGCACAAGTCAAACAATCTTAACACAATTCGAGCAAGCATGCAAAGAGTATATGAGCAGCAGAAAGTAAAGCATGCAACTTGCAAGAATGTAAAGGGAAGGGTTTGGAAGATTCAAACACAATTTGGAGAAACAGTGATTTTTGAGCCGTGGTTCCGATAGGTGGTGCTATCGTACATCCACGTTGATGGAGACTTCAACCCACGAAGGGTAACAGTTGCGCGAGTCCACGGAGGGCTCGACCCACGAAGGGTCCACGAAGAAGCAACCTTGTCTATCCCACCATGGCCGTCGCCCACGAAGGACTTGCCTCACTAGAGGTAGATCTTCACGAAGTAGGCGATCTCCTTGTCCTTACAACCTCCTTGGTTCAACTCCACAATCTTGTCGGAGGCTCCCAAGTGACACCTAGCCAATCTAGGAGACACCACTCTCCAAGAAGTAACAAATGTTGTGTTGATGATGAACTCCTTGCTCTTGTGGTTCAAATGATAGTCTCCCCAACACTCAACTATCTCTCACAGGATTTGGATTTGGTGGAAAGAAGCTTTGAGTGGAAAGCAACTTGGGGAAAGCTAGAGATGAAGATTCATATTGTAGGAATGTAATATCTTGGCCTCAACACATGAGTAGGTGGTTCCTTCTCAGAAACAGCAAGTTGGAAGTGTAGGTTTGTTCTGATGGCTCTCTCCATGAATGAAGAGGAGGTGGAGGCGTGTATATAGCCTCCACACAAAATATAACCATTACACACAACTTGCCAAACTCGGTGGGACCGAATTGGTAAATTCGGTCAGACCAATTCAGCAAATCTAGTGACCATTAGGATTTTTGGTGGGACCGACATGCAACTTGGTAGGACCGATGTGATTAGGGTTAGGGCATAACGTAATCTTGGTGAGACCAATTACACAAACTCGGTGAGACCGATTTTGGTAATAAGCTAACCAGGGAGTTGGTCAAGTAAACTTGGCAGGACCGGTTCGCTCATTTCTATGAGACCGAAATGTTACGAAAAGGAAACAGAGAGTTTACATTGCAATCTCGGTGGGACCGATCGCTCATCTCGGTGGTACCGAAACGTTACGAAGGGAAATAGAGAGATTACAATCCCATCTCGGTGAGACCGAGATCCCTATCGGTGAGATCAATTTGCCTAGGGTTTGTGGCAGTGGCTATGACATCTGAACTCGGTGGCGCCAGATAGAAAGAATCGGTGGGGCCGAGTTTGACTTTTGGTTTAGGTCATATGTGGACATGAGAAAGTAGTTGAGGGTTCTGGAGCGTATCACTAAGCACTGTAGAGCAAGAAACTCATTAAGCAACACCTCATCCCTCCTTGATAGTATTGGCCTTTCCTATAGACTCAATGTGATCTTGGATCACTAAAATATAAAATGTAGAGTCTTGAGCTTCTGAGCTTGAGCTAGTCCTTTTATCCTTAGCATTTTGAGGGATCCACTTTTCTCATTCATGACATGCCATTCATTGAGCTTTTCCTGAAATATTCATCTTGGAATGATGTTAGCTCATTGAGCTATATGTTGTTAGGAATTACCAAAACAACCTAGGGATAGTTGCACTTTCATCCGCCCCACGAGGCTTGGCCCCTCGCGAGAGTCTTGAGTCTTGTGCTGATGAAGATGGGCCATACTAGGCCACCACTTGAGCTACGCCGCAGGCCGCAGGAAGGCAAGTTTGGGGACCCCCATTCCCAGAATGCCGACAGTGGTCCCCTCAGCCCTGGAGGCGTCTTCCTGTTGAGGCTGGTCCCCATCTGCCGAGGCCGTGGCCCTCGCGAGGCCTTCCTGGCCTTGAACTGCCACGGTCGGGGTTGCGGCTGATGCGGCCTTGACCCGGTGCTCCTCCCGAACTGCCACCAGAGCTGCGCTGGCGGAGTAGGGTGTGGTGGCGAGGTAGAGCACCAGGAGCTCCTGAGGGCGTCGAGCCACCATCATCGGAGGGCTGGTCAGGTACTTCTTGAGATCTTGGAATCCTTCATCAGCCTCTTGAGTCCATTTGAACGGGCCCATCTTCTTCATCATCTTGAAGAAGGGCAGAGCATGTTCCCCCAGCTTGGAGATGAAGCACCCTAACACAGTTACGCATCCAGCGAGCTTCTGCATTTCCCTAAGGGTTTGTGGAGGACTCATGTCTTCGATTGCCTTGACCTTCTCTGGGTTGGCCTCAATCCCTCTGGGGGACACGAGGAAGCCCAGAAGCTTGCCAGAGGTAACACCAAACACGCACTTCTCCAGGTTGAGCCGTAGGTCCACTTCACGAAGGCTCGCAAAGGTTTCTTCTAGGTCCTGTATCAGGGTCTTTTCCTCCCGAGACTTCACCACAATGTCGTCGACGTAGGCCTCGGTGTTACTCCCAAGCTGCCGGCCCAAGGCGATATGCATCAGTCGCTGAAAGGTTGCGCCCACGTTGCGCAACCCGAACGGCATGCAGGTGTAGCAGTACACCCCGCACGGGGTCAGGAAGGCCGTTTTCTCCACGTCTTCTATCGCCATCTTGATTTGGTGATAGCCCGAGAACGCATCCAGGAAGCACAATAGATCGCACTCAGCCGTGGAGTCGACGATTCGGTCGATGCGGGGGAGCGGGAACGGATCTTGAGGGCAGGCCTTGTTGAGGTTGGTGAAGTCGACGCACATGCGCTCCTTTCCTCCCTTCTTCGGCACAACAACAGGGTTTGCCAGCCATTCAGGGTAGCGAACCTCGTGAATGACTCCTGCAGCTTCCAGCTTGCGGGTTTCTTGGACGATGATGGCCTGCTTCTCGGTGGACTGCCGCCTTGCTTTCTGCTTCACCGGGCACACATTGGGGCACACGTTCAGGTGATGCTCGATCACCTGCCTTGGGACCCCTGCTAGCTGCTTGGGTTCCCACGTGAACACCTTCTTGTTCGTGCGCAGGAATTTCACCAGAGCCTCCTCCTGATCGGTGTCGAGATTGGCGCCTATGGTGAAGGTGGCGCCGGAGGATCCGTCCTCATCAACTGGTATCTGCTTAGTCTCCGCCTTGTCCTGGGTGAACAGCTGCTGCTTCTTGGTTGGCGCAGCCCCCTTGTCCTTGGGGGTGTCGGTGCTAGTGGGCTGCGCCACTACAGCTGTCTTGAAGGCGAGCTTGAGCACCTACAGAGCATCTTTCATATCTCCCGCTATGGTGAGGACGCCGCTGCTTCCGGGCATCATCATGAGGTTGTAGGCCGGGTGAGTCGCTACCATGAACTGGGCCAAGGCAGGGTAGCCGAGGATGGCATTGTACGGGAGGCCGATGTGGGCGATGTCGAAGTCGACCAGCTCCGTGCAGAAGTTGTCGTGGGTGCCAAAGGTCACCGGAAGGCGGATCTGCCCCAGGAAGCCGGTGGAGCTGCCTCCAACGCCAGAGAAGGGCTTGCTGGGTCGGAGTCGTTCCAGCGGCACATGGAGGAGGCTGAAGGCCTCCACCGAGAGCACGTTGAGGCCGGCACTACCATCGATGAGGGTCCTAGTGACAGCCACCTAGCAGATGGTGGGCGTGTACAGCATCGGGAGCGCGCCTGAGTAGGTGGTGTTGGCAGGGTGATCGTCCAAGCTGAAGGTCAAGTCGGCCTTGGGTGCCACCCAACCCGGAGGAGCTCCTTAGCGCGCGAGGGCGGCGCCGATCTGTCGAATGAATGGCTTGATGTGGCGGCTCGAGGGTGGCGCCTGCGAGCTGCCCAGGAGGGCTGCGACGACCGGGGGCACCGGCGCAATGTAATGGGCGAGGAAGAGGTCGCGCAGCTCCTTCCAGGAGGCCACAGAAGCCGTTGGCAGGTGGAGCTGCCACATGCGCGGAACGGCGGTGAGGGCCATGGGAAACCAGTTAGCCATGACCCTGTCATCGCCCCCGGCCTTGAGGATGGCCTCCTCATATGCCAGTAGGAAAGCTAGCGGATCCGTCGCACCGTCGTAGCGCGGCGGCATCTCTGGCTTGAACTTGAGCGGCCACTGCACCTGTCGCAAGGCGGGGGCTAAGGCTCGGAGCCCCTGGCCCCAGGGCTGGCGCCGGTTGCCGAAACAGGCGGTGCACCGTCGGCCATGAGAGCGAAGCGCGGTGTCGATGGGGAGCCGGTCGACAGAAGGGAGAGCTCCGGTGCACCCCTACTGGCGCGCCAAATGTCAGATATCGGGTTCCAGCAAAACCGTTAAGGTTCAAACTCTAGGGTGCACGTGAAGATCTTCCCCCTACCGATCCACGTCCCAACGCCTCGCCACGAATCTTGCTACACGATGAACAACACAAGGGACACAAGGTTTATACTAGTTCGGGCCACCGTTGTGGTGTAATACCCTACTCTAGTTTGTGGTGTGGTAGATTGTCTCTGGGGCTGATGATGAACAGTACAAAGGAAGAATAGCCTCGCGAGGGGTGTTCATGAGCTGGAGTGGTGCTCTGCTTGGGTGGATTCGATCGTCTCTGGATGAGATGATCTCTCGGTCAGGTTTTGATGCCTTCTGTGGTGGCTATCTCTATTTATAGAGGCCTTGGTCCTCTTCCCAAATATTGAGCGGGAAGGGAGCCAACAACGGCCATTTTAAAGGGGAACATCCAGTACAAGTTACCCTGACTAAAGTTGGTCTTCGACTGCCAAAGGCACTGGCGATGACGTCGTCTTGGGCTCCACGGTGACCTCCGTCCTGCCGCTCTGATGGTCTTGGTCTTGTTGCACTGATATGGTAACCTTTGCTTGATGCCTCGGTACTCCGCGCTTGCGCTTGCCCCCTTTGCACCAAAGAGGAAATGAGGACACTCCGCAGGCTCGCGCCTGCCTGGCGCCCGCCTGGTCTCGATCGTCATGGCTTGCGTCATGAGAACCTCGCAAGGTACCCCTGCCTTCATATCTCCGCCTCCTCGCAAGCTAGCCTGGTGAGGCCGCCCCTGAGGAAGCCTTGTGTCGTCCGCCCCGCGAGGCTTGGCCCCTCGCGAGGGTCTTGAGCTTGGGTTGATGAAGACAGGCCGTACTAGGCCTCTTCTTGAGCGACGCCGCAGGCCGCAAGCAGGCAAGTCTGGGGACCCCCGTTTCCAGAACGCCGATAGTATTGATATTCTTCCCACTCAACTCCATTGGCATTGAACTTTGATTCAAAACCAACACCTTGATTCGGCCGGTGCCTTCCTTGCTTGCGTACCATTTCCCCGAATTGCTTACTTCCGGCAAGGCTCTTGTAAACACCTTTCTCTATAATTCCCTTCAATAAGCTATTTTCTTGCTCAAGTGTAACTTGGCTAAGAGAATCATTAGTGGAATCAAGAGAACTACTAGAAGCAACAATATTGGATTTAGCATGATTATTGTTAGTACTAGAAGAAGAATCTATCTTGTTCTTGTTACTAGACTTGACTTGTGGCATGTAAGTAAATAAGAGTAAACGCTTCGCAATGCAAGAAGAACTTTTCTTGCAAACATCATCATTGATCGCCTTTAAAAACCCATGCTCTTGCTCAAGGTTGAGCTTTTCAAAGCGTAACTTCTCATGAGTCTTTAAAAGTTCTCGATGATCTTCCAAGATAGTTTCATGAGCTAACTTAAGAGTGTTTAGTTCTTTAGTTAGGCGCTCAATCTTCTCCTTATCATTGTCATTCGTTTTATCTTGATTAGCATGATTATTTGACGTTTCATCATAGTATTCATCACTAGAGTTGTCAACAAGTAAATCATCATCACCTAACAAGTCATCTTCATCACTATTGAAATCAACATACTAGGGGTATGATAACTTTGGGTCTTTAGCCATGAAGCATCTTCCAATTCCTTCATTTGGTGAGTCAAATATGTCGTAGGAGTTGGTTGACACAAGTGCTAGACCGGCAACACCTTCATCTTGAGTATATTTGGAGTCGGAGTGATAGCTTCTCTCATAGTGATTGTGGGAGTCGGAGCCGGATGCCCATTCACCAACATGAGCTTGATGTCTTCATTTTGTGTAGCTCCTTGATGACTTTTTCTTCCTTTCTGAATCCTTACTTCTCCGGGATGTTCTTCGTTCATAATGATCATCTCTACTCCTTCTTTCTCTTTATGGTGATTCTTCTCTTCTACTTCTACTCTTTGGAGAATCTTCTCTTCTTTTGTAGGGAGTCATACACTCATTGGAATAGTGTCCGGGTTTTACACAATTGTAGCAATTACGCTCACGACTACAAGATCTTTTGTCATTGTAGGACCTTGACTTGGAACTTATTTCCTTGCTTCTACACTTGTAGAACTTGTTGAAGTTCTTCACCATTAGGCTCAATTCTTCATTGAAGGTTTGTTTCTCACTTGATGACGTGGGAGCTTCACATGAGGCTTTGTAAGCACCACTTGACTTATTGTGGAGCTCTTCCTTATCCTTGAGTGACATCTCATGAGCAAGAATTCTTCCAATGACTTCCGTTGGCTTGAGATCTTTGTAATTGGGCATCATTTGGATCAATATGCACACGATATCATATTTTCCATCCAAGGCTCTTAGGATCTTCTTGATGATGAATTTATCGGTCATCTCTTCACTTCATAAGACGGCAATCTCATTTGTGATGAGAGCAAGCCTAGAGTACATTTCAGCGACGCCTTCACCATCCTTCATTTTGAACTAGTCAAGCTGACTTTGAAGAACATCCAATTTGGATTCCTTGACGGAGTCGGTACCTTCGTGCATGTCAATCAAAGTATCCCAAATTTCCTTTGCATTCTCAAGATGGCTGATTTTGTTGAATTCTTCGGGGCACAATCCGTTGAAGAGGACATCACAAGCTTGAGCATTGTATTGCAGCATCTTCAACTCTTCCGCGGTAGCTTCACGGTTCGGTTCTCTCCCATTAAAGAATTCACCTTGCAAGCCAATACACACAATAGCCCAAACGGCGGGGTTATGTCCAAGAATATGCATTTTTATCTTATGCATCCAACTAGCAAAATTTGTACCATCAAAGTAAGGACCTCTATGGTGCTAATTTCCCTCGCTAGATGCCATACTCTCCTAGGTTGTGAAACCAAGGCTATGACCACCAAAAGCTATGGAAATCAAAGCAAATGGAGACCAAAGCTCTGATTCCACTTGTAGGATCGAAAGTATGTCTAGGGGGGGTGATTGACTACTTGACCAAATAAAAATCTAGCCTTTTCCCAATTTTAGTTCTTGGCAGATTTTAGCAACTGAGCACAAGTCAAACAATCAAGCTACACATGCAATTCTAAGAGTATAGCAGTGGAATGTAAAACAATTGCATATGAAGCTAAAGGGAGGAGTTTGAGGAGGCAAACGCATTGTTGACACGGAGACTTTTTATCCGTGGTTCTGATAGGTGGTGCTATCGTACATCCACGTTGATGGTGACTTCAACCCACGAAGGGTAATGGTTGCGCGAGTCCACGGAGGGCTCCACCCACGAAGGGTCCACGAAGAAGCAACCTTGTCTATCCCACCATGGCCATCGCCCACGAAGGACTTGCCTCACTAGGGTAGATCTTCACGAAGTAGGCGATCTCCTTGCCCTTACAAACTCCTTGATTCAACTCTGCAATCTTGTCGGAGGCTCCCAAGTGACACCTAGCCAATCTAGGAGACACCACTCTCCAAGAAGTAACAAATGGTGTGTTGATGATGAACTCCTTGCTCTGTGCTTCAAATGATAGTCTCACCAACACTCAACTCCCGCTCATAGGATTTGGATTTGGTGGAAATAAGATTTGAGTGGAAAGCAACTTGGGGAAGGCTAGAGATCAAGATTTATGTGGTAGGAATGGAATATCTTGACCTCAACACAAGTGTAGGTGGTTCTCTCTCAGAAAATGTATGTTCGAAGTTTAGGCATGTTCCGATGGCTCTCTCCACTAATTAAGAGTGGGAGGAGGGGTATATATAGCCTCCACACAAATTCTAACCAATAGACACAACTTACCAAACTCGATGGGACCGAATAGTGAAACTCGGTCAGACCGATTTAGTTCATAATGTGACTGTTAGGAATTTCGGTGGGACTGACATGTCAACTCGGTGGGACCGATATGGTTAGGGTTAGGGCATAATGTAATCTCGGTGAGATCAATTACACAAAGTCAATGAGACCGATTTTGGTAATAGACACACAGAGGGTTGGTCAGGCAAACTCAGTGGGACCGATTCACTTGTCGCGGTTGGAACGAAATGTTACGAAAGGGAAACAGTGAGTTTGCATTGCAATCTCAGTGGGACTGATCGCTCATCTCGGTTTGACCGAAACGTTATGAAGGCAAACAGAGAGATTGCAATCCCATCTCGGTGAGACCGAGATCCCGATCGGTGAGACCGAAAAGGCTAGGGTTTGTGGCAATGGCTATGTCAACTGAACTCGGTGGCGCCGGATAGAAAGTTTCTATAGGGTCGAGTTTGTTTTGGTTTGGGACATATGTGGATGTGAGAAAGTAGTTGAGGGTTTTTGGAGCATATCACTAAGCACTTTGAGCAAGAAACTCATTAAGCAACACCTCATCCCCTCTTGATAGTATTGGCTTTTCCTATGGACTCAATGTGATCTTGGATCACTAAAAGTAAAATGTGGAGTCTTGTGCTTTGAGCTTGAGCCAATCCTTTTGTCCTTAGCATTTTGATGGGTCCACTTTTCACATCCATGACATGCCAATCATTGAGCTTTCCTGAAATATTTATCTTGAAATAGCATTAGCTCAATCAGCTATATGTTTTTAGGAATTACCAAAACCACCCATGGATAGTTGCACTTTCAGTGCCGACCACCAAGTAGACTATGAAGCTAGTGAGGCGAACCTGTACAACGTGTCACACTTCTGTTCCCTTTGCCACAAAATATATGTTGTCGGGCTCAAGGCGAGACTGTCATCCTTGTGCTAGCCCAACCTCTTTCTCGTTCCAGTGATACCAACAACAAACTGGATTATCTCACAATCCTTGTCGCATGGCCATGCTTATCCTGGTAGGATCACACGAGGGGCCCAGAGTATACCTTTCCTGACCAGAGGGGCAAATCCCATCTTGCTTGACCATGTCTCGCAATATGGGACTGGACAAACCCGAAACCTACCTTTGTAACTACACAGTCATGGAGTAGCGTTTGGTCGGCCCAAAGCAAGTCTGTCACCATCCCGAGTACATGCACCAGCTCAAGTCTTAGGACATAGAACGTATGTTGTACTAGTGACTCACAGATGACATATCGTTGCATCTCATAGTTGGGTCTGTCCGACTTGGAGCTTATCTCGACTCGGATTCGACTACATCGAATCCGACCAGATCCTTCTGAGTCCATATTATCCGGTTAGCATCCAATGCTCCATGGCTAGTGAGACTAAGCCATCGACCGTGTCATATGCTAGTCTAGTCTGACGTGTGCCCACACGTCACTTGCGACTAGGGACAATCTAGGATGTATCATACAACACAAGATCTCACAGACAAGTCACATACTTGCAACAAGTATCATTGATTACATCCAAGGACTATCTTTATTCATAAACACATAGGAAATATCATCATACATGATTGCCTCTAGGGCATATCTCCAATAGTCCCCCACTTGCCCTAGAGTCAATCAAATAGACATCGAATGCCCATAGCTCTAACGTGCCCCTCATGCTTGGGTTGTGGATGTGGCTTACTCAACGAATCTACAACATTTGCATCCGTGTGAATTTTCCATAAGTCTACATCACCATTCTTTACGATCTTTCGTATCAGGTGATATTTCCGATCTATGTGTCTGACCTTGTGGTGATTCCTCGGCTCCTTGGCTTGTGCGATGGCACCAGAATTATCACAATAAAGGTCCAATGGTTTTACCGAGGCTGGGAAAATACCAAGATCATCCAGAAAATACCGGATCCAAACACCTTCCTTTGCATCTTCACAAGCCGCAATGTATTCGGCTTCTGTGGTAGAATCGGCCACCGTATCTTGCTTGGAACACATCCAGCTCACTGCCCCTCCGTTCATGACGTACACGAATCCAGACTGTGACCTACAATCATCTCTACCGGTTTCGAAACTAGCATCGGCGTAACCCCTTACGATGAGCTCCTCCTCACCTCCATAAACTAGGAACATCTCTTTAGTCCTTTTCAGGTACTTCAAAATAGTCTTTACCGCTGCCCAGTGACTCTCTCCTGGGTTGTCCTGGTATCTACTTTTTAGGCTTATTGCAAAAGCAACATCAGGCCTTGTACATATCATGGCATACATGATGGATCCGATTGCCAAGGCATACGGAACCATACTCATCCTGCTTCGCTCATCAGATGTCGAAGGACTCTGAGTCTCGCTTAGTCTTATACCATGTGATAGTGGCAAGAACCCTTTCTTCACCTCACTTATGTTGAATCGCTTCAACACTTTATCTATGTACGTGCTCTAGCTTAAGCCGAGCAGCGTCCTCGATCTATCTCTATAGATCTTAATGCCTAAAATATGCCCTGCCTCACCAAGGTCCTTCATCGAAAACTTGCCATTCAATGACTCTTTGACTGAGTTTAGTATCGAAACATCATTTTCGATCAGTAGTATGTCATCCACATACAAGATCAAAAATACTATCGAGCTCCTACTTAACTTCTTGTATAAACAGGCATCCTCTTTGCTTTTGATGAAACCAAGACCAGTGACCACATCATCAAAACGAATATTCCAGCTCCGAGATGCTTTCCTCAACCCATAAATGGATCTCTTGAGCTTGCATACTTTCCTAGTGCTAGTCGGATCGACAAAACCCTCGGGTTATATCATATACACGTCCTCGGTTAAATTTCCGTGAAGGAAAGCTGTTTTGACATCCATCTGCCATATCTCATACTCAAAATATGCAGCTATAGCAAGTACGATCCTCACCGACTTCAGCATCACTACCGGCGAGTAAGTCTCATCGTAGTCAATTCCTTGAACTTTTCCATAACCCTTAGCGACAACCGAGCTTTATGGATTTGAACATTTCCATCCACATCGGTTTTCTTCTTAAAGACCCATTTGCAACCAATGGCCGTTATGCCAGGCGGCGGATCAACCGAGTCCCAGACTTGATTCTCATCCATGGACTTTAACTCGGATCTCATGGCCTCTAGCCATGCCTCAGAATCTGGGCTCACCATCGCTTCTGCATATGTGGCCGACTCGTCGCTTTTTAGCAACAATACATCACGCACTCTCACTACTAGGGAAAACCTTATACACAGAAATTTAGCAACAACGCGGGTCAAAAAAGCACGCTAGTGCTATATAGCAGTAGCGGTTGAATAAAAACCACGCTACAGATACAACCTTAGCAGTAGCGCCTGTAGTGGCAAAAGCGCTACTACTAATATTCCCATTAGCAGAATGATAGGCTACGCATAGCAGTAGCGGGCTTCGAAGAAACGTGCTACCGCTAGGGCATAATTAGCAACGCGTTTCCTAAGACGAGCGCTACTACTAACAGAAATAAAATAGGATGAAAAACAAATAGAAAAGTAAATGAAAATGAAAGAAATAGAAAAAGGAGAAAGGAAAAAATAAAATGTAAAGCAAAATAAACGAAAAAGCGAAAAAATGGAGGAAGGCATAGCAGCAGCGTGTGTTTGTAAGAGGCGCTATAGATAACGTAGCTGCAGCGCGTGTCCTAGACCCCCGCTATAGAAACAGAAAAGGAAATTAAAAAAGGAAGAAATTTACATAGCTATAGCAGCAGCGCGTTTTGCAAAAACCGCTATAGCTATCTTAGCTATAGCGGGTTTTGCGAAACGCGCTACCGCTAAGTTTGACTTAACCAAAAAACCGTTTCCCCCCGGCCACCACTTCTCCCCCAAATCCCTCAACCCACCCCGCACGCCACCGTCTCCCCGATTCACCGTTGCCCCACTTCGCCGCCGACGTCGACGCCGCCAGAGCCGCACGCCGTCGACGACACCAAAGCCGCCCCCAACGCCACGGAGCCGCGCGGCCTCGTCAACGCCACCAGAGCCGCCGTCGACGCCTCCGGATCCTTCCTTGCCACAACTGCCTTCCTTGTCGTCACCGGAGACACCCCTGCCTCCCTCGACGTCACCGGAGACGCCCTTGCCTCCCTCGCCACCACCGGAGCCATCATCTGTAAGCCCCCACCCCTCCTCTCTCTCTCATGCATAGGTTAGCCAGTTTAATTAGGTTAATTATCTAGGTTAGGACAAAAATTAAGTTAGGGCTTTGACAGAGAAGTAGTTAGGTTAACTAGTTTAATTAGGTTAATTATCTAGGTTAGTGCAAAAACTTAGTTAGGGCTTTGACAGAGAACTAGTCAGGTTAACTAGTTTAATTAGGTTAATTATCCAGGTTAATTAGGGCAAAAATTTATTTTAGGCTTTGACAGAGAACTAGCTGCGTTAACTAGTTTAATTAGGGTTAATTGTCTAGGTAAACTAGATTTACTAACTAGGTTAAATAGGTAGGTTAACTAGGTTCATTGGATTAACAAGCTAGGTTAAGTAGATTGGCTAGGTTAGAGGAAAATTTTATTTTAGAGCATTAGGTCAGAAGGGTTAGAGAAATGGAGTTCTTTTGCAATTTAATTGGGTTCTGTGTTTAGTGAGGTCATTTTGCAAAGGTTTTTGATTTTTGAAAAGACCACTATTTTTCAAGGAAAAGAATTTAGGCAAATTTTATTTTTCATTGAAGTGGTCTTGTTATATCTTTTCATTGAAGTTGTTCGATTATGCCCAAGTGGCTTTGTTGTTTCCAGGGAATGATGCTGTGTGGCCTATGTTTTGCTGGAATGTTGATTCATTTCTGTTCCGGCAAATTTCAGATTCTCGATTTGTCCACTTTTTAGCAAAGGTCATGCCGAAATTTTCTGTGAATTTCGGCATGACTTGTGCTACAAACTAGGACATATCGAGTGCCCGGGATTTGCCGCACCAGGAAGGAGTCAACATTCGTGCAAAACTATAGTCCTTTTTTATGTCATTATTCATTTTATTAGGTCTAGAATTAATTGACTAGATTTAATCATAGGAAACATGGCTAGCAACGATGAAGGACAGGGTTTTGGTGATTGCGACGACGTCTACCGGGCGGCAGACGAATTTTTTAGCATTACCGACGATCAACAGATTTTGTTGCTGGGCCCACCGGTGGCATCGGGGACTGAGACCGACATGCAGACCGGTGCTGAGACCGACATGCAGACCGGTGCTGAGACTGAGACCGGCGCTGAGATTCAGACCGGCATCGAGACCGGCGCTGAGACCGGTGCTGCCTCAGGGAGCGGAGCCGGTGTAGAACCGAAAGCAAAGAGGCAACAACTTCCTAAAAACTCAGGACTACTAGACTGGTGGTCACAGAGGTGGACGACGGCAATTTTGAACCAAAGGCGCCCGAGGAAGCGCGCGCGTGCTACGGCAATCAAATACGCTGTATCATACGGACAACCGCCACCATCAACGATGAGAATCTAAAGAAGATAGAAAATATGAGGAGCTCCCTCCTAAAGAAGTTTCACTAGATATTCTTGTTCCCGGGCCGGAATGAGAAGGATTATGAAGATCCAGACAAGGACCCGACAATGAAGAAGATAAACAAACACGCCATGACCAAGTTTAGCAACGCGTTGGCCGCCTGGAAAAATTGAGTGAAAGCAAAGATCAATGATGGGGAACCCTACTCCGAGATTGTAAATGATAGTCCGACAATCACGGAAGATTAGTTTCAAATATTCAAGGAGGCTTGCAAGGCCAAAGCTGCCAAACAAAAGTTTAAGTACATGAAGGGGCTTCAAAAGAGGAACATTGGGACCCACCACCTCGGAAGCCGTGGTTACGGCGGAAAGAGGTCCAAATGGGCCAAGGAGGACGCGGAAGCCGCGAGTCTGGGCATCCTAGATCCCTTGGCGGATTTCATCGTCCCGTAGGAGCGTGACGTCCTGAGGGCCCGGCACCTTTGGGACCCAGTGAAGAAGGTTTACGAGACAACACCGGTCATTACGGAGTTCATGAGACTGCTGGTAATTTTAGTTTCTGATCAATTCGACTGCACACGTTAGTCATATTTGTAAACGATCCTTGTGCCTTTTGCAGAGAGAGCAGCACCGGATTGCGGCCGAAAGCGACTCACCGTCTGAGGCATTGGCGAGGCCCAAGTGGGACACTCCATTCAACCGGGCGTTGAACATATTGAAACAACAATCGGTGGATACTCGACCGTCGTATGGACGCGTGCACGGTGTCGAAGATGGAGGTTAACTGAAGAAAGCATCGAAAAGAAGGTTGAGATTGCGGTTGAGAAGAAATCATCTCAGACAGTCGCAACAGCGGTAGCTGCCGCAAAATAGGCGATTGCAGATATGTCTACTTCCTTGGTGACGGGCGTTTACACTTGGACAAGGGAAAATCCAGAAAAAAAATGCAGAGGACTTTCCCCTTGCTGACTTCTTGGGAGCACCTGTTCCCGCACCGGCTCCCGTACCTGCTCCCGCACCGGCTCCCACACCGGACGTGCTCGGTGGTGCCTCCTCTTTGGCTGAGCTCGACGCCCTCACGGTATCTGCCACACCGGCCCCCTTCAATATAAATGTATAATCTCCCGTTTTTGTTGCCTTTCGGATGTCTCATGTCACAGACTTTTCTTTGCAGGCCGACAAAACCCCGTGCACCATATTGTACACCATCGGCGAATAGAAGGTGGACGTGGGGAAGGGGATGATAATGGAGCCGAAGGAACCATTGTTCCACAGCCGGTCGATCTCCCCGAACGTCTTCAAGGTTTCCGTGGCCAGTGTTAAACCGGGCCACGAGAATTTGCCTCCTCTAATACTAGTGGGGGATGACGACGAGACCCCGCGGCGGCTTAGTGATTGTTGCAATGGGTGGGTCCTGTTGTGGCCAAAGAGTCTGCTTCGTCTGGAGGCGGCCGGGAGCACACCAACGAGCACGCAGCCTCAGTAAGGTATGAACATCAACACCCCACCTACCCAATTAGCGTCGGGTGTCGGCTTGGGTGATAGCGGACGGGGTAAGCAGGTGGCTCCTCAGGGTGAGGATGAGGATGAGGATAGCGGACGGGGTAAGCAGGTCGCCATGGATGAGGATGAGGATGACGATGGCGCTGAATAGTATGTCTATGCTGGCGCCTCCTCAGGATTTGAGCATCATGAGTCGGTGCCTGAATTACCGTCTCAAAGTATTATTGACGACCATCCGGTGGTAAAGAAGTCTAGGAAGAGAGCGAGGGAAGGCAAAAAAGCTGATTCTATGATCCAGCCGCCTCAGCAGCCCCGGCTTCAGGACCGTGTAGATATCCCCGATGCGGATAAATGGCATATCCCCGGTCGACCAATCCTACCTGAAACAGCGCTACGGGCCAGATTCGGCGATCTAAGGAGACTTCATGACGATGTGCTGCGGGTAGAGAAAGGCCTCATCGCCTCGAAAGATCCAGGATACCCACTCTACGTGGTTAACGTTCCGCGGCAAATGTCGTACGTCGACGGCTTCCTCGTGGATAAGTTCTTCCTCCGATTCGATTACATATTCAACATGTTTCACGTGAAGAAGCTGGATTTTACGTTTGTCCGACTTTATGCCTTGCACATGAACTACATCATTGGGGTTGAGCAGATACGTTTTATCTGTGTCGCTGACCCGTACTACATGCACGAGGGCTTCTTGGGAGTCTGTGCACAGCATCGTGAATACGCGAGGGATTACATCGTCAGTTTCATTCTCGCCAATAAGGACAAGGAGGCGATTCCCGTGCCTTATCATCGCGTGTAAGTCATCCGCGCTGCTATCCTTCCTTCGATTTCAATAATTCATTTGCACGGTGGAGGCTAATTAATTTGAGGTGTACTTATTTTGCGCAGCGGCGGGCGCGCCATCCTCATCATCCTCTACCCCCGATTCTCCCACGCTTTTTACTTGGACTCGTCGAAGAACATTCACAAAAAGGATTACACCCACATCAAAGATGTTCTCGACAGTGCTATGTTTTACTACCAAGCAAGGGGTGGAGAGGTTAGGGACAAGAAGAGAAGGGGCGGCAGGGCCGCCTTCAGCCATAAGACCGACTTCTGCTGCATCCAGCAACCGAACGATTCTCTTAATGATGGATTCTATGTCCTACACCACATGCTGGAGTACAGATGGGATCACCAGAACCTTCACATGGCACCTAGATCTGGCGATGCCCATATTCTGCAATGGGCAAAGGACATAGGAGATATCGAGGATCATCGACTTCGAGCTGAGTTCTATAACATCCAGCGCGAACTTGCCCAAATCATCATGAATGAGGTCGTCGGAAAAACAGGGATGTTCCATGCAGAAGGACAAATGTCTCGGGAAGACGTCCGAACATGGATAGCCTCTCAGCGTCTCGACATGAAGCCTTTCACTAAGCTCGATGACTATCTCCCTGACATGGATGGATGGCACGACATGATGGAGTGATTGTCGATATATGACAATGTGTCCGTTTAGTCCATACTTCTTTTATGACAAAACTTTGAGTTATGCATGGTGGAACTTTATTTGTGATGTAATTAAACCGTCCTCCTCCTCGACTAGCGAAAATCACTCTAGTTAGGTCATTTTGGGTACGATGAACTTTGTTATTTATGCTTATGATATGTTGTTTCTATTTTGCCAAGTCTGTCTCTTTCTGTTACTCAACTATATATGTTGCATATCATCGACTCATGTGACGATGCAGGTGCATAGATCATAGATGGCGAAGAAGTGCTACACCAGGAGTATATATACGACAAGTGGCCGGAGTGTCAGGCCCAGGTGTACCGGTTTTCGGTTTCTGAGCGACACGCAGTACTTAGTTTAGGTTCACGCTAATGCGAGAGAGGGATACGAACTCATGTACTCAAAGTGATAGCTATTCTCGCATATATCATTGTTTAGATGGATGACGATGTATTTGCAAGATCGCTATTTTCGAGATTGATGATGAGAGACCACTTTGTGTTGGATGATGATTATGATGATGACATGATTTGATGAGACTAATTGTATGTATATGCTATGATTACATTTGTATGTGGATGATATGCTAAAGATTATTGTATAAAGCCTATTCAAATACAAAACAAATAAAAAACAAATATGCAGGGAAAAACTAATAAAACTAGTAGTAGCGAGGGGGGGAAATTTAGCAGTAGCACCGACTTACCAGTAGTGCTTCCTGCTGAGAAGCGCTGTAGATAATATCAGTAGCGCCCTTTTCGAAAGAGCGCTAAAGCTATTCATCAGTAGCAGTAGCGTGTGTCAACAGGCGCTACTGCTATACGTTAGCTATAGCGCCTTATTAGTAGCGCCGGCACCTGCGCTACTGAGAGGGCCAAAACCCGTGCTGCTGCTAGGCTTTTCCCTAGTAGTGTCTGTGGTTCCAGTGCTGCTTCCACTACAGGTTCCCTGACTGACTTCGGTATGATCTCATCACCAGCTAAGCCGTCCCCGAGTGGTTCTCGAATTTTTTCGAGTTGGACCATCCTCCCACTGGCCTCTCGACTGAGAAACTCTTTCTCAAGGAAAACCCCGTTCCGAGCAACAAACACTTTGTTCTCATCTTGGTTGTAGAAGCTATATCCCAAGATTTCCCTCGGATATCCCACGAATATGCATTTATCCAACTTACGTGTAAGCTTGTCTGACATGAGTTGCTTGACAAAAGCTTCACAACCCCAAATCTTTAGAAAAGATAAATTGGGACTCTTCCCGGTCCACATCTCATGTGGTGTCTTGTCTACGGATTTTGA
Organism: Triticum timopheevii; assembly: GCA_963921465.1. Taxonomy (NCBI): domain Eukaryota; kingdom Viridiplantae; phylum Streptophyta; class Magnoliopsida; order Poales; family Poaceae; genus Triticum; species Triticum timopheevii. Next base: position 119,903,515 of record OY997262.1, read on the forward strand.
TGGTACCCTATTAAGTGTGAAAGCTGGAGTTTCTAGAGCATATCCCCAGAATGACAAGGGTAAATCCGATTTGCTCATCATTGAACGGACCATGTCCAACAAGGTTCTATTCCTCCGTTCTGACACGCCGTTTCTCTGTGGCGTATCCAGAGGTGTTAGCTGAGGTACTATACCTCGACTTTTCAGATGATCATGTACTCACCTCCATGATCAGATCATAGAAGCTTTATAGTCTTGCTGAGCTGATTCTCAACCTCGTTCTGGAACTCTTTGAACTTTTCAAAATTTTCCGACTTGTGCGTTATCAAACAGATATGTCCATATCTACTCAAGTCGTCGGTAAAAGTCACGAAGTACTGATAGCCACTTCTGGCGGTTGTGCTCGTTGGACCACACACAGCACTATGTATAAGTTCCAATAGCTCGGATGCCCTCTCACAACTCTTTGCGAAAGGAGACTTAGTCATCCTGCCGAGCAAGCATGACTCAAAGTCGGACGAAGTTAGGAGCCCATCATCATGGAGCTTCTTCATGCGTTTCAGACTAATGTGTCCAAGCCGGCAATGCCAGAAGTATGTCGAATTTATCTCATTAGGCTTATGCCTCCTGACATTCATGTTATAGACCGGTTCCTGTTCTAGATTCAATATAAATAGCCCATCAACAATGGGTGCATAGCCGTGGAACATACCATTCAAAAATATCGAATAACCATTGTCCTTTAAATTGAATTCATAACCTTGACTCATCAAACATGAGGCAAAAATAATGTTCCGACTAAGTGCAGGAATGTAATAACAATTATTCAATTCCATAATGAATCCTGAAGGAAGCTGGAGCTGCATCGTGCCGACCTCCAGCGTAGCAACTCTTGCTTTGTTGCCGACCCTCATGTCAATCTCCCCTTGTGCCACACGCCTAGTTCTTACCAGCCCCTGCATCGAGTTGCAAATATGAACAACCGATCCGGTATCAAATACCCAAGACCTACTAGGTACGTCAGCAAGGTAAATGTCTATAACATATGCAACAAGTGTACCTTTGCTCGAAGAAGCATTTCCGGCTTTCTTGCCATGCTCTGCAAGCCACTTGCTACAGTTCCTCTTCCAGTGACCGGTCTCCTTGAAGTGATAGAAAACGGTCTTCGAGTCCGGTCCAGACTTTGGCACAGCGGCGGAGGTTACCATCTCCGTGCCCTTTGCCTTAGCCTTTTTATTGGACCAACTCTTCTTAAACTTAGCCGATTTCTGCACCATCAACACTTGATGTGTGCCTTTCTTAATATCCTACTCTGCCACTTTGAGCATCCCATGCAATTCAGTGAGCTTCTTATCCATGCCATGCATATGATAGTTCGAGATGAACATCCCATAGCTGGGCGGAAGAGAACCCAGAACTGCATCTGTAGCAAGCTCATCCAAGAGCTGGAAGCCCAACCGATCCAAAGCTTGCACATATCCTATCATCTTGATCACATGTGGGCTCAGTGGATCACCTTCCTTTAGCTTGCAATCCATCAAGGATCGCCAGACGTTGAACCTTTCGGCCCTAGCCTGTGTCTGAAACATGCTCTTGAGACTCTCGATCATATCGTAAGCCTCAACATTTTTGAAATGCTGTTGCCAATCGGGATCCATACAAGCCAGCATCAGATAGTTGATCTCGGTTGATTCATCAATGAGTTTCTGGTAGGCATTCTTAGTTGTGGCATTAGCATTATCGGCAGGTTCCTCTGGAAGTGGATCCTCTAGAACATGTTCCTTTTTATCATGCTTGAGAACAATTTTCAGATTTCTATACCAGGTGGTAAAGTTTGTTCCATTCAGTTTATCCTTTTCCAGAATTGATTTCAATGCAAAGTTGGTTGAGCAGGTGGTGCCAATGATGTATAACAAAAAATATGCAATCACTAAGCAATGTGTTTACGTAGAGTAATTCAAGCCTAAATAGAAATACTCCCACTAAAGTCACCATCTCTCCGCAAACTCTCAGTGATTCAGGATCCGACTAGCGCATGCGACTAGTGAGCTTTAGCATCACTGCTAGCCAACATACCTATCCAGTAAGCAACACCTTGCTAATCGTATCTCTATACGACTCCTGTCGGTCGGGAAGGTATCTCATACCCCGGCTCCCAACCTTCTTTGCCACAAGGCCCAAAACCGTTTTGATAGCCTTGTCAAGTTAACCAGATGCAGTGCATGTCCATGTCCGACACAAACCCTACAGTTCAAGGACACCCAACAGCACCTCAATTTTATGAGCCCACTACTAGACGTACTTGACGCGTGAAGGTGCAACATCGGGGATGGCAATTCGCTTGATATTCATGAGGGATCATTCTACCATTCTAACATGCATAGAAATAAGGAAGCATAATAATCACAAATAAACACATATTGTGAAATAGTATGGCTCATTCATGGACATTCTTCCAGGTCGGCTCCGACTCCGATGACCATCTACGAACTCCATCTTGTTTGTCACTCCGGGACGCCAAGCCACCAACCTGATCTCTATTATCCAACTAATATAACCAATAATGAATTTTACATAGAGTCACAAGTCGACACGCAGGTCGTTATACAATATAATGACAACACTTTGGCTCCTGTCGGCTGACAAACATGACACGCAGGCTACGTATAAATTACACACATGCATCACATACACATGAGTCATACTATTCACATCAAACCTACAAAACAAAGTTATGCATAGAGTCATATTCTATCAGTTTGTGTGTCGGGTACGAAATACACGGCGCTACACACACGTTTTTGGAAATCACAGATCACATCTGAACTCCACTCACGCCGAATTTTCTGATCTGACTGATCTTATCGATCATCACGAGTCCGATTCGGGTTTACGTTTCACTGTTAACCCAATGGCGGTTACCGAACGGTGGGGGTAGGTTGTGTCATGAACTCATCGACTCCGATCATCAAAAAACATAGCCTCTTCAATCCCCATGTGCAATTGATCTCATGAACCGTGCACATAGCCGATCTCATCAAGGACAACATATCTCATCTGCTAGCTCCACATATCTAATATGCATACGATCTGAATCCAAATCCTATAGCAGAGGCTGTGATACCACTGTTGGGTTCTACGATAGGGTGCGTCGACTGCAAATTAAATTTTTCCTATGTGCAGGACAACAGGAACATGCTATGGGAGATGGATCATAACTCGTTACCACTAGACATGCAGTGCCATGCAGCGGAAGAAGATTTGGGACAGCGCGTCCGCGTGGATCGTCTCCTCCTCGTCCAATCTCCCTCGAATAGCCGGTCGTCCAATCCCATGTACAAGTTCGTCGGAGCAGCGCAAGTGCACCGCCTCTAATGGTATCCAAACATGGAGGAGGAACACCGTGCGGCGGACTGCTAGGTCCGATCACATAGTCGGCGGCGAGTGGAGGTGGCTATTTGCAACACATGCAAACCCTAGTGACAGCACTGAAGCAATCAATTGAATAAGTGTGCCGCACCTCCGCTATTTATAGGCATCCGTCGTGGGCTCAACACTTGGGCCTTGCACGGACCCTAAAGCCCAAAGTCTACTCGGTCGCGTTCCAAGTCCAGCTCGGATCACATCTGACCAGTGTCCTCCGAACCGACCTCGTAGGTTCCTTCCCTTAAGCGCGCGACCCCTTAGGTTCAAGTCATCTTGGTCACAGTTCGGATCACCTCTGACCTGCATGGTTGGTAGCGGCCTCTAGAAAGGCATGCCGACCACCAAGCAGACTATGAAGCTGGTTAGTCGAACCTATACAACGTGTCACACTTCTGTTCCCTTTGCCACATAATATATGTTGTTGGGCTCAAGGCGAGACTGTCATCCTTGTGCTAGCCCGACCTATTTCTCGTTCCAGTGATACCAACCACAAACTGGATTATCTCATAATCCTTGTCGCATGGCCATGCTTATCCTGGCCGGTTCACACGAGGGGCCCAGAGTATACCTCTCCTGATCGGAGGGGCAAATCCCATCTTGCTCGACCATGTCTCGCAGCATGGGACTGCACAAACCCGAAACCTACCTTTGTAACTACCCAGTCACGGAGCAGCGTTTGGTCGGCCCAAAGCAAGTGTGTCACCATCCCGAGTACATGCACCAGCTCAGGTATTAGGACATAGAACGTATGTTGTACTAGAGACTCACAGATGACATATCGCTGCGTCTCATAGTTGGGTCTATCCGACTCGGACCTTATCTCGACTCAGAATCGACTACATCGAATCTGACCAGATCCTTCCGAGTCCATATTATCCGATTAGCATCCAATGCTCCATGGCTATTGAGACCAAGCCATCGACTGCGTCATATGCTAGTCTAGTCTGACGTGTGCCCACACGTCACTTGCGACTAGGGACAATCTAGGATGTATCATACAACATAAGATCTCACAGACAAGTCACGTACTTGCCAACAAGTATCATTGATTACATCCAAGGACTATCTTTATTCATAAACACATAGGAAATATCATCTTACATGATTGCCTCTAGGGCATATCTCCAACAGAAGCCACCATAATGATCGCATGAAGCCTTGGATGAAATATAGAAGATGCTACTTCATAACTTTCGTCCAGAGGCTATTCTAGGTGTTGCGTCACCTTATTATTGGGCCTGGCCCATGTAATTTCTAAATACTTGAGTATAGGCTATTTTTAGAGTCCGTATGTGTGTGGAAACAAGAAATAGGGTTGGTTTCGGACCCCGTCCCCAAGGGCCACGAAACTCCCCATCTTCCTCCATGTATATAGCCCTTAGGGCGTCGTTTAGACTTTGGGTTTTGTTTAGATTAAAAGTTCGCCATAGCTACAACTTCGCGTACTTCGTTTGTGTTCAACGACCAGACAAAAGGTGTCACAGAACCCCAGCTTCATTAATAAAGCTTTCCTCTTATATTCGCAATATCCAGATTGCAATCTCAGTTTCTTGCTTGTTCTTCATTTGCTCGCAGGAAAACATACCCTCGTGGTCAGGTTGATCATGCTCCGGCGTGGTCAATAATCCCCCGGATGTTGGTTTAGCGATTCCTAAGGCGCGACGTCCCACACGTTCGTAGTCGGATCGTCAAGGTCGACTCCCACAGAAAACGATAGCCACCATCTCATCAAAACATCGGGACACCTTCGTCTCTATCACATCTTGGGAAGGTCCCAAAACAAAGGGCGCATTCTTCTTACTCAAAGCATGTAACAACGATGCAATAGTGCTAAAATCCTTAACAAATGGCGATAAAATCCGGCTAGGCCAAGGAAACTACGCACATGAGATAGATTGGGTTGTTGTGGCCAAGTTTTAATAGCATCAATATTTGAATCATCAACTTCAAAACCCTTAGGAGAGACAACAAAACCCAAGAAAACGAGCTTGTCAACACCAAAAGTGTGTTTTTACATGTTAGCATAAAGGCGCTCATTTCTAAGAACTTGTAATATGTCTCTAAGATGTGTGACATGATCTTCAAGAGACTGGCTAAACACAAGAATATCATCAAAGTATACCACAACACAAATGCCAATGTATTTTCGAAGGACATATTGCATGACTCGCATGAATGTGCTAGGCGCTTGAGATAATCCCGTCGCCATGAATAACCATTCATATACACCAAATTTTATTTTAAAAGCCATTTTCCATTCATCACCTTCTTGCATGTGAATTTGATAGTAGCCACTTTCAAGGTCAATTTTTGAGAAAATGGTGGCAGCACTAAGTTCATCTAGCATGTCATATAGGCTTGGAATGGGGTGACGACACCGAACAGTGATAACGTTAATGGGATGACAACTGGAACACATGCAGAAACTACCAAATTTCTTAGGCACAAGTATGACCAGAACGACACATGGGCTTAAGCTCTCGCGTACATACCCATTTTCCATGAAATGTTGTACTTGCCTTTGTATCTCTTTCGTCTCATCGGGCTTGATGCGGTATGATGGCTTGTTCGGTAGATGTGCGCCAGGGAGACGTACTCCCGAAGTGAGGTCGATGCAGTGCTCGATTCCGCGCAAAGGAGTTAGTCCCAAAGTGATGTAGGGTGGAACCCTAGATGCCCGATCTTTCATGATTGGAGGGATCCTACCAAGAACACGAAGAACACGAGGGAAAACACGAGGAGAGAAATCACTCAAACCAACAAGATTCGATTACACATGTGCTAAATCCTAGAAATGCAAAGAGATACATGATCCACGATCAAGAAGGGACGATACAAGTAGCATATACACGATCCACGATCAAGAAGGGATAATAAAAGTAGCAAGTTCTTCTCCGTGAGGAGGTCTTGAGGGTCTTCCGATGAAGGGGTCTTGAATCCAAGGTGGATCTTCTCCGAAGAGGGAGCGGTCTCTCTCGGTGGAGTAGATCCGGCTGGATGAGCAAAGCTCTATCTCACAAATGAGCTAAACCATTGCTAACCCTAGAAAGAGGGATGAGGAGGAGGAGGAGTTTATATAGTCAATGGGGGCGAAGGGGTACAAGGGCTTCGGCCCAACATGCAACCAACACACAGGCGTCGGACGTCCGACCGTGATCGGTCGTCCGATGGCTCGCAAAGGTCCGGACGTCCGGGACTGGTCGGAGGTCCAACATTTTGGCTCTGGTTAGGATTTTTCGGACGTCCGGTCGGGGTCAGTCGTCCAATCCATCGATCGTCTGGAGATCTCCATACTTTTGATGTTTCGGCTCGGGTGTGGTGGTGTCGGTCGTCCAGTGGGGTCGGTCGTCCGTGAGCTGGGGGTTGTCGGTCGTCCAACGAACGTCGGACGTCCGGCCGATGTAGCTTTCACTGGCTCGGACTTGTCCGACTGGGGGGATCTTCAGGCATCGGTCGTCCAGTCGTGGTCGGTCGTTCGATGGCTGGAGACTTTCAGGCTACTTTTGTTCTTGTCCGTTGGGTGCAGTTGTTCCATGGCCTTCTTCCAAGTACCTGATCACGCATAGGGTCTCCTCTTGAGGTAGCAGTCATGTCTCATAGGTAGACAGAGGTAGTTCAGAGAGGAACGAGTTCACCATATCTTCGATAGCCTTCGCTCGAGCTCTTGTCATTGGTCCAAGTGGTGTCGTGGGAGACGTAGGTAGGTTGATAGAGGCAAACCTGTCCCATCTTTCGGTGAGATGGGATTATCGTATTGGAGGAGTAGACTTTGATGATCCGACTACGTACGTGCGAGGACGTCGCGCCTTAGCAATCGCTAAACCAACTCCAAGAGGTTATTGACCATGCCGGAGCACAATCAACCTGACCACGAGAGTCTATTTCCTTCGAGCAAATGAAGAACAAGCAAGAACCTAAGATTGAAGTCTAGATATTGTGAATATAACATGAAGGCTTTATTGATCAAGATGGGGTTTTGTGACATCTTAGTACGCGAAGTGGTCGTTGAACAGAAACAAAGTACGCGAAGTTGCAGCTATGGCGAACTTTTAATCTAAACAAAACCCAAAGTCTAAACGATGCCCTAAGGGCTGGATATATGGAGGAAGAGGGGGGGGGATTTCGTGGACCTTGGGGAAGGGGTCCAAAACCAACCCTATCTCTTATTTCCCTACACATACGGACTCTAAAAATAGCCTAAACTTATGCATTTCGAAATTACATGGGCCTGGCCCAATAATAAGGTGACGTATCACCTATAATAGCCATTGGATGAAATTTATGAAGTGGCATATTGTATATTTCATCCAAGACTTCATGCACTCATTACGGTGGCTTCAAAGTCCTTAAATCATCACTTTAAACTCCATTCTTGTTTCCCTTGCGCATGCCATCATCTCCATGCTTGCTCTTGGTCCAATGTTCATCCTTATCCAAGCTATGCCCTTCATTTGTAAGCAAAACAAATGTATCCAATTTGGGAAGCATCATATTCTCATGAACATTAGAATCATTACCAAGAAATGAAAGTACCTGGTAGTTCAATTGGCATGTGAGAGCTCTAGTAATTGGTCCCATATGTATAGTTGCAGGGGTTGTGGATGTAACAACAGTATTGATGTCCTCATCATGCTCCTCTTCTTAAAATGAAGTCGTCCTCGACGGAAGCTCATCTTCCTTACCAAAATAAGGCTTCAAATATGCAATTTTAAAAGTGGGACTAACCACAAAATATGCAGGCAGCTCAAGTTTATATGCATTATCATTTATTTTCTCCAATACCTTAAAGGACCATTAGCACGTGGCATTAACTTTGATTTGTGCAAATTAGAAAATCTATGCTTACTCAAATGTAACCAAACAAGATCTCCAGTTGCAAACACAACATGTTTTCTACCCTTATCTCCAGCAAGTTTGTCTTTAGCATTCATACGCTCCATGTTTTCCTTAGTTAATTCATGCATTTTTAAGATCAATTCAGCACATTGTTTAGCATCAAAATTAAACTTCTCCGAAGATGGAAGAGGCAACAAATCACTAGGTGCACGAGGTAGGAAACCATACACAATTTCAAAAGGGCACATCTTAGTAGTAGAATGCGAAGAACGATTATAAGCAAATTCATTATGAGGCAAGAATTCTTCCCACATTTTATTATTATTCTTCAAAACAGACCTAAGCATAGTAGACAATGTTCTATTGACTACTTCAGTTTGTCCATCAGTTTGGGGGTGACAAGTAGTACTAAAAAGTAGTTTAATCCCCAACTTGGCCCATAAACATCTTGAAAAGTGCCTAAGAAATTTAGTATCACGATCTGAAACAATAGTATTTGGCACACCATGCAAGCGAATAATTTCACGAAAGAACAAATCAGAAACATTAACAGCATCATCGCTTTTATGACATGGTATAAAGTGTGCCATTTTCGAGAATCTATCCACGACAACAAATATGATATCCCTCCCCTTCTCTGTTCGAGGTAAACCTAAAACAAAGTTGATGCAGAGCATCCTACGGACATCACCATGTCAAGAGTTTGTTTGGCAAGTGACACATGCGACCTCTACTTCACATACATAAAGGTGAATCATCTCCTTTACACGTGCTCACTTAACCCCTTCGAGGATGGTATACTACTTGACACCGCTCTCATGTGCATGCATAGGTATTGTCGGAACACTACGGACAACAAGAAGGAGTGCGAGCGCAAGTGTACAACTATACCATCCGCGAGGGAATCGTGGAAGAGAAGACAGAAGAAAACGGAAGAAGAAGGATCTGCCCAGTCCGGAATGGGCGGTACTACCGCCCACACCAAGCGGTACTACCGCTGAGGCCACCCAAGCGGTACTACCTCCCAGCATCCGCCCTACTACCGCTCAACCCGACAAACTCCAGTGATCGAGCGGTATAAGTCCAGTACTACCGCCCCTCCAAGCGGTACTACCGCTGACCGGTACTACCGCCCGAGGATCCGATACTACCGGCCTGCCTGTGTGCAGCTGCGGGGCTTCGGCCTTGTATCCCTCTCGCACTTACCCCTTCATCGCTTAGACTGTAAATAGACCACCTCCACCTCCTATCTAGGGTTAGCATAAGTTTAGCTCATTTGAGATAGAGCTTTGCTCATCCATACGGATCTACTCCTCGTGAGAGACCGCGGCCTCTGCAGAGAAGATCCATCTTGGATTCAAGACCCCCTCGCAGGGAAGATCCGTCTAGGATACCATCAAGACCTCCTCTTGTAGATGAACCTTACCTTTTATCTTTCCCTTTGAGGTTCATGTACCTTGTGGATCTTGTGTGTTTGATTGTCTAGTGGATGTGTGATTGGACTTGTTCTTGAGTGTTTCCCCTTGTGATTTCTCTCGTTCTTCCCCGTGTTCTTCGTGTTCCTTGTAGGGATCCGCTCCAATCGTGAAAGACCGGCCTCTAGGGTTCTACCCTACATCATCTTGGTATCATGAGCCACGTTGATCACGTATTTGGAGCCCCTACCCTCGTTTTCTAGCCTTATTTTGCTTGATTTCGTCCTAAATTTGAAAATCCCCACCAAAAATAGCCCCAATTTTTTTTGTGATTTGTTGGTTTGATGTTGTTTTTTTGATTTTGATCCATGGATTTTCTTGGTTTCGAGTGAATCAAGCATCTTCCCAAGTTTCACCTCTTTCCATCCACGAAATCCATCCAATTTTGCCCCCAAAATCATCCTTTTCCGCCCCAATTTCTCCACCATCCCTATCTGCAAATTTCCTGACACGAGCGGTACTACCACCCTTCCAAGCGGTACTACCTCTGAGCACCACAAGCGGTACTACCGCCCTCTCAAGCGGTACTACCGCCCCACCCCATTTCAGCCTTCCGAGTTTCACCGTTTTGACCATAACTTTCACATCTGAAGTCCGATTTTTGCATTCTTTAGCTCATTGAGAAGATATTGACAGCCCCCATCCACCTAGATAGGTTTCAACACCAATTGACTCCATCAAATTTTCCAAAATTTGGTAAGTTTTCCTAGGCCCTCCACCATATCATCTGCATAACCACCTTAGCCTTCCACAACCTAACCCATTTTGATCCCCATAGCATTAGTGGTTGCTTGAGTAGCGATTCGAGTCTCCTAAGGTGTTTAGGCTACTTAGGGACGGTTGCTTCTTCATCAACCACCACCACCATTTCCGCATAAGCTTGCCCTCCATACACTTCCGCCACCCCAACTTAACCCAATTGTTATTTGAGCTTGTTTGAGTTGTGGCCTGTGTCTCCTAAGGTGTTTCGGCTACTTAGGGACGACAACTTAAACTCCGACACGTATATTGCGCGTCTTTCCACTTCCGCATTGCCTAGTGCAACACCACCACCACATCCCCGCATCTTTCCACCAGTTGTGGCCTGTGTCTCCTAAAGTGTTTCGGCTAATTAGGGACGGTTTGACATCGGGAACACCGCCACTCATCATCGCCTCGAGGTCTTCATCGTACATAAGGACGGTAACCTCGACGACACTATTGTATATTCCCCTTGAAATTGCATTGTTAACCCCTAGCCCATTTTGCATCACTTGCCTATCAAGACTAGCCATTGAGTATTGCCGGCAACATTACTTGTGCACATTAGTGATCATTGGTCTACACCTTCCATTACATACATACCATATCATATTGGTATCATCTTGGTATCATCAAATCATCTCTTGTGCCACAAGTTTGTTCCCGCATATATACAATTGCTATCTTGATTTGTGCATCGTGGCTATATCATACGAAAAAAGAATAAGATTTTAAGCAAAGAAAAAGAGAGCAAAAAAAAGTTTGTAAGAAAGTGCCATAGCATCATACCACATTGCACATAAGATTGTCATATCTGATCATCTTGGATCATCTTGAGAGAAACACCGGGAACCATACATACATAGCATACTTGGGATAGAAAGTTTATCCATTTTGCATCTTATAGGTTGTGCACAAGTGTCGTATCCGCCTATTGAGCAATCGTGCTAGCATCTCTCTTGACTTGTGCAACACGAGCGTTTTCTGTGGATTCCACATTTTTTGCTCATTCCTTGGTTGCACGACCCCATTTATCTATCCGTGTGTGTGTTTCCATGTGCCATTCATTGCTATTGGTCTACTTGTTTAACTTGCGAATTTGTGAATCTCTTTCAATATTATTGACTCTTGCTAGCATTTTACATCAAATTTTTGTGCCACTATCCTCACCGAGCTCCACCATAAGCTTTACTTGATAGGTGTGAGTGAACAAGTCCAGTACCAGTTCCACTATTCTTTCATTTCACATTGAGTGAAACGGGATACATCCTCAACATTGGGAAAAGATAACTTGGTATTGTTTATCTAATTTCCTACTCACCTTTGCTCGAGTCTTGTGATGGATAGGCAAGGCATTTCACCTTCGGTCTACAACAACAACGACGAATTTGATGTGATGAAAAAGTCCACCGACGCCAAGATGCAAGCTCAAATGGAGGAGATCAAGGCCCTCATCAAGTCCTACAAGAGATCTTCCTCATCTTCGAGAAGACGCTCAAGAGCACATGCTTCCGAGCTACCATCTCCAACAAGATCACATCAGCATCGACACCATCACCAACAAGAACGTGAAGGTCAAGAGCTCAACACCAACAACCGTTCAACGACTTCACCATCTCCCTTGGCATCTTCACCAAAGGACTTCAAGGCATCTTCACCTACGAACATACGGCATCTTCGCCAATAAGCACTCCAAGACTACGCTCAAGAGAAGCTCCCCAAGCTCAAGTCTGGGACTACCACGAGCTACTACGACCTCGACACCGACCGTGAGATTCCTTTCTATGGGACTCAAGAACCCGAGGAGTATCTCGAGTGGGAGCGCTTGATGGACTACTACCTCAAGCTACATCAAGTTCTCCCCGAAGATCAAGTGAAGTGCGCCACAAGAAACTTCCACAACTACGCATCGGCATGGTGGCTTCACACACCTTCGAAAAACTATGACATGAGTTGGCCCAAGACGAATAGAGCTATGCGGCGCGAGTTCGTGCCTCCAACCTACACGGAACAACTTCGATGCCAATTGGAGAACACCATCCAAGGATCCAAGTCCATCGACGCGTACTTCAAGGAGATGAAGAATGCCTTGCGACGAGCCAGCGTGGACGACCCCATTTCGATGAAGTTCCACTTCATGATGGGATTGAACAACAACATCTCCAAGACTATATTCCTTGAGAACTACAAGTCCCTTGATGACTACTACATTGGTGCTCTCCAGGCGGAATAAGAACTCATGAAGGCCAAGGCTTCTCCACCCCAGGAACACTTCACGGCGACCAAGCTCTACGACAAGCATGAGGCTAGTACCACCACGATGTCCAAGCCCGACGAGCTCCAAGATGATGCTCCTAAGTTCAACTTCACCGCCATCCCTCTTTGTGGCATTGATGATGTCGAGTCTATCTTGACTCTTTTTCAAGATGGTGCGGCAATGAGTACGACTACGGAGACCCTCAAGGACCAAGCTTTGGAGGCGAATGACAAGGTGGCGAGCAAGGATGATGCTTCCATCTTAGGAGGTGAGAGTGATGATGTTCCATCTTCGGCTTTCATCCACGGCGACGATGACAAGATAATCGAGCATGGGATTTTCCCTTCGGTTATGGAGGAGAGTAATGATGTGCCTTCTTCGGCCTTCATCCACGGCGATGGTGACGAGATGGTTGAGCATGGGATTCTCCCTTCGACCACGGCGATGTATGATGACTTGAGTGACTTTTTCCACCATATTGAGAGTGAGGGTGACCTCACCACTGGCCCCATCTATGATGAGTTGCCACAATTCCCATGTGAGGAGAGCCACAACCCCCACCACTTGAGTGAGATGAGTGACTCCACCATACGTGAGTTTGAGTGCAACTACTTTGAGGGAGTGAGTGAACCACCACATAGATAGAGTGTGATAGTTGATAGGTCTTGTGAGGCCATTTGCTTTTCTAACAACTTGACCTCTATCTCTATTGTGTCTTCTCATTTGGTGCTAGGTCCCATATATGATGATGCGCCGATCCTCGACGACTTCATCCTTCCTTTGGACAAGACGATGGTCATGCAGGAATATGATGCACCCCTCACATGGGTTCATCAAGATGAAGATGACCACCATTTGGTCTTTACCACCTCACCCACACCACTTGAGTCGAATGAAAATGGTAACATAGGTGAAGGTGATGCTCTAGTCCCACTAGTGGACATTCTTGACATTGATTGCTTGCATGATCACTACTAGGGAAAAGCCTATACACAGAATCTTACTAGTAGCGAGGGTTAAAAACCCTCGCTACTGCTACTTACTAGTAGCGCAGGTTTTTAAACCTCGCTACTACTAAGTAGATAGCAGTAGCGCGGGTTTTTAACACTCGCTACTACTAAGCGGTCTCTACCGTGCCCCCGGGACATGCCATAGTAGTAGCGCGGGTTTTTAACACTCGCTACTACTAAGGGAGATAGCAGTAGCGCTGGTTTTTAGGCCTCGCTACTACTAAGTGGTGCCATAGCAGTAGCGAGGGTTAAAAACCCACGCTACTACTAAAGGTCCCATTTTCAAACTCTACACCCCCCCCCCCCGTGGATCGCCTTTTCAGTTTAAAAAATAAATAAAAGAAAATGATGAAAATGTCAAAAAAAATAAAAGAAAATAAGTTTCCCATGTGATATGTGGTCTAGTTGTTGGGAAAATTTGCAAATATGAATTTCGATTTTATTTGCAAAATCTCTCGAGAATTTGTAAAAATGGGCATAACTTTTGCGTACTAACTCGGATGAAAAAGTTTTTTATATGAAAAATCATCTACTCGAAAACTAATTTTTGTTAAATCTGGTCAAACTATGGTCAAACTAATTATTCAAGAATATTAGTGTTACTAAATAATTATTTTAGTTTTTTTGAATTTTTTGTCAAATCTGGTCAAACTATGGTTAAACTGTGGTCAAATCTGGTCAAACTATGGTCAAACTGTGGTCAAACTAATTATTCAAGAAATATTAGTGTTACTAATTTTTTAGAACAATAGTTTCAAACTCAAACAATGAAATGTGTGACTTCATGCTCAAGCAAAATTCCTGAGGTTGATAGGATTGACATCTTACTATTGTCAGGAAAACAACAAGTGCAAACTTGGAAACGAGGGAGAATAGAACCTGGAAGTCAAGCGTGCTCAGGCTGGAGTAGTGAGAGGATGGGTCACCGTCCGGGAAGTTAGATGATTTGGAATGATGAGGGGTGATTAGAGATTAAATTGAGCAGCGATGAGGGGTGATTAGAGATTTGAGCTTAAAATAATTCAAAATTTTGAAAATTGAAAAAAATCGATTTTTTTTGAAAAAATTCAAAAAGAAATCAGAAATTAGAGATTAGTAGTAGCGCTAAAGGACGTAGTAGTAGCGCGGGTAGCACCCGCGCTACTGCTATACGTTAGCTGTAGCGCCTTATTAGTAGCGCCGGCCCGCGCTACTAGTAGGCCCAAAACCCGCGCTGCTGCTAGGATTTTCCCTAGTAGTGGATGTTGATCCACCTAGTACCATGCTTCATGCTAGTATGATTTCCCCATGGGATGATTTGCCCATTTATGATGAGTATGATGATTCTCATGTGGAGTCTATTAGTTGTGATGCCATGTTACATAGGATTTCTTGTGACAATTCTTTAGGTCACATCATGTTTGATAATCCTCTTGACTTGTCTTATGCTATGCATCAGATCCACCATATGTCTTATTTGCAATCTCATCGTAGTGACTATTCATATGCTATTAAAATAAACCAAATTTGCACATATGGCATAGATGACAAGCCCATGGTTATTGGCATTTGTTTTTATTGTGATGATATTGATATGCTCCCTTTGCATCATTTATCTCATATGTCATACCATGCCCACCTAGCTTCGGATATGCATTGTTTTGGATGTTGTCCATTTTCTCCATATGATGTTTCCAATGTTGTTCATGAGGAGACCCCCATAGTTTCCTCATACATGTTAGGAGATTTTGATCCATCTCATCCATTGCATGATCCCAATTATTATGTGCACCATATGTTTCCCCTGAATGAAAATGCTATTGATGTGCCATATAATTGTATGCTTAATTTGCATCCCCATTGTGTTATACATAACAACTATTCTTTCATGATGGATGACATGTTCTTATACCATGCATCAAATTTCTTTGAGAATTTCTTATCTTGTGCTAAATCACATGTGCACATACACATTATGATGGATGATGTGTAAATTTACCACGCGCACCATTTCTTTGGTTTGTGTCTCTTTTGTGTAGGTACCCATGAATACTTGTCAACCTCGCAATCCCACGAGTTGACAAAACGAGCTCTAGAGAGCAATGATGACTTAGGATCCCATGGATTGTTTTTCCCACTGCTCTCTTCGCGCCAAGACTTTGATCATTCATTCTACATGGTCCTCACTTGGCTATGGGTTATTGTACATTATATATCCTTTGCCCGTATTGCCATGTTCACTTTGCATGATATGTCCATTCCTATGCCTTTGCCATGCATTTGTGACCCATGCTTTGCTTTACACATGATGATTGACTCTTGTACTTGTATGTGTATTTGCAAGCTTGGTGGAGATATCACTTGTTATTGCCATGTTCCATTCATGACCCATTCCTATGATGATACTTTCATCTTGCTTTGTGCTCGTGCTTGCGATATGTCATGTGCATTGTCAGTGCCTGGTATTTACTCACATGACATGATTGCCATGAGTTACTCTAGTGTGTTGTATCTTCGCTCCACTAGTATGCACGACTTGATCTTTATGCTTGCTCATGTTGCATCACCCATGATTCATACTTGCTCATATTGCTTCTTCTCATATACCTCCATGTGTTGCCTCTCTCATGCTAGATGATTTGCCATGTATTGAGTGCAATGATCCATTTAGCCTTTCTAATGAGATTGTCCCCATAGCGTTCTCACATATTATTGCAGATTTTGACATATTTTTTGGGAAGCATACTTGTCTTCCTTCTTTGCACCATATGCATCGTGCCATGAACATAAAGATTGTTGCATCATATTATGCATGCACTTGCGCTTCTAACGGCTATGTGCAAAAGAAGAGAACCATCATGATGGATGATGTGTTTATCTACCATGCACATACGTTCTTTGTGTTATTGTGTGCATGTGTAGGATACTTGGACTTCGTGTCGACTTCCACTTCACGTGAGTCGAACATTCGAGCTCTTTAGAGCAAGCCTCATACATTCTACCACGACTCGCTTGCACACCCCATTTACTACCACTTTGACATTGTGAAGAATGCACAAGGACACGCTTTCAAGGTGAAATCCTTCTTGAGCTTGGATATTGTGGATCATACTTCATGTGTTGCTTGCACCATTTTCACGCATGTTCAAGATATTGCTTTCACCCATGATTTCCACATTTCCATGCTTCATGACATATACACCTTGTGTGTTGCATCCAATTCTTGGACTACTTGCTACTATCATATGGTTGGTTGCACCAATATCATTGCTTCACATATGCCATGTCCCATTGCTTATCACATGATTGACTTAATTGCCTCACACATGTTGAACAATTGCTCTTTCTATTGTGTTGAGTGCCATACTATCTTCACTACACCATATGCATGTTATGCTTAGATTGTCTTGCATTTGACCCATGTGTTTAGACACTTCATTTGATTTGGTGTTGTGAATGATTCTTATGCCTACCATAGACCTTTCATTGGGAAATTTGTGAATGCTTGCTATGAACTTGAGGTAGATGCTTATTCTATTGTCACACATATTTGCACCACTACCTCACATGCTTGTTTCCATGATGACCTTGATTTTGCTCACATTATGTGCTTTTATGACATGCAACAATCCTTTGTCACACCATATGCTATGCTTGATGACGACACTTGTTTGGTGAATCACCACTTGAATGCTTGGTTTTGCACTAACGCTAACCACATTTGTTTCTCCAAGTGTTTGTTGTCCTTGCTCATTTTGAAGGAATCCCAAGACGGTGCGACATTGGAGAGTGCCCATTGCAAGCTTGAAGATGACGAGTACTTGGTGAACATACACTTCTTCACGGCGAAGCCATCTGACGTAGGGTAGAACCCTAGATGCCCAATCTTTCACGTTTGGAGGGAATCCTACTAAGAACACGAAGAAATCGAGAGGGGAAACAAGGGAAACACGAGGGAAAACACAGGAGAATCACTCAAACAAACGAGATCCGGTCACACATATGCTAGATCCAAGAAACACTAAGAGATACATGGTCTGAATCCAACAAAGGACGATACAAGTGGCGGCAATTCATCTGCGTGAGGAGGTCTTGAGGGTCATCCCATGAATGGTCCTGAATCCAAGATGGATCTTCTTTGAAGAGGCCGCGGTCTCTCATGAGGAGTAGATCTGTATGGATGAGCAATGCTCTATCTCAAATGAGCTAAACCTATGCTAACCCTAACTATGCGGAGGTGGAGGAGTATATATAGTCTAGGGCCATGAAGGGGTAAGTGGGGGATACATGGGCCCCGGCCCATTAATCTGTGCACAGACAGGTGTCGGTCGTCCAACAGGTTCCAGACGTCCGGTGGCTTGCGAGGGTCCGGTCATCCGGTGCTTGTCGAACGTCCGACGTTTTGGCTCTGGGCAGGTGGCGTCGGATGTCCGGAGGTCTCCGTACTTCCGACGTTTCCGTACTGGACTGGTCGTGTCGGACGTCCGGAGGGGGCTCGGTCGTCCGGGCGCTGGAGATGTCGGACGCCCGGTGTCGGGCGGTTGTCCGGGTGCTATAGGTTGCCTCGGCTGGAGTCGATCTGGCGGGTGAAGTCTCCAGGCGTCATACGTCCGAAGATCATCGGTCGTCCGGAAGTCGTCGGACGTTCGAGAGCTGTAGCTTCCTGGCAGCTCTTCCTCTTGTTCCTTGCGCTTGTGTACTCGCCATCTTGTCCAATGCTCCTAGCTGATCCATGGCCTTCCGTCTGGTTCCTGGACATGCATAGCACACATGTTTGAGGTAGTAGCCATGTCTCACATGTGGAAAGTGACGATTCGGAGAGGAGCGAGTTCACCTTGTGTCCAATGGCGTATGTCCAAGGTCTCGTCATATGTCCTCTTGGTGTTTGGAGAGTAGTCGGAGTATACATGGGGATGAATGTGGGATACTCCGCATCATCTCCCCCCTGGGAAAGATCCGACCTCGGATTGTGAACCTCATCACCATGGAAACAATTGTCGTGGACAGACTTGTAGTTGGACGAAGTTGAAGACATGGCGCAATCAAAGTACTCCAAGGTGTCTCCGGAGTGATAGTCATGCAAAAAGAGCAAACACAAGCGACACTCGGAAATACAATGGTAAGCGCACACAAAGTGTCCATCATGTCAGAATGAGTCCGTTCGGCAAGATTGTGCGTGGCAAGAATGCAACCATGGTGCAAAATGATGCCATAGTGAGACAGTTTATCAATAGCATGAATATGGAAATGGATGCTCAATATGATTATGTTATCATGCAATTGATGGTAGGCAATGTGATCATTATGTATGAATATGCCATCAAGGAAGATCACAACAAATTTGCTAAGGAAATGCACAAGCTCATATATGATGGATGGCAATGAAATTGTTGCAACAAGGCAAGCATAATGTGAGTCAATCCATGCATAGGGTGAAAACTTGTGGTGAGTATGATATGTCCATCAAGCATGACATGTGTGAGCACAATCAAAAAATATGGAGGTGTTGGTGTACGAATGCTCGATGTCGTGGCATGAGTGGAGTTCCGTAGGTGCATCCAATAAGTGTGAGCGCTCCTCAATGTGAAGGTCCATAGAGCCAATCTCCAGTGTTGCTCCTCTGTTCGCGAGATGTAACATGTAGACAAGAAGAAGGAAACAACAATGAAAGAATGACCCATCCAATATGCATATTTGAGGATGGCTCAAATGGAAAGAGTTCACCTTTGTGAGGATAACAAAAATGTTGGTGTCCCGCATCATATAGACCTTTGTATGACCAATGGCTCATGATGGTACCGCCTTGTGAATCCTTCAAAATGAAAGAACATGACAAACACTCAGAAAAACAAATGAGGTTAGCAGAAATGCAAAACCTATCATTCGCGTGGTAAGATACCCAACAAGTGTATGCATCATTCTCATCATAAGAGAGGACAAGGGAGCATTTCATAGTATGGAGGCATATGATGCAAGAATAACCAAATACAAGAGGCTCAAGTAAACAAGCATGCTTCAAAAGTAATATGTCCAAGTCTCCATGATCAATAAGCATAAATGTAACTATTGGAGGCAAGTTATAATGATCGAGACAAATCAAGTGAGAGGCATGAATATATATGTCATCAACCCAAGAAAGCGAGTAAGAATGGAACATGGGTGATGCGACAAAACAAGAAATCATAGTGATCAAGTCAAGCAAGCTAGTAATGCAAAGATGCAACGTACTAGAAGGAATCATGGCAAGCATGTCAAGTGTGCAAATAGTGGGCATGAATAATTCACATGTCATAGCACAAGCATGAAAGCAAGATATGAGGAGAGTATCATCATTGTGTTGGCAAGAAGTCCTAGGCAAATAGCAATGGAACATCATGACTCTCCCAACACAAGAATCAACAATAGCATGTGGCACATGGTAAACATAGCAATAGCAACAAGTATCTCTACAAAGCATGCAAATACACACATAAGTAGCATAATGGTGAATCATGGGTAGATGCAAGAAAGGGTCACAATTGCATGGCAAAGGAATAGGAGCAAGCATATCATGCAAAGTGAACACGGTAAAATGAGCATAAGGTGACAAGTGATATATAGCCCATAGCCGTGTGAGAGCCAAGTAAAAGAGATGCGCGTAGTCCTTGCGCAAAGGGAACGGTGGTAAGGATAGTCCACGGGATCCCAAGTCATTGTTGCTCTCAAGAGCTCATTTCGTGAACTCTTGTGATTGAGATGTTGACGAGTATATGTGAGTACCTACACAAAACAAAGACAATGGTAAAATTGTGTGTGCGTGGTATATGTACACATCATCCATCATGATGCGCACGTGCTTGTGTTGGTTAGCACAAAATAGCCAATGCTCAAATAAATGAGATGCGTGATATAGAAACATGTCATCCATCATGATGGGTTTGTTGTTATGTATTTCATAATGGATACTCAAAGGATGTAATGCATCATGAGAAATATCTAGAGCATTGTTATTCATGGAATGCATATGGTGCACACAATCATGGTAATCATGCAAGTTATGGAATGCATCAAGATCTCCTGTTATGTATGAGGAAACTATGGGGGTCTCCTCATGAGCATTAGTAGAAGCATCACATGGAGAATATTGACAACATCCAAAACAAAGCATATTTGGTTCTATGTGATCATGGCATAACATAGTAGATGAATTGCGCAAATCATGTAAAGGAAGCATGGCAATATCATCACATGAAAAACAAAAGCCAATGACCATTATCTTGTCATCTATGCCATAAGTGCAAATAGGATTTATTTTAATGGGGAATGCATAGTTACTATGTTGAGATTGAAATGATGCAACATGGGAGATCCACTCATAGCATATCACAAGTTCAAACGATTGTCAAACATGACATGACCAATAGAATTTTCACATGATATCCTATGGAGCATAGCATCACAACTAGGCAACTCAACATGCTCATCATCATATTCATCATAAATAGGTAAGTCATGACATGAATAAGTCGCACTAGCATGAAGCATGGGAATAGGTGGGTCAACGTCATGCAAGCAATCATTGGTAAGATAGTCCACTAGTGAGACAAGAGAAGCACCATCACCTATGTTACCTTTGGAGCGTCGCTCATGTGTTGTAGGTGAGGTGTGGAAGATCCACTCGTTGTCATCTTCATCTTGATGGAACCATGTGGGGGTGCATCATCGTCCACCATGGCCATCGTTGTCTCCATTGGAGGTATAGACTCGTCGAGGATAGGCATGTCGTCATGTAGGAGACCTAGCCCCAAAGAAGAAAACACACTAGGAGTAGAGGTTAAGTCGTTGGAAAAAATAATGTCCTCACATGCCGTGTCAACTACCTCACTCGCTAAGTGTTGTGGCTCACTCACTCCCTCAAGGATGCTCTCACTCATATGGTTGGTGGAGTCACTCAAATGGCTCTCACCCTCACATAAGATGTGCGGCATGCTCTCATGTGTGGGGCTAGTGGTGGTCACACTCATCCTCGCATAGGAAATGCTCTCAGTGTCATATATGGTGGAGTCACTCATCTCACTCATGGGGTGGTGGCTCTCCTCACATGGCACTTGGGGCATCCCGACATATGTGGATGTCGGAGAGATGTAGGTGCAAATGTCTCCATGCTCAACTCCTATCATCGTGGTCGAAGGGGATGGCCCTTGCTCGACCTTCTTGTCACCGTCTTGTTGTTGGAGGCCCATATGATGTGGCACCTCGTAGCTCATCTCCATGACCGAACGGGATTTCCCATGCTCGGCCATCTTTCTTGAGGGGCTTCCGAAGATGGAAGGGTCGCCCTCGCTTGTAGGTGGTCTCCTTGGACTTTATGAAGTTGTTGTAGGCGTACTCATGAGAAGTAGGCGAAGACGCCGTACATCCAAAGGCGAAGATGCCTTGAGAACACTTGGCAAAGATGCCGAATTGGTTGGTGTACCCGTAGCTCCGTTTTTGTGGTGCTCGTCTCGTGGTCTTCTATTTTGCTCATGAAGCTTGGACTTGGCATGAAGTAGTACTTGTTGGGACTTGTATGGTTGTGCTTGTGGAGCATCTTCATGATGATGGTGATCAGTCTAACAAACCATAGAATACTTTGCACATGCATGATTGACTTGGGATGATTCTAGATGAAGTAAAAACATGCTTTCTTGAATTCACCACGGCAACTTGCACCGAATGCACATGAATTAGAGGAAGTCACTTCTTTCATCCGGCATATGCTTCATGAGCTAGCATGAAGAAATGCTTTCAAAAGTTTCCAACACTAGCTTAATGTTCAACAAAATCATGGAGAAGGTAAAAATGTTGTTGATGGGCTCAACAACAATTCATCCAGGTTCCATATAAGTGGAATTTCATAATTATGTGAACAAGGTGATAGCATTGGTTAGACCAAAAGATATAATGGTGCATGCTCGAGGGATCAACCATGATTAAGACAACATTAGGAGCATCGTTGGTACTGATTTGATTTGAGGATAGCCCACACTCAAATCAAAGTTTTGACAAGACAATAAATACAACAACTAATCACGAGGACCAATCGATGAAGATATCATCTTTCTTCAACACACATACAAGATATCCCTTAAAATGAACTAAGTCGGACAAGCTTCCATCTTCCAACTCTCCAAGTTGTTGTTTAGCTTAACCAACTAGCTCAGGGGTATCCAACACAGAATCTTGGAGAACGGGTGGACCAACTTGATCACGAGCTCAACATATGGGCCAGGGGACAACCTGGTAATACTTCCGAGAAGATATTCGGAGAATCACGAACCACCGATATGTTACCAAGCTCGAGAACAATCTTGCTTTTCAAGGCAGGATGATATGACCAAAAGGGTGAGGGGTTGACACAATCCTAACCCATTGATCGAAGAGTGCACCAGGAAAGATGGGCTAGGTAGCACGATCTATCTTAGGATGATGAGTCAAGAACCAACACGCTGTGAATGAAATTGTTGCCCATTAACTACCAGGCAACAAGGTCGCTAGGAGTATTGATTTCACACATCACAGTTCACCTGTCGGCATTCTGGTTGCAACAACACGGGCTGAGAAATGAATAATGAGGGCGAGAAGTATCCCTGCGTCAAGAATTCATGAGAGTTGGTGCAATTCTCATGAAAATCCTGACATAAAGGGGGTAATACTCCAGGGTAGAACAGAATCAAAAGCTGGATTAGCATTTTGATTTGAGGATTACATCTACTTTGACCCAATCCTAGATATGGATGAGGTACTGGAGTCTGTTTCTCAGAGTCATTCTGGAATAGAATGGCTTGACGGACCACAGGAGTAAAAAGGCATCGATCAAAGCGAGTGCACAACTACACCTGACTATCAATTGATAGATGGGGGTCAGAATACAACTAAAGAGGGACAACTCAAGGAACATATAACTTTCTGAGTTGTGGATGCATAGATTAGTATGTTGAACCAAGTTCAACAGGTTTCTTCCGGATAACCCATGCAGAAAGGTAGAACTAGAGGAGCAACAACACAGAATCGGGAACTCGTAAAGAGCACTCTGATTATGATCTTTCGGTTCAGCGAGGAACTTCTAGCATAAGCAGTTCATGGTATTTGGAAGAAGGGAACACCACAAACTTCGAGGACTAATGCAAAGGTTACTAATACCCTAAAGAAACTAGCAAACACTAACAACAAGAAGTAAGTTGGGTGAATCTTGGGCTAAAAAACCTAGTAGTAGAATACCTACTACTAAGTAGCAACACGGGATGCTTTTAAGAATGATGGCCAAAATCATCACACCGGGACACTAACATGGCTAGATTACTAGGTGATACTCTAAGAACCTAGGTTCATAATAATAGCTCCAACACATATGTCGAGGCAAGGAGGAACCTCAACACACTGGTTAGTGTGGTTAACCTGGCCAAAAGGACATCGAAAATAGAGGGAAAGGATTTTGCAAATGCATCAGATTGTTTAGAGACCTGGGATGACTCGGACAGAATAACGGCTATAAATGCTCAAAAGATTTGAGACATCCTACCAAATAGTGGCATGACCACTCTACATCAAAATATCAAGGTTCTGAAACCAGCTATGAACACATGGAAATAGTAGCAACTGAACTGAAGCTTGAATCCATCAATCTTATAAGTCTACAGAATAGTAACACGTGATCCAGATAGAAAGAAGAGAAAGCCTAGTTCCTTAACCCCGTAGGAAGGATAAGATGACTCAGATCAGAAGGCATAAGGTATAAAGAGTAAAAAGAGCATTACGTTCTATCCCACAACCAATTCCCTTATATAACTAAAGAATTTCTAGACTCAACTTCGACCAGTTTGGCACGGTAATCCTATAGGCAGTCAGGCTCTGATACCAAAGCTGTCAGGACCCCGATCCTAAGTCACACTGATCTAGCATGTAACACATCATATCACTTTGCAGCCTCACGCACGGTATTCCCACGGGTGCCACCTTACCTGGCCCGGGACCGTTTGCGCCTTTTGGCTCACGTATATGATAGTGCCGTTAGCATCCATATGACAAAGAACCCAGGCTGACATGACTAGTCGTGGACCCAAAGTGGCGCTAACTTACAAGGACAGGCATACATGACCCAACAATGAACGTGTCAATCAACAACGTATGAACCCAAGTCGTTGCAAGCTACATGGACTTAAAGGAACAACGTGTGACATTTCCCCCAAGGGACAGACACTGCAACGAAGGACACATGCCGGCCAGCCTAAGTGTTTCGGAGCAGTAGCAAGCTACCATGGCTCAGTGGAAGCACTAGGAGACATTTCCCGGTAAGAGAGGCTACCAAGGATGAACAACTAGGTTGTCAGATCCCGCACATACCGAGCATTTCAAGTCATACACACAATATGCTTGTTATGTGCAAATACAACATGGCATCACAACATAACTCTATGACTCAAAGTATTTGTTCAATAGGCTCCGAGGAGCGAGATATTACAAACATGGGTCTCCTGACCCAACATTCAGAGCATACAAGTCAAAGCACAAGCGGAAGCTTAACATGTCTGAGTACAGACATCTATAAGTGAAAAACGCTGAGAAGCCTGACTAACTACCAGATCCTGCCGAGGGCACAAGATCATAGCTGAGGTAACAAGCTAAACGTCGAAGTCCACGCGGAACTACTAGCGAGACTGAAGTCTCTCTGCAAAAACATAAATTAAGCAAAGGTGAGTACAAATGTACCTAGCAAGACTTACATTAGAACTAACTACATATGCATCATTGTCAACAAAGGGATGGTGGGGTTTAACTGCAGCAAGCTAGCTTTGACTCGATGGCTATCCTGAACTATGACTGCAAGTAACTCTTTAGAGGTGGCGCACACGAGTCCACATATTCACCATATCAATACACCACTATGGATCCCCTCCCGTCTCCCTACGAGAACTCCATCCATAGTACTCGCACTTATCTTGCACATTTTAGAGTGTCCACTTTCACTTGTCTATGAACTGTATAGGCAACCTAGAGGTCCTTTACCGCGGACGCGGCTATTCGAATAGATCATTTATAACCCTGCAGGGGTGTAGTTCTTCACACATGCTCTTGCCACTTACCGCCATGTACACATCATGTACCTCGGCAACCTTCAAGCGGAAGCCTGGCGAGGGTGTCAGCCACGACCTGACTAACCACACAAGTCTCTAATCCAAGTTTATCGCCTATTCGGGTTCCATCCGCAAGGAGATCCAGCCAGGGTGTCTCTCACGGCCCCAAACGATGTGTACAGGGTTCCAAGCCCACCAAACGGGCGACACTTGGCATACTCGGCCATGGTGCCTAGTCTGACCCAAGCCCACCTGTACTAGGTGCCACTTGGTAGACTACTAACACAACCTACAAACACCAAAAACTAGTTGCAACTCCTGGACAGAGATCAAGTTGATTAATAAGTCGAGAGGGTCAATTAAGGAGCCCAATGCATGGTAGTAGTTGTTCATGGATCACAAACATAGAACTCGGTTCCGGAGGACGGCTTCAATGAGACAACCCACCATGTACTCCTACATGGCCTCTCACCGCTACCTTTACCAAATCGTGTCCACACACTTAGCTCACACACAGTAGGACATGTTCACACACCATTCCAATTCATCCCTGATGAATCAGACCTGACTCAACTCTAAGCAGTAGAAGGCATGACAAGCAAGGATGAATGAGTAGGCACATCAGGGCTCAAACAACTCCTATTCATGCTAGTGGGTTTCATCTATTTTTTGTGGCAATGACAGGTCATGCAGAAGAAAAGGGTTCAACTATCGCAACATGTAATAGTTGAATCGTTGTTGTCCTAATGCAATAAAAGATAGTATAGTTCCCCTATAGCAGGACAGGTCATTCGGAGGAAAAGGGTTCAACTATAGCAGGATGGAGGTCACCGTGGAGGCCAAGACGGCGTCATCGCCAGTGCCTTTGGCAGTCGAAGACCAACTTTAGTCAGAATAACTTGTACTAGATGTTCCCCTTCAAAATGGCCGTTGTTGGCTCCCTTCCCGCTCAATATTTGGGAAGAGGACTAGGGACTCTATAAATTGAGATAGCCACCATAGTAGAAGGCATCGAAACCTGACCTAGAGATCATCTCATCCAGAGACGATCGAATCCACCCAAGCAGAGCACCACACTAACTCAAGAACACCCCTCGCGAGGCGGTTCTTCCTCTGTACTATTCATCTTCAGCCCCAGAGGCAATCCACCACACCACAAACTAGAGTAGGGTATTCCACCACAACGGTGGCCTGAACTAGTATAAACCTTGTGTCCCTTGTGTTGTTCATCGTGTAGCTAGATTTGTGGCGAGGCGTTGGGACGTGGATCGGTAGGGGGAAGATCTTCGGATGCACCCCAGAGTTCGAACCTTAAGGGTTTTGCCGGAACCTGATAGCCGACATTTGGTGCGCTAGGTAGGGGTGCGCCGAAATCTTTCTTCCGCTGTCCCGCGTTCCATCGATCGTTGCATCCATGGCAGACGCTCGCCGAGCTCGCGCCGAGCGTTGGGTTGCTCTCGCCGCCCGCGTCTCCCAGATGGCTCCCGTCGGTGGGCCTCCCAGTCGCTCTCGGTCACCTGCTGCGAACGCCGCCACCGGCCCGGCGGGAAACGAGCAGCAAGCGTCATCGCTGCATCCCTCGGTGCGGCAGGAAGGCCGCACCGCCACTCCATCGCTGACTCCAGCTGGTTCGTTGTCTCACGCCCGTCGCGCTCCCATGGATGCGCAGGCCGTATTGCTCCTGGCACGTGAGCTCTTGCACTACTGCCCCATCGATGACCTCTATGAGGAGTGGCTCGCTCGCATCACCGAGCTCATCAGCGCTACAGGGGGCTCTCCTGCGCCATCCCTCTTGCTGCCTCGCCCTCCATCCTGCATGGGTGACGCAGCTCAGTAGGCGCCTCCGCCACCTCCTCCCCAAGAAGGTGCCCTGGCTCCAAGGCACGTGGCCCCTGGATGGGACCCACCACGTCCAGTGCCCGCGCGACAAGAAAGGAGCTGCCAAAAGATCCCTCGTCCCCAAGAAGGCGCTCGCGTGCTACCCGCTCCAGCACGTCAAGACCCCGCGTTGCCCTTGGCGGCGGCGCGCGGGAATCTCCAAGAGCAAGCCCCGCGTCTGCAAAGGGCTCTGGTGGCCACCGCAGGCCGCCGCGCCTTCACCACCGAGCTATGCAGTGTCGCCTGGCCGGGCAAGTTCAAGACGGATCTGCCTCCTCACTAGGACGGCACCGCCGACGCCGCGTAGTTCCTGCAGCTCTATGAGCTGGGCATCGAGGCGGCCAACGGAGACAAAAGGTCATGGTGAATTGGTTTCCCATGGCGCTCAAGGATGGTGCCCGCACCTGGCTCCTGAACCTGCCTCCCGGCACGATCTCCTCTTGAGACGAGATGCGCACCTGCTTCATCGCCAACTTTCAGGGCACTCGCGACCGTCCTCCAGTCGTGGGTGACCTGCGCCTCATCAAGTAGCAACCTGGAGAGACCTTGCAGAAGTACATCTAGCGCTTCAACAACGATCGCCTCAATGTTCCCAAGGTGATTGAGGAGGCCATCATCTCAGCATTCTCTGACGGCGTCCGCGACGTCAAGTTGAAGGAGGAGCTAGCAGTCCACGAGGATCTGTGCACATCTCTAGAGCTGTTCAACCTGGCGACCAAGTGCGCAAGTGCTGAGGAGGGGCGCCTCTCCCTTCTCGAGCTTCCAGCTGCTGACCCTGAAGAGAAGAAAGCCAAGGCCAAGGACGTGAAGCGCAAATGAGCAGTTGTGCTCGCAGCAGAACCAGACACGAAGCGCGGCAGGGACCAGCCAGAGTCATCCAAGGGCAGCCGATACTGCGTCTACCATGACCTCCACACCCACAACAACAATGAATGCCAGGAGCTTAGGGCTGTTCGAGAAGGATGCATCGGTCGACGCCCCGAGCGCAACGTTCGGGGCTACGACCGAGGAGGAGCAAGAGGTGGAGGACAATGGGACGACCGAGGCCCTCGACAGGGGTGGCGTGACCGACCTCGCGAGGACCACTGGCAGGACCAGCCTTGCGAGGGGGATTGGAGGGATCAGCCTCGCAAGGATCGCCCGCAGGGCAATGCAGGCCTTCCTCCTCTGCCGCCACCACCGAGAAGGAATGATGACCACCACCAGGACGAGGGGGCTGGGGGCTTCCAGGAACCACGTGCTATCACTTGCATCTTGGGTGGAGCCCAGGCCCCAGCCTCTCAGCGCATCTTCAAGGAGTTTGCTCATGAGGTTAACGCAGTCCTCCCCAAGCTCGACGCCATGCGCCCTCTTAGGTGGTCCACGTGCGCCATCCATTCAGCTCAGCGGATCAACTCAAGTGTGTGGTTATAGCTGGCGTCCTCCCAATGCTTTGTTCCCCAGTCATCACCAATGTGTAAGTTACTAGGACCCTCATCGATGGCGGTGCAGGACTCAACATCCTGTCTATCGAGACGTTCAACAATCTCCAAGTGCCATATGATCAACTTCAGCCAACCAAGCCTTTCTCAGGAGTCACTAACGGCTCCACCACCCCGATAGGGCAAGTTCGCCTCCCTGACACCTTCGGACAGCGCAAGAACTACCGGACCAAGCTCATCGACTTCGACGTTGCCCACATACACCAGCCATACAATGCCATTCTGGGGTGTCCAGCCCTAGCCAAGTTCATGGCGGTGATTCACCATGGTTAAAATGTCCTCAAGATGCCGGGAAGCGGCGGAATCATCACAGTCCCATGCGAGGAGAAGGATGTGGTGTGCTCTCTCGAGCATGCCTTCCAAGCTGCATCAGTCGAAGACCCAGACAGCAAGAGAAGGAACCCTCCCGAGGCAGTCCCCAAGAAGAAGAAGACATCACCCAGCTCAAGGCCTCAGGAGGCAGGCATCTCCGGAGGCGCCGCGTCAGGATCTGTGCCCGTGCAAGGGGCGCCTCCCTCCATCGCATAGGAAGGCGCGCCCAGCGCCCTCCTCTGGCAAGGCTCGGGGGCTCTCTCCTTGAGGGCCTCAGGTTTTGCCAAGATTACGAGGGAGGCGCTCGGGCACCACTTGGAGGTGTGCTTCACGGCACATTTCCCCCAGGAAGGCATGGGGCAAGGAGGGCCCGACCCTCAGGAGTTCATCGCCAAGGCCACTCAGGAGCTGCAAGAATCAAGAGTCATCTGCGGCTATTGCCGCCTACCCGGCGTAGCTCCCCATCCAGGCGAGGATGGCGGGCTGCATGTCCGCATCGACTACCCAGGGCTCAATCGAGTCATGTCTCAGGAGCGTTTCTGGCCTTCGCGCGTGGGATGCTGCAAGGGTCCGCCACACAGCTACGTTTGCATGCCTTTCGGCCTGCCAAACGCAACTGCTGCTCACCAGCGCCTTAGGCAGAGCATTCTAGAAGCTCAAGAGTCCAGGCACCACGCGGTCCTGGCAGAGATGGATATGGTCCTCGAGGAGCCGCCCAGACCCCCAGAGCCTCCCGAGGCTTAGGGCTTCGGTGACTCATGAGGATTGGCTTCTTCACCGCGCATCGTCAACTACTCGAACACCCGCTCTGCAATGATATCAGGTGACATCTTTCGAGTTTCATTTCAGCTAGGAGCGCCCTCAGGGCTGCATTATTCCCAGGTCGCGTGGGTCTATCCGTGCGGCATGTATCTGTTTTGCTTATGTCTTTAGTTCACCTTGCTGGGGGCGCCCCTCGGGCTGCATCATCCCCAAGCCGCTCGGGCCTGACCTAGTGGCATGTATCCTTCCTGCAGTTATCTAAGTCAATTTGCCGTTCATGCTCAACCTGCCTATTATTATCATCTCCCGCCTACCGCGGCCCCTCTTTCTCACTCATGCAAATCGCTTGCATGTTAAAAGGGGGTGCCTGAGCATCGCAACTCAGGGGCTCTTACTAGCTCTCCAGCCTCACCCCCTGGCCTTGTCCATGGCATAGCGACCTGGCATACCAGCGGCAGCTGAGTTTGCTCGAGGGCCAGGAGCTAAGGACATAGAGAATTTGCATCTAACCACCCTGCAAGAACACTCAGCCGCCCAAGGCTCAAGATTAGTCGTAACCCGCATTGAGGTAGGGCCTCGTGAGTCCCGCGTTGGCTCACGAGTGCCCAGATACACCTCATCTAGCCCTACCGTGCCGGCCACGTGTCAGGGAGGGGCTGTACACGCCCCGGAGGCTCCTCCCGGAGGGGGCCCCCCTCCCACATACCAGTGGAAGCACCATGCTCCGCGCTAGCAGACGATATTACCGAGGAGCGGCTATGCCCGTACACATACGGAAGCGCTATGCTCCGCGCTGGTGATAAACAACTGAGGGCAGCCCACAGCTGTATCAACCTCAGGGAGCCCAGAGCTCAGTGTCTGGCCTCATCGCAACGCCTCCCCTCGGGAGCACCGCGCGAGGGGGCTGGACACAGGGGCTGCGCCTGGGTCACGACCGAGCGCACGCCACCCAGCCAGGTACCTCGGACCTGGTCGTCGCGCGCCCCTCCCTGAGCGGAGCCAAGGTGTGAAAACCGTTTGAGCGTCGAGGGGGACTCCTGAGCATCGTGACTCAGGAGCCTAACTGGTCACGTATACCCTCACTCCTTAGATCTGAAAGGCTAACGGCGGTTGAGGTATGCGCAGGGCCAGGCCCTGCCGATGTAGAACGACAGATCTACTCCTACAAACCCTCCCTATTTGTTGTTCGCACGTCAAGGGGGACTCTTGAGCATCGCGACTCAGGAGACTAACTTGCCACATAGCCCCTCACTCCTTGGTCCCGCCCTGGTGATCCGGTCGGGGCTAATGGTGGCTGAGGTATGCGCGGGGCCAGGCCCTGCCGACGTAGAACATAAAGAAAATAGGAAGGAAACCGCAAAATCTCGCAAATTCAGAAGCAAATATTACAAACCATAAATTGTCCTCATGATACCAAACACAAGTCTTAACGCCTCCACGAGGCACGGTGCATGTTGCAGGAGTTGAAACAGGAAGGAAACCGCGAGCCTTGTGCGGCGCCTTCATTCGCCGGGAGCCCCGCCTCCGCGGCAGAGTTGCGCTTGTCAGCTCCACCTCCCGAAGCCGCGGAACCAGCAGCACCTGCCTTGGGCGCAGTGGCAAAGGCGCGGAACTTCGCTAGTAGGGCTTCCGCTCAGCCCTTCACAGCCTCGGCAGCAGCGGCAGAGCGCTCGGCGTCCACAGGCTCCAGCAGATCATCAAGGTTGGTGTCGGGGTTGCGAAGGTAGACATGGTTGAGGATCCGCGTCAGCGCTATGGAGGAAAGGACGCGAGCTTCAACCTCGGCCATGGAGCCTATGCAGGTCACAACCTCCTCAAGCGCTTCGACCAGGAAGGGAAACAGCTTGGCGGGGTCGTCCGTGGCTCCAACAAGCGGCTTCTCCAGACCATCATCATAAAGCGACATTAGCGCCCTGCGAGATCTCTCCTCATAATCCTCGAAGGCCACGCGATCTTCGGCCAAGACCTTTGCCTTGGCGTCCAGCTCAGTCCTCTCTGCCTTCAGCTTCTGCTCTAGTGTTTTCAGTCAGTTGCGATCAGCGGACAGCTCGGCGTTGCGATCCCCGATGGCGGCCTCCCGAGCCTTCATCTCTTCCTCCTTTGCCTGGCGGTGGCCAACCTCTTTGGAGAGCTTGTCGCGCAGGCCCTACAGCTCATTCTCCAGCGCCTTGCAATGTTCCTGCACAATCGAAGCATCCTTCAACGCTGCGTCACGAGCAGCTATGGCCTGGGTGGCAACGTGTTTCTCCTCTTCAGAAGCTGCCACAGCCTGGCTCAGTGCCGCTCGGACGAAGGTGTCAGAGCAAGCCCAGCCAGAGATCAGCTCCAGGCGCCCGCCACCAGGCAGGGGTTGGAGCCCTGGAGATATTCTCACTGCCGACCCAGCTCAGCGGCAGCATGGTCCAAGACGGCGAAGGAGGCAGAGGAATCAAGAACCAGTGGAGCAGGAGGAGAAGACGGCAGCGTGATCACGGCCTGGGAGGCTGGGAGCTCCTAAGCCTTGGCAACCTCGGCGATAGCATCAAGCACCGGCGCCTCCTTAGTCAGCGGGGCCATGGGGGCTGGCACCCCGCCAGAGCGTCCCTCCTGGCCTCGTGAGGACGACCGGGCAGGGGAGGTGCGAGCTCCACTGCCTCCCCTTCCCACAGGCGAAGGCGCGGCCACGATAGGTGAGCTTGCCCCAAGCGGAGCCACCATGTCCCCCTTCAGCCTCTTCGCCGCAGGCGGCAGCCTACCCAGGCGATGGAGGATGTCAAGCCTTGGCAGCAAAAACAAGAGCAAATCAGAGTTTGAGTACTTACTGGTCAATCGCGGCAAGCTCCAACGGCCTCCTGCCGAGCTTAAAGCCCAAGAGCATCTTGTAGGGCGCAGCCTCAAGAGGTCTAGCAGCAGAGGGGGGCACACCACAAGGGCTGGAGCTAGCTTCGGGCAGTGCCCGAGCCGGAGTAGATCCTCAGGAGATCAGCCCCGACCTGTCCTTCTTTGGGATCATAGGCGGGTCCTCTCCCCCTCGCCTGGTGTCGGCCTCGTCGTCGTCCGGCATGGACCCGAGGACGTTGGCCCTGCACCAGGGGGAAGTCTCCCCCGTCTCCTCAGTCGTCGCCTCCGAGTCGCACTCCTCCTCTTCCTCATCTTTCTCCTCTCCTTCGTGGGAATCATCAGAGGACAACTCCACTGGCGCCGCCGCCTCCTAGCCCTCAGGAGGCACCTCCGGCACCAGGCTGCTCCCACCAAAGGTGGGCATGGCATTCACCACCAGGCTGTTCCCAGTTGTCGCGAAAAAACAAGGGGATAGGAGCGCCCTCAAGACCCTCCACATCTTCTCCAACCAGGAAGCGGAGAGATGCGGTCAGATCTTCATCAGCCAGGGCCTCCGAGTTCAGGCGGAGATCGACGTCTGCATCCCCGAGCCTCCACAACAGGCGCGAGTGCGCCTGTAGCGACCCGACCTCAGATGGTCAAGTCTCTGTGCTCAGGTGTCATCCCTGGATCAGTAATGCTGACACCACACAGTACTTCGAAGGATTTATAACAGAGTAGCAATCACACACTTATTACATCGAATGTCTCAAAAGAGAACTTATTACAATAATATAGCTTAAGGCCATCTAATGCGATAACACCGGAAGGCTTGGAAGATAAAGTGAGTCCATCAACTCCAACGGCATAGCTGAGCTGCACGGCAACGACCTACGAACCTTACTCCTCGTCTGAAAGTCTGCAACATAATACGTTGCAGCCCGAGAACGGGTCAGCACATGGAATATGCTGGCAATGTAACACAAAAGAGCAATAACAGAATAATGCTACCACTACATGCATATTTGGCTGGTGGAAAGCTCTATGGCTACAGTTTTGCAAAAAGCCAATTTTTCCCTACTACAAAGGAATCAGTTTTAATTTAACTATCATGGTGGTTGAAACATCATTTGAGAAGGTAACCCCAACTCAATGATCCCAATTAAAACTTCTTAACAACCCATGCAATATTAATTAAGAGTGTTGAGATACATGCGAATACTCAAGTACTAGATACTCAGAATTGTCCATAACTGGGGACACGGCTAACCATGATTAGATTGTACACTCTGTAGAGGTTTGCGCACTATTCCCCGCAAGACTCGATCGCCTCCGTTGATTCTCGCACTGCATGGTGTTTGAGAGACGGATGACCGAGACACAGTCTTTCATAAGCATTAACTCTCTACTCCGGGCAGACCATTCCAAACCTACAAACCCACTACCTGCTGATCCACCTCTTCAAGAGCTTCACGCAACTTACTCAACTATGCAAGAGCCCATAATAGCTTGCGGCTGCACACGGAAGTTTCTAGCATGAATAATCTCAGTTCCCTTTGAGCCTGGGTGGTGGTCCATAGGAGAATCACACGGTAACCCCGGGATTTCCAAAAATAAAATAGGCAATCACTGGATACCCCAGTTGCCTCAATCCACCCAGATGTGTATTAAAGTTTCCACCTTAAGTAAACCATTAATTAACAATCTCACATATGTCATGGATATCACTCAAACCCAATCCACGTCTACGAGCATAGCATGGCAATATAAGCATAACGTAGAAGTAACTCCCAAGGGTTTGATAATAAACAGGGCAATAGGTTCTACCTCAGCAACTACTTCCCAATACCCACAAGTTAAAGGCATCCTAATCATGCAATGTTTGAGGATTGAAACTAATGCATAAAAACTGGGTATGAAAAGAGTATGATCAATGTGTTACTTGCCTTGCTGACGATCCGGGAATCCTAGAGACTCGTAGTAACACGCTTCGCACTCCGGGAATTCTATCGCAAGCGAACAATTGCATACATAAGCAACAATCAAAGATGCACAAGTAGAACTCCAAATAGCAGAGTTTCACCGGAGAGTTCAACTTAAGAACTCCGGTTTGCAAAAAGAATCAAATCAAACAAAATAACAAAACTCAAACGGCAAAAGAAACAACTTCGTTTTGCTAATCTGGATCTAAGTCAAATTTTATAGAAGAAAAATCTTGTTTGAGTTGATTATTGGGAAAGAGGGTTTCGAGATGAAACTCCAGGCGCTTGAATCGCCTGATTCCGATAAACGAGCGAAAAGATAAAGAAGTTTGAATATCGGATCAGAGATCGCGATCAGAATAACCACG
Source organism: Triticum timopheevii (assembly GCA_963921465.1). NCBI lineage: Eukaryota > Viridiplantae > Streptophyta > Magnoliopsida > Poales > Poaceae > Triticum > Triticum timopheevii. Next base: position 119,938,892 of record OY997262.1, read on the forward strand.
GAATAAATCCGATAAAAAGAAAAACGACGAACGGCTAAGCGAACGAACGTTCGTTAGCAGAAACTAAATAGTGAACACGTTCATTAAAACGAACGGACGAACGGACGTTTGCTAAGTAGATAAACCGGAAAAAATAAACCGATCTATACAAAAAAAACGAACTAGGGTTTTTCTAAAAAACGAAGGGTTTAGTTTTTTTAAAAAAACCGGCGGCGAGGGTCGGCTACCTCCGGCGAGGCTCGCCCGGCGGGGCGGCGGATCCGGCGGTTCGGCGAGGGTGGCGGCGACACTCGGGGTGGCTGCGGGGTGGCGGCGGGAGGCGGCGGCGGCGCGGGGCGACGACGGCGGCTCGGGCGGCGGCGGCGGGTGGCGGGTGGTGGCAGAGTGGTGGTGTGGCGGCGGGGGCGGCGGCATATATAGGAGGGCGGGGCGGGCGGCTTGGGGAAGGGGGCGCCCTGGTGGAGTCCGGCTCGGACTCCCTCGGCGTCCGTGCCAAGCACGGCGGCGCGCGCGGGGAAGGCGGCGGCGGCGCGACTGGGCCGGCCTGCTCGGCTGGGCCTTCGGCCCAGTCGGGCGCGAGGTTATTTTTTAAAAAAAAACATTCCGCCGAAAGAAAAAAAATTCCTAGAAAAATAAGAAAAATTCTAAAAATTCCAAAACAAGTTTCCTCCGTCTAAATAAAATATTTAGAACAAGATGAACTATTCTTGGCCCCTAAAATGCAATTTTTAAAACATGCCACATTTTTCTAGGAGCAAATAAAATCCAGAATAAAACTCAAATAAAAATCCAAAAAATGATTTTAACATTTTTCCTCCGATATTCCAATTATTTTGGAGAAGTCATATTATCTCCCCTCATTTATTATTTTAAAATGAAATATTTTCTGGAGAGAAAATAATTAAAATCAAATCCTCGTCTTCAGTATTTGAAAAAATTTCAAATATGAAAACTAGAAAATCCCCAACTCTCTCCGAAGGTCCTTGAGTTGCTTAGGATTTCGAGGATTGCAAACGAAAAGCAATAAAATATGATATGCATGGATGATCTATGTATAACATGCCAAATTGGAAATTTTGGATGTTACAAACCTACCCCCCTTAAGATGAATCTCGCACTCGAGATTCGGGTTGGCTAGAAAATTGGTGCGGATGGTCCTTGCGAATATCCTCCTCTCGCTCCCAGGTGGCTTCCTCCTCAGTATGATGACTCCACTGAACTTTGCAAAACTTGATCACCTTGTTGCGAGTGACTCGACTATCAAACTCAAGAATCTTTACTGGCTTCTCCTCATAAGTCAGATTATTATCCAGCTGAATCGCCTCCAAAGGTACTGTATCATTCAATGGTATATCGGCCATCTCAGCATGACACTTCTTCAGCTGTGATACGTGAAACACATCGTGAACTCCTGACAATCCTTCTGGTAACTCTAGCTTGTAGGCAATTTCTCCCATCCGTTCCAAAATACGATACGGTCCCACAAATCTCGGGGCTAGCTTTCCCTTATCTCCAAAACGTTTTACTCCCCTCAAGGGTGATACTCGTAGATAAGCTCTATCTCCAATTTCATAGGTTACTTCCTTGCGTTTCGAATATGCGTAACTCTTCTGTCTGGACTGAGCAATCTTTAGTCAGTCTCTGATCAGTTTAACCTTCTCCTCTGATTCTTTGATCAAATCTGGTCCAAACAACTGACGGTCTCCTACCTCGTCCCACATCAATGGTGTTCTACATCTGCGTCCATACAGAGCTTCGAATGGTGCCATCTTCAAACTGGCCTGGTAGCTGTTGTTATAAGAAAACTCTGCGTATGGCAAATTGTCATCCCAACTAGATCCATAATCTAGCGCACAGGCTCTCAACATGTCCTCCAGAATCTGATTGACTCTCTCTGTCTGCCCATCTGTCTACGGGTGAAAAGCTGTACTGAACTCCAATTAGGTCCCCAAAGTCTGGTGTAGCTGATGTCAAAACTTTGAAGTAAACTCGGTTCCTCTATCTGATACGATACTCCTCAGAACTCCATGTAAAGATATGATCCTAGTCATATATATCTTGGCCAACTTTGCACTTGTATACGTTGTTTTCACCGGGATGAAGTGAGCTACTTTAGTCAATCGATCCACAACTACCCATATAGAATCATATCCTGACTTGGTTCTGGGTAATCCGGTAATAAAGTCCATACCAAGTTTGTCCCACTTCCATTCGGATATTGGCATAGGCTGTAATAGTCCTGCTGGCTTCTGATGTTCTGCCTTCACTCTCTGACATACATCACATACGGCTACATACTCGGCAATATCCTTCTTCATTCCAGTCCACCAGAAACGTTCCTTCAAGTCCAAATACATCTTGGTGTTTCCGGGGTGAATCGAGTATGGTGAGTCATGGGCCTCCTGAAGTATCAACTTCCTAATCTCCGAATTGTTGGGAACATAAATTCGATCCTAAAACCACAAGGTATCGTGCTCATCCTCGCGAAAACCTTTGGCTTTACCTTCGCCCATCCTCTCTCTTATCTCAGCAATCTCTTTGTCTTCCTTCTGAGCTTCTCGAATCTTGTCCAACAGTGTCGACTGAACTTCCATTGTTGCAAGAAAACCTCTTGGAACAATCTCCAATTGAAGTTCCATGATCTCTGCAGCTAACTCCTTTGGCATTCCCTTGCTCACAAGAACATTAGCCTAGCTCTTCCGGCTCAAAGCGTCTGCTACGACATTGGCCTTTCCTGGATGGTAGTGTAGCTTCATATCGTAATCCTTTATAAGTTCCAACCATCTCCTTTGCCTGAGGTTCAACTCCTTCTGTGTGAAAATGTATTTCAAGCTCTTATGATCCATGTACACATCACAACGGTTTCCAATAAGATAATGTCTCCAGGTTTTTAATGCATGCACTACGGCTGCTAACTCCAAGTCATGCGTGGCATAGTTCAACTCGTGTGGCTTCAGTTGTCATGAGGCATACGAAACAACTTTTCCTTCCTGCATAAGCACACATCCAAGTCCCAAGCGAGAGGCGTCACAAAACACTTGAAACACCTTATGTATATATGGCAAGGTTAGCACTGGGGCTGTAGTCAATCGCTCCTTCAGCTCTTGAAAGCTTGTCTCGCACTCCTCCGTCCATTTGAACTTAGTATCCTTCTTTAACAATTCAGTCATTGGTTTAGCAATCTTGGAAAAATTCTCAACGAACCTCCGATAATATCCTGCCAGTCCAAGAAAACTGCGGATCTCGCCAACTGAAGTGGGTGCCAACCATTCAGTGACCGACTGAACCTTACTGGGATCCACTGCTATACCCTCTCCGGATATAACATGCCCAAGAAATCCAACTTCCTTCAACCAAAACTCGCACTTGCTGAATTTGGCGTATAACTGGTGTTCCCTGAGTTTCTCGAGAACCAAACGCAAGTGTTCCGCGTGCTCCTCTTCGTTCTTCGAGTATATCATGATATCATCAATGAATACCACAACAAACTTGTCCAAATACTCCATGAACACCTTGTTCATCATACTCATGAAATAGGCAGGGGCGTTAGTCAGTCCAAATGACATGACCATATACTCATATAATCCATATCGTGTGGTAAATGCTGTCTTGGGTATATCCTTCTCTCGGATCTTCAACTGATGGTATCCCGATCGTAGATCAATCTTTGAAAACACCTTAGCTCCTTGTAATTTATCAAACAGATCATTAATCATCGGTAAGGGATACTTGTTCTTTATCGTTACTTCATTCAGAGCTCGGTAATCAACAACCATCCTTAGGGATTTATCCTTCTTCTCCACCAAAAGTACTGGGGCTCCCCAAGGTGACGAGCTTCTACGAATGTAACCTTTCTCCAACAACTCCTTAATCTGCTTCTTAATTTCCTCCAGATCATTTGCTGGCATCCGATAGAGTCTCTTAGATATCGGTCCTGTTCCTGGCAATAGCTCTATCAAAAACTCAATGTCTCTGTCCGGTGGCATACCTGGTAACTCTTCGGGAAAAACATCCGGAAAATCCTTTACTGCAGGTACTTCCTCCTGTACAACTCCCGTGAGGGTGTTTACTTGGCTCCTCCTAGGCACATGCCTAGATACATACTTAATCCTTTTTCCCTCCGGGGTGGTAAGATAAATTGACTTACTAGCACAGTCAATACTTCCTCCATACTTTGACATCCAGTCCATACCTAATATCACATCCAATCCTTGCGACTCCAAGATAACTAGGTCAGACGGAAATACATGTGTGCCAATGATTAGGGGTATCTGGGTACACCATCTGCTAGCCATGTACTCTGATCCTGGCGAGCTCACTAAGAGGGGTGTCCTAAGGGTTTGGGTTGGTAACTTAAACTTTTCCACAAATCCCCTTGATATGTATGAATGCGATGCACCAGTATCGAAAAGAACAATAGCGGTAAACGACTGAACCAAAAACTTACCTATTATCACGTCCGGCTGCTCTTCAACCTCCTCCACGTTAACGTGGTTCACTTGTCCTTTGTTGAATGGATTGGGCTTCTTCCCTGCGCTCCCGTTTCCATTCCCATTCTTTCCTTCAGAGCAGTCATTGGCATAGTGTCCTGTCTTCTCGCACTTGTAGCAAACAACTTGGCTTAAGTCCCTCTTTGCGGGTGTAGACGGGTTAGAGCGGCTCTGGTTATTGTTGGCTCCATTCCCATTCCCGTTCTTCGCACCATTATAGTTATGCGATCCTCCTCCAGCATGGTTATGTCCTCCATGGTTATGAACAAGTCCTCCTAAGTTCGGGGTTAAGCGGGGCTTCTGGTGAGCTCCTGAATTGTATTTCCCTTGTCCATACTTCCTCTTACGATTATCAATCTGCTGCTGCTTCCCTTCAATCATCAGGGCCTTATCTACCAAATCCTGGTAGTTGTTGAAGGTTGCTAACATCAACTGCATACTCATCTCATCATTTAGCCCTTCCATAAACTTCTCCTGCTTCGGCGCATCTGTGGCCACATCATCAGGGGCATAACGCGATAACTTGCTAAACTCATCCACGTACTGGCCAACAGTACGATTCCCCTGACGTAGGTTGCGAAACTCACGCTTCTTCATCTGCATAGCTCCAGTCGAGACATGGGCAGTGTGAAAAGCCTGCTGAAACTGGGCCCATGTGACAGTGTCAATAGGATAGGTGGCTGTGAAATTCTCCCACCATGCTGCTGCAGGTCCATCCAGTTGGTGTGCGGCAAAACGCACCTTCTCAGCATCTGTGCATCCTGCGGTGGTTAACTCCCTTCCAATACAACGTAGCCAATCATCTGCAACTATTGGTTTGATGCTACTAGAGAACACTGGCGGCTGTAACCTTAAGAAATGGGTGAGGTTATCCACTGGCGGCGGGTTGTTGTTGTTGGCATTGTTGTTATTGGCATTGCCCTGGTTCTGAACTAGCAATTGCATCAAGGCATTCTGCTGCTGGATCAAGTGGGTGATCTCCGGTGGGAAAACAAACTCGGGGTCTCTCCTCGGAGGCATCTGATGGGTTTTAGATGGAAGAGATTAGAATAGAAAAAGATCTAGGGGAGAAACACTACCCATATGTATATGAGGCAAACACAAGCATTCAATCAATCAATCAAGCACGGGCATACAAAACGGTCTAGGACTATCGCAAAAGTGCTCACTACTACTAGTTACATGGGGGAAATACTACTATCATATGGTGGTCATCTAGAAATTTTGATCGGTGGAAGACTCCATGATGTCTGCTCCAGTTTCATCTTCGTAATCATCATCACTTGAATCCGAGTCGGTGTCGTCGATGATGATGTAGTTGTCCGGACGAATGAGGTCTTCTCTCGGAACTGGTCCTCCCATAAAGATTCCGATCTTCTCAACTAAGTCGTCATTATTCTCCAATAGGGTCTTGATTTCCTCCTCATATCCATCGCGTGTGAACTTAAGTTCTTCCTCTAGCTCGATGATCCTGGTCTTCGCCTTCTTCAACTCGATCATGTCTGTGCACATCTGGTTCTCCTGACATCGAATGTGCTGGTTTTGCTCTTGGATAAAGGCTGCGACAGATCTATCCTTCCTGGTGCTGATCATCTCCCATTGTTCATCTTGGCGCGCACATATTTGATAGGTGGTATCCTCTAGTTCATTGTTGTAGATTTCTCCAATGCGTCCCATGGTAATATGAGCTGCCATACTCTTGCCAAGGCTCCAAGTGGGTGCTTCGAAAGAAAACTCTATGGGTTTAGAATTTGGCGTGAACGTCCTTCTTGGAACTCGTACTTGAATCATCCAGCGCTCTTCTTACGGTAGAGTGGCATTGTTCGTCCCAGTGAAGCTTGGTATTCCAATATTCAAGTACCTAGTGATTTCCTTCAAGTGGCGTCCAAAAGGTGTGTCTTCATCCGGTTGTGCAAACTTGGTCTTCATCTCCTTCATCCTAAAGAGTGGAAAGAGAAGAGGAGTCAGAAATGAGAAGAGAAGTGTGACCTATGGTTTATCTTAGTGGTCGTGTCCTACACTCAGCGTGTGCTCTGATACCATCTTGTAGCGACCCGACCTCAGATGGTCAAGTCTCTGTGCTCAGGTGTCATCCCTGGATCAGTAATGCTGACACCACACAGTACTTCGAAGGATTTATAATAGAGTAGCAATCACACACTTATTACATCGAATGTCTCAAAAGAGAACTTATTACAATAATATGGCTTAAGGCCATCTAATGCGATAACAGCGGAAGGCTTGGAAGATAAAGTGAGTCCATCAACTCCAACGACATAGCTGAGCTGCACGGCAATGACCTACGAACCTTAATCCTCGTCTGAAAAGCCTGCAACATAATATGTTGCAGCCCGAGAATGGGTCAGCACATGGAATATGCTGGCAATGTAACACAAAAGAGCAATAACAGAATAATGCTACCACTACATGCATATTTGGCTGGTGGAAAGCTCTATGGCTACAGTTTTGCAAAAAGCCAATTTTTCCCTACTACAAAGGAATCAGTTTTAATTTAACTATCATGGTGGTTCAAACATCATTTGAGAAGGTAACCCCAACTCAATGATCCCAATTAAAAGTTCTTAACAACCCATGCAATATTAATTAAGAGTGTTGAGATACATGCGAATACTCAAGTACTAGATACTCAGAATTGTCCATAACTGGGGACACGGCTAACCATGATTAGATTGTACACTCTGCAGTGGTTTGCGCACTATTCCCCGCAAGACTCGATTGCCTCCGTTGATTCTCGCACTGCATGGTGTTTGAGAGACGGATGACTGAGACACAGTCTTTCAGAAGCGCTAACTCTCTACTCCGGGCAGACCATACCAAACCTACAAACCCACTACCTGCTGATCCACCTCTTCAAGAGCTTCATGCAACTTACTCAACTATGCTAGAGCCCATAATAGCTTGCGGCTGCACACAGAAGTTTCTAGCATGAATAATCTCAGTTCCCTTTGAGCCTGGGTGGCGGTCCATAGGAGAATCACACGGTAACCCCGGGATTTCCAAAATAAAACAGGCAATCACTGGATACCCCAGGTGCCTCAATCCACCCAGATGTTTATTAAAGTTGCCACCTTAAGTAAACCATTAATTAACAATCTCACATCTGTCATGGATATCACTCAAACCCAATCCACGTCTACGAGCACAGCATGGCAATATAAGCATAACGTAGAAGTAACTCCCAAGGGTTTGATAAGAAACAGGGCAATAGGTTCTACCTCAGCAACTACTTCCCAATACCCACAAGTTAAAGGCATCCTAATCATGCAATGTTTGAGGATTGAAACTAATGCATAAAAACTGGGTATGAAAAGAGTATGATCAATGTGTTACTTGCCTTGCCGACGATCCGGGAATCCTAGAGACTTGTAGTAACACGTTTCGCACTCCGGGAATTCTATCGCAAGCAAACAATAGCATACATAAGCAACAATCAAAGATGCACAAGTAGAACTCCAAATAGCAGAGTTTGACCAGAGAGTTCAACTTAAGAACTCCGGTTTGCAAAAAGAATCAAATCAAACAAAGCAACAAAACTCAAACGGCAAAAGAAACAACTTCGTTTTGCTAATCTGGATCTAAGTCAAATTTTACAGAAGAAAAATCTTGTTTGAGTTGATTATTGGGAAAGAGGGTTTCGAGATGAAACTCCAGGCGCTTGAATCGCCTGATTCCGATAAACGAGCGAAAAGATAAACAAGTTTGAATATCGGATCAGAGATCGCGATCAGAATAACCGCGGAATAAATCCGATAAAAAGAAAAACGACGAACGGCTAAACGAACGAACGTTCGTTAGCAGAAACTAAACAATGAACACGTTCATTAAAATGAACGGACGAACGAATGTTTGCTAAGTAGATAAACCGGAAAAAAATAAACCGATCTATACAAAAAAAACGAACTAGGGTTTTTCTAAAAAAAACCGAAGGGTTTAGTTTTTTAAAAAAACCGGCGGCGAGGGTCGGGTACCTCCGGCGAGGCTCGTCCGGCGGGGCGGCGGCTCCGGCAGTTCGGCGAGGGCGGCGGCGGCGCTCGGGGTGGCTGCGGGGTGGCGGCGGGAGGCGGCGGCGGCGCGGGGCGACGGCGGCGGCTCGGGCGGCGGCGGCGGGTGGCGGGTGGTGGTGGAGTGGTGGTGTGGCGGCGGGGGCGGCGACATATATAGGAGGGCGGGGCGGGCGGCTTGGGGAAGGGGGCGCCCGGGTGGAGTCCGGCTCGGACTCCCTCGGCGTCCATGCCAAGCACGGCGGCGCGCGCGGGGAAGGCGGCGACGGCGTGGCTGGGCCGGCCTGCTCGGCTGGGCCTTTGGCCCAGTCGGGCGCGAGGTTATTTTAAAAAAAAAACATTCCGCCGAAAGAAAAAATTCCTAGAAAAATAAAAAAATTCTAAAAATTCCAAAACAAGTTTCCTCCGTCTAAATAAAATATTTAGAACAAGATGAACTTTTCTTGGCCCCTAAAATGCAATTTTTAGAACATGCAACATTTTTCTAGGAGAAAATAAAATCCCGAATAAAACTCAAATAAAAATCCAAAAAAATGATTTTAACATTTTTCCTCCGATATTCCAATTATTTTGGAGAAGTCATATTATCTCCCCTCATTTATTATTTTAAAATGAAATATTTTCCGGAGAGATAATAATTAAAATCAAATCCTCGTCTTCACTATTTGAAAAAATTTCAAATATGAAAACTAGAAAATCCCCAACTCTCTCCGAAGGTCCTTGAGTTGCTTAGGATTTCGAGGATTGCAAACGAAAAGCAATAAAATATGATATGCATGGATGATCTATGTATAACATGCCAAATTGGAAATTTGGGATATTACAGCGCCTCAAGTGAAGCCACCCGATGCACCAGGAACTCCCTCAGGAGCATGGCCCCGGTCAGCTTCGCCACCTTCATGTTGCTCGGCCTCAGGTTGGCGTTCATCTTCTCCAGCACCAGCTTCGCCCGTCGGTCGTCAAGCTTCACACGGGACCACGCCTCATCAGCCTGGAGCTGCTCCGTAGGCAGCGCCAGCCGAGAATTGATGCATCCGGCATCCAGCATGACCTACTTGCTCTGGAAGCCATCGGCCCTCTTCCCAGCCTTCGAGATTGTGTTGGCTTCGGAGTATGCAACACAGCTCTCACACGCAGAGGTATGTGCGCCGGTGACTCGGAGGTAGAAGAAGTGGCGCAGCAAGGCCACGGAAGGCATCACCCCGACGTGCGCTGCATAGTAGTAGGCAAAAATCGACAGAAGGAGAACAGAGTTGGGATGGAGATGCAGGGCCTGCAGCTTGTAATGGCGAAGGACAGCACAGAAGAACTCAGAAAAAGGAGGCACCAGGCCGGCAATGACGGCGCTCATGAAGAAGGGATAGAAGGTGCTCCCCTTGTCCTCCGGCTGGGCGAAGCCGGCTCGGAGCGCAGTCTCCCCCATCTCGCTGCCTTGCACCGCCGTCATCAGGAGCGTGAGGGCGAGATTCTTCCCCGTCATGTTGGGGGGATCCAGAGCCGACGAGTACTAGGTCGGCAAAGCCTCGGCTGCGGTCTTGCGGGGCGCCATTGCTCGCTAGAGGAGAAAGGATGAGGCGGATCTAGAGATTTCGGAAGCAGGAGGGCAAGAGAAAGAAAGGGGATCTGGAGCAAGGCGAGTGAGAGCAATGTAGGTAAGCCTAACCTAGGCCAGCCTTTTGTCAGACGGGCAGTTGCCGAGGCAGCATGGGGAAGCGGAGACGCCCACGTCCAATCAACTGCCACGCGACGACCAAGGCCGCAGGCTGTTGGGGCCCGCGGCGCTCCGCACTTGCCCTTTCACTTCACTGCTAAGCCAAGTCCGAGCGCGCCTTGGGCTCGGGGGCTATTGTCGGCGTTCTGGAAACGGGGGTCCCTAGACTTGCCTACCTGTAGCCTGCGGCGTGGCTCAAGCAGAGGCCCAGTACGGCCCGTCTTCATTAACCCAAGCTCAAGACCCTCGCGAGGGGCCAAGCCTCACGGGGTGGATGATGCAAGGCTTCCTCAGGGGCAGCCTCACCAGGCTGGCTTGTGAGAAGGCGGAGAGATGAAGGCAGGGGTACCTCGCGAGGTGCTCATGACGCAAGCCATGACGATTGAGACTAGGCGGGCGCTAGGTGGGCGCCAGCCTGCGCAGTGTCCTCGTTTCCTCTTTGGTGCAAAGGGGCAAGCGCAGGCGCGGAGTACCGAGGCATCAAGCAAAGGTTACCATATCGGTGCAACGAGACCAAGACCATCAGAGCGGCAGGATGGTGGTCACCGTGGAGCCCAAGACAGCGTCATCGCGAGTGCCTTTGGCAGTCGAAGACCAACTTTAGTCAGGATAACTTATACTAGATGTTCCCCTTCAAAATGGCTGTTGTTTGCTCCCTTCCCGCTCAATATTTGGGAAGAGGACCAGGGCCTCTATTAATAGAGATAGCCACCACAGTAGAAGCCATCGAAACCTGACCTAGAGATCATCTCATCCAGAGACGATCGAATCCACCCAAGCAGAGCACCACACCAGCTCAAAAACACCCCTCGCGAGGCGGTTCTTCCTTTGTGCTGTTCATCATCAGCCCCAGAGGCAATCCACCACACCACAAACTAGAGTAGGGTATTACACCACAACTGTCGGATTTCGGGTTCCGGCAGACCCTCAAGGTTCGAACTCTGGGGTGCACACGGAGATCACACCTCCTGCCTACCCATGTCTGGTCGCCACTCAAGGATCTAAAACTACACGAAGAACAACACAAGGGACACGAGATTTATACTGGTTCAGGCTACCATCGTGGTGTAATACCCTACTCCAGTTTGTGGTGTGGTGGATTGCCTCAGGGGCTGATGATGAACAGTACAAGGAAGAACAACCTCGCGAGGGGCTGTTCTTGGCTGGTGCGATGAACTGCTTGGGTGAGTTCAGTCGCCTCTCTTTCTCTCTAGTCTACCGAAAATCTCTTCTTTTTCTACTCTGCGGTGGCTAGCTCTATTTATAGAGGGAGGCCCTGGGCCTGTTCCCAAATATTGAGCGGGAAGGGCGCCAACAATTGGCCATTTTGAAGGGGAACGTCTAGTACACTTATCCTGACAAAAGTCGGTCCTCGCCTACCAAAGACCCTGAAGGTGACGCCGGCTTGGGCTCCATGATGACCTCCATCCTGCCGTCCTGCTGGTCTTGGTCCTGTTGCACCGAAATGGTTGCCTTTGCTCGATACTCTTGCCTGCACTTGCCCCCTTTGCACCAAAGAGGAAACAAGGACTCTGCGCAGGCCGGCGCTCGCCTAGCGCCCGCCTGGCCTCGGTCGTCATGGCTTGCGTCATGGGCACCTCGTGAGGTACCCCACATTTATGTTTCCGCCTCCTCGCGAGCCAGCTTGACGAGGCTGTGCCCGAGGAAGCCTCCTGTCGTCCGCCCCGCGAGGCTTGGCCCCTCGCGAGGGTCTTGAGCATGTGTTGATGAAGATGGGCCATACTGGGCCACTCCCTGAGCCACACCGCAGGCCGCAGGCAGGCAAGTCTGGGTACCCCCATTCCCAGAACGCCGACAGTAGCCCCCAGGCCCAAGGCGCACCCTGTCTTGGCTTAGCAGAGAAGCAAAGGGTAAGTGCGAAGCTCCGCGGGCCCCATCAGTCTGCGGCCTTGGGCGCCGCGTGGCGGTTGATTGGACGTGGGCGTCCTGGCTCCCCCAAGACGCCTCGGCAACTGCATGAATTGACAAGAGAGCGGTACCCGTCTAGCCTTACCTTCTTTGCCTTCTCCAGTCATTGCCTAGATCCCCTTTCTCGCTCCTATCCTTCTCGCTTCCGAAATACCCAGATCTACTCCAACCCTGCATCTTAGCAAGGCATGGCGCCTCGCCAGACCCCGGTCGGAGCATGGTACTCGCTCGCTCTGGATCCTCCGAATGTGTCGAAGAAGAACCTTGCTCGGACGCGCCAGATGATGGTGGCGCAAGGCAACGACGGGGCGGCCGTGCTCAAGGTTGGTTCCGCCCTTCCCGAGGACAAAGGAAGCACCTTCTACCCGCTCTTCATAAGCGCCATCGCCGCCGGTCTGGTGCCCCCCTTTTCCGAGTTCTTCCTTTCCATTCTCCACCATTACAACCTGCAAGCTTTGCACCTCCATCCCAACTCTGTTGTTCTGCTATCGATTTTCGCCTACTATTGCGAGGCTCATGTTGGGGTAAGGCCCTCGGTGGCCTTGCTGCGCCATTACTTTTACCTCCGGGTCTCTCGCGGCCCCATCACCGCATGCGCGAGCTTCGTTGCGTTCGCCAGCTCCAATGCTATCTCGAAGCCCGGGAAGAGGATTGAAGGCTTCAGGAGCAAGTGGGTCATGGTGGATGCTAGGCGCATCCATCCCTGGCTGATTTTGCCAACGAGGCAGCCCGAGTCTGTCGACGCTTGGTCCCACGCGGAGCTCATTGATCCCCTCGTGAAGCCAGTGCTGGAGAGGATGGACGCGGACCTGTGGCTGGGCAACATGGCGACGGTGAAACTGACCGGGGCGTCGCTCCTGAGGGAGTTCCTGGAGCACCGGGTGGCTCCGCTCCGAGAACACTCGCTTCCGCTGTGGAGGCTCGGGGGGGCGATGCCGCCCTTCGCCCGAGCTCCGAAGTCCTGGCCGACGTAGATCTGGCCGCGGTCCTCCAATCCTTGGTTGGGGGAGACGTGGCGAGATTGGAAGGTGCTCCCGTACCCCTGTTCCTTTGGGGTGATTAGGAGCAGGTGGTGAACTCCATGCCCGCTTTGAACGGGGATGGGCCTGTGCCCGCGGAGGTTCCTGAGGACCCGGCGGCCCTGGCGATGTTGAACATATCCTCCAGCGACTCCGACAGAGAGGAGGAAGAAGAGGAGCAGGAAGAGGAGCCCGATTCCGAGGCGACCGACGGGGGAGTCGATAGCGCCCCTCCCTCAGCTCAGGTCCCGCGCTCTTCGCCTCATGCCGGACGACGACGAGGATGGTGACGAGCGAGGCGGTGAGTGCTCGCCCCTGATCCCGAAGAAGGACAGGACAGGGCTGGTCCTCCTCGGGCCTGCTCCGTCTCCGAGGCGATCTTCAGACGTGCCTCCTGCTCCCGAGTCTCTTGAGGTTGATTCCAGCAGCCGGCTCTCGGGCTTCAAGTTCGGACGGAGGTTGCTTGAGCCCGCGAGCAATGACCAGTAAGTGCATGACTCTCATTTTGCTTCTTGCTTTGTTAATGAGGCTTGACGTCCATATTCCTTGGCTAGGCCGGTGCCTGCGGCGAAAAAGCTGAAGAGGGCTCTTGAGGCTTCGTCCGGGGCAGCACTTCCACCCGTGGGAGAAGGGGGCAGGAAGACCCGGGCCTCTCCTGCCCGGTCATCCTCGCGAGGCCGGGCGGGGCGAGATGGGGCGAGCTCAGCCCCCGTGGCCCAAGCGACTCTCGAGGTGTCCTTGCCTGATGCCACTGCCACAGTCATCGGGGCGCAGAAGGTCCCAACTCATGGTGTTGTGATCATGCTGCCGTCTTCCCCTCCTACTCCGCCAACTGCCATTTCTCTGACTCCTTCTACTATCCTGGATCGTGCTGCTGCTGAGCTGGACCGGCTGCGAGAAGATCTTCTGGGCACCGACTCTTGCTTGGTGGCCGGGCGCCTGGAGCTGGCCTCCGACTGGGTCCGCTCCGATGCTTTAGTTCGAGTGGCGCTGGCTCAAGCCACGACGGCTTGCGACGAGGAGAAGCAGGCCATCCTTGAGGCCAAGGCCGCTCGCGACGCCGCCTTGGATGAGGTTGCGGATGTCCGGGGTCGCTGCAAGGTGCTGGAGAGCGAGCTGCAGGGCCTGCGCGACCAGCTCGCCAAGGAGGCCCGTGACCGTTAGGAGAAGGAGGAAGATATGAAGGCTCGTGAGGCTGCCGCCAAGGACCGGGATGCCAAACTTGATGAACGCCATGGCCGCTTAGGTGCACTCGAGCAGGCGTTGGAGGCGAAGAGGATCGAGATGGATGGCAAGGCGCGGGTCCTGGCCAAGGACTGCGTGGCCTTCATGAAGCTAGAGGAGAAGGCTCGCACCTTGCTGAAGACGCTTTATGACAGCAGCCTGGAGAGCCCGCTGGCCGGTGCCGAGGACGGCCCCGCCAAGCTGCTTCCCTTCCTGGTCCGCGCCCTTGAAGATGTCGCCCTTGGCCTTGGCCCCATGGCTGAGGCTGAGGCGCGTGTCCTTTCTTCTATAGCGCTGACACGCGTCTTCACCCACGTCTACCTCCACGACCCCGACGTTGACCTTGACAGCCTGCTGGAGCCTATGAGCGGCGAGCTTGCCGCTGTCGTCGCTGAGGCCGTGAAGGGTCGAGCGGAGGCTCTGTTGGCAAAGTTCCGTGCTTTCAGCACCAGGCCAAGGCGAGGCGCTGCCGATCCTGAGGCTCCACGAGGCGAAGTCGCCTAGCGCAGCTCCGTCACCAGCGATGGCACCGCCAGAAAGTGACCCCTTCGCGGCTCCTGTCCTGTTTTTAGCTCCTGCAACACGCATCATGCCTCGTGGAGGCGTTTAAACTTGTGTTTGGCGTTGTCAAAGCACTCTACGGACTATAATATTTGCTTTTGAATTCCTTGAGATTTGCGCTTGTGTTCTACGTCGGCAGAGCCCGGCCCCGCGCATACCTCAGCCGCCATTAGCCTCGATCGAAAACCAGGACGGGACCAAGGAGTGAGGGGCTACATGACAAGTTAGGATCCTGAGTTGCGATGCTCAGGAGTCCCCCTTGACACGCGAATAGCAAGTAGGGAGGGAGATGTATGAGTAAATCTACCATTCTACATCGGCAGATCCCGGCCCCGCTCATACCTCAACCGCCGTTAGCCTTTCGGAACTAAGGGGTGAGGGGCTACGTGACCAGTTAGGCTCCTGAGTCGTGATGCTCAGGAGTCCCCCTTGACGTTCAAACGGCCTTCGTACCTTGGCTCCGCTCGGGGAGAGACATGCGATGAACCAGGCCCGAGGGGCCTGGCTGGGTGGCGTGCACCTGGGCGTGACCTAGACGTAGCCCCCGTGCCCAGTCCCCTCACGCGGCACTCCCGACGGGAGGCGTTATTATGGGGCCGGACACTGAGCTCTGGGCTCCCTGAGGTTGATGCGGCCGGGGGCCACCCTCAGTTGTTTATCACCAGCGCGGAGCATAGCGCTTCCGTATATGTACGGGCATAGCCGCTCCTCGGCAGTGTCGTCAGCCAGCGTGGAGCATGGTGCTTCCACTGGTGCGTGGGAGGGGGCTCCCCTCCGGGAGGAGCCCCCGGGGCGTGTAGAGCCCCGCCCTGACACGTGGCTGGCACGGTAGGACCTGACGAGGTGTATCTGGGCACCCGTGAGCCAGCGCGGGACTCACGGGGCCCTACCTCAAGGCGGGTTGCGCCTGGCTCTGGGCCTTTACTTGTAATGTGTTCCTGCAAATTTGGTTAGATGCCGACGCTCTACGTCCTCAGATCCCGGCCCTCGAGCAAGCTCAGTCGTCGCTGGTATGCCAGGACACGATGTTGTGGACAAAGCCAGAGGGTGAGGGCCGGAGAGCCAGTAAGAGCCCATGAGTCGCGATGCTCATGTACCCCCCCCTTTAACGTGCAGGCGGCCGACATGAAGGAAGAAGGGTGCCGTGGACAGGCATCAAGTAATGATCATGATGAGTCAAACGCACGACTCGAATAAACGCGAGAGGGATACATGCCACTGGGTCTGGACCAAGCGGCTTGGGCATAATGCAGCCCGAGGGGCGCCCCCGATAAAGCAAACTAAAAACATGAACCAAAGGGATACAAACCACAGGGACGGACACACGCGGCCTGGGAATGGTGCAGCCTTGGGGAGCGCTCCCAGCTGAAAATGTAACTCGAAGGATGTCACCTGATGATGTTGAAGATGGAGGGATGCTGAAGTAGCGGACGGCGTGCGCTGCGGAAGCCGATCTTCACGAGCCCCCGGGCCCAGGAGCCTCGGGAGGCTCCGGAGGCGCTGGCGGCTCCTCGCGGACCATCTCCATCTCTGTCAGGACTGTGGAATGCCTGGCTGCTTGAGCCTCCAAGATGCTCCTCATGAGGCACTGACGCATAACAGCCCCGTTCGACAAGCCGTAAGGCATGCGAACATAGATGTGGGGTGGACCTTCGCAGCCCACCATCCTCACCTGGATGGGGAGCTACGGCGGGTAAGCGGTGACCGCCACTCATGACTCTTGAATCCTCCAGCTCCTAAATGATCTCGCTGATGAACTCCCGAGGGTTTAGCCCTCCTTGCCTTGCCCCTTCCTGAGGGAAACGTGCATTGAAGCACGCCTCCAATTGGTGCCCGAGCGCCTCCCTAGTGAACCTAGCAAAGTCGATGGCCCTCCAGGAGAGAGCCCCCGAGCCTTGCTCGAAGAGGGCGCCGGGCACGCCTTCCTATGCGACTGAAGGAGGCGCCCCCTGAACAGGCGCGGACCCTGAGGGGCCTGCCTCCCGAGGGGTCGGACCAGGCGATGTCTTCTTCTTCTTAGGGGTAGCCTCGGGAAGCCTCCCGCTCCTGTGATCCGGGTCTTCAATTGACGCGGCTTGGAAAGCACGTTCCAGAGAACACACATCGTCTCTCTCTTCACAAGGAACCGTGATGACTCCACCGCTTCCTGGCATCTTGAGGACGTTGTAGCCGGGATGAGTCACAGCCATGAACTTGGCCAGGGCTGGGTACCCGAGGATGGTATTGTATGGCAGGCGAATGTGAGCGACGTCGAAGTCAATGAGCTCGGTGCGGTAGTTGTCGCGCTTCCCGAAGGTAACAGGAAGGCGGACCTGCCCTATCGGAACCATGGAACCATCGGTGACTCCTAAGAAAGTCTTGGTTGGTTGCAGCTGATTGTAGGGCACTTGGAGATTGTTGAACGTCTCGACGGATAGGACATTGAGCCCTGCTCCGCCATCAATGAGGGTCCTGGTGACTTGCACATTGCTGATGATTGGGGAACAAAGCATCGGGAGGACTCCGGCTGTGGTCGCGCACTTGAGCTGATCCGCTGAGCTGAACGTGATGGCGCACGCTGACCACCTGAGAGGGCGTGTGGCCTCAAGCTTGGGGAGGACACCATTCACTTCGCGAGCTTGAAGATGCGCTGAGAGGCCGGGGCTTGAGCGCCGCCCAAGATGCAAGCGGTTGCGCGCGGCTCCTGGAAGCCTCCAGCCCCCTCGTCCTAATGATGGTCTTGATTCCTCCTCGGCTGTGGTGGCAGGGGAGGGAGGCCCACGTTGCCTTGTGGGCGATCCTCGCGAGGCTGACCCCTCCAACCTCCCTCGCGAGGCGTGTCCCTCCAACCTCCCTCACGAGGCTGGTCCTGCCAGCAGTCCTCGTGAGGTCGATCACGCCACCCTTGGCGAGGGCCACGGTGTTCCCATCGTCCTCCACCTCTTCCTCCTCCTCGGCCATAGCCCCGGTCGCTGCGCTCGGGGCATCGGCCGGCACGCACGTCCAGCACGGCCCTGAGCTCTTGGCATTCGTTGGTGTTGTGTGTGTGGAGGTCGTGGTACACGTAGTACCGGCTGCCCTTAGATGACTCAGGCTGATCCTTGCCTCGCTTGGTGTCCGGCTCTGCCGCAAGCACGGCAGCCCCCTTACGCTTCACGTCCTTAACCTTGGGCTTCTTCTCTTCTTGGTCGGCAGCTGGCAGCTCAAGGAGGGAAAGGCGCCCTTCCTCAGCCCTAGCGCACTTAGTCGGTAAATTGAACAACTCCAGGGAGGTGCACAGGTCCTCATGAATCGCAAGCTCCTCCTTCATCTTGATGTCACGCACGCCGTTGGAGATGGCTGAGATGATGGCCTCCTCAGACACCCTGGGGATCTTAAGGTGAGCGCTGTTGAAACGCTGGATGAACTTCTGCAGGGTCTCTCTCGGTTGCTGCTTGATGCGGCGCATGTCTCTCATGGCCGGGGGCCAGTCGCGTGTGCCTTGGAAGTTGGCGACGAATCGGGTGCGCATCTCGTCCCAGGAGGAGATGGTGACAGGAGCCAGGTGCGGGCACCATCCTTGAGCACCATGGGGAACCAGTTCGCCATGACCTTCTCGTCCCCATTGGCGGCTTCGATGCCCAGCTCATAGAGCTGGAGGAACTCCGCGAGGTCAGCCGTGCCATCGTAGCACGGGGGTAGATCTGGCTTGAAATTGCCCGGCCAAGCCACGCTGCGCAGCTCGGCGGTGAAGGCAAGGCAGCCTGCAGTGGCCGCGGGAGGCCTTTGGTGACGGAGAGCTTGATCTTGGAAGTCTCTGTGTGTTGCCGCCAGGAGCAGCGCAGGGTCTTGACACGCTGGAGCAGGAGCGCGTTCGTGCCGGGCCGGTGCGGGGCGCACACGGGCAGCTTCTTGGGGGCGAGGGATCTCTTGGCAGCTCTTCTCTTGCTGTGCTGGCGCCGGACGGAGTGGGTTCCGCCCAGGGGCCACGTGCCTTGGGGCCAAGGCGCCTTCTTGAGAGGGAGGCGGCTGAGGTGCCCGCGGAGCTTCGTCGCCCGTGTAGGGCGGCGCGTGGTGCAGCGAGAGGGATGGCGCAGGGGAGCCCCCAGCGGTGCTGACGAGCTCGGTGATGCGGGCGAGCCACTCGTCGTAGAGGTCGTCGACGGGATGATAGTGTAGGAGCTCCCGCGCCAGGAGCAGTGCAGCGTGCGCGTCCGCAGGAGCGCGATGAGCGTGGGACGAGGAACCGGCTGGAGTCAGCAACGGGGTGGCGGTGCGGCCTTCTCGCCGCAACGAAGGGTGCAGGGACGACGCTTACTGCTCGTTCCCGCCGGGCCGGTGGCGCCGTTGACGGCAGGCGACGGGGAACGGCGGGGGCGCCCGCCGATGGGGGCCGTCTGCGCGATGCGAGTGGCGAGAGCGGCCCGGCGCTCGGCGCGGGCTCGACGAGCGTCTGACATGGATGCGATGGGTGGCGAAACACAAGGCGACGGAAGGCGGATTCCGGCGCACCCCTACCTGGAGCGCCAAATGTCGGATTTCGGGTTCCAGCAGACCCTCAAGGTTCGAACTCTGGGGTGCACGCGGATATCACACCTCCTGCCTACCCACGTCTTGTCGCCTCCCAAGGATCTAAAACTACACGAAGAACAACACAAGGGACACGGGATTTATACTGGTTCAGGGCACCATTGTGGGGTAATACCCTACTCCTGTTTGTGGTGTGGTGGATTGCCTCAGGGGCTGATGATGAACAGTACAAGGAAGAACAGCCTCGCGATGAACTGCTTGGATGAGTTCAGTCGCCTCTCTTTCTCTCTAGTCTACCCAAAATCTCTTCTTTTTCTAATCTGCGGTGGCTAGCTCTATTTATAGAGGGAGGCTCTGGGCCTCTTCCCAAATATTGAGCGGGAAGGGCGCCAACAATTGGCCATTTTGAAGGGGAACATCTAGTACACTTATCCTGACTAAAGTCGGTCCTCGCCTGCCAAAGACCCTGACGGTGACGCCGGCTTGGGCTCCACGATGACCTCCATCCTGCCGTCCTGCAGGTCTTGGTCTTGTTGCACCGAAATGGTTGCCTTTGCTCGATACTCCTGCCTGTGCTTGCCCCCTTTGCATCAAAGAGGAAACAAGGACTCAGCGCAGGCTGGCGCCTGCCTGGCGCCCGCCTGGCCTTGGTCGTCATAGCTTGCGTCATGGGCACCTTGTGAGGTAACCCTCCTTGATCTCTCCGCCTCCTCGCGAGCCAGCCTAACGAGGCTGTGCCCGAGGAAGCCTCCTGTCATCCGCCCCATGAGGCTTGGTCCATCGCGAGGGTCTTGAGCATGTGTTGATGAAGATGGGCCGTACTGGGCCACTCCCTGAGCCACGCCGCAGGCCGCAGGCGGGCAAGTCTAGGTACCCCCGTTCCCAGAACGCCGACAACAACGGTGGCCCAAACTAGTATAAACCTTGTGTCCCTTGTGTTGTTCATCGTGTAGCTAGATTCATGGCGAGGAGTTGGGACGTGGATCGGTAGGGGGATGATATTCAGGTGCACCCCAGAGTTCAGACCTTAAGGGTTTTGCCAGAACCCAATATCCGGCAACAGCAGCATGGTCAACAGCGTCGGTCCAAGTCAAACCTGACCAGTGGGGTCCACTGGTCAGTGACTGGGTCTGGTTAGTTTCGCTGATATGTGGGCCCAGTCAATGTCCACATCAGCTTGGTCAAAGCTGACGCGTGGGGCCATTGTGATTAGTTAATACTAAACAGAAACTAATCTAAATTTAATTAGGCAGTGAGGCCCTGCTGTTAGTGTCTCTAGGTGTTAACTAACTACGTCATTAGCCCTAAACTAATCTACCACGTCACCATCGCCGGAGTTACGTCGGCAGCGACCAAAACGCGGTGGGGCGCACTGGGTTGGCTCGTGTTTCACCTACTAGCGATGGTTTTGGGCGCGAGGAGGCTCTACTAGCGACGGTGGGAGCTGAGGTGGCCGGAGCTCAACGGAAACAAGCTCGAGGCAGCGGTTGGAGTTCGGGCGTCGATGAAAACGACGACATGGTGCACGGGAGGATCAACGGTTAGTTCCTATGGGTGCTACATGCGCTCACGAAGTCGACGGGCATATGCACGGGACCATCTGGTCACCGGAGCCTCATCGGCGATGAGCTTGTGCGGTGGCGTGCTACGTTCAGCAAGGGGGCGGCGGCTACGATGCACAAGAGCGAGAACGGGGAGGGTGAGAAGGGTCAGTGGCTCACGGCGGGCAGAGGGAAGCAAAGGGAGAGCGCGGGACGGCATGGACGGCGATGGGGCATCTCCCGTGATCTGGGGGGCGGAAGGTTGAAGACGACGGTGTCGGTGGCGTTCGGAGGCATCCGGCGTTGCTTGACTCGGCGGAGAGGATGACGGCGTCGAGGCGGAGCTCGCGGACACGTCAGCGAGGCGAGGGGGAGGCGGTGGCTGTGGCAGCAGCGAGCGGCGGCGACGGCTACACTCGGTGGGGAGAACAGAGGAGTGAGGAGAGGTTTCCGGGGAGAGAGGGAGGGGTCCAGGGCGTCCAGGAATCGCCCTGGCGTTGTCTAGACGCGACGTGGGGGAGCCAGGCAGGCTGGGAAGGAGGAGGTGGCCGGGGCGCGTGTGTGCGTGCGTCGGCCACACGCTCCTCCTGGCAGGGGAGGAGGCAGTGGTGGGCTGGGCCCTCTATAGTGCTGGGCCGGCTGGGGGTGCCAGGTAAGTTCTCTCTCTCTCTTTTATTTTTCTGTTTTTCTGTTTCTTCTGTAATCTTTGTGGCTTTTCTAAAAATACCTAGGCACTCTCAAAAATCATGAAACTTGCTCAAGCCCACTGTTTGGAATATATCCAACAGTAAACATTTAGGTTTATGATTATTTGGACATTTAAAATATTTTATAGCATTTAAATGCCCAAGTGCAAATAGAGTATGATTTAATCCAGTGACCCAATGATGTCCTAGAAAATTGTGCACCATTTTTGTCAGAGGTCCTAGACCAAAGCAAAGATGATGAACATTTTAGAAGGGCATTTTAGGTTCATTGAAAAAGATTTAGGAAATCCTAGTTGGATTAAGTAATGTTGGGTTTCTGCCATCCCCATTTCTTATTCATTCGAATTTAAACATGATGCACTCATGAAGCTAGCCTAGTGCAATGCCGGAAGCTAGGGATGTGACAATGTTGGATCTAACTGCAGGAATGGTCCACCTATGAAGAAAATCCGGGTTCCCAAAAGGTGCCTTGAAAGTCTTCAGGTGAATGTCCTCATGACACCACCTGTGAAGAATAGGAACCCAAGATCAAATTCTTCATATGGACCAAAGTCTTCATATGGACCAAATTCCTCATATGGTCAAAAGTACACTTATCCTCATGCTAATGCTTCTGTTTCACAGGGGAAATGTAAGAGTCATGAATATGTGCATTATTCTCCAAATCAATATGTTCATTAGTCCTCGAAAAATTTCTCTGCTTATTCATATCCATACTCTAACCCCTCTTGAAACATATTACGATGGCTTCAATGCCACCTTTCTCATATGGAGCTCGCAGAATGATGAACTCTTTGCCACCCCTCCAGATGTGGGTGGTGAAGAAAAAGAACTAATCTCTTATGCAGGGTTAGGTCTCCAGACGAACTTGAATGTCTGAAGAATTTGTTGGAGACCTGAGAATGCTTGAAAGGACGCAAGCTAATCATGAACAAATGAATTACTCATTTCTCATGTCATTATTCCTGTATCTATTACTATACCTGTTGGATTTCGGGTTTCGGCAGACCCTTGAGGTTCGAACACTGGGGTGCACGCGGAGATTCAACCCTCTGCCTGCCTGTTCCTCGTCGAATCGCTAGGGTCTAAACTACCAAACAGAACAGCACAAGAGACACAAGATTTATACTGGTTCGGGCCACCACTGCGGTGTAATACCCTACTCCAGTGTGTGGTGTGGTGGATTGCCTCTTGGGCTGATGATGAACAATACAAGGGAGAACAGCCTCGCGAGGGTCTGCTCTTGGCTGGTGCGATGAACTGCTAGGAGGAGTTCAGTCACCCTATTTATTGGTTTCTTGGTAAGGATCAAGATGCCTCTGCTCGATTCTCCTCCCTCTACCCTGGGGGTGGCTAGTCCTATTTATAGGCAAAGGCCCTGGGCCTCTCCCCAAATATTGAGCGGGAAGGGCGCCAAAAATTGGCCATTTTGAAGGGGAACAGCGGGTACACTTATCCTGACTAAAGTTGGTCCTCGCCCGCCAAAGGCTCTGGTGGTGACGCCGGCTTGGGCTCCACAATGACTTCCTTCCGGCCGTTGGGCTGGTCTTGGTCTTGTTGCACCGAAATGGACGCCTTTGCTTGATGCTCTCGCCTGTGCTTGCTCCCTTTGCACCAAAGAGGAAAGGAGGACACTGCGTGGGCTGGCGCCCAACTGGCGCCCTTGGTCGTCATGGCTTGCATCATGGGCACCTCGCGAGGTCCCCGCCTTGAACTCTCCGCCTCCTCATGAGCCAGCCTGACGAGGCCGTGCCTGAGGAAGCTCCTTGTCGTCTGCCCTGCGAGGCTTGGCCCCTCGCGAGGGTCTTGAGCTTGTGTTGATGAAGATGGGCTGCGCTGGGCCTCCTTTGGGCCACGCCGCAGGCCGCAGGCAGGCAAGTCTGGGGACCCCCGTTCCCAGAACGCCGACCGTAGCCCCCAAGTCCACGGCGCGCCCGAACTTGGCCGAGTGGAGAGGCGAAAGGGCAAGTGCAAAGCATCACGGGACCTAACAGCCTGCAGCCTTGGGCGCCGTGTGGTGGTTGATTGGACGTGGGCGCCTCTGCAACCGCGCGAGTTGATAAAGGAGCGGCATCTTTCTTGCCTCCTTTACTTCCTCCAGTTGCTGCTGAGATCCCCTTTCTTGCGCCTCTCCTCCCTGCTTCCGAAATCTTCAGATCTACTCTGTCCACGCGCCCTAGCCAGTCATGGCGCCTCGCCAAGCCCCGGCCGGAGCTTGGTACTCGCCTGCCTTGGACCCGCCAAATGTGTCAGAGGCGAGCCTTGCCCGGGTGCGCCAGATGGCGGCAACGCAGGGCATCGACGGGACGAAGGCGTTCAAGGCCGGCTCTGCCATCCCTGAAGGCCGAGTGAGCACCTTCTACCCACTCTTCGTGAGCGCCATCATCGTCGGTCTGGTGCCTCCCTTTTCTGGGTTCTTCTTCTCTGTCCTCCGCCACTATAATATTCAAGCTCTGCTCCTCCATCCCAACTCCGTCCTTCTTCTGGCGATCTTCGCCTACTAATGTGAGGCTCACGTTGGAGTGAAGCCCTCGGTGGCCCTGCTGCGCCACTACTTCTCTCTCCGGACCTCCCGTGGTTCCGCCTCCGTGTGCGCGAGCTTCGTCGCGTATGGTGGTTCCATCGCAATTTCGATCCCTGGGAAGAGGATCGAGGGTTTCAGGAGCAAGTGGGTCTTGGTGGATGCTGGGCGCATCCACCCTCGGCCGATTCTGCCCACGGAGCACCCCGTGAGCTCCGACGACTGGTCCCGAGTGGAGCTTCTGGATCCCCACGTGAAGCTGGTGTTGGAGAAGATGGACGCAGATCTGAGGCCGGCCAATGTGGCGGTGGCGAAGCTGACCGGTGCATCGCTGCTGAGGGAATTCCTGGAGCACCAGCTGGCTCCGCTTCGCCAGTACTCACTTCCGATGTGGAGGCCCCACCCGAGCCCCACGTTCTTGGCCGGCGAGGATCTGGCTGCGGTCCTCTAGTCCTTGGTTGGGGGCGACGTGGCGAGGCTGGAGAGCGCTCCTACGCCCCTATTCCTCCGCGAGGACTGGGAGCAGGTAGTGGGGTCCATGCCCATCTTCAACGGGGATGGGCCCATGCCCGCGAAGGCTCCAGAGGACCTGGTGGACGTGTCCTCCGATGACTCCAGCGAAGAGAAGGAAGAAGGGGAGCGGGAAGAGGGGGTTGACTCCAAGGCAGAGTCAAGGGCTCCTCCCCTTTGGCGCAGGTCCCACACTCTCCGCCTCCCTCAAAGTGGTGATGACGAGGATGAGGATGAGCAGGGTGGTGGGAGCCTGCCTCCGATCCCGAAGAAGGACCGGACTGGGCTGACCCCCCGCGGGTCTGCCCCAGCCCCGAGGCGATCCGCAGGCGCGCCTCCTGCTCCCGAGCACCTTGAAGCTGACCCTTGCAGCCGGCTCTCAGTCTTTAAGTACGACCGGAGGCTGCTTGAGCCCTCCAGCGACGATCTGTAAGTGCTTGATTCCCGTCTTGATTATTGTTCTGTTGCCGAGACTTGATGTCCGCATCTCCCGGCCAGGCTGGCGCCCGCAGCGAAGAAGTCGAAGGGAGCTCCTGAGGTCCCATCCGTGGCAGTGACTCTGCCCGAGAAAGAAGGTGACTGTGACGCGCAGGCCTCTCCTGCCCGGGCATCCTCGCGAGGCCAGGCTGAGCCTGCTGGGGCGAACTCAGCCCCCTTGGCCCAGGCGACTCCCGAGGTGCCCTTGCCTGATGCCGCCACCACAGCAGTCGTAGCACTGCAGGTTTCGTCTCAGAATACTGTGGTCACGCTGTCGTCCTCTCCTCCTACTCCACCGACCGCTGCTTCCCTGACTACTATTCTGGATCGCGCCGTTGCCGGACTGGACCGTCTGCGGCAAGATCTTCTGGGCGCCGACCCTCATCTAGTGGCCGGGCGCTTGGAGCTGGCTTTTGGCTGGATTCGCTCCGATGCTTCGATACGGGCGGCGCTGGTCAAGGCCTCGACGGCTTGCGACGAGGAGAAGCAGGCCGTCCTTGAGGCGAAGGTTGCCCGCGATGCTGCCCTAGGGGAGGCAGCTAGCGTCCGAGGTCACAGTGAGGCACTGGAGAGCGAGCTGAAGGGCCTGCAAAACCAGCTTGCCGAGGAGGCCCACCTTCGCCAAGAGCAGGAGGAAAGCATGAGGGCTCGCGAGGCGGCTGTCAAGGACCTGGAGGCCAAGCTCAAGAGGTGCTGCGGCCGCTTAGGTGTGCTGGAGAAAGAGCTGGAGGCGAGGAAGGTTGAGCTGGAGGGCGAGGCCCGGGTTCTCGCCGAGGATCGTGTGGCCTTCGCGGATATGGAGGAGAAGGCTCGTACTTCGATGAAGATGCTTTATGATAGCGGCCTTGAGAGCCCGCTGGCCGGCGAGGAAGATGGCCCCGCCGAGCTGCTTCCCTTCCTGGTTTGCGCCCTTCAAGACGTCACCCTTGGCCTTGGCCCTACGGCTGAGGCCGAGGCACGTGTCTTGTCTTCTGCAGCGCTGACGCGGGTCTTCACCCACATCTATCTTCGTGACCCCAGCATCGACCTCGACAGCCTGCTGGAGCCAGTGAGCGGCGAGCATGCCGCTGCCGCTGCTGAGGGGGTGAAGGGTCGTGCGGAGGCGCTGCTGGGGAAGTTCCGGGCCTTCACTACCAAGCCGAAGCGGAGCGCTGCCAGCCCGGCTGCTCCACAAGGTGAACCTGCTCCATGCAGCTCCACCGCCGGCAAGTGACTCGCATGTACCATGCCTCGGGGAGGAGTTAAAACTTGTGTTTTATGCAGTGATAGCAGTATGGACTATAATATTTGCTTTTGAATTCCCTGAAATTTGCGCTATTCCTTCCTACTTGCTTATGTTCTACGCCGGTAGAGCCCGGCCCCGCGCATACCTCAGCCGCCATTAGCCCCGACCGGAAACCAGGACGGGACCAAGGAGTGAGGGGCTACGTGACAAGTTAGGCTCCTGACTCGCGATGCTTAGGAGTCCCCCTTGGCGCTCTAACAACAAGTAGGGAGGTTAGGTGTGGGTGGATATGCCGTTCTACGTCTGCAGAGCCCGGCCCCGTGCATACCGCAACCGCCGTTAGCCTTTCGGAACTAAGGAGTGAGGGGCTACGTGACCAGTTAGGCTCCTGAGTCACGATGCTCAGAAGTCCCCCTTGACGCTCAAATGGCCTTCGTACCTTGGCTCCGTTCGGGGAGGGACGTGCGACGAACCAAGCCCGGGGGGCCTGGCCAGGTGGCGTGCGTCTGGGCGTGACCCAGGCGCAGCCCTCGTGCCCAGCCCCTTCACGCGGCACTCCCGAGGGGAGGCGTTGCAATGAGGCCAGACACTGAGCTCTAGGCTCCCTGAGGTTGATGCGGCCCGAGGGCCACCCTCAGTTGTTTATCACCATCGCGGAGCATAGCGCTTTCGTATCCTTACGGGCATAGCCGCTCCTCGGCCGTGTCGTCAGCCAGCGCGGAGCATGGTGCTTCCACTGGTGCGTGGGAGGGGGCTCACCTCCGGGAGAAGCCCCTGGGGCGTATACAGCCCCACCCTGATACGTGGCTTGCACGGTAGGGCTTGACGAGGTGTATCTGGGCACCCGTAGGCCAGCGCAGGACTCACGGGGCCCTACCTCAAGGCGGGTTGCGCCTGGCTCTGGGCCTTATCTTGGAGTGTGTTCTTGCAAATTTGGCCAGATGCCAGTGCTCTACGTCTTCGGGTCCCGGCTCTCGGGCTAGCCGTCGCTGGCATGCCAGGTTGCGATGCCGTGGACAAGACCAGAGGGCGAGGGCCGGAGAGCCGGTAGGAGCCCTGAGTCGTGATGCTCGGGCAGCCCCCCTTTATCGCGCAAGCTGGGTTAGATGTTGAAACTCTACGTCCTCGGGTCCCGGCTCTCGGGCTGGTCTCAGCCGTCGCTGGCATGCCAGGTCGCGATGCCGTGGACAAGACCAGAGGGTGAGGGCCGGAGAGCCGGTAGGAGCCCTCAGTCGTGATGCTCAGGCACCCACCCTTTAACGCGCAAGCTGGGTTAGATGTTGAAACTCTACGTCCTCGGGTCCCGGCTCTCGGGCTGGTCTCAGCCGTCGCTGGCATGCCAGGTCGTGATGCCGTGGACAAAACCAGAGGGTGAGGGCCGGAGAGCCGGTAGGAGCCCTGAGTCGTGATGCTCAGGCACGCCCCCCTTTAACGCGCAAGCTAGGTTAGATGTTGAAACTCTAGGTCCTCGGGTCTCAGCTCTCGGGCTGGTCTCAGCCATCGCTGGCATGCCAGGTCGCGATGCTGTGGACAAGACCAGAGGGTGAGGGCCGGAGAGCCGGTAGGAGCCCTGAGTCGCGATGCTCAGGCACCCCCCTTTAACGCCCAAGATTCCGATACCCAAGGGAAAAAGGCACCAAATAAGAAGCATGGTGGATCGAAAGCATAGCCCTAAGATAAACGCAAGAAGGGTACATGCCGCTGGGTCAGGCCCGAGCGACTTGGGGATGATGCAGCCCGAGGGGCGCCCCCAATAAGGTAAGCTAAGGACATGAAATAAAAGGGATACACGCCGCAGGGACTGACCCATGCGGCCTGGGAATAATGCGGCCCTGAGGGCGCTCCCAGCTGGAAATGAAACTTGAAGGATCTCACCTGATGATGTTGAGGACGAAGGGGTGTTGGTGTAGCAGACTCGGCAGGTCGCGGGAGCCGATCCTCACAAGCCCCTAGGCCCAGGGGCCTCAGGAGGCTCCGGAGGCGCTGGCAGCTCCTCGCGGGCTATCTCCATCTCCACCAGGGCTGTGGAACGCCTGACCTCTTGAGCCTCCAGGATAGCTCTCATGAGGCGCTTGTGCGCAGCAGCCGCGTTCGGCAAGCCATAAGGCATGCGAACGTAGCTATGGGGCGGGCCCCCACAACGTCCCACTCGCGAGGGCCAGAGGCACTCCTGAGACGCGGCTCGGTTGAGCCCCGGTATGTCGATGCAGACGCGCAGCGCACCATCCTCACCTGGATGGGGGGCCACAGCGGGTAGGCGGCGGCTGCCTCTCATGACTCTTGACTCCTGTAGCTCCTGAATGGCCTTGCTGACAAACTCCTAAGGGTTGGGCCCTCCTTGCTTTGCTCCTTCTTGAGGGAAGCGTGCTTCGAAACACGCCTCCACGTGGTGCCCAAGCGCCTTCCTCGTGACCTTGGCGAGGTCGGCGGCCCTCCAGGGGAGAGCCCCTGAGCCCTGCCTGAGGAGGGCGCCGGGCGCGCTTCCCTATGCGATGGAAGGAGGTTCCCCCTGAGGGGGCGCAGGCCCTGAGGGGCCTGCCTCCTGAGGGGTCGGGCCGGACGATGTCTTCTTCTTCTTGGGGGCGGCCTCGGGAAGCCTCCTGCCTCCGCAGTCCGGGTCTTCCAGTGATGCGGCCTGAAAGGCTCGCTCCAGGGAGCACACTGCGTCTCTCTCTTCGCAGGGCACCATGATGACCCCACCACTTTCTGGCATCTTGAGGACGTTGTAGCCGTGGTGGGTTACGGCCATGAACTTGGCCAGCGCCGGGTACCCGAGGATGGCGTTGTATGGCAGGCGAACATGGGCGACGTCGAAGTCGATGAGCTCGGTGCGGTAGTTGTCGCGGGCCTCGAAGGTGACAGGAAGGCGGACCTGCCCAATCGGGACCGTGGAGCCGTCGGTGACTCCGGAGAAAGTCTTGGTTGGCTGAAGCTGACTGTAGGGCACTTGAAGATTGTTGAACGTTTCCACGGACAGGACATTGAGCCCTGCTCCGCCGTCGATGAGGGTCTTGGTGACTAGCACGTTGCTGATGATCGGGGAACATAGCATCGGGAGGACTCCGGCTATGGACGCGCACTTGAGCTGATCCACTGAGCTGGACGTGATGGCGCATGCCGACCACCTGAGAGGCCGCGTGGCCTCGAGCTTGGGGAGGACTGCATTCACTTCACGGGAAAACTGCTTGAAGATGCGTTGAGAGGTTGGGGCTTGAGCTCCGCCCAGGATGCAGGCGATTGCACGTGGTTCCTGGAAGCCCCCAGCCCCCTCGTCCTGATGACGGTCTTCATTTCTCCTTGGCTGCGGCGGCAGCGGAGGGAGGCCTGTGTTCCCTTGCGGGCGATCCTCGCGAGGTTGATCCCTCCAGCCTCCCTCGCGAGGCGGGTCCTGCCAGTGATCCTCGCGAGGTTGGTCGTGCCACCCTTGGCGCGGGCCGTGGTCTTCCCAACGTCCTGCGTTCCTTCCTCCTCATCGGCCGTAGCCCTAGTCGGTGCGGTCGAGACGTCTGCCGACCCTTCCTTCACGCACGGCCCGGAGCTCTTGGCATTCGTTGGTGTTGTGGGTGTGGAGGTCATGGTACACGCAGTACCGACTGCCCTTAGAGGACTCGGGCTGATCTCTGCCTCGCTTGGTGTCTGGCTCGGCCGCGAGTACGGCAGCCCCCTTGCGCTTCACGTCCTTGGCCTTGGGCTTCTTTTCTTCTGGGACCGCGGCAGGCAGCTCGAGGAGGGAGAGGCGTCCCTCCTCAGCCCTGGTGCACTTGGTCGCCAAGTTGAACAGCTCCAAGGAGGTGCACAGGTGTTCATGCATCACCAGCTCCTCCTTCATCTTGACGTCGCGCACACCATCGGAGAAGGCTGAGATGATGGCCTCCTCCGTCACCTTGGGGATCTTGAGGCGCGCGTTATTGAAGCACTGGATGTACTTCTGCAGGGTTTCCCCTGGTTGTTGCTTGATACGGTGCATGTCGCTCACGGCGGGTAATCGGTCGCGAGTACCCTGGAAGTTGGCGATGAAGCGGGTGTGCATCTCGTCCCAGGAGGAGGTCGTGCCTGGGGCCAGATTCAGGAGCCAGGTGCGGGCTCCGTCCTTGAGCGCCATGGGAAACCAGTTCGCCATGACCTTTTCGTCTCCGTTGGCAGCCTCGATGCCCAACTCGTAGAGCTGGAGGAACTCTGCGGTGTCAGCCGTGCCGTCGTGGCGAGGAGGCAGGTCTGGCTTGAACTTGTCGGGCCACGCGACACTGCGCAGCTTGGAGGTGAAGGCGCGGCAGCCTGCTGTGGCCACAGGAGGCCTGGGGTGACGAAGAACTTGGTCCTGCGGGTCCCCATGCGCCGCGGCTGGAGGCAGCACAGGGTCTTGACGTGCTGGAGCAGGGAGCGCTCGGGCAGCTTCTCGAGGGCGAGGGACTTCTTTGCGGCTCTGCTCTTGCCCCGCTGGCGCCTGACGGAGCGGGTTCCGCCTAGGGGCCGCGCGCCTTGGGGCCAGGGCGCCTTCTTGAGGAGGAGGCGGCTGAGGCGCCCCAGGAGCTTCATTGCCCGCGCAGGGCGGGGCGCGGTGCTGCGAGAAGGACGGTGCGGGGGCGCCTCCGGCAGCGCGGACGAGCTCGGCGACTCGGTCGAGCTACTCTTCATAGACGTCGTCGATGGGGCGGTAGCGCAGGAGCTTGTTTGCCGCGATGAGCGCAGCTCGGGCCTCCATGGCCGCGCGGGGCGCGCGTGATGAAGAACCAGCGGGGGTGAGCGAGGGCGTGGCAGTGCGGCCATCCCGCCTCATGGATGGATGCTGGGACGATGCTTGCTGTTCGTTCCCCGCCGGGCAGGTGGCAGCGTTGATGGCAGGTGATGGGGAACGACGAGGGAGCCCGCCGACGGGAGCCGTCTGGGCGACATGGGAAGCGAGGGCGGCTCGGTGCTCGGCGCGAGCCCGACGAGCGTCAGACATGGATGCGGTGGTCGGAGAAGAACAAGACGACGGAAGGCGAATCCCGGCGCACCCCTACCTGGCGCGCCAAATGAAGGATTTCGGGTTCCGGCAGACCCTTGAGGTTCGAACACTGGGGTGCACGCGGAGATTCAACCCTCTGCCTGCCTGTTCCTCGCCGATTCGCTAGGGTCTAAACTACCAAACAGAACAGCACAAGAGACACAAGATTTATACTGGTTCAAGCCACCATTGCGGTGTAATACCCTACTCCAGTGTGTGGTGTGGTGGATTGCCTCTTGGGCTGATGATGAACAATACAAGGGAGAACAGCCTCGCGAGGGTCTGCTCTTGGCTGGTGCGATGAACTGCTAGGAGGAGTTCAGTCGCCCTATCTATTGGTTTCTTGGTAAGGATCAAGATGCCTCTGCTCGATTCTCCTTCCTCTACCCTGGTGGTGGCTAGTGCTATTTATAGGCGAAGGCCCTGGACCTCTCCCCAAATATTGAGCGGGAAGGGCGCCAACAATTGGCCATTTTGAAGGGGAAAAGCGGGTACACTTATCCTTACTAAAGTTGGTCCTCGCCTGCCAAAGGCTCTGGTGGTGACGCCGGCTTGGGCTCCACAATGACTTCCTTCCGGCCGTTGGGCTGGTCTTGGTCTTGTTGCACCGAAATGGACGCCTTTGCTTGATGCTCTCGCCTGCGCTTGCTCCCTTTGCACCAAAGAGGAAAGGAGGACACTGCGCGGGCTGGCGCCCGACTGGCGCCCTTGGTCATCATGGCTTGCGTCATGGGCACCTCGCGAGGTACCCTGCCTTGAACTCTCCACCTCCTCATGAGCCAGCCTGACGAGGCCGTGCCTGAGGAAGCTCCTTGTCGTCCGCCCCGCGAGGCTTGGCCACTCGCGAGGGTCTTGAGCTTGTGTTGATGAAGATGGGCTGCACTGGGCCTCCTTTGAGCCACGCTGCAGGCCGCAGGCAGGCAAGTCTGGGGACCCCCATTCCCAGAACGCCGACAATACCTGATGAAATTCTATCTAATGGATTTGATGTCATATTCTTCACTGTGAAGTATATGAGCTAGTAAGATGCACCAATTCGTCTACAGGATGAATCTCTCAAAGCTATTAAGTGGGTCCTCGACAGTGGATGTACAAATCGCATGACTGGTGACAAGAACTTATTGATGGACTCTGCCTTATCTCCATCACATCTGAAGCATATCACCTACGCTGACAAAGGAACAAAAGGAAGGTCTAGGTAAGGTTGCAATCTCAAAGGATTGACACATGGACAAAGTCATGCTTGTCGAGTCCCTCGGATTCAACCTCATGTCTGTCTCAATGCTTTGTGATCTTGATATGGCTGTCATCGTCGGCAAATACCGTTGCATCATAGTACTCAAGGAATCTGAAAAATCCAAAGTCTTCGAAGGCTTTAGGAGATGAGACTTGTATATTGTTGATTTCTCTGCGGGACCACAACCTGCCACATGTCTACTTGCAAAATCTTCAGAAGCTGGCTGTTGCATCGATGACTAGGTCATGTTGGCATGAGGAACTTGCACACGCTTGTGAAGAAGAAGCACATCATTGGCATTGAGGGTGTCAAATTCCTCAAAGATCATCTTTATGGGATTGTGAGGCTGGAAAGATGACCAGATCCAAGCATCCCTCGAATACTATCATGACTACTACTCGTCCTTTTGAATTGCTTCACATGGACCTCTTTGGCCGCACTCATTATGCCACACTAACAAATGCAGCATCATTATATGGCTTGATTATTGTTGACGATTACTCTCCTTACACCTGGGTGCATATCATTATGTATAAAACTGAAATGCAGGAGGTCTTTAAACGATTTTCCTCAAGGGCCTTGACGAATTTTGGTGTGAACATTAAGCATATTAGGATTGACAATGGGACCGAGTTCAAGAACACTGGTCTTGATTACTATCTTGATGAACTTGGTATTACTCATGAGTTATTTGCCCCGTACACTCCTCAGTAGAATGACGTCATGGAGCGCAAGAATAGGACTCTTGTCTAGATGGCTTGCACCATGCTTGATGAATACAAAACGCCTCATCGCTTCTAGCCTGAGGCTATTAATACTACGTGCCACATCATCAATAGGGTTTGTCTTCACAAATTCTTCAAGAACACCCCATATGAACTCCTCACTGATAAGAAACCCAATGTGAGTTATTTTAAAGTCTTCGGTGCTAAATGTTGGATTAGAGATCCTCATCACAATTCTAAATTTGCACCGGAAGCACATGAAGGTATTATGCTTGGTTATGGAAAGGACTCGCACACCTACATAGTCTTCAAAACCTATCACAACAAGGTTGTTGAAACTGTATATGTGCGGTTCAATGAAACTAATGGCTGGCAAAGAGAGCACCTACCTCCTATGCTAGATGAAATGTCTCCTGAGTTACTAAGGATGTCATACCCACTGAAAAACCTGCTGTAGAAGTTATTCCTAACAATGAAAACAATCATATTGGTGCACCTGAGGAAAATGGCGCTGAAGAAAATGCTCAGCCCAATCCAAGTCGTCAACCTGCTCATCCACGCGTGGCAAATGAAGTGCAGACTGAGAAAATCCTCGATGACATATGTGCACCAGGTCCTCTCACACGCTCAAGAGCTTCACATTTGTCTAACTTTTGTGGGCAGTTCGCTTTTGTCTCTATCACGGAGCCCACCAAAGTTGATAAGACATTTCTGGAGCCTGAGTGGATTCAAGCTATGCAAGAGGAATTTCGTCAATTCTGTCGGATTACGAGTTCCGCAAACCCTTGAGAGGTTCGAACTCTGGGGTGCATGCAAAGATCTCTCTCTCTCCCTAGTCGGCCGACTCGCTAATCTCACAGCCTAACCCATCAAGCTCAAAGGAAACGGGACACAACAGTTTACCCAGGTTCCGGCCACCTTGTGGTGTAAAACCCTACTCCTGCTTTGTGGTGGATTTGCCTCGAGGGGCTGAGGAAGAACTAGTACAGTGGGGAACGGCCCCAGGAGGCGTGTTCTTCGGCTCAAGTGATCTGGTGAGCTGGTGAGGGTGGAATGGATCCGATACCCCTCCTTGGTGGTGGCTAGGTCCTATTTATAGTGGCCTTGGTCCTCTTCCCGAATGGAGGCGGGAAGGGATCCCACAACGACCAAATTTGAAGGGAGACAACAAGTACATCTTATCCTGACTAAAGTGGTCTTCGCCTACAAAAGCCTCTGGTCGTGATGCTGCGGTAGGCTCGGCGATGACCTCCGTCCTGCCGTCCTGGCAGTCTTGGTCTTGTTACACGAGAATGGAAACCTTTGGCGTCTTCCTCGGGACTCTACGCCTGCTGCATGCCTCCTTTGCACCGAAGAGGAAACTGGTACTCTGCCCCTGATGGCACCTGCCTGGCACCCGCCTGTCCTTGGTCGTCATGGCTCACGTCATCCGAACCTCGCGAGGTAAGCCTTCCATAGAAATCTCCGCTCCTTGGGAGCTAGCCTGAGGAGGCCGGTCCCTTTGGAGGTCTTGGTGTCGCCCGCCTCATGAGGCTTGGCCCCTCCCGAGGGTCTTGGGTTGTCGATGTCGATACTGGGTTGTACCAGGCCGTTGGTGGAGCCATGTCGCGGGCCGCATGCAGTCAAGTCTGGGTACCCCCATATCTAGAACACTGATAGTAGCCTCGGGCCCAAGGCACACTCGGAATTGGCTTCTAGACGAAGCCAAAGGGCAAGTGCAGAGTGCCGCGGGCCCTAACCGCCTGCAGCCTTGGTCGACGCGTGGCGATTAATGGGTCGTGGGCGTATCCACTTCCCCACGCAGCCTCGGCAACTACCCGACTTGACGAGTCGATGCTGCATGCAGGGACAACATCATTGCGCGGGATCATGGAGGCCGTCGGTTGGCCTCCCTCCGGCTATAAATGAGGGGAGGGGTAGTGCCCCCCTTGCTCATCTCTATGTTCATCTTCTTGTTGCCTATTCCTTCTTCTTCTCCACCTTGTCATAGCATCCATGGCGCCGATCAGGAGGTTCTTTGCGGTAGAGAAGGGAAAATCTCCTCGGGAGGAGACAGAACCACTTCCGTCAAATAAACGGTTTTGCTGTCCCTGCGACACCGGCATGGGGCGGAGGTGACTTGGCCTTGGCACGCCTGGCCTCCGCCCGGCTTTCCTCTTCCCTTGTACGCTCATGCGTAGGACGCAATGCCCACCGCCGAGTGATTCGGGCGGCAGCAGGCGAGCCGAACATCAGCGGCCAGGAGAGCCGCGAACCCACGCTGTGGGTAGGTCGCGCTAGTTTGTGGTGTGGGCAGTGATGTCGCCCAGCTTGTGGATCCGGCTCCCGAGGTTCTTCGCCGATAAGATGCCGCCGAGGGGGGCGCTTGAGCTGTGGCTGCACCATGTTGTGTGCTGCAGCCTGGCCATCGGGACTGAGGTCGAGGTGGTGCCTCCCAGCAATGTCTTCATGACCCGCAGATGGGGCGAGGTCGCGCGCGCCTGCCACGCAGAAGGGGCCCTCGCAATCCACTTTGAGTACGACGGCGCCTCCACCCTGTTCTTCAAGATCTTCGACGAGAAGGGCCGGCGGCTGGAGTGCTGCCCCAGAGGAAGCAGCCAGCGGGGCACGGCCGTGAGCATTGGGCCCGCCTCCGACCCCACCAGTGTCTCCTCTAGCAGCAGCAATGACTCCTGGGAATCCAATGACTCTCCTGAGCCCAGCGATTCTCTGGAGTCTAGCAACGACAGATATGTGCCGCCGAGCTGCCACCGCGCTCGGAATGCAGCGACATCTGCCCGTCGTCGCCAGTGATGCCCTCTGGAATGGTCCTCCAGAGTCTTCCTTCTTTTGTTTCCCTGCGCGGAATTATGACCAGCCCCGTGGGGGTATGTAAAACTCGTGATGCTTTAATCCCAACGTTACTCTTCTTATTACTGTGTTGAATCCACGTATCCCACTCCGGCACGGTTCCCTCTTTCCGTCCCCTAGGTAGCATAGCGCTCTATGCCGATGGGACCCAGTCCCCAGGCAGGCTTCAGCCGTCGCTCGTATGCCAGGTTGCGCCATGGTCAAGGCCAGAAGGTGAGCGGCCCGAGGTCCGGTGAGAGCTCCTGAGGCTCGATGCTCACGAGGTTCCCCTTGGCATGAAAGCAGATGCCCAAGAAACGGAAAGGGAAGCGATACTGCCCGAGCGAGACTGCAAAAGTCGTGCGATTGGGTCACGATTTATGTCGACATGCGAGCGACTTATCTTAGTGAACTTGTAGCGATTCCCTTGCGTGGTGCCCATTCGTGCCTTAGTGGTAACGCTACTAGGTAGGACCCGCGATGGCCATCCCCTTTTCTCGTTCGTCTAGGTGCTCTACGTCCTCGGGTCATAGCCCTTGAGCAAGACTCAGCCACCACTGGTACTGTCGTGGGGAACGAGCACCTATGGGGCAGGGGCCCCTTCTCGGTCCGGCAAGGGAGCGGAGGGCGCACGCAGGGCAGATCGAGGCGAAAGCACGCGGGGGATTTTACCCAGCTTCGGAGCTCTCCGGAGAGATAAAACTCCTACTGCTGCTTTGTGTTTGTATTCTATTCTTGCTTGAGAGCATGGGTATGCTGTGGCTTTGAATGAGTCGAAAAACCCGAACCCCCTTCTACGTGCGCATGGGCCTCCTTTTATAGTCTAAAGGGGTCACCGACAGGTGGCAGCGTAGAGAGAGGGGTAAAAGAGTAAAAACGCGGGTTGGTACAACTGCTACCAACAGTGCCCCCTACCTAACTCTGACGGCAGGGGACAAGGGCATTTAATGCCCGTCTGGTCGCTCAAACAGTGCAAGGAAGCGACCATTAGGAGCGCCACCGCCTGCCACGATGGCCTTCTCGTCATCTCCTCTTGCCACCTCGCACCGCTTGTCTGCACAGCGCCTCGCCACGTGCCCCTGGGATGGTCCTGGGGTGACACGTCGTCGGATGCGCTGGAGCTTGGGTGCAGAGTGGCAGCTCTGCTGCGGTAAGCGCCTTGCCGCGGCCGTTGTCTTGTCTCACCCGCAAGCTTGCCGCTCGCTGGGCCTTGCCGGGACGCACGGGGCGTCGCGGCAAGTTTCCTGAAATGCCTTAGTTGGTCTTCCCGACAAGCTCCTCTTGCCGGGGCCTTGTCCTTCCAGGCAAGCTCCTCTTGCTGGGGCTCTGTCTTCTCTGTTAACACTTTGTTCTTGAATGGCAGTAAATAGGAATAGTGGAGGACCTTGGCGGACACCCGGCAAGCCTTGCCGCGGGACGCTGCGACTGCCTGTGCACAAGTTCGGGGTACTAAGGTACCCCTACTTTAGTACACCGACAGGAGCCCCCGGGCCTGGGCCATACACGGTGCCGAGCGCTGTTGGGCCAGGCCCAAAACAGGGCACGGGCACACGCGGCCTGGGTCCACATTAAATCTGACTCCGTGTCCACCGCGCCCTCCCTCAACGGCACGCGTCAATCGCGGCGTCGTGGGAGAGAACGTGGGCAATACTTAATTCCAGGAAATTCGTAACATTCGCATCCCCTGTTTATAAGCAGAGGAAACAGGGCCGTTCCCCCACCTTCGCCACTTGCAGTTCCTTCCTCCGAAAGCTCCGCCGCTCCCCTCTGCTTCCCAAGCCGAAAGAGAGCAGCGCTCCGCCGCCCGTCGCCGCCGTCGCCGCCGTCGCCCTCGCTTTCCCCCACCGCTTCCGCCATGGCTCCGGAGACCGGGAAGGCTGCAAAGTCGGCCGAGGCGCTGCAGCTTGAGGCGCTGCGCAAGAAGCGAGCGCTTTTCTCCCCCGAGCTTACCCTGAAGGCACTGCGGGAGGAGTTCTACCTCTTCTGGTCGACGGAGACGCGGGCGCATCCGCGCACGCAGGTACTCTCCGCCGAAGCTTCCACTTCGAAAAAGTGCCCCAGAGGATACTACTTCTTTCCTGTGTTCTTCTATTGCGGGCTCTGCCCGCCTTTTTCCGATTTCCTCTACGACATCATGAATACCTACGGGTTTCATCTTCTTGATTTCACCCCTAACGCCGTTCTGACAATGGCGGTTTTCGCACACCTCTGCGAGAACTTCGTTGGCATCCTCCCCAATGTCGCCCTTTTCAGTCATTATTTCACTCCCCGGGCCGAGAAAGGGGAGCCACTGGCCGGCGGAATCGCCTGGACCTCACGGATTGGCATGAAGGAGGTGTACTTGACGGGCGAGCTCCGCAGTAAGTGGGATGAATGGAGGGCGGAGTGGTGCTGGATCGTTGACGCCAATCCGCAGCCATTCACCAACCTGCGCCAGACCCGGGTAGTGCGCGGCGGCGACTGGAGCGCTCTGTCGCCGAACGACGCCAAGCTGAAGATTGCCACTACCCGAATCCTCCGGCTCAGGCTTGCCGGGCTCACATCAGGGGCAGTTGGCGCGGATTTCCTTCGCCGTCGCATCGCCCCTCTGCAGAAGAGGGGGAGGCCTGCCAGGATGTTTGGCGGTCCGGCGTATATCATGAGGCTGCGTCCAGGCCTCAACTTCAACTTCACGGTTCTGGAGCTTGACGGGATGCTGAGGGAGCTGTTCAAGCATGACGCCAACCATCGAGAGTGGTTCAGGTTACCGCAGGGCGTCATCCCGTTGTGCAACAATTCCCAGCGCGATCGCATCTGCGCAATGATGCCAGAATGCGACTCGCACGGGATAAGTGCAACTTGGATAGAGCCCGCCGATGACGTCGTGCGGCAATTCTTCGATAGCTTGACGGAGGTAGCAGTCAACTCCGACGAGTAGAGGCTCCTCACCTGCGACACCACCGACGACGAGATGCGGTACATCGCCACCAGGGCCGAAGAGGCGGCGGCACCCGCCGCCGCGGGCGAGTTTGGCTTCACGCTGGAGGAGGCGGATGCGGCCGAGGCGGCAAGCCTTGCCGACCGGGAAGACCTTGCCGAAGAGGTCGCTGGCGAGGGGGGAACCCGAGGCCGAAGCGAGCGAGCCCGCCGGGGGCGCGAGCGGCCAGCCGTCTTCGAGTGGCTTGCCGTAGGCGGAGCCCCCAGCGCAGCCCCAATTCCAGCCAAGGAGGCACCTCCGTCGAGTTGGAGATCCAGCAGGGCGGCAAGCAGGCCAGCAGCCGCAGCGTCGTGGGACGCTCTCCACCGCGGCAAGTACCGTTGCCGCGGGAGCATCTCAGGCCGCGCCGGCAACTGAAGCGGGATCTTCCCGGGCTGCCACGCCCGATCCTGCCGCAGCTCCTGGCAAGCGTCCAAGGGAGCCTACTCCTCCACCTCGCCGCGCAGAAAGGGTACCAGACTTCGACCTCTCCGCGCTGAGCTCCGACGAGGAGGAAGAAGAGGAGGAGGAGTAAGGCTTCCTTCTCATTGTATTTGTATTCCTTCAATCTTTGTTGCTTCTGGCTTCGCATCTGATTTGCTTCCCTCTGAATCCTTGTTCCATTTCAGGACTCTGGCCGAGAGAGCGGCGAAGAGGGCCAAGGTCCCTGTGGTTGTCATCGAGGACGATCCTGCTGTGATGGCAGAGGACACGTCCGAGACTACCTTGACGGACCCGGCTCCTTCTCTGCACGGCAGCCCCCAGCACATCCCCCAGCGTGAGTGTTTGGTTCACTTTCTGTTGTGGGGCGCGCATGGGTGCTTCTTCTTTTGCTGACATCTTGATTGCTGATTCATTCGTGTAGGAGCAGAGCAGGCCCATCAGGGGCAATCAGAAACCACCCCGGAGGTGCTGTCTGCTTCGACTACGCCGCCAAGGGGCGATTCCCCGACAAGGGAGCAGTCCCCGGCAAGGGAGAGGTCCCCGGCGGGGGACGGAACCAATGAGCCCTTGGTGGAGGAGCCCGTGGTCACAGAGACCAGCACAGGTAACCTTCCTTGTCAGAAATCTTCCCATGGGTTCTTCTTCTGATCTTCTTTTTTTGGATATTTGGTTGACTTTTCTTTCCTCTTCCTATCCTCAGATCCCCCTCTCGTAGACCCGATGGAGACCGAGGCCACTGGCGAGGAAGGCGCACGCGGCAACACTGAAGATGCTGCCGCTGGTGAGGAAGATGCCGGCGCTGATGAACCCGCCGACGAGGAAGCCGCCAAGGCTGCTGGCGCAGGAGCCGGCGAGGGGTCCGGTGATCGCACTGACGACCCGGAGGACGCAGGAGCGCAAGGCGCTGCACCATCCGCCGACCCCTCCACCGCTGATGCAGCGCCGGGCTCCGAGGAGCCCCAGCCGGGCGCATACTTGAAGGCCGGCGACGGCGTATACATCAAGCTTCCCTGGGCGTCGAGCTCCAGGGTGCCGGTGGAAGGAGAGAAGTTTGACGGGGAAGTACTCGCCTCTACTGGGCTGGCAGTGGTTGACAAGCCAAGCAGCAGCAGCAGCGAGTCTGAGGAGGAGCAGTTGCTCCGGAAGTTAGTGTCACTCTACCGCGCCCGGCAAGCGAAGTTGGAGTCCCGGGAGGCTCTTGTCGCGCGGGCGGGAGTTGACATGGAGAAACACGCGGAGGAGCTCCGGAACCGCAACCAGGAGGCCCTCTGGTCCATTGCTGAGGAGAGGGCGCAACTCGACGAGGCGAAGAAGGCATTCATCCTGGAAAAGGCTGAAGCCGAAGAGCAGCAGAGGCTCGCCGCCGAGGAGCTGTCCAAGCGGGATGGTGAGCTGATACAGAAGAAAGTGAACTTGGACAGCCATGAAGAAGAGCTCGCCATCCGGGAGCAGTGACTTGGCGGGGCACTCAAGGAGGCGAAGGATGCCGCCGCGGCTGCGGAGGCTGCCAAGAAGGAGTTAGAGGTGAAGGTGACGCAGCCGGAGGCGGATATGAGAAGAAAGAATGAAGAGCTTGCCGCACTCCAGCGCGAACGCGAGAAGGATGCCCACGCCCATGGCGATCTGCAAGTTCAGCTCGCCGACAAGATCAAGGAACTGAACGCCGCCAAGGACTCGAGCGCTGATCTGGAGATGAAGCTGGCCACCTTGACGGGGACGTTGGACGCCGCCAAGAAGCGAGAAGATGACTTGAAGAAAGAGGTCAAGGGCAACGAGGAGCTGCTGACGAGGGTCGCCGAGACTCAGAACACTTTCAAGGCTACGGTGGAGCTCCGGACGGAGGGCCTCGTCAACATTGCTGCAGCCATCGACGAGGAGCTGGCGGAGCTGGACTTGGCGGGCTTCGGGTACTCCACCAACGAAAACATCCAGCCCAGCGCCAAGCTTACTCTCTTCTTCAAGGGCGTGGTGACGGCCCTCCAGCAACTCCGGGAAAGGATCCCGAAGAAGCTGGCGGACGAGTCGCGCGCAATCTGCGCCAAGGTCTTGGAGAAGGTGCTGGTGAAGATCCTCTTCTGCAATCCAGGCCTCGACCTCTCCCGCGTCCTCAAGAAGCTGCCGGAGGGTGCTGATCTTGAGGAGCTCAAAGCCATCGTCGCACCCATCGTGGACAAGGTGAACGAAGTCAGGAGGATCGATGGCGAGCGCGTGGATTAGGCCCTCCTTCTTCTCCTTTCCTTGTCGCTGTTTATTTAAGTCATGAGAACAATTTAGTCAGTGCCGCAACAAGCTATTTTTGTAATATAACTCTATTCTGGGCACTATCTGCTATGTTACTTCCTTTATTCGATTCCATCCCTTGTATGTTTTTACCCTACGCTTTTAGGGAACTTGCCGGCGCAAGCACGCTTGCCGCGAGCGCTGAGTGCGGAACATCAGCAGCCCGCTGGCGATGTTGCCTCCGGCAAGAAACCTTGTCGGGACTAGTTGCAGCACGCTTTTCATTGTTGAGCGGACTCGAAACAAAGTAAGGGCGCAACTTAGCCACGAACCGGTTCCTCCGCGCACAGGTTTTCCATACAAGGCACAGTAGTTCAAGGAATATAACATAAAAATTTAAAACTGACTGTGCTCAAACTTTGGCAACTTAGCTTTTCTGTCGTCTGTGTCCCGGCAAGGCCATACTTCTTTGAACGACGCCCGGTCCACACCCTTATCCTCTACTCCCCCCTCGGGAACTTGTGGGCAAAGGAACCTTCTTTTTGAGAAAAAGAAAGAAGAGAAAATAATGGTATGGTGCCTTAAGGCTCGTTATTGCTTACTGGGGGTAAGTGCTGCACAAAGTGTCAGATAAAACATGAAAAAAAGAAAGAATGCATGAAATTTGACAAGATGTGTGGAGCACACATGAACTTTATTTATGCACGGGATCTGCGCCCGGCTTTGTACAAAGGGTTACATGCAACAGCGGCAAGGCTTGTACAAAAGGTGGTTGCCGGAACAGATTCCGGCAACCGCGCCTTATGGGTAAAATTTGCGAAGATGCTCTATGTTCCAGGAATTGCTCACCGGAAAGCCATCTTTGGTCTCAAGACGGACAGCGCCGGGCCTAGTGACTCGTTTCACCCGATAAGGGCCTTCCCACTTTGGCGTCAACTTGTTGGAATTCTTGGCGGATTGAACGCGCCGAAGAACAAGGTCGCCTTCCTCGAAGCTTCTGGCATTAACTTTGCGGCTATGGTAGCGACGCAAAGCTTGCTGGTAGCGAGCAGCTCATACAGCAGCCTGAAGACGATCCTCCTCG
Organism: Triticum timopheevii; assembly: GCA_963921465.1. NCBI lineage: Eukaryota > Viridiplantae > Streptophyta > Magnoliopsida > Poales > Poaceae > Triticum > Triticum timopheevii. Next base: position 119,981,799 of record OY997262.1, read on the forward strand.
AGGAGCAGCGTGTCATCTTGCCGCAGCTGCTCTTGCTCAAGCTCATCATAAGCGAGCACTCGAGGCGATCCGTATACGAGTTCCGTGGGGAGAACTACTTCTGCTCCATAGACTAGAGCAAAAGGTGTCTGGCCAGTGGCTCGATTTGGCGTCGTCCTGATCGACCAAAGAACCACCGGCAGCTCCTCCATCCAATTTTTTCCGCACTTGCGCAGCCTGTCGAAAGTTCTGGTCTTGAGCCCACGCAGCACTTCAGCGTTTTCCCTTTCCGCTTGACCGTTGCTTCTCGGGTGAGCAACAAAAGAGAAGCAGATCTTGGTGCCAAGATCTTGGACGTACTGCATGAAGGTGCGGCTCGTGAATTGTGTGCCGTTGTCGGTGATGATCCTGTTAGGGATTCCGAAACGGCAGACAATTGACCTAAAGAACTTGACTGCTGACTGTGCTGTCACCTTCCTCACTGCTTCCACCTCCGGCCACTTCGTGAACTTCTCGATCGCTACATACAAGTACTCGAAGCCCCCGACAGCTCGGGGAAAGGGGCCGAGGCTGTCGAGCCCCCAGACCGAAAATGGCCAGGATAAAGGGATTGTTTGGAGAGCTTGAGCTGGTTGATGTATCTGTTTGGAGTGGAACTGGCACGCTTCACACTTGGTTACTTGTGCAGTTGCATCCTGGAGGGCTGTCGGCCAGAAGAAACCTTGCCGAAAAGCTTTGCCGGCAAGTGCTCTTGCGCCAATGTGGTGACCACATATGCCTCCATGTATCTCCGCCAACAGCTCCTGTCCATCTTCCCGGGAAATGCACTTCAATTTCACTCCGTTGAATCTTCTTCTGTACAGTATTTCATCGACAAACTGGTACATACTTGATTGCCGGGCTACTCTCTCCGCTTCTTCTTGTTCATCGGGAAGTTCTCCTGTCTGAAGGAAATGGACGATCTGCTGTGCCCATGCCGGAGCTTGCGGCTCAACGACAAGGACTAAAGGCGCAAATGCTGCTGCGGGAACATCTGCTTCCACGGCAAGAATCTGCGATTCTGCCGGAGCATGATGCTCCCCGGCAAGCGTGTCGGGACACAGCTTGTCGGGAGCGTCTGCTTCAACGAAACAAACCCTAGGGCTTGTCGGAGTAGACTGCTCCTCAGGACTCTTTGTGTTGATCTTGGGGACCTTCTTGACGGCGGCTTCGGGGAGCTCTGCCGGAAAGTAGTCGCCAGTAGCTAACTTCCTCTTCTTGCTCTGTCCAGTTTACGGTGTGACAGATGGTTGAGTCAGCTTGAGCACAAAAATTCCTGGTTCCACAGGTAACTTGAGTGCGGCGCACTTTGACAGGCCGTCTGCAATGTCATTCTGAGCTCTTGGAACATGTTCCATTTGCAGGCCGTCAAAATGCTCTTCTAGCTTCCTCACTTCATCAATGTATGCTTCCATCAACGGACTCTGATAATCTTTGTTTACTTGACGGACAACAAGCTGCGAGTCACCCCTGACAATAAGCTTCTTGATCCCAAGTTCTGCCGCGATCCTGAGTCCGGCAAGCAAGCCTTCATACTCTGCAGTATTGTTTGTTGCTTGTTCCTTGGGAAAGTGCATCTAGACCACGTACTTGAGGTGCTCTCCGGTGGGTGCGACGAGTAGTACGCCCGCACCGGCGCCTTGCAGCGAGAAGGCACCATCAAAGTACATGATCCATTCTTTGCTCGCTTCCTTGACGGGGATGCTCCTCTCCGGAGTTTCTTCATCGGGCGTTGGCGTCCATTCTGCTATGAATTATGCCAATGCTCGGCTCTAGATAGTCGAGGTACTCTCAAACTTGAGGCCAAAGCTTGACAATTCCAGTGCCCACTCGACAATCCTGCCTGTTGCTTCTGTATTCTGCAATATCCTCTTCAACGGAAAGCGAGTGACCATTGTGATATCATGTGCTTGAAAGTAATGGCGCATCTTCCTTGAGGCCATGAGAAGGCCGAAAAGCAACTTCTGCACACCAGAGTACCTTGATCTAGCCCCCTGCAGAAGGGAACTAACAAAGTAAACTGGGTGTTGCACCGTCTTCTTTTGTTTCTCTTCTTGTGGCTACGCAGATCCATCCTTGCCGGAACCAGAACTTGTCGGGGAAGCCCCCTGCTTGTCGCTGGACTCGCTTGCCGCGGTTGCTGGCTCATCATCCGCCTCCCTCTCCGCTACTAACGCAGCACTAACCACTTGATTGGTTGCCGCCAGATACAGCAGCAACTTCTCTTGTGGTTTAGGTGCGACAAGTGTCGGAGTGGAGGATAGGTATCTTTTCAAGTCCTGCAACGCAGCCTCCGCTTTCGGAGTCCATTTCATTGGACCTGCCTTTTTCAAAATTTTGAAAAATGGCAGGGCGCGCTCAGCAGACTTTGAGATGAACCTACTGAGAGCAGCAACACAGCCGGCAAGCCTTCGGACGTCCTTGACGTGCTTCGGTGCTTCGATCTGCTCAATGGCCTTAATCTTGTCAGGATTGGCTTCAATCCCCCTCTGGGACACAAAGAACCCGAGAAGCTTGCCGGAAGGAACTCCAAACACGCACTTCTCGGGGTTCAACTTGAGATTGATCTTGCGCAGATTTGCAAAAGTCTCGTCCAAATCTTGGATCAAAGTTTCTTTGTCCTTGCTCTTGACCACTATGTCATCCATGTAAGCTTCTACATTTCTGTGCAGCTGTGGCTCAAAAGCATGACTGACTACCCTTGCAAATGTTGAACCAGCGTTCTTTAGTCCGAAAGGCATCCGTACAAAGCAGTACGTGCCACATGGAGTAATGAATGCGGTTTTCTCTTCATCCTCTTCAGCCATGAAGATCTGATGATATCCTGAGTATGCATCAAGGAATGAAAGCAGATCACATCCTGCCGTGGAGTCGACAATCTGGTCAATGCGCGGCAAGGGAAATGGATCCTTGGGACAAGCTTTATTAACATTAGTGAAGTCAATACAAAGCCTCCACTTCCCGTTTGCTTTGTGCACGACTACTGGATTGGCTAACCATGTTGGATGGAGTACCCCTCGGACCAGGCCCGCTGCTTCCAATTTCTTGATCTCTTCTGCAATGAACTCTTGGCGTTCTACTGCTTGCTTTCTGACTCTCTGCTTGACGGGCCGCGCGTGAGGGAAGATGGCAAGGTGGTGCTCAATTACTTTCCTAGGAACACCGGGGATGTCAGATGGTTGCCATGCAAACACATCGACATTCGCCCGCAGGAAAGCAACGAGCGCGCTTTCCTATTTAGGGTCAAGCGTGGCACTGATGGTGAAGGTACCACCAGTGCCGTCCTCCTTGGCGGCCACTTTCTTAGTCTCTGGTGACGCTGTCTTTGCCTTCTTGCACTTGCCGGTGGAACTCGATGGCGCGTCCTCGACGGTAGCGCAGCACTCCGAAGAGGTGCGCTTGCCGGAGTGGGCATCAGAGCTACCCTTGCCGGACTTGGTCTTCTTCTTCCCTCCGGGAGCTTCAGCGCCAAGTGGTTTGCATTCTGCTGCGGCTGCTGCTTCCCGGTAGATCTTGTCGGTACAGATAAGTGCATCTTTCTTGTCGCCATGGACAGAAATAACACTTATCGGACCAGGCATCTTGAGTACATTGTAGGCGTAGTGAGAGGCTGCCATGAACTTGGCAAGCGCTGGACGGCCAAGTATCCCATTGTAGGGCAATGGGAAATCAGCAACGTCAAATGTGACTCTCTCTGTCCTGAAGTTCAGCTTGCTGCCAAAAGTTACTGGCAGTGTGATCTTCCCCTTCGGCTTGCTCCTTCCCGGGTTGATTCCTTGGAAAGTACCAGTCTCTTCAAGCTCACTTTCGGGGATCTGGAGCTTCTTGAGCACTGCGGAGGAGATCAGATTCAGGCCGGCCCCGCCGTCAACCAGCATCTTTGTAACCTTGAGGTTGCGGATTGTTGGCGAAACCAACATCGGCAAGCACCCGACCGCAGTGATGCGATCAGGGTGATCCTCAACATCGAAGATGATGGGCGTGCTGGACCACTTCAGGGGCTTGCGCGATTCAACGGATGGTTCTGCTGCGTTCACTTCCCGCACCCACTGTTTGAGTTGGCGGTGCGAGGTGTGCAGAGAAGCACCGCCGTCGACGCACAACACCTCTGTTGCCTTCTGGAACTCCTACTCATCAGTCTCATCATCCTCCATCTCATCATCTTCATCTTCGTCTTCGTCCTTGTCGCGGCCACGGGGAGGCCTATCTCCTTGCCGCTGCTTGGCCTTGCCGCGGCGCCCTCCCCGGGTGGGACGCTTCTTGCCGGATCCTCCGCCACCTTCCTGGGCCTTCTCCCTGTCGCGGCGCTCGTATTCAGCTTTCTGTAGCTCTGCCATCTGCTCAACCTTCTTGCAAGCTTGGAGGTCGTGGCCCTTGGTGCGGTGGATCTTGCAATACTGCTTGTCGGAGCCATCCTGCTTGTTGGCGGCTACCACGGCCTCGCCGGAGTCACCAGCTTTGGCCTTGTCGGAGCCGCCTCCTTTGCCGGACTGCTCGACAACTAGCACATCCTTAGTCTTCCTCTTTCTATTATTCCGCCTCTGGTTCTTATTTGCCGGAGGGGCGTCCTCACTGTCAGATCCTTCTGCTCCTGCATTCTCTCCGGGGAGTCTCCTCCCCTCTTCAGCCTGTGCACACTTGTCGGCCAGAGCATATAGCTCGCTGACATCTCTGATTTTGCACATCGCCATCTCCTCCCTCATCCTGCGGTTACGCACGTTCTGATGGAACGCGCTGATAACCGCGGCAGGGTGGACGTTTGGGATATTGCACTGCACCTGGCTGAATCTCTGTATATACTTGCGCAGGGGTTCTCCTTCCTTCTGGGCGAGCAGGTGAAGATCGCTCTCCTGGCCGTGGGATTTGTGGCCGCCTGTGAAGGCGCCGACAAACTGATGGCACAGGTCCGCCCACGAAGAGATGGAATTGTCCGGCAAGTGCATGAGCCAAGATCTGACGTTGGGTTTGAGCACCAGCAGGAAGTAGTTGGCGAGGATCTTCTCGTCGCGCCCTCCGGCAGCCTGCACCGCGATGGTGTAGACGCTAAGGAACTCCGACGGATGTATCCTACCATCGTACTTCTCGGGCACGTCTGGCTTGAAGTTCTTGGTACTGGGCCACTGGACCTGCCGCAGCTCACGGGTGAACACAGGGCAACCTACCGCGTATGGCAAGTCGCCTGGTTCCCCTGGCGCATGCATATCGACAGTGGGCCCAGCGCGCTGGTCTGATTGACGTCGCGCTTCTCTTTGGCGCTCGATGCGAGTGCGAGCGTCTTCGTGTCGTCGTTCTTGGAGAACTTGGCGTTGATTGCGGCGAGCTCGTGGGTCCGACGACGCGGTGGAGTCGGTGTCGAGGTTGGCCCGGCGAGTCGGCGATCTTGGCCTTCGGGGCGGGGAGTGCACGGTGGTGGCACCCCCAGCGGTCTTGTCGGCGTCGGCTTGCGCCTGGGCATCTTGCCGGGGTTTCGAGGTGCTCGGTTGCCGGGGCTTGTCGCCATTGGCAAAGCCGATAAGGCTATAAATGGTGGCCCTCCAGTCGTCAATCTTGTCTGGCGCTGGAGGGTAATCTAGAAGCAGCTGGGCTCGGGCGAGCGACGCGAGGTGTGGGATATGCTCAAACTTCTAATAGTGTTAGAAGGAGCAACATCTCACCCAGGCGACCTCACTGCGCTCGTGCCAGCGTGTTGACGCGTACGTTGGCCTTGAGCGTCCCGCAACCCACCAGCTTGGCCTTGTTCCAACGCGAGTACGGCGCTAGGAGCACCGTGGCGTTGTCGATCTTGCACCCCCTGGGAGGGTTGCGGTGGATGTACAGACGTTGAAGCTTGCGGGGCCTTGTCCTTGGACCTGGTGACGACGTGAGTCCCACCGTCGGCGCCCGCTCCTCCGCCGGCGTCCACCCCACCGCCCATTTGCTCCGGTGGCGGTAGGATAGTCACAGACGGAGCAGCCACCTCCGAAGCCTTCTTCTTCGGTGGCATGTCAATGAAGATGTTGATGTAGCGCGCGCAGACGCCGGATCAGATACGCACGACCTCGACGCCCCCCTACCTGGCGCGCCAGAGATGTCGTGGGGAACGAGCACCTATGGGGCAGGGGCCCCTTCTCGGTCCGGCAAGGGAGCGGAGGGCGCACGCAGGGCAGATCGAGGCGAAAGCACGCGGGGGATTTTACCCAGCTTCGGAGCTCTCCGGAGAGATAAAACTCCTACTGCTGCTTTGTGTTTGTATTCTGTTCTTGCTTGAGAGCATGGGTGTGCTGTGGCTTCGAATGAGTCGAAAAACCCGAACCCCCTTCTACGTGCGCATGGGCCTCCTTTTTATAGTCTAAAGGGGTCACCGACAGGTGGCAGCGTAGAGAGAGGGGTAAAAGAGTATAAACGCGGGTTGGTACAACTGCTACCAATAGTGCCCCTACCTAACTCTGACGGCAGGGGACAAGGGCATTTAATGCCCGTCTGGTCGCTCAAACAGTGCAAGGAAGCGACAGTTAGGAGCGCCACCGCCTGTCACGATGGCCTTCTCGTCATCTCCTCTTGCCACCTCGCACCGCTTGTCTGCACAGCGCCTCGCCACGTGCCCCTGGGATGGTCCTGGGGTGACACATCGTCGGATGCGCTGGAGCTTGGGTGCAGAGTGGCAGCTTTGCTGCGGTAAGCTCCTTGCCGCGGCCGTTGTCTTGTCGCACCCGCAAGCTTGCCGCTCGCTGGGCCTTGCCGGGACGCGCGGGGCGTCGCGGCAAGTTTCTTGAAATGCCTTGGTTGGTCTTCCCGACAAGCTCCTCTTGCCGGGGCCTTGTCCTTCCCGGCAAGCTCCTCTTGCCGGGGCTCTGTCTTCTCAGTTAACACTTTGTTCTTGAATGGCAGTAAATAGGAATAGCGGAGGACCTTGGCGGACGCCCGGCAAGCCTTGCCGCGGGACGCTGCGACTGCCCGTGCACAAGTTCGGGGTACTAAGGTACCCCTACTTTAGTACACCGACAGGTATGCCAGGTTGCGATGTCATGGTCAGGGCCAGGGGTGAGGGCTGGAGAGCCAGTAGGAGCTTCTGAGGTGCGATGCTCATGATCCCCCCTTTAACGTGCAAGCGACTCACGTGAGAAGGTGGTGGCCGCCAGACCCGCCCGTAGCTAGGCTTCAGGTGTACCTGCGTGTTAACATGCGGAGGAGAATACGACCCCTAGCGGTGCTTCCTGCACCGAGGACCTGGCGAGGTGGCATACGCGAGGCGGGTCGCGAGCCAGAGCTCGGTCCCTCGGATTTGTTAGCGTAGCTGGGATGGACCCGAGCACAAGCATTGTGCCAGCATGTCTAGCCCCTGATGCGGGATGAGCAAAGGACGAGTCAGCAATGCAGAGAGATCGCAAAGTGTATAGGAATTGAAGCAAGCGGGTGATGACCATAAAGCGGCTCATGGGAGATGGTTAGGTAGCTCTGATAAATGCAAGAAGGATACATGCCACAGGGACGGACCCACGCGGCTTGGGGATAGTGCAGCCTAAGGGGCGCTCCCAGCTGAACGAAATAAAAAGATGTCACCTGGAACCGTTGCAGAAGAGGTGTTGGAGTAGTGGAAGACGCGCGCTATAGAAGTCGCTCCTCATGAGCTGCCCTGGCCCTGAACCTCGGGGGGCTCTGAAAGTCTGGGGGGCTCGTAAGGATCCATTGCCATATCTGCCTGGATCGCCTAGCGCCGGGCCCCCTAAGCCGCCAGGACGCCCCGCATGTGGTGCTGGAATGTAGCATCTGCATTTAGCATACCAAAAGGCTTGCGGACGTAGCTGTGAGGGGGCCCCTTGCATCGGCCAATGCGGGACGACCAGAAGAGCTCCTCAGATGCGGCCCTGCTGAGCCCTGGGATGTTGACGCAGACTCGCATATCCTCGTCCTCGCTTGGGTGAGGAGCCATGCTTTGTGGTGGGCGGCTATCGCCCCGTATGACCCTTGCCTCCTGAATCACGTTGACTACCTTGTGGACGAACTCCTGACCGCCAGGCACCCCGCACCCAACGCTCTCTCCACGGAAGCGTGCGCTGAAGCATGCCTCCACATGGTGCCCGAGCGCCTCCCTCGTGATGCTGGCTAGGCCAGAGGCCCTCCAGAGGAGAGCCCCTGAGCCCAGCCTAAGAGGCGCGTCGGGTGCGCCTTCCTATGCGAGAGGGGAAGGCGCCCCTTCCACAGATGCCAGGCTTGAGGCGGCGCCACTGGACGCCCCATCCTCATGAGAACCCTAGTGGAGGTCCTACTTCTTCTTCTTGCGAACGGCCTCAGGAGGGTGGACGGCGCCCTCGTCATCAGGGTTATCAACTGCTGCAGCCTGGTAGGCACGCTCAAGAGAGCACACCGCGTCCTTTTCTTCGCACGCGACTGTGATGATGCCATAGTTCCCTGGCATCTTGAGGACATTGTAGCCATGGTGTGTTGCTGCCATGAACTTGGCGAGAGCTGGGTACCCGAGGATGGCATTGTATGGTAGGCGAATGTTGGCAACATCAAAGTCGATGAGCTCGATGCGGTAGTTGTCGCATTTGCCAAAGGTGACGGGGAGGCGAACCTGCCCGATCGGGTGCGTGGAGCCGTCGGTCACTCCTGAGAAGGGCTTGGTAGGCTGAAGCTAGTGATATGGCACTTGAAGCCTATTGAACGTCTGGACGGAGAGAACATTGAGCCCTGCGCCACCATTGATGAGCGTCTTGGTGATGAGTACGTTACTGATGATGGGCGAGTAGAGCATTGGGAGCGTGCCAGCTGTGGCTGCTCACTTGAGTTGGTCGGAGGAGTCGAAGGTGATGGCGTACTTGGACCACCTAAGTAGGCGCGCTGCCTCGAGCTCGGGAAGGGTTGCGTTCACCTCACGGGTGAATTGCTTGGAGATGTGGTGAGAGGCTGGAGCTTGGGAGCTGTTCAGGATGCAGGCGATGGCACGAGGCTCTTGGAAACGCCCAACCCCCTTGTCCTGGTGGTGGTCTTCGTTCCTTCTTGGCGGCGGAGGCGGCGGAGGAAGACCAGCCTTTCCCTGAGGCTGACCCTCACGAGGTTGATCCCTCCAAGCACCCTCGCGAGGCTGGCCCTGCCAGCAGTCCTCCCGAGGCTGGTCACGCCACTCCTGATGATGGTCACGGCCGTCCAAGCGTCCTCCACCTCAGCCTCCTCCACGATTGTAGCCTCGATCGTTGCGCTCGGGGCAACGACTGAGGTGCCCGTCGCGGATGGCCGTTAGCTCGTGGCAGTCGTTGGTGTTGTGGTTGTGCATGTTGTCGAAGAGGCAGAACAGGTGGCTGCCCTTGGATCATTCTGGGTGTCGCAGTCGCGCTTCATCTCCGGCTTAGCTGCGTGCATGGCTGGTCCCTTGCACTTCATGTCCTTGGCTTTAGCCTTCCTGTCTTGTGCGTCTGTGTCTGGGAGCTCGAGGAGGGAGAGGCGTCCCTCTTTAGCTCTCGCGCACTTGGTTGCCATGTTGAACATCTCCAAGGCCATGCATAGGTCTTCGTGTATGGCGAGCTCCTCCTTCATCTTGACATCGCGGACGCTGTCAGTGAACGCCGAGTTGATGGCTTCGTCTGACACCTGGGGAATCTTGAGGTGAATGCTATTGAAGCACTGGATGTACTTCTACACGGTCTCTCCTAGTTGCTACTTGACGCGTCGCTGGTCACCCGCAGCCGGTGGGCGGTCACGAGTGCCCTAGAAGTTGGCGATGAAATGTTCCCTCATCTCGTCCCACGAGGAGATCGATCCCACGGGCAGGTTCAGGAGCCAGGAGCGCAAGCCGTCCTTGATGGCCATGGGGAACCAGTTCGCCATGACCTTCTCGTCGCCACTGGCTGCCTTGATGCTTAGCTCGTAGAGCTGCAGGAACTCGATGGGGTCGGCGGTGCCGTCGTAGCGTGGAGGTAGGTCGGGCTTGAACTTCCCCGGCCAAACGACACTATGCAGCTCTGGAGTGAATACGCAGCACCCCGTTGTGGTCATGAGAGCCCGCCGTGGAGGTGGAGCCTGGACTTGGCGCTCGCGCACCGCCACCACAGGCGGCGCCCAATCTTGACGTGGCACTGGGAGCGCACGTGCTTATTCTTGTGGCCATTGGACCACCTGGCAGCTTGCTTCGTCGTGCGCGGGCGCCTGACGTTACGGATCATGCCGAGGTGCCACCCGCCTTGCCTCGATGATGGCATCTTACCTTGGAGGCGGAGGAGGAGCCCCATGTGCTACATCTCCCGTGGCAAGGGGCGGTTGAGGCAGCGAGCGAGCTGGTGCAGCAGAATCCCTGGTGGCGCTGACGAGCTCGGTGATGCAGTCGAGCTAGTCCTCATAGAGGTCGTCGACCGGGCGGTAGGGCAGGAGCTCGCGCACCATGAACAGAGCGGCCTACGCATTTCTCGGGCCACGACGAGCGTGAGAGGACGAAGCGGCTGGAGTCAGCGACGGAGTGGCGGTGCACCCGTCGCGGCGCACAGACGGATGCAGTGAAGAGGATTGTTGCTTGTGGCCTACGGGGCTTGTGGCGGCGTTCGCGACCAGTGACGGGGGTGAGCGAGGGCAGTTGTCTCCCACCGGCGCTGTCTGAGCAATGTGGGAGGCAGGGGCGGCCCGACACTCAGCACGAGCTCGGCGCACATCAGCCATGGAAGCGGTGGAGCTGCGGTGAGTCGATTGATGTAAAGGAAGCTCCGAGGCACCCCTACCTGGCGCACCAAATGTCGGATTACGGGTTCCGCAAACCCTTGAGAGGTTCAAACTCTGGGGTGCGTGCGAAGATCTCTCTCTCACCATTCTGCCGACACGCTAATCTCACAGCCTAATGTGTCGAGCTCGAAGGAAACGGGACACGGCAGTTTACCCAGGTTCGGGCCACCTTGCGGTGTAAAACCCTATTCCTGCTTTGTGGTGGATTTGCCTCGAGGGGCTGAGGACGTACTAGTACAATGGAGAACGGCCTCAGGAGGCGTGTTCTTGGGCTCAAGTGAGCGGGTGAGCTGGTGAGGGTGGAATGTCTCCGATCCCCCTCCTTGGTGGTGGCTAGGTCCTATTTATAGTGGCCTTGGTCCTCTTCCCAAATGGAGGCGGGAAGGGATCCCACAACGGCCAAATTTGAAGGGAGACAACAAGTAAATCTTATCCTGACTAAAGTGGTCTTCACCTGCAAAAGCCTATGGTCGTGGCGCTGCGGTGGGCTTGGCAATGACCTTCGTCCTGCCGTCCTGGCGGTCTTGGTCTTGTTGCACGAGAATGGAAACCTTTGGTTGCTTCCTCGGGACTCCACGCCTGCTGCTTGCCTCCTTTTCACTGAAGAGGAAACTGGTACTCTGCACCCAATGGTGCTCGCTTGACGCCCGCCTTGCCTTGGTCGTCATGGCTCACGTCATCCGAACCTCGCGAGCTAAGCCTTGCATAGACATCTCCGCTCCTCAGGAACCAGCATGAGGAGGCCGATCCCTTTGGAGATCTTGGTGTCGTCCGCCTCGTGAGGCTTGGCCCCTCGCGAGGGTCTTGGGTTTTCGATGTCGATACTAGGCCGTACCAGGCCGTTGGTGGAGCCACATTGCAGGCTGCTGGCAGGAAGTCTGGGTACCCCCGTATCCAGAACGCTGACAAATTCGAGCTCAACAATGTTTGGGAACTTGTCAAGCGATCGGATCCTTGCGAGCATAACATCATAGGTACCAAGTGGATCTACTGCAACAAGCAAGACGAAAATGGCCTAGTCGTGAGGAATAAGGCTCGTCTTGTAGCTCAGGGCTACACATAGGTTGAAGGAATTGATTTCGATGAAACTTTTGCACCTGTTGCTATACTTGAATCTACTCGCATATTGCTTGCTTATGCTAACCATCATAATATCAACTTATATCAAATCGATGTGAAAAGTGCATTCCTCAATGTTAAGCTTGAGGAAGAAGTATATGTTGCTCAACCCCAGGTTTTGAAGGTCCTAAGCATCCTGACAAAGTCTTCAGACTCAACAAGGCCCTCTATGACCTCAAGCAGGCCCCTCACGCATTGTACGATACACTGAAGGAATTCCTCATGAAGAAAGGCTTCAAACCTGATTCACTTGACCCAACTATTTTCACCAAAACTTATGATAATGAATTATTCATGTGCCAAGTATATGTAGATGATATTATCTTTGGCTGTACTGACGAACGTTACAGTGACAAATTTTCCTATATGAGGTGCTTTGTATTGGGTTCAATATCACGGTGCTCAATCCCAGTGATAGAAAGGGACATGACACATATTGTATTGTTACCATTGAGGATAAAAAATATGGGGTTTGTTCATATTATTTGGATTTATCCCTCTACATCATGTCATCAGGCTTAAGGCATACTTCGTTCTTGTTAACTTAATACACAAGATGCACGCTAGATAGCGGTTGATGTGTGGAGTAATAGTAGTAGATGCAGGTAGGAATCGGTCTACTTGTCACGGACATGATGCCTATATTCATGATCATTGCCTTAGATATCGTCATAATTATTCGCTTTTCTATCAATTGTTGAACAATAATTTGTTTACCCATCGTATGCTTTGTTCCAAGAGAGAAGCCTCTTGTGAAAACTATGGCCCACGGGTATATTTTTATCATAATATTTTTAGATCTACTAAATAAAATACAAAAATACCTTGCTGCAATTTATTTTCCTTTAGTTATTTTGCACTTTTACTTATCTTTTATATCTATCACTATCAGATCTCATCCTTGCAAGTATCCGTGAAGGGATTGACAACCACTTGATCGCGTTTGGTGCAAGTATTTGTTTGTTTGTGTAGGTGCAACCATTGGTGACTTGTGTGTTCCTCCTACTGGATTGATATCTTGGTTCTCAACTGAGGGAAATACTTATCTCTACTTTACTACATCACCCTTTCCTCTTCAAGGGAAAAACCAACGCAAGCTGAAGAAGTAGTAGGAAGAATTTCTAGCGTCGTTGCTGGGCAGGATCTACGTCAAGACTACCAAGTAGCATCATGAACTCTCATCTCTTGCATTTAAATTATTTGCCATTTTCCTCTCATTTTCCTCTCCCCCACTTTTATAATGTTTTCAAAAAATACAAAAAGTATTTCCCTTTTTATTCGCCTTCTTTTTGTTTGCTTTTTTATTTGCTATTTTTTCTTGTGTTGCCATGTGCCTTCTATTTGCTAGCATCTTTGCTTGCCAAAAATCTATTGATATGGATCAACTTAAAGTTTTCTACTTGGATCATCTTTGATCCATATGTGCTCGTGCTGAAACCCCAACTATCTTAGTTGTGGGAAAATCATTAGATGAGCATTCTCATTTTGTGCATCACTGTTTGTTCAAAAAGGGGGACTCTTGTGGAATCAAATAAATTGATTGCTATGCTATGCTTGGAATCTATGTGAAATTTATGATTTTACTTGTTGCTCAGAGAACCCTAAAAAACACCTTCCCTACCTATGTGAGTTTAATAATAATGAAATCTTATCTTCTTATGCCACATGTGTTTATAGTTACTTCCATATCAAACAAATTGAAGAATTTGTTGCTTTTAAGGGTACTTATGAAATTGCTTCTTTGGTTGAAACCTATGATATTACTCTCTATAGATCTGAAAATTTTGACATACTTAAATATTTCTATGAAAACTATGCTTCTAATGCCTATGTTAAAGAATTTATGAGAATCTCCGCTGCTTTGGGACAAAATAATGATATGCATGAATCTATATATATAATTATGATTTCGTTGATTTGATTGAAATATCCCCCCTTGATGAACATGATGCTTGCTATTCTTATGGCCATGATGCCAATATTAGGTATACTTATGGAGATTTACTTGCTATAGTTCCTTGTGTTAACATGAAATTATTACTATTGCACCCACACTTGATAGGTCCTTTAATGAAAAGCACGATTGCAATAATGTTATTTTATATTCTATTAATGTCAGTTGTGCTAAGAATATGCAAAACCCAAGCTTGAGGGTTGCTAATTTCGATATGTCCACTACTTATTGCAATGATCATGATTCGGGTGATTCTTCTTATGATCTTGAAAATTTATTTAAGCCTCATGATGAATTTGTTTTTAATAATATTGAAAGTGGGTTTGGAAGAGTGTCAACTAGCTGAAAATAAACCCACAAATTTGGAGAGTGTTCAATCTTATGAATTTTTTGATAAAAGTGGGTTTGAAGAGGTCATGACTTTAGTGGATGTTAATCCCACTATCTTGGAAGATTATAAAACTTTTATGCATGTGGATCATGAAGAGAAAATTTTATATGATAGATATATTGTTGAATTTGACTATGATCCTACATGTAATTATTATGAGAGAGGAAAATATGGTTGTAGAAATTTTTCATGTTACTAAGTTACCTCTTGTTATGTTGAGATTGCTATTGTTTCTTTCTTCTTCCTTGCATATGCTAGTTTTTGCTTGTCTTGATAAATATTTTCCGTATAAAATGCCTATGCATAGGAAGTATATTAGACTTAAATGTGATTTTGACATGCTATATGATGCTCTATTTGTTCTTCAATTCTCGTCTTCCATGTGAGCATCATTAAAATTATCGACATCTTGCTAAATGGCTTTAAAGAAAAACGCTTGTTGGGAGACAACCCTATATTTTTCTTTTGCTTCTCAGCAAAAATGCAATTATATTTCTGTTATGATTGTGTTTAAGTGTTTTAAATAGTTTTTGTGCCAGGTAAGACCTTTGGGATGGTTTGGAAGATTGTTGATCTGATTCTGTGCAAAAACATAAACTTTTACGTCCAGTGACAGAATTGTTAAAACACACTACAGCGACGAAAAATTCTGAATTTTTTATACTTCATTTATGTACAAAATTTCCCATGTTTTCCTAATGTTTCTGAATTTTTGGAGTTATGGAAGTTAGGCTAAAGTCCAGATTACTACAGACTATTTTGTTTTTGATAGATTCTGTTTTCATTGTGTTGTTGGCTTATTTTGATGAATCTATGGGTTGTATCGTGGGGTATGAACCATGGAGAAGTTAGAATACAGTAGATATAATGCAAATAAAAAATTGGAATGAGTTTACAACAGTACATAAAAGTGGTTATTTGCTTTGTTTGACTAACGGATCTCACGGGTTTTTTTGTTCAGTTTTGTGTTCTGAAGTTCTCAAGTTTTGGGTGTTTTAATGAAGTTTCGATGGACTATGGAATACGGAGTGGATAGATCCTAAGCCCGGGGATGCCCAAGTCACCCCCAAGGTAATCTTCAGTGACAACCAAGCATCTAAGCTTGGGGATGCCCTAGATGGCATCCCCTCTTTTGTCTACAATCCATCGGTAAATTACTTGAGGCTATATTTTTATTCACCACATGATATGTGTTTTGCTTGGAGCGTCTTCTATAATATGATTCTTTGCTTTATTTGGTCTTTATTTTGCCACAGTCATCCTTTTTGGACACACTTTTTGAGAGGGACACCCATTAATCGTGAATTTGTAAGAATACTCTATGTGCTTCACTTATATCTTTTGAGCAAGGTAGTTGCTCTAGTGCTTCACTTATGTCTTTTTAGAGCATGGCGGTGGTTATGTTTTAAAGAAATTAATGAATTCTCATGCTTCACTTATATTATTTTGAGAGTCTTATAAATAGTATGTCAATTTGCTTGGGTTATCAATTTCGTCCTAATATGATGAGTATTCGAGAGGTATATAATAATAACTCTAATGAAGATCATTAAAAATATGAGAAGTTTGATTCCTTGCATTTGTTTTGATATATAAAGATGGTTATATTAGATTCATGCTAGTGAGTAATTATGGTTTACTAAAAATATTTGTGTTAAGGTTTGTGATTCTCGAAGCATGCACGTATGGTCTCTCGTTTTGCTATGAAACTGGAGCATGATTTATTATTGATTGTCTTCCTTATGAGTGGCGGTCGGGGACGAGTGATGGTCTTTTCCTACCAATCTATCCCCCTAGGAGCATGTGTAGTAGTACTTTGCTTCGAGGGATAATAAACTTTTGCAATAAGTATGTGAGTTCTTTAGGACTAATGTGGTCCATGGATTATACGCACTCTCACATTTCGGCATTTTGCTAGCCTCTTCAGTACCATGCATTGCCCTTTCTCACCTTGAGAGTTGGTGCAAACTTCGGCGGTGCATCCAAACCCCATGATATGATATGCTCTTTCACACATAAGCCACCTTATATCTTCCTCAAAACATCCACCATACCTACCTATTATGGCATTTCCATAGCCATTCCAATATATATTTCCATGCAACACCCATTGTTCCATGTTATTATGACACATATCATCATTGTCATATTGCTTTGGATGATCATATAGCTGACATAGTATTTGTGGCTTGGCACCGTTCATATTTTTATATATGTCATGCTAGATCATTGCACATCCCGAAACAACGCCGAAGGCATTCATATAGAGTCATATTTTTGTTCTAGTATCGAGTTGTAATTCTAGAGTTGTAAGTAAATACAAGTGTGATCATCATCCTTATTAGAGCATTGTCCCATGTGAGGAAAGGATGATGGATACTATGATTCTCCCACAATTCGGGATGCGACTCTGGACGAAAATATTAAAAAAGAATAAAATGAGGCCAAAAAGGGCCTAACAAAAAAAAGAGAGAGAAAATTAAAAAATGAGAGAAAAAGAGAGAAGGGACAATGCTACTATCCTTTTCCACACTTGTGCTTCAAAGTAGCACCATGTTCTTCATGATAGAGACTCTCCTATTTTGTCACTTTCATATATTACTAGTGGGAGTTTTCATTACAAAACTTCGCTTGTATATTCCAATGATGGGCTTCATCAAATGCCCGAGGTCTTCATGAGCAAGCAAGTTGGATGCACACCCACTTAGTTTTCTTTTGAGCTTTCATAACTTATAGCTCTAGTGCATCTGTTGCATGGCAATCCCTCCTCCTTGCATTGACATCAATTGATGGGCATCTCCATAGCCCGTTGATTAGCCTCATCAATGTGAGACTTTCTCCTTTTTTGTCTTCTCCACACACACTCCAACATCATATTCTATTCCACCGATAGTGCTATATCCATGGCTCATGCTCATGTATTGCATGAGAGTTGAAAAAGCTGAAGCGCGCTAAAAAGTATGAACCAATTGCTTGGCTTGTCATTGGGGTTGTGCATGATAAATACTTTGTGTTAAGAAGATGGAGCATGACAAGACTATATGATTTTGTAGGGATAACTTTATTTAGCCATGATATTTTGAAAAGACATGATTGTTTTTCAGTATGCTTGAAGTATTATTGTTTTTATGTCAATATTAAACTTTTGTTTTGAATCTTACAGATCTGAATATTCATGCCACATAAATAAAGATAAACATGTTAGGTATCATTCCACATCAAGAATTTTGTTTTTATCATTTACCTACTCAAGGACGAGCAGGAATTAAGCTTGGGGATGCTTGATACGTCTCCAATGTATCTATAATTTTTTATTGTTCCATGCTATTATATTATCAATCTTGGATGTTTTATATGCATTATTATGCTATTTTATATCATTTTTGGGGACTAACCTATTAACGTAGTGCTAAGTGTCAGTTGTTTTTTTTCCTTGCTTTTGTCTTTATAGAAAATCAATACCAAACGGAGTCCAAACGGAATGAAACATTTTGACATTTTTCTTGGACCATGAGACACCCTAGAAGCTTTGTGGGGAGGCCAAAAGGTCTACGAGGCAGCGACAAGCTTGGAGGGCGCGCCCTTGGGGGCGTGCCTCCCAAGCTTGTAGGCCCCCTGTGGCTCCTCTACCCCTAATTCTTCTTCTTTAAATACTCAAATATTACCCGTAGACCACAGGGCACAGCAAAAATACTTTTCTGCCACCGCAAATTCCAGAACCATGAGATCCCATCCGGAGGCCTTTTCTGGTACTCTATCGGAGGGGGATTCGACTACG
Organism: Triticum timopheevii; assembly: GCA_963921465.1. Taxonomy (NCBI): domain Eukaryota; kingdom Viridiplantae; phylum Streptophyta; class Magnoliopsida; order Poales; family Poaceae; genus Triticum; species Triticum timopheevii. The sequence goes on from OY997262.1 coordinate 119,999,745, forward strand.
GAGGGCTTCCACATGAACCTTGCTACCCTTCCGATGATGTGTGAGTAGTTACCACAGACCTACAGGTACATAGCTAGTAGCTAGATTGCTTCTTCTCTCTCCTTGATCTTCAATACAATGTTCTCTTCGATGTTCTTGGAGATCTATTCGATGTAATCTTCTTTTGTGGTGCATTTGTTAAGATCCCATGAAATGTGGGTTTATGATCAGATTATCTATGAATAGTATTTGAGTCTTCTCTAAACTCTTTTATGCATGATCTAGATAGCTTTGTATTTCTCTCTGGTCTATTGATTTAGTTTGGCCAACTAGATTGATTTTTCTTGCAATGGGAGAGGTGCTTTGTATTGGGTTCAATCTTGCGGTGGTGCTCAATCCCAGTGACAGAAATGGACACGAAACATATTGTATTGTTGTCATTAAGGATAAAAAGATCGGGCCTGTACATATTGTTTGGATCTATCCCTCTACATCATGTCATCTTTCTTAAGGCATTACTCTGTTATTGTTAACTTAATACACTAGATGCATGCTGGATAGCGGTTGATGTGTGGAGTAATAGTAGTAGATGCAGGCAGGAGTCGGTCTAGTTATCACGGACGTGATGGATATATTCATGATCATTGCCTTAGATATCGTCATAATTATTCGTTTTTCTATCAGTTGCTCAACAGTGATTTGTTTACCCACCGTATGCTTTCTTTCAAGAGAGAATCCTCTAGTGAAAACTATTGCCCTGGGTCTATTTTTATCATAATATTTTTAGATCTATTGAATCAAAATACAAAAAATACCTTGCTGCAATTTATTTAGCTTTATTTTATTTTGTACTTTTACATATCTTTTATATCTATCCCTATCAGATCTCATCCTTGCACGTAATCGTGAAGGGATTGATAACCCCTTTATCGTATTGGGTGCATGTATTTGTTCGTTTGTGTAGGTGCAACCATTGGTGACTTGTGTGTTCCTCCAACTGGATTGATACCTTGGTTATCAACTGAGAGAAATACTTATCTATACTTTGCTGCATCACCCTTTCCTCTTCAAGGGAAAAACCAACGCAAGCTCAACAAGTAGCAACTAGCTATTTGGCTTCTGGTGCTCTGTGGTCTTGTAATCTTTGCGGTCGTTGCCGTGAAGTCAAAAATTTCTTTCCTTATCTTAATAAAGACCAGCTTCGGCCTTTCAAATACAAGCTAGACATCATATGCAACATGAAACCACATATGAAACCACGAAGTGAAAGCAAGCATATGGGATGGTGGTTCGTGGTGAACGAGATCATCAACTGCAGAGCAACGTTTACTGTCTCCATCTACTTACACTACACCCTTTAAAGTGCTGAAATATGTTTTGCTTAGCCGCGGACTAAGCTCACGCGAATTCTCTCTTTTCAATTGTGTATTTATAAACAGTGAGGCAGAGGCTGAAATACCCATGCATCAAAAAACAATAGTGAGTGTATGGGTAAAGTGTGTGCAAAACTAGTGCAATGTAAAAGTAGCAGATAGCAGGTGGGTGAAAAATAAATGATGTGAGACATATAACAGAAAAATAGGATGACTCAAAGCAGTTCTCTACCAGGAACTTTGTACCACACACATTACTTATCACAACTAGGAAAATAAGATAACATAAAGATAAGCAAGACTAAATAAATATTCATCGGAATAGCAAAATACAAAATTAAGAAACGCAAAAAATAAAGGGGAATCTCATCCCCTTCTTTATCATAAAGAAACGATATATTTTAAAACTTCTTTAAAAAGAAAAAGAAGTGCCTCTATATTTATATTATAGATTTATCCACGTAGATGAATAGATATTATTAATGACTATGTATCACAATCCATCTCGAGGTATTTGGATCAATACCTATTCGGTGGATCTTTTTTTTCTCTGCCAGGAACAAGATTCGAACTGGTGACACGAGGATTTTCAGTCCTCTGCTCTACCAACTCAACTATCCTGACCTTTTCTTGTGCATCATCCTAGTAGAGTATTTGTATTTGTGTTAATTAAAAGGACTAAAAATTAATTAAAGTATTTCAAATTGAAAATTTGAAAAGGGGGGGGGGGTAGTCCTATGCATTGTTCATGGTTTACTTAAATAAAACTTAAAAATAGAGTGACTAACCAAGATTTCTTGCCGATACTCTAATAAAAAAGAAATCTATTCAATGAATAGGATAAGATCCATTGAGTTCTCTTTGCATTCGTTTGTGAAAGAGTAGAATGAGAAAGCTAATGAATCCGAAACCCATTGATAAAAAGAAAAAAGAGGATAAATAATAATATAGTACAGTTAGGGAATAAAAGAGGATTTGGAGATAGAGGGACTTGAGCCCTCACAACTTAAAAAGTCGATGGATTTTCCTTTTACTAGAAATTTCATTGTTGTCAGTATTGACATGTAGAATAGGAATCTCTCTTTGTCCTCGTCCGATTAATCCACTTTTTTTAAGATCTCGAAAACTTTTGAATTGGAACTGAAGAATTTGATTATTCAATATTCGATTGGAGTGGATTCATAATAATGAAAAAAATGTGATATCAGTATTTGATTTCATAATCATTATCATTTCTAATTTCATTTTAAAAAAGATAAATGATACGTCCATTTTGCATCATGCTTTTATATCGATATTTATTGCATTATAGACTGTTATTTCACGTTATGTTACAATACTTATGGCTATTCTCTCTTATTTTACAAGGTTTACATGAAGAGGGAGAATATTGGCAGCTGGAATTCTGGGCTGGAAAAGGAGCAAATATTGAAGGACTATTCTGTGCAACTCCAAAAGTCCTGAAACTCCACAGAATACCTTAAAATAAGTAAAGAAGAATCGTCGCCAAAGATGAAGGCCAGGGGGCCCACACCCTACTCACGAGGGTGGGGGCGCCCCCCTGGGCGCACCCCCTACCTCGTGGGCCCCCTGGTGGCTCTCCACGTCCATCTTCTCCTATATGAAGTCTTTCGATGAGAAAAAAATGAGAGAGAACCTTTCGGGACGAGACTCCGCCGCCACGAGGCGGAACCTTGGCGGAACCAATCTAGGGCTCTGGCAGAGCTGTTCTGTCGGGGACACTTCCCTCCGGGAGGGGGAAATCATCACCACCGTCATCACCAACGCTACTGTCATCAGGAGAGGGCAATCTCCATCAACATCTTCACTAGCACCATCTCATCTCCAAACCCTAGTTCATCTCTTGTATCCAATTCTTGTCTCCAAGTCCGGGATTGTGCTAGTAGGTTGCTAGTAGTGATGATTACTCCTTGTAGTTGATGCTAGTTGGTTTATTCGGTGGAAGATCATATGTTAAGATCCTTTATGCACATTATTACCCCTCCGATTATGAACATGAATATGCTTTGTGAGTAGTTACATTTGTTCCCGAGGACAAGGGATAAGTCTTGCTATTAGTAGTCATGTGAATTTGGTATTCGTTTGATATTTTGATAAGATGTATGTTGTCTAACCTCTAGTGGTGTTATGTGAACGTCAACTACATAACACTTCACCATTATTTGGGCCTAGAAGAAGGCATTGGGAAGTAATAAGTAGATGATGGGTTGCTAGAGTGACAGAAGCTTAAACCCTAGTTTATGCGTTGCTTCGTAAGGGGCTGATTTGGATCCATATGTTTCATGCTATGGTTAGGTTTACCTTAATACTTTTGTTGTACTTGCGGATGCTTGCAATAGAGGTTAATCATAAGTGGGATGCTTGTTCAAGTAAGAACAGCACCCAAGCACTGGTCCACCCACATATCAAATTATCAAAGTACCGAACGCGAATCATATGAGCGTGATGAAAACTAGTTTGACGATATTCCCATGTGTCCTCGGGAGCGCTTTTCCTATTCTAAGAGTTTGTCCAGGCTTGTCCTTTGCTACAAAAAGGATTGGGACACCTTGCTGCACTTTATTTACTTTTGTTACTTGTTGCTCGTTATCATTTATCTTATCACAAAACTATCTGTTACCACTTATTTCAGTACTTGCAAAGAATACCTTGCTAAAAACCGCTTATCATTTCCTTCTGCTCCTCGTTGGGTTCGACACTCTTACTTATCGAAAGGACTACGATAGATCCCCTATACTTGTGGGTCATCAAGACTCTTTTCTGGCGCCATTGCCGGGGAGTGAAGCGCCTTTGGTAGGTGGAATTTGGTAAGGAAAATTTTATTTAGTGTGCTGAAATTTTCTGTCACTTGTTACTATGGAAAGTAATTGTCTGAGGGGCTTGTTCGGGGTATCTTCACCCCGTCCAGTTGAGCCAAGAGTTGCTCCTCAACCTACTCAACCTACTGAACCTATTGAAAATGAAACTTCTTTTGAGATTCCTTCAGGTATGATGGAAAAACTGCTAGCTAACACTTTTGCAGGAGATGGAACAAAGCATCCTGAAGAACATCTACGCTTTGTGGATGATATTTGTGGACTATTTAAGCTTGCAGGTATACCCGATGATGTTGTTAAGAGGAAGGCTTTCCCTTTATCTTTGGAGGGAGACGCATTGACATGGTATAGGCTATGTGATGATACGAGATCATGGAACTATAAAAGATTGAAATTGCAATTTCACCAGAAGTATTACCCTATGCATCTTGTTCATCATTGATCGCAATTATATATATAATTTTTCGCCTCGCGAAGGAGAAAGCATCGCTCAAGCTTGGGGGAGGCTTAAATCAATATTATATTCATGCCCCAATCATGAGCTCTCAAAAGTGACAATTCTCCAGAATTTTTATGCTCGGCTTTCTGATAACAATCACACCATGCTCGATACTTCTTGTGATGGCTCTTTTATGATGAAGCCTATTCAATTTAGATGGAATTTATTGGATAGAATTAAACGCAACTCTGAAGATTGGGACCTCGAGGAAGGTAAGGAGTCAGGTATGACACATAAGTTTGATTGTGTTAAATCTTTTATGGATACCGATATTTTCCGTAAGTTTAGCACTAAATATGGACTTGACGCTGAGATAGTAGCTTCTTTCTGTGAATCTTTTGCTACTTATGTTGATCTCCCCAAGGAGAAGTGGTTTAAATATCATCCTCCCATAGAACTAAAAGTAGCTACACCTATTAAAGTTGAAGAAAATATTGTCACTTATAATGATCCTATTGTTCCTACTTCTTATGTTGAGAAACCCCCTTTCCCTGTTAGAATGAAGGATCATGCTAAAGCTTCAACTGTTGTTCGTAAAAGCAATACTAGGACTTATACACCTCCTGAGCAAGTCAAAGTAGAACCCAATATTGCTATTGTTAAAGATATCTTGTATGATAATATTGATGGACATGTTATTCAATTCACTGGTGAAACTGCTAGAATTGCTAAACCCTGTGATAGAGATAAACATAGACCTGTGGTAGGCGTGCCTATTATTTCTGTTAAAATAGGAGATCGTTTTTATCATGGCTTATGTGATATGGGTGCTAGTGCTAGTGTTATACCCATTGGCTTATACAAAGAAATTATGCATGAGATTGCACCTGCTGAGTTAGAAGAAATTGATGTCACAATTAAACTTGCCAATAGACATACTATATCTCCAATAGGAATTGTTAGAGATGTAGAAGTCTTGTGTGGGAAAACCAAATATCCCGCTGATTTCCTAGTTCTTGGTTCTCCACAAGATAGCTTTTGTCCTATTATATTTGGTAGACCTTTCTTGAGTACTGTTAATGCTACGATAGATTGCGAAAAGAATGTTGTTACTGTTGGCTTGGATGATATGGTTCATGAGTTTAATTTCTCTAAATTTAGTAAACAACATCGTGAGGAAGAATTGCCTCGTAAGGATGAAATTATTGGTCTTGCTTCTATTGCTGTACCTCCTAGTGATCCTTTAGAACACTATTTGCTAGGCCATGAAAATGATATGTTCATGAGTGAAAGAAGGGAAGTAGATGAAGTATTCTTTAAACAAGAACCTATTCTGCAACACAATTTGCCTGTTGAAATCCTAGGGGGTCCTCCTCCACCCAAGGGTGATCCCGTGTTTGAGCTTAAACCGTTGCCTGATAATCTTAAATATGCTTATCTTGATGAAAAGAAAATATATCCTGTCATTATTAGCTCTAACATTTCAGAGCATGAAGAAGAAAGATTATTGAAAACTCTGAAGAAGCACCACGCCGCTATTGGATATACTCTGGATGATCTTAAGGGCATCAGTCCCACTCTATGCCAGCATAAAATAAATTTGGAAGCTGATGCCAAACCAGTTCATGATCCTCAACGACGTTTGAATCCTAAAATGAAAGAAGTGGTAAGAAAGGAAATACTCAAGCTTCTGGAGGCAGGTATAATTTATCCCGTTGCTGATAGTCAGTGGGTAAGTCCTGTCCATTGTGTCCCTAAGAAGGGAGGTATTACTGTTGTCCCTAATGATAAAGATGAATTGATTCCGCAAAGAATTATCACAAGATATAGGATGGTAATTGATTTCCGCAAATTAAATAAGGCCACTAAGAAAGATCATTACCCCTTACCTTTTATTGATCAAATGCTAGAAAGATTATGTAAACATACCCATTATTGCTTTCTAGATGGTTATTCCGGTTTTTCTCAAATACCTGTGTCGGCTAAAGATCAATCAAAGACTACTTTTACATGCCCTTTTGGTACTTCTGCTTATAGACGTATGCCTTTTGGTTTATGTAATGCACTTGCTACCTTTCAAAGATGCATGATGGCTATATTCTCTGACTTTTGTGAGAAAATTTGTGAGGTTTTCATGGATGAATTTTCCGTCTATGGTTCCTCTTTTGATGATTGCTTGAGCAATCTTGCTCGAGTTTTGTAGAGATGTGAAGAAACTAATCTTGTCTTGAATTGGGAAAGGTGCCACTTTATGGTTAATGAAGGTATTGTCTTGGAGCACAAAGTTTCTGAAAGAGGTATTGAAGTTGATAAAGCCAAGGTTGATGCTATTGAAAAGATGCCATGTCCCAAGGACATCAAAGGTATAAGAAGCTTCCTTGGTCACGCCGGATTTTATAGGAGGTTCATCAAGGACTTCTCAAAAATCTCTCAGCCTCTGACCAATTTACTACAAAATGATGTACCATTTGTCTTTGATGATGATTGTGTAGAAGCATTTGAAATATTTAAGAAAGCATTAGTCTCTGCACCTATTGTTTAGCCACCTGATTGGAATTTACCTTTTGAAATTATGTGTGATGCTAGTGATTATGTTGTAGGTGTTGTTCTAGGGCAAAGAGTTGATAAGAAATTGAATGTTATCCATTATTCTAGTAAGACTCTAGACAATGCTCGAAGAAATTATGCTACTACCGAAAAGGAACTTTTATCAGTTGTATTTGCTTGTGATAAATTCAAACCCTATATTGTTGATTCTAAAGTTACTATTCACACTGATCATGCTGCTATTAAATATCTTATGGAAAAGAAAGATGCAAAACCTAGACTCATTAGATAGGTTCTCTTGCTTCAAGAATTTGATTTACATATTGTTGATAGAAAAGGAGCTGAGAACCCCGTTGCAGACAACTTATCTAGGCTAGGGAATGTTCTTGATGACCCACTACCTATTGATTATAGCTTTCCTGATGAGCAATTAGATGTCATAAGTACTTCTCGTAGCACTCCATGGTATGCTGATTATGCTAATTATATTGTTGCTAAATTTATACCGCCTAGCTTCACATACCAACAAAAGAAAAAGTTTTTCTATGACTTGCGACATTACTTTTGGGATGACCCACATCTTTATAAAGGAGTAGATGGTGTTATTAGACGTTGTGTACCTGAGCATGAACAGGAACAGATCCTACACAAGTGTCACTCCGAAGCTTATGGAGGACACCACGCTGGAGATAGAATTGCACATAAGGTATTGCAATCCGGTTTTTATTGGCCTACTCTCTTCAAGGATGCCCGTAAGTTTGTTTTGTCTTGTGATGAATGTCAAAGAACTGGTAATATTAGTAGACGTCAAGAAATGCCTATGAATTATTCACTTGTTATTGAACCATTTGATGTTTGGGGCTTTGATTATATGGGACATTTTCCTGCCTCTAATGGATACACTCATATTTTAGTTGTTGTTGATTACGTTACTAAGTGGGTAGAAGCTATTCCAACTAGTAGTGCTGATCATAACACTTCTATTAGAATGCTTAAGGAAGTTATTTTTCTGAGGTTTGGAGTCCCTAGATACTTAATGACAGATGGTGGTTCACACTTTATTCATGGTGCTTTCCGTAAGATGCTTGCTAAATACGACGTTAATCATAGAATTGCATCTCCATATCACCCGCAGTCTAGTGGTCAAATAGAATTGAGCAATAGAGAGCTCAAATTAATTTTGCAAAAGACTGTCAATAGGTCTAGAAAGAATTGGTCCAAGAAACTGAATGATGCATTATGGGCCTATAGAACTGCATTCAAAAATCCTATGGGTATGTCTCCGTATAAAATGGTTTACAGAAAAGCATGTCACTTACCTCTCGAACTAGAACATAAGGCATATTGGGCTATTAAAGAGCTCAACTATGATTTTAAACTAGCCAGTGAGAAGAGGTTATTTGATATTAGCTCACTTGATGACTGGAGAATCCATGCTTATGAAAATGCCAAGTTGTTTAAAGAAAAGGTTAAAAGGTGGCATGACAAAAGGATACAAAAGCGTGAGTTTAATGTAGGTGGTTATGTATTGCTATACAACTCTCGTTTAAGATTTTTTGCAGGAAAACTTCTCTCCAAATGGGAAGGTCCTTACGTTATCGAGGAGGTCTATCGTTCCGGTGCCATAAAAATCAACAACTTCGCAGCCACAAATCCGAAGGTGGTAAACGGTCAAAGGATCAAGCACTATATCTCAGGTAATCCTATAAATGTTGAAACTAATATTATTGAAACCGTAACCCCGGAGGAGTACATAAGGGACACTTTCCAGAACGTTCCAGACTCCGAAAAGGAATAGGTATGTGGTACGATAAGTAAACCGACCCCAAAACAATTTTTAAGGCAATATTTCTCTGTTTTGGAATATTTAGAAAAATAGAGAAATAAGTAGTAGTCCGGGGAGGACACGAGGCCTCCACGAGGGTGGAGGGCGCGCCCTACCCCCCTGGGCGCGCCCCCTACCTCGTGAGCACCTCGTGTGCCCTCCGGACTCCGTTTCCTTGCACGATACGTATTTTGGTCGGTAAAAATTCATTATATATACTCCCGAAGGTTTTGACTCTCGTATCACGCAAATATCCTCTGTTTTCGTTTCGAGCTATTTCTGTTGCAGATTTAGAGCACCATGACTTCTCCCTCCTCCAACAACGAAGACAAGGATGCCTGACTATTGAAGATAGAATTGAAAAGAGAGGAACCAGAAGAGATCAACAAGGATGAAAGGATCAAGAAGGCTATGGAGGTTCAAGCTCCCGTGGTGAAAGAGGAAGACATCCCTCTACCTTTACCTAACCTTTTCACTCCAAAGAGATTGAAGCCTTCCAGATGATTGAGTTAGCACGCATACAGAACAAGTATCTTACACAAGAGAATATTTTGTTGAAGGATCATATTGCCAGGCTCAAGAACATTATCCGCAAGTTGGAGGAACTTTTACGCTCGATGTGCGATTATCCACCGTCATCATCACCACCTCCATCACCTCCGAGGACATAATCACGTGGGTATGGGCACTCCCCTTGGCAACTGCCAAGCTTGGGGGAGGTGCCCTGGTATCGTATCACCATCACAACTCCTATCTTTATCGTTTTTCTTAGTTCGATCCTATTAGTAGTATCTTGATTTAGTAGAATAAAGTCATGGCATGATCTAGTTTTGAGTTTTGCTTTATGTTCCTTCTTTGTAATCGAGTCCGTGAGCTATATAATAAAGATTAGTGTTGAGTCAAGGGCTTGAGTATTTTGCCATGATCTTGGGTGATTAGAAGAAAAGGAATAAAAAAGAATCAAAGACTTCATATTGATCTTATTGAAAGTAATGACTTCACATAGAAAGAGTATGATGATTTAAAGTTGTTGGGAGTTGATAAATATAGCTTTGGTCATCGTTGCAATTAATAGGAAGTAATAAGGAAAGAGAGGTTTCACATTAAAATATGATTGGGAGCACTCATTAAAATATGACATGCTAAAGAGTTGATGTTGGACAAGGAAGACAACATAATGAGTTATGTTTTCTTATATCTGAGATAAAGTATATTGTCATGGTTCCTCTACCGTGTTGATCTTGCCTTTCCCCCTCATGCTAGCCAAATTCTCATGACTAAGTAGAAATACTACTTGTGCTTCCAAATACCCTTAAACCAGTTTTGCCATGAGAGTCCACCACATCTACCTATGGATTGAGTAAGATCCTTCAAGTAAGTTGTCATCGGTGCAAGCAATAAAAATTGCTCTTTCAATATGCATGACTTGTTAGTGCAGAGAAATAAGCTTTGTACGAACTTGTTGTGGACGCAATAAAAGCAACGGACTGCATAATAAAGGTTCACATACAAGGGGCAATATAAAGTGACGTTCTTATGCATTAAGATTTTGTGCATCAACCCTAAACGCGCATGAGAACCTCTGCTTCCCTCTGCGAAGGGCCTATCTTTTATTATTATCCTCTACCTTATGCAAGAGTCACGGTGATCTTCACCCTTCCTTTTTCATTTTATCCTTTGGCAAGCTCAGCATGTTGGAAAGAACATGATATATATATCTAATTGGATGTGGGGGAACATGAATTATTATTGTTGACATTACCCTTGAGGTAAAAGGTTGTGGGGCAAAAACTATAAGCCCTTATCTTTCTCTGTGTCCGATTAAAACTCCGTAACCACAAGTATCGCGTGAGTGTTTGCAATTATGAAGGACTAAGTGATAGTTGAGTATGTGGACTTTCTTTTAAGATCTGACATAGAATCTTTCCGATGTTATGATAAATTGCAATTGTTTCAATGACTGAGGGTATAATTTGTTGGTGCTCAATAAGGTTTCTGATTCATACTTTGGCTTTGTGAAAAGGTCATTACTTGAACTTGAGTAACCATATGACAAAATCTATTTATGTTGCTGTTATGAAATAATCATGATGCCTTCATGTCCGTATTTTATTTTTATCGACGCCTCTACCTCTAAACATGAGGACATATTTATTGTTATCGGCTTTTCGCTTGAGGACAAGCGAGGTCTAAGCTTGGGGGAGTTGATACGTCCATTTTGCGTCATGCTTTTATATCAATATTTATTGCATTATGGACTATTATTTCACGTTATGTTACAATACTTATGGCTATTCTCTCTTATTTTACAAGGTTTACATGAACAGGGAGAATATCGACAGCTGGAATTCTGAGCTGGAAAAGGAGCAAATATTGAAGGACTATTCTGTGCAACTCCCAAAGTCCTGAAACTCCATGGAATACCTTAAAATAAATAAAGAAATATCATCGCCAAAGATGAAGGCCATGGGGCCCACACCCGGCTCACGAGGGTGGGGGGCGCCCCCCTACCTCGTAGGCCCCCTGGTGGCTCTCCGACGTCCATCTTCTCCTATATGAAGTCTTTCGATGAGAAAAAAATGAGAGAGAACCTTTCGGGACGAGACTCCGCCGCCACGAGGCGGAACCTTGGCGGAACCAATCTAGGGCTCCGGCAGAGCTGTTCTGCCGGGGACACTTCCCTCCGGGAGGGGGAAATCATCACAATTGTCATCACCAACGCTCCTCTCATCGGGAGAGGGCAATCTCCATCAACATCTTCACCAGCACCATCTCATCTCCAAACCCTAGTTCATCTCTTGTATCCAATTCTTGTCTCCAAGTCCAGGATTGGTTCTAGTAGGTTGCTAGTAGTGTTGATTACTCCTTGTAGTTGATGCTAGTTGGTTTATTTGGTGGAAGATCATATGTTCAGATCCTTTATGCACATTATTACCCCTCTGATCGAACATGAATATGCTTTGTGAGTAGTTACATTTGTTCCTGAGGACAAGGGAGAAGTCTTGCTATTAGTAGTCATGTGAATTTGGTATTCGTTCGATATTTTGATAAGATGTATGTTGTCTAACCTCTAGTGGTGTGATGTGAACGTCGACTACATAACACTTCACCATTATTTGGGCCTAGAGGAAGGCATTGGGAAGAAATAAGTAGATGATGGGTTGCTAGAGTGACAGAAGCTTAAACCCTAGTTTATGCGTTGCTTCGTAAGGGGCTGATTTGGATCCATATGTTTCATGCTATGGTTAGGTTTACCTTAATACTTTTGTTGTAGTTGCGGATGCTTGCAATAGAGGTTAATCATAAGTGGGATGCTTGTTCAAGTAAGAACAGCACCCAAGCACTGGTCCACCCACATATCAAATTATCAAAGTACCGAACGCGAATCATATGAGCGTGATGAAAACTAGTTTGACAATATTCCCATGTGTCCTCGGGAGCGCTTTTCCTATTATAAGAGTTTGTCCAGGCTTTTCCTTTGCTACAAAAAGGATTGGGCCACCTTGCTGCACTTTATTTACTTTTGTTACTTGTTGCTTGTTACCGTTTATCTTATCACAAAACTATCTGTGACCACTTATTTCAGTACTTGCAGAGAATACCTTGCTGAAAACCGCTTATCATTTCCTTCTGCTCCTTGTTGGGTTCGACACTCTTACTTATCGAAAAGACTACGATAGATCCCCTATACTTGTGGGTCATCAATAAAGAACCTATATTATAATTATAATATAATATTAGTTCTGTGATTAATCATTTGCTATGTCAGTATCTATATGTGTTTATTAAATGTGTAAGGTACAAAACTCATCTTTCTCTAATTTAGAATTAGAAGGAATCCCACTAACAACACAATGTAATTAACTCGATTCGTTAGAACAACTACTTTGAGTCTCTGCACCTATCCTTTTCCTTTGTATTCTAGTTCGAGAACCCCTTGTTTTCTCAAAACACGGATTTGGCTCAGGATTGCCCTTTTTTAAATCTAGGGTTTCTCTGAATTTGGAAGTTACCACTTAGTGGGTTTCCATACCAAGGCTCAATACAATCAACTCTGTAGCATCTACCGATTTCGCCATATCCCCATTTCCCTCTTCTTTGAGACCAGGATTCGTAATTTCATCCATCTCTTAGGGTTTTTTTAATCATTGAGCTCATCACTCAACGTAGTCTAGCAGTTCAGTTTGACTCTATTTGAGAGACCCCGCTTGCTTATTGCAATTCAGATATGATTTGATTCTATCCTTGATGTATTTGCAATTAAATCTGAATCAATATATCCAAAAGTTTTTATCTCCCCCACCTCTTGTCTTACTCTTTTATAGTATTCATATTTATACTATAACGCTTGATATTTATTCTTTTTTAATCAGAATTAGCAATTTTATTTACTCCGACTCCATGTTCCCCTTAGTGAAATATTAATCCTCAAATTATTAACGAATAATGAAGTCTATAATGATCGAATGAAAATACCAATAAATTATATAATTTTATTTTTTAATATCCTATAGTTAAGCATATCAAGATAACTTTATCTTTAAGAAGTTTTAGTACATTTTATTTTTATAAGTAGAACTTCAAATTTAGAACTAGTTAATAGCTAATATTAATAACTAATATCTGAGATTTTACGGATTTCCTATACAATACCTATTTCTATTTGCTACACTATTTCCGTTATGTAAGCCATCTTAGCTCAGAGGTTAGAGCACCGCATTTGTAATGCGAGGGTCATCGGTTCAAATCCAATAGTCGGCATTTTTTTTCTCTATCGATGTTCTATGAACAAGAATCTCTTTTTTCTGAATTAAATGGAGAATCTAGGATCTTTTATGTTTTTTACCTTACAATTTTGCTAGATACAAAATAATAAAATAAATAATATATGTACAAAAAAGATTTTGATGATATTCCATTTTTTTTGTGGTACTTTAGTTGATTATACTCTGTTTATCCTGTAGTTCAATTCAGTTTTAATTTCGATATATTCTGTAATGTAAGTACAATGAAATTAATTGTGTAAAATTAAATTTCAATAAAATAAAAAAGGAGTCTTCATGTCCCGTTATCAAGGACCTCGTTTAAAAAAATACGCCGTCTTGGAGCTTTACCAGGACTCACTAGAAAAATACCTAAATCTGGAAGTAATCTCAAAATAATCAATTCTGGGAAAAAGGAGAAATATCATATTCATCTTCAAGAAAAACATAAATTGTGTTTTCATTATGGTCTAACAGAACGACAATTACTTAGATATGTACATATCACAAGAAAAGCAAAAAGGTCAACAAGCTAGGTTTTACTACAATCACTTGAAATGTGTTCGAATAATATCCTTTTTCGATTGGGTATGGTTTCAACCATTCCCGGGGCCCGCCAATTGGTCAACCATAGACATATTTTAGTTAATGGTTGTATAGTCAATATATGTGGGGACCCCAAGTCATAAGTCGTGATCACCGAATGCACGTGTATAGTGATCCCAGAGATCAATGCTCATTGAACACACAGAAGCTGAATAACGGGAGACTTACATCCATACATACCGTCTTACACAAATTATGACCATTATGGTCAAGTCTTCAGTATATCATCGAAGTGGAAATCTTTGTCGACAACTTGGACCCATGCAATCTGCCTTAACCCTGCAGGCATTCTAACTGGGTGTCAGGACCCCGACTCAATGCCACATCGATCTAGCATGTAACACCTCATATCACTTTGCGGCCTCACGCACGGTATTCCCACGGGTGTCGCCTTAGCTTTGCCCGGGACCGTTTGCGCCTTTTGGCACACGTATATGATAGTGTCGCTAGCATCCATATGATAAGGATCCCGGGCTGACATGGCTAGTCGTAAACCCAAAGTGGCACAAAACTTACAGGGACAGGCATCCATGACCCAGCATCGAACGTGTCGGTCATCAGCGAGTGAATTCGGGCTGTAGCACTGGGCTAACAGGACTCCGGTGAACTGGGCTGTAGCGGGCTAACAGGACTCCGGTATTCATCGCGTGACATTTCCCCGAAGGGACAGACACAGGAACGAAGAAGGACACATGCCGACCAGCCTAAGTGTTCCGGAGCAGTAGCAAGCTACCATGGCTCAGTGGAAGCACTAGGAGACATTTCCCGGTAAGAGAGGCTACTAAGGATAAACAACTAGATAGTCAGATCTCACACATACCAAGCATTTCAATAACATACACACAATATGCTCGATATGTGCAAATACAACATGGCATCACAACATGACTCTACAACTCAAGTATTTTATTCAATAGGCTCCGAGGAGCGAGATATTACAAACATGGGTCTCATGACCCAACATTCAGAGCATACAAGTCAAAGCACACGCGGAAGCTTAACATGTCTGAGTACAGACAACTATAAATGAAAAAGGCTGAGAAGCCTGACTATCTACCAGATCCTGCCGAGGGCACAAGATCGTAGCTGAGGTAACAAGCTAAACGTCGAAGTCCAAGAGGAACTACTAGCGAGACTGAAATCTCTCTGCAAAAACATAAAATAGGCAAACGTGAGTACAAATGTACCCAACAAGACTTACATCAGAACTAGCTACATCAGAACTATCAACAAAGGGATGGTGGGGTTTAACTGCAGCAAGCCAGCTTTGACTCGGTGGCTATCCTGAACTACGACTGCAAGTAACTCTTTTGAGGTGGCGCACACGAGTCCACATATTCACCATATCAATACACCACTATGGATCCACTACCATCTCCCTACGAGAACGCCATCCATAGCACTCACGCTTATCTTGCGTATTTTAGAGTATCCACTTTCACTTGTCTATGAACTGTACAGGCAACCCAGAAGTCCTTTACCGCGGACACAGCTATTCGACTAGATGATGTTAACCCTGCAGGGTTGTACTTCTTCACACACGCTCTCACCACTTACCACCATGTACACGTCGTGTATCTCGGCAACCTTCAAGCGGAAGCCTGGCGAGGGAGTCGGCCACGACCTGACTAACCACACAAGTCTCTAGTCCAGGTTTATCGCCTATTCGGGTTCCATCCGCAACGAGATCCGGCCAGGGTTTCGCTCACGGCCCCAAACGATGTGTGCAGGGTTCCCAAGCCCACCCCGACGGGTGGATCTACGCTTGGTACACCGTGCCACGGTGCCTAGTCTGTCCCAAGCCCACCTGTACCGGGTTCCACTTGGTAGACTACTAACACTACCTACAAACACCAGAAACTAGTTGCAACTCCTGGACAGAGATCAAGTTGATTAATAAGTCGAGAGAGCTTGGAGTGCCCGGAGCCCAATGTGTGGTAGTAACTGTTCATGGATCACAAACACAGAACTCAGTTCCTAAGGACGGCTTCAATGAGACAACCCACCATGTACTCCTACATGGCCTCTCACCGCTACCTTTACCAAATCGTGTTCACACACTTAGCTCACACACAGTAGGACATGTTTACACACCTCCAATTCATCCCCGATGAATCAGACCTGACACAACTCTAAGCAATAGCAGACATGACAAACAAGCATGAATGAGTAGGCACATCAGGGCTCAAACAACTCCTACTCATACTAGTGGGTTTCATCTATTTACTGTGGCAATGACAGGTCATGCAGAGGATAAAGGGGTTCAACTACCGCAGCAAGTAACAGTTGTATCGTTGTTATCCTAATGCAGTAAAATAGAGCAGGAGCGAGAGAGTGGGATTGTATCAGAATGAACAAGGGGGTTTTGCTTGCCTGGCACTTCTGAAGATAGCATTGAGTCTTCATCAGTGTCAACGATCACAACGTCGGTACAACGTCGACCGAGGTGGAACAACACCGGCAAACAGAGAAGAAACACGATCAATGCAATGCACAATATGATGCATGCTATGACATGGCAATATGAGTGTGTTGGCCTGATGCAACTACAACCAGATGGGTCTGAACCATTTTGAATCAAAGGTTCAAGTTTCAAGCTCATGCATGGTCATTATTAGTGCTTTATCTTGTTCTGCACTAGACAGCAGGTTATCTTGCTTAAACATGCATGAAACTAGTACAGATGCACAGATTGGATTTTTCTGATAATTTTTCATATATAATTTGTTTGATTTGGAGTTACGGTTGAATTACTATGAATTTTTGAAGTTTGCAACATTTTCTGGAATTTTCTATATAAGAATAAATCCAAAAAATAAGTTACCGCGTCAGCATGGCATAGGTGTGACGTCAGCAGGTCAACTGGGTCGGCCAGGTCAAAGCTGACCTGTGGGACCCATACGTCAGTGTCTTAGGCTGGTTTGGGTGTATGACAGGTGGGACCGGTCAACAGACACGTCAGCACAGTCAACTCTGACTGGTGGGCCCCGCTTTATTAACCTAATCTAAACAGAAAATAAACCCGGAGTTAATTAGGCGCGGGGCCCAGCTGTCGGTGTCACAGGAGGGGTTAGTTAGTGGGTCATTAGCCACTAATGATGCCCACGTCGGCAGCTAACCGCCGGTGGCACACAGACGCGGCGGCGTCGCTCGTCCCGGCGATTCCGGCGACGAGAAGAGGCAGGGTTGGGCTCGTTGGAACGCCCGCTAGGTGGCGCGTCCAATGGTGGTGGTGGCAGGTGCTGGGGTGGCCGGAGTTGTCACCGGCGTCGACCTTGGTGGTCACCGGAGCTCGGGTGAGCTCGGGGTCGACGCTACGGCGGTCGGGAAAGCTCGTATGGGGCACCTACGTGCTCTAACCGGCGCGGTGAGAAAGATGGACATGACGGCTGAGCCATTGCATGGCCGGAGTCACGCCGGCGGTGAGCACAGGTGGCGGCGGGTGCGATGAGCTCGGTGTGGTGCGGACGGTGCACGAGAGAGAGAACGGAGAGGGGGAGGACGGGGAGAAGCTCACAGTGGTCTCGACGGGCAGGTCAGAGAGGTCGGGGAAGAGCTGGAGTGGTCATGGCGGCGAGGAGGATCTCTGGCGATGGCGGATCGGGGCGGCTCGGTGCAGCGTCTCCGGGGTGAGCGAGCGCTCGGGGCTCGGTCGAGGCAAAGCAGCGGACGAGGGTGAAGCTTCTGGGCACGGAGAGGTGACGAGTGGACGGCCGTGGCTGTGGGCTTTACGACGGCGTGGGCACGGCTGCGTCGGCCATGGCGTCCAGGGAGCGAGGAAGAGAGCAAGGGGGAAGAATGGGGTGTCGGCGGGGTCGGGGCGGCGCCGAGGAGTGGCTTCGAGGCGTCGTTGCGCTGTCCAAGCGAGGCAGGCGGCCAGGGAGCTGCGTGGCGAGCTCGGACACGTCGCGGTGTCCCTCCTCTGCCTACTGGCAGAGGTGGGTGGTGACTGACACGGGCCAGGTGGGCCGGGCCGGCAGCTGGGCTGCATAGAACCTGGGCCAGCCAGGTAAGCTACATGTAAGCTCTCTTTTCCTTTTGTTTCAGTTTTCCTATTTCTTTTATTCTGTTTTGAATTAGTAAAAATACTAATCCATTTTGTAAAATCCTGGAAATAATTGTGGACAGTGTTTGGATTATTTCCAACAACCCACAACTAGTTTCAGAATTATTAGAGCATTATAAATATTTATAGGATTTATTTGCTCCAACTCAAATAGGTATTGTGTTAATTCAAATACCAAAAATGTCCTGAAAAAATATGCATCATCTCTGGATATGGTTTTCACCCTTTTCCATAAATCATGAACATTTTGCAGACCAATTTGGGTTCATTGAAAATATTTTTAAGTTGAACCTATTAGCATTGTTTTGGTGCTAGGGGTTTGATCATCCCCCATTTCAAATTTCTGAGAAATTTAAACATGATGCACACATGAAGGGCTAGCCTAGTGCATACCAGAACTAGGGATGTGACAACTCACCCCCACTAAACAAGAATCTTGACCCGAGATTCAAGACATGAGGTAAGAAGACAGAGGGGACACGAAACTAGCACAATCTTCACGATCAAGGTTGCACTTCATAAGAACCTTGATTCGATCATCATCTTGTCTCGACGTCTTGCTCTGAGAACTCCAACTAACATGACAACGAGAGGGAAAGAAAGATTCTGGAAGGATCGATCTTCTCGAACGTCGAACAACTCATGATCAACTCACGGAGTGGGACATTGAAACATCTCTCGAGCTGAGACACAAAGCATTCGTCCAGAGGGATGGAGTGAAACACATGACAAAGGTTCACTAGGTAGGCAATAATTCCACACCTAAGAAGGTGGTGAACGGTTGTCAACGTAGCGAGGAGTTGAGTTGCCATGATACCATAACGATGCACCTTAGGGAAGGTGACTCGTAGAAATATCCCCTTAAGTGGCAAAAAGAATTACCTTTGATTCAGAGATCATTGAAACTCTTCATACCAGCCTGAGGCAATTCAAAGTTGATCGATTGAAGGAATTTGAAAGAATGTCATACCCAGTTTGGAACGGAACTACGGTTATAGAACAACTCGGCAAAGAGGAAGACACATTCCAATTGATACCGAGGATATAACCTAGTGTCTGAGCATGCCCTCAGGAACTTGAGCATTTCCATATTCATCAAGGTTTTACCAACATCCGTGCCGAGGATCTTGGCAACACATCATACTACCATGATGAATAGTAATGGATGATGCAGATGCAAAGGAAGATAACATCTTCTCAGTTTTCACCTTAGCGAGGCCAAGGGGACAAAATCTGGATGATCAACCGAGAGACATTTAGCACTCCGCTTCTAATGTTCTCCTCGATGTGCTAGCATATCCCATTCATAAGTATGGTTTGATATCTAGAACATCAAGTAAAAGGTCGGACTTCGGGAACAAAAGAATCCATAAGGAACAACTTCTGGAGTAAATCCTACGAAATCCTTATGGGGAGGTGGCCAACTTTCTCAATCAAGATACTACAATAGTAGGTCTTCCGGCTGGGTGTGTTGGCCACGACATCCACTATACCGGTTACAGAGAGACCAATATTATAGCTCTTGGGAGACGTTCCAACCATCATATCTGCCTGAGATTCAGATCTGGTTAGTAATAGGATAATTCAGACTCATTAAGTCTAGAAAGAAAAATGAAAGTTTGCAACCCAAATCGACAAGATGACATTGCGAGATTCTCGGGAAATGAACTACGATAGCAAGCTCCAAAACATGAGCTGGTTCTGCTACACACATGTGAACACGATGTCCTAGACAAGCATGACCACGTGGTAGTCTTACAATAAAACACTACCGAGTTCTGGTTGGGAACCATCACCGCGGATAACGAAGTCCTTGCATAAGTCATAGATTAGCTCTTATGAAGGAACTCCTTCTCCTTGAACAAATCAGTCAGTGGCTTGGTGTGCTAAGGATACATATAGAATGGAGGTTGCGAGTCTCCAAACCACAGAATGCTTCGCACGTATGCATGACCGATTTGGGATGATTCCAGAGGAAGCAACATTGACTTTCTCGAATCCACGGCGGCAACTTGCATCAAATGCACATGAAGTAGAGGAAGTCACTTCTTACATCCGAACGTATGCTTCATGAGCTAGCATGAACAAATGCCTTAAAAAGTTTCCAACACTAGCTTAATGTTCAACAAAATTATGGAGAAGACAAGGATGTTGTCAATGGGGTCAACAACAATTCATCGAGACTCCCATGGAGATGGAATTCCATAACTATGTGAACAAGGTGGTAGTATTGGTCAGACCCAAAAGATATAATGGTGCATGCTCGAGGAAAATCCACGAGTAAGACAACATTACGAACATCGTTGGTTCTGATTTGATTTGAGGATAACCCATACTCAAATCAAAGACTGGATAAGACCATAGTTCCAACAATTGGTCACAAGGATCAATCGATGAAGATATCATCTTTCTTCAACACACACACAAAAATGTCCCTTTAAAAGAACTAAGTTGGCAAGCTTCTATCTTCCAACTCTCCAAGTTGTTGTTTAGCTTAACCAACTAGCTCGGGCTATCCGACACAGATTCTTGGAGAAGGGGTGGTTCATAGAGAAACCAACTTGATCACGAACTCAACATAGCGGTCAGGTGACAACCTGGTGATACTTCCGAGAAGATATTCGGAAAATCACAAACCACCGATAAGTTACTAAGCTCGAGAACAATCTTGCTTTTCAGGGCAAGACGATATGATCAACAGAGCAAGGGTTTGACAAAATCCTAACCCATTGATCGAAGAGTGCACCAGAAATAAGGACTAAGTAGCACAATCTATCTTAGAATGATGATTCAAGAACCAACACACTAAGAATGAAATTATTGTCCTTTAACTACCAAGCAACAGGGTTGCTAGAAGTATTGATTTCACACATCACATTTCACTTGTCGGCATTCCGGTTGCAAAAACACGGGAGTCGAGGAGTGAATAATGATGGCGAGAGGTATCACTGCATCAAGAATTCATAAGAGGGTGTGCAATTCCCATGATATTCCTGATATAAAGATGGTAATACTTCAAGGTAGAACAGACCAGAAGCTGGATTGCATCTTGTTCTGCGGAACACAACTGCTTTGACCCAATCCTAGAAATGGAGATGGGTACTGGAGTTTGTTTCTCCTAGTCACTCTGGAATAGAACGACTTGACGGACCACAAGCATAGTATGCATCAGTGAGCACGATTGCGCACATACTGTTGACTATCAATTGATAGACAAGGGCCAGAAAATAACTAAAGAGGGACAACCCAAAGGAACATATGATTTTCTGAGTTGTGGATGCATGGTTTAGCATGTCGAACGAAGTTCAACAGGTTTCTTCCGGATAACCCATGCAGAAAGGTAAGACTGGCAGATTCACAATTCTTGAAGGGAGAACCCATTAAGAGCACTTTTATTGTGATCTTCTGGTTCAAAGAGCTTCTGCCATATTGGTTCATAGTTTTGGAAGAAGGATATACCATAGACCTCGAGGGCTATCGCAAAGGTTACTAACATCTTAAGGGAACTAGCAAATACTAACATCATGAAGTAGGGTGAATCTCGGGTTCAAAACCCAGGGGTAGAATACCTACTAACTAAATGGCATCATGGGATGCTATCGAGAATAATGGCCAGAATCATCACACCGGGACACAGAACATGGCTAGATTACTAGGTGATACTCTAGACATCTAGGATCATAATAATAACTCCAACATATATGTCGAGGCAATAGAGCACCTCAACTCACTGATTAGTGTGGTTAACCTGGCCCAAGGAACATCAAAACCAGAGGGAAAGGATTTGCAAGTGCATCAGATTGTTTAGAAACCTGGGATGACTCGGACAGCATAATGGCTATAAATGCTCAAAAAGATTGGAGACATGCTACAAAAATGGTGGCATAGCCACTCAGAAGCACAATATCAAGGTTTCGAGATCAACAGTTATCATACGGAAGTAGTAGGAACTGAACCAAGGCTTAAATCCAACAATTCTGTAAGTCTACGGATTAGTAACACGTGATCCTGATAGAAAGAAGAGAAAGCCTAGTTCCTTAACCCCGTAGGCAAGATAAGATGACTCAGATCAGAAGGCATAAGGGATAAGGAGTAAAAAGAGCCTTACGTTCCATCCCACAATCAATTCCCTTATATAACTAAAGAATTTCTAGACTCAACTTCAACCAGTTTGGCTTGGTAATCCTACAGGCAGTCAAGCTCTGATACCAAAGCTGTCAGGACCCTGACTCAATGCCACATCGATCTAGCATGTAACACCTCATATCACTTTGCGGCCTCACGCACGGTATTCCCACGGCTGTCACCTTACCTTTGCCCGGGACCGTTTGCGCCTTTTGGCACACGTATATGATACTGTCGCTAGCATCCATATGATAAGGAGCCCGGGCTGACATGGCTAGTCGTAAACCCAAAGTGGCACAAAACTTACAGGGACAGGCATCCATGACCCAGCATCGAACGTGTCGGTCATCAGCGAGTGAATCCGGGCTGTAGCACTGGGCTAGCAGGACTCCGGTGAACCGGGCTGTAGCGGGCTAACAGGACTCCGGTATTCATCGCGTGACATTTCCCCGAAGGGACAGACACAGGAACGACGAAGGACACATGCCGGCTAGCCTAAGTGTTCCGGAGCAGTAGCAAGCTACCATGGCTCAGTGGAAGCACTAGGAGACATTTCCCGGTAAGAGAGGCTACTAAGGATAAACAACTAGATAGTCAGATCCCACACATACCAAGCATTTCAATAACATACACACAATATGCTCGATATGTGCAAATACAACATGGCATCACAACATGACTCTACAACTCAAGTATTTTATTCAATAGGCTCCGAGGAGTGAGATATTACAAACATGGGTCTCATGACCCAACATTCAGAGCATACAAGTCAAAGCACACGCGGAAGCTTAACATGTCTGAGTACAGACAACTATAAATGAAAAAGGCTGAGAAGCCTGACTATCTACCAGATCCTGCCGAGGGCACAAGATCGTAGCTGAGGTAACTAGCGAGACTGAAGTCTCTCTACAAAAACATAAAATAGGCAAACGTGAGTACAAATGTACCCAGCAAGACTTACATCAGAACTAGCTACATATGCATCATTATCAACAAAGGGATGGTGGGGTTTAACTGCAGCAAGCCAGCTTTGACTTGGTGGCTATCCTGAAATACGACTGCAAGTCACTCTTTTGAGGTGGCGCACACGAGTCCACATATTCACCATATCAATACACCACTATGGATCCGCTCCCATCTCCCTACGAGAACGCCATCCATAGCACTCACGCTTATCTTGCGTATTTTAGAGTATCCACTTTCACTTGTCTATGAACTTTACAGGCAACCCAGAAGTCCTTTACCGCGGACATGGCTATTCGAATAGATGATGTTAACCCTGCAGGGTTGTACTTCTTCACACACGCTCTCGCCACTTACCACCATGTACACGTCGTGTATCTCGGCAACCTTCAAGCGGAAGCCTGGCGAGGGAGTCGGCCATGACCTGACTAACCACACAAGTCTCTAGTCCAGGTTTATCGCCTATTCGGGTTCCATCCGCAACGAGATCCGGCCAGGGTTTCGCTCACGGCCCCAAACGATGTGTGCAGGGTTCCCAAGCCCACCCCGACGGGTGGATCTACGCTTGGTACACCGTGCCACGGTGCCTAGTCTGTCCCAAGCCCACCTGTACCGGGTTCCACTTGGTAGACTACTAACACTACCTACAAACACCAGAAACTAGTTGCAACTCCTGGACAGAGATCAAGTTGATTAATAAGTCGAGAGAGCTTGGAGTGCCCGGAGCCCAATGTGTGGTAGTAACTGTTCATGGATCACAAACACAGAACTCAGTTCCTAAGGACGGCTTCAATGAGACAACCCACCATGTACTCCTACATGGCCTCTCACCGCTACCTTTACCAAATCGTGTTCACACACTTAGCTCACACACAGTAGGACATGTTTACACACCTCCAATTCATCCCCGATGAATCAGACCTGACACAACTCTAAGCAATAGCAGACATGACAAACAAGCATGAATGAGTAGGCACATCAGGGCTCAAACAACTCCTACTCATACTAGTGGGTTTCATCTATTTACTGTGGCAATGACAGGTCATGCAGAGGATAAAGGGGTTCAACTACCGCAGCAAGTAATAGTTGTATTGTTGTTATCCTAATGCAGTAAAATAGAGCAGGAGCGAGAGAGTGGGATTGTATCGGCATGAACAAGGGGGTTTTGCTTGCCTGGCACTTCTGAAGATAGCATTGAGTCTTCATTAGTGTCAACGATCACAACGTCGGTACAACGTCTACCAAGGGGGAACAACACCGGCAAACAGAGAACAAACACGATCAATGCAATGCACAATATGATGCATGCTATGACATGGCAATATGAGTGTGTTGGCCTCATGCAACTACAACCAGATGGGTTTGAACCATTTTGAATCAAAGATTCAAGTTTCAAGCTCATGCATGGTCATTATTAGTGCTTTATCTTGTTCTGCACTAAACAGCAGGTTAACTTGCTTATACATGCATGAAACTAGTACAGATGGACAGATTGGATTTTTCTGATAATTTTTCATATATAATTTGTTTGATTTGGAGTTATGGTTGAATTACTATGAATTTTCGAAGTTTGCAACATTTTCTGGAATTTTCTATATAAGAATAAATCCAGAAAATAAGTTACTGCGTCAGCATGGCATAGGTGTGACGTCAGCAGGTCAACTGGGTCGGCCAGGTCAAACCTGACCTGTGGGACCCATACGTCAGTGTCTCAGGCTGGTTTGGGTGTATTACAGGTGGGACCGGTCAACGGACACGTCATCACAGTCAACTCTGACTAGTGGGCGCCGCTTTATTAATCTAATCTAAACAGAAAATAAACCCGGAGTTAATTAGGCACGGGGCCCAGCTGTCGGTGTCACAGGAGGGGTTAGTTAGTGGGTCATTAGCCACTAATGATGCCCACGTCGGCGGCTAACCGCCAGTGGCACATAGACGCGGCGGCGTCGCTTGTCCCGACGATTCCGGCGATGAGAAGAGGCAGGGTTGGGCTCGTTGGAACGCCCGCGAGGTGGCGCGTCCAACGGTGGTGGTGGCAGGTGCTGGGGTGGCCGGAGTTGTCGCCGGCGTCGACCTTGGCGTTCGCCGGAGCTCGGGTGAGCTCGGGGTCAACGCTACGGCGGTCGGGGAAGCTCGTATGGGGCACCTACGTGCTCTAAGTGGCGCGGTGAGAAAGATGGACTTGACGGCTCAGCCATTGTGTGGCCGGAGTCACGCCGGCGGTGAGCATAGGCGGCGGCGGGTGCGATAAGCTTGGTGTGGTGCGTACGGTGCAGGAGAGAGGGAACGGAGAGGGGGAGGACGGGCAAAAGCTCACAGTGGTCTCGACAGGCGGGTCAGAGAGGTCGGGGAAGAGCTGGAGTGGTCACGGCGGCGAGGGGGATCTCCGGCGATGGCGGATCGGGACGGCTCGGTGCAGCGTCTCCGGGGCGAGCGAGCACTCGGGGCTCGGTCGAGGCAAAGCAGCGGACGACGGTGAAGCTTCTGGGCACGGAGAGGCGACGAGTGGACGGCCGTGGCTGTGGGCTTTACGACGGCGTGGGCGCGGCTGCATCGACCATGGCGTCCAGGGAGCGAGGAAGAGAGCAAGGGGGAAGAATGGGGTGTCGGCAGGGTCGGGGCTGTCCAAGCGAGGCAGGCGGCCAGGGAGCTGTGTGGCGAGCTCGGGCACGTCGCGGTGTCCCTCCTCTGGCTACTGGCAGAGGCGGGTGGTGACTGGCATGGGCCAGGTGGGCCGGGCCGGCAGCTGGGCTGCATAGAACCTGGGCCAGCCAGGTAAGCTACATGTAAGCTCTCTTTTCCTTTTGTTTCAGTTTTCCTATTTCTTCTATTCTGTTTTGAATTAGTAAAAATACTAATCCATTTTGTAAAATGCTGGAAATAATTGTGGGGAGTGTTTGGATTATTTCCGACAACCCACAACTAGTTTCAGAATTATTAGAGCATTATAAATATTTATAGGATTTATTTGCTCCAACTCAAATAGGTATTGTGTTAATTCAAATACCAAAAATGTCCTGAAAAAATATGCATCATCTCTAGATATGGTTTTCACCCTTTTCCATAAATCATGAACATTTTGCAGACCAATTTGGGTTCATTGAAAATATTTTTAAGTTGAACCTATTAGCATTGTTTTGGTGCTAGGGGTTTGATCATCCCCCATTTCAAATTTCTGAGAAATTTAAACATGATGCACACATGAAGGGCTAGCCTAGTGCATACCAGAACTAGGGATGTGACACTGGGAAGCGTCCTAACTCGCACCATCGTCAGGAAAGAACTCTTCTTTGTATACCTACTCTTTCAAGCCTGGCCAAGTGAATAGCCAGGGACAAGACAGTGAGTACATTTGAATGTACTAGCAAGCAACCCGAGAGTGATAACAAGATAATTATGCAAGGCTCTACTTCTAAATTGACATTTTTGCTGAAAGCTAGTTTTTTCTCATGCAAGTATGATCAACATTTATCAAGGACATGAATGCATCTGCAACAAGTACCAGGAGGTTACAGACATCAATATCGACAAAGAGTTATAAACAACTCATGCTCAATCTCATTATGACTTCCTCATGAATCATATCAACATTATCACCAAACTGTGTCGTTTTTTTACAAAAACATATGGACATACTCTAAGCAGCACCACCCAACCGTCCTTGACCATGGACACATCTATTAGAATAGTTTGACACTCTGCAAAGGTTGAACACTTTACCCACAAGATCTAGGGAACTTTCATGTTATCCATGACCCGCGGTACCTCAAGTACCCGGGGTAAGCACCTGATCACTACCTTTCCCAAGCCATGACTAACATAGAGTCCAGTTGATTGGTAGCATCCCCCGTGCCAAACACTGTCGCATAATAATAATAAAAAATTGTGGAGCCACGCTCCCATATTAATCACATATCACAACCACGGGGTACCAACGGTGTGTCTGGTGCCCTATAAAAACAGTCCTGGCCGCCATATCTAGCACGACCCCGTCCCGAGGGTGACCATGCCACTCCCGTCACTAGTAATGCGGGCATCCATGCTAGCACGAACTAGGTAATCAATAATGCCCTTTCCTATATAAGGGTAGAGTGGTTGCGCATGTTTGGTTGGGATGGTCGACGAATCTTAAATCTAATCCATCTCTTTAAACAACATTTTTATCAAGCCTCGGTACACTACCTCTCCACCAAGTAGTAACCTAGTTCATCATCATCACCGAGGGGCATTAGTGTCAACCACTGGGTGATGTAGGGTGGAACCCTATGGCGACGATCTTTCACGTTTGGAGTGGATCCTACGGGGAATCACAAAGAACACGCGGAAGCACAAAGGGTAAACACGGGGGAAAGGAGAGAGAATCACTAAACCGACAAGGAATCGATCACACAAGTGATAGATCACCACACACATAAGGTAGCACAAGGTTCAAGATCAACAAAGGTAAGGATAAAAAGGAACCGTTCTTCTCCGCGAGGAGGCCTTGATGTTCTTCCCTAGAAAGGGGTCTTGAATCCACTTGGGGGATCTTCTCCGAAGAGGTCGTGAACTCCGAGGAGAAGTATCCAAGTGGATGAGCAAAGGCTCTCCCACAAATATGAGCTAATCCAATGCTAAGCCTAACTAGGAGGAGGGGGTGTCCTATTTATAGTCTTAGTGCAAAAGGGGGCGAAGTGGAGGGATACATGGGCTTCGTCCCAAAACTGTGCGCAGACAGGTACCGGACGTCCGCTGGGGACCGGTCGTCCGGTGGCTCATGGGGGACCGGATATCTGCTGTCGTCGGACATCTGCTGGAAGCGCTCTGTGAAGGAGGCGCCGGAATCCGGAATCTTCATACTTCCATTAATTTCCATTCTGTTTGGGGGTGCAGGACGTCCGGTGACTTCGGTTGTCCGCTCGCTGGAGAGTGTCGCCAGTCGCCCGTTGTGGGCCGGACGTCTGCTCGCTGGGGCCTGCGTTGGCTGGGACTTGGCGGCTGGGGCTTCAGGCGCCGGACGTCCGGTCCCGACCGGTCGTCCGGTGGCTGGAGCTTCAAGCGCCGGACGTCCAGTACCGACCGGTTGTCTGGTGGCTGGAGCTTTCTCCGGTA
This sequence comes from Triticum timopheevii, assembly GCA_963921465.1. Taxonomy (NCBI): domain Eukaryota; kingdom Viridiplantae; phylum Streptophyta; class Magnoliopsida; order Poales; family Poaceae; genus Triticum; species Triticum timopheevii. The sequence goes on from OY997262.1 coordinate 120,028,359, forward strand.
GACCTTCTTCTTGTCCTTCGCAGTTGGTAGCTTTGCCTCCTTGTTCGATGGATGTAGATGCACCATGGCTTTCCTCTAGGTACCTAATCACACACAGAGTGTCCGTATGAGGTAGTAGCCAAGTCTCGTGAGTAGAGAGAGGAAGTTCGGAAAGGAGCGAGTTCACCTTATCTTCGATAGCCTTTGCTCTAGCTCTTTTCATGGGTCCAAGTGGTGTTGGGGAAGATGTAGATACGTCCATGGGGATGAGCGAGGGATAATCCGCATCATCTCCCCCCCCCTTGGGAAAGATCCGACCACGGATCAAAATCTTCATCTCCATGGTATGGCGCAAGGTCCTTGACATTGAAGATGTCGCTCACATTGTACTTGCCTCGTGGTAGGTCTATCTTGTAGGCATTGTCGTTGTAGCGTGCTAGCACCTTGACGGGTCCATCAGCTCGAGGGAGAAGTTTGGACTTGCGTTCATTGGGGAAGCGGTCCTTTCGAAGGTGTATCCACACAAGATCGCCGATGTTGAAGATCATGGGTTGCTTGTTGACGTTGAGCTTGGTCGCTAGTTGTTGTACTTGGCGCTCGATGGTGTGCCTTGTATCTTCATGCATCTTCTTGATGTAGCTTGGCCGTGCACTCGCATCCATGTTGGTGCCCTCTTGTAGAGGAAGAGGTAGAATGTCCAATGGTGACAACGGGTTGAAGCTGTAGACAACCTCGAAGGGGGACTTGCCGGTAGTCGAATGTCTTGCACGGTTGTAGGCGTACTCGGTGATGGGTAGGCATGCCTCCCACTCCTTGATGTTCTTCTTGATCAACATGCGAAGTAGAGTGGAGAGAGTCCGGTTTGTTACCTCCGTTTGGCCGTCGGTTTGAGGATGGTATGCGGATGAGAACAAGAGCTTTATTCCGAGCTTGGCGCATAGGGTCTTCCAAAAGTAACTCAAGAACTTGACGTTGCGGTCAGAGACGATTGTCTTTGGTACTCCATGGAGACGCAATATTTCCCTACAAAAGAGATTTGCAACGTGTGAAGCATCGTCTATCTTGTTGCAAGGAATGAAATGTGCCATCTTAGAAAATCGGTCCACAATAACAAACACGGAATCCTTTCCATTTTGAGTTCTAGGCAAACCAAGTACAAATTCCATGCTAATGTCTTCCCAAGGTTGATAAGGAATAGGAAGGGGCATGTAAAGACCATGAGATTGAGCTTTATACTTAGCTTTGCGACATGTAGAGCATCGGGTGGTGAAGCGTGAGACGTCTCGAAACATCTTCGGCCAAAAGTAGTTCTTGGAGAGCGTGGCGAATGTCTTATATCGTCCAAAGTGTCCCATTAGTCCGCCTCCATGAGCCTCTTGCAAAAGTAGCAAACGAAGGGAAGACTCGGGAATGCAAAGTTTGTTAGCTTTCATAAGATAAGCATCCTTGATATAATATTGTTCCCAAGAAGTATGAGTCAAACACTTAGCATAAGGAATAGCAAAAGATGGATCATTAGCATACAAGTCTTTGATGTGCTCAAAACCAATAACATTCAACTCAAGTTTAGTGACAAGCGTACATATGCGTGAAAGCGCATCCGCAACTACATTTTCCTTACCCTTAATGTATGTGATTACATAGGGGAAAGATTCGATAAATTCACTCCATTTGGCATGACGCTTGTTCAACTTAGTTTGACCTTTCAAGTACTTAAGCGTTTCATGATAGGTATGGATGACAAACTCATGAGGTCTAAGATAATGTTCCCAAACATGTAGTACACGCACTAAAGCATACAATTCTTTGTCATATATGGGATAGTTAAGTTGAGCACCGGAGAGTTTTTCACTAAAATATGCAATGGCTCATTTTTCTTGCATCAAAACTCCGCCAATTCCGGTACCACTTGCATCACAATGAACCTCAAAAGTTTTGTCAAAATTGGGCAAAGCAAGAATCAGAGCGTGAGTAAGCAAAGACTTGAGCTCATCAAAAGCGGTGGATTGTAAAGATCCCCAAACAAAAGGAGCATTCTTCTTACTCAAAGCATGCAAAGGAGCGGCTATTGTGCTAAAATCTTTCACAAAGCGGCGATAAAAACCCGCAAGACCAAGAAAACTACGCACTTGTTGCAAATTGGTGGGTTGGGGCCAAGTTTTAATTGCTTCAATTTTAGTTTCATCAACATGGACACCCTTGGAAGAGACAACGAAACCCAAGAAAACCACTTTGTCAACACCAAATGTGCACTTTTTCATGTTGTCATAAAGACTTTCCTTGCGAAGTGTTTGCAAAACAAGCTTAACATGATCAAGATGATCTTTCATGGTTTTGCTAAACACAAGAATATCATCGAAGTAAACCACAACAAAGACTCCAATATAAGGTCGAAGTACATGATGCATGAGACGCACAAAAGTACCGGGAGCCTCCGATAAAACCATAGGCATGACTAACCATTCATATAAGCCAAGTTTTGTTTTGAAAGCAGTTTTCCATTCATCACCTTCTTGTATGCGGATTTGATAATAGCCACTTTTAAGATCAATTTTTGAGAAAAAGTTGGCTCCACTAAGTTCATCAAGCATATCATCTAAGAGAGGAATGGGATGCCTATAGCGAACGGTGATAGCATTTATAGGTCTACAATTGGAACACATGCGGAAACTTCCATCAGGCTTAGGCACTAGTATAACGGGAACGGCACTAGGGCTTAAGCTTTCACGTACATGACCGTTGTCGATTAGTTGTTGTACTTGCCGTTGAATCTCCTTGGTTTCTTCGGGATTGACACGGTATGGAGCTTTGTTTGGAAGTGGCGCTCCGGGGATGAGGTCGATTCGATGCTCAATGCCTCGAAGAGGAGGTAGACCCGGAGGTAGCTCATCGGGGAAAACATCTTGAAATTCCTGCAAAAGAGATTGAAACACAAAAGGTAGCTCGTGAGTGGTGTTAGTTTTTGGTTCTCCATCCTTGCACACAAGGACAAAGTGCATCACACTCGATGGGTTCTCACACACTTCTCTCATCTCACTTTTTGTGGCAAATAGTATGAGGTTTTTCTCTCTAGGCGAAGATGCGCTCAAGTGTGGCTTGTTACTCTCACTCATGTTTTGGTGGCTCACTTTCTCACTCTTCTCTCTATGGTGGGTGGCTTGCTTGTCGGCTATCACTTGACTAGGAGACATAGGTCGTAGCACATATTCTTTTCCTTTCATCTTGAAGCTATAGTGGTTGGTGCGCCCGTTGTGGAAGACACCACAGTCGAATTGCCATGGTCGACCAAGAAGGAGGTGGAAAACGGTCATTGGGACCACATCACACTCCAAAGTGTCCTCATATGCACCAATTTTGAAGGATACTTGGACCGTATGCTCAACTCGTATAGTGCCGGAGTCACTTAGCCATTGAACTTTGTAGGGGTGCGGGTGCTTCTTCTTGACCAATTGAAGCTTGGAGCATAGTTCTTCACTTGCCAAGTTGTGGAAACTACCTCCGTCGATGATGACCTTGACGGACCTTCCATTGATGTCAGCCTTTGTGTGGAAGATGTGGCATCGTTGGTCTTCTTCTTGTTGATGTTGAAGTGTCAAGACCTTGGAGACAACAAGAGCGGGGCTTGTATCTTCATCACAAAAGACTTGGTCATCTTCATCTTCATTCACTCGCCTATGCATGGCCACTTGCTCAATAGCTTCCATTTCATCTTCACTCATTGAGTCGTAGGTGCCATCGTCATTGAGGATCATGGTGCGTTTGTTTGTGCATTCATAGGACTTGTTGCCTCGGCCGCCGCAAGTGAAACACTTGAAGGAGCTTGTCTTGACGGTCTCATCGGTTGGAGTAGATGACGAAGCACGCGGCTTGAAGTTGCTTGTAGTAGGAGGAAGACGACTTGAACTTGTGGAAGTTTTCTTGTAACTTTACTTGTCGTCGTTGCTTGGAGAAGGCTTGGTTGATGTCGAAGTTGGAGTGGTCGTTGAAGCTTGGTTATTGGAGAAGCCGTAGGTCTTGGAGTAGTACTTGGCATACTTGAAGTCATCTTGCACTTGGCGTTCCACCTTTGTAGCTTGATGCACGAGCTCAATGAGGTTGGAGTAGGGTTGGAAGTCGGCGATCTTCTTGATGGGATGATTCAGTCCATTCAAGAATCGTGCCATTGTTTGCTCATCATCCTCCATGACAATGGCTCGAATCATGGCAATCTCCATTTCCTTGTAGTATTCTTCAACACTCTTTGTTCCTTGCTTGAGGAGTTGTAGCTTCTTGAAGAGATCGCGGTTGTAGTAGGTTGGCACAAAACGTGCTCGCATAACATCCTTCATTTGAGCCCAAGTGGTGATTGGAGGTACACCTCTTGCTTGTCGGCGCTCAAGGACTTGTTCCCACCATATGAGCACATAGTCTTGGAACTCAAGTGATGCCATAGCGATCTTCTTCTCTTCCTCATAGTTGTGCAAACGAAAGATTTTGTCGACCTTCAATGCCCATGAGAGGTACTCTTCCGGATCATTACTTCCATTGAACTTGGGCATTGTGAATTTGAGCTTGCCATAGCGTTGCTCTTCATTGTGTTGTTGGCGATGGTGATGATGATGCCCTTGACGTGGAGGGTAATCATCCTCATGTTGCTCTTGGCGTGGAGGAAGTCCATGATCAACTTGCTCTTGTTGATCTTGAGGTTGAAGTGGAGCTTGACGAGCTTGTGAGGGAGCTTGTGTAGCTTGACGTTGGACATGCGGTTGGTAGTTCCTCTCTTGGATTTATTCTCGAAGGGCTTCCTCTTGATTGCGCCGTTCGCGATTGCGGTTGGCGATAGCTCGACTTGATGCTTGAAGGGCACGTTCCGCCTCAAGAGCTTGTGTTTCTCATTGTTGTTGTTGAAGACGTTGAGCCTCGGCGTCTTGTTGCTCTTGGTGTAGATGCGCTCTTTCTTCTTCTTCTTGGCGACGAAGACATTGCCGTTCTTGAGCTTGAGCAAACGCTACTTGGTTTGATTGAGGACGAGGGACTTGCTCATCGACTTGCTCTTGTGAATGCCTGACGTGTAGCGGGTTGCGAGATGCATGACGGTCTTGACACGCGGCTCGTCGAAGAGTGTTCGATGACGGTGTACTTGAGCCGGAGAAGGAGTCGTCAGAGTGTCGACTTGAGTGGCTCCGTCTTGAGTATGACGATGTAGAAGGAGGCCGATTCACCAACAAGGCACAGATCTCGTCCATTCTTGCATCGTTCTCTTGCTTGTGCACGTTGAGCTTGTTGTCGAAGTAGTCTCTTGTACGTTGCTCGGAGAGTCGCAAGTCGGTGGCGAGGTTGTCGATGCGGTCGTTCATTGCTTGTTGCTCTTGATGCAACGCTCGTTGTGCACCAAATAGGTGGCTCTTGGTGATGTATGATGACATGTCGTCGTCTTGCTCGATGAAGAGTGGGTTGGTAGAAGTACTTGGCCTATCCATCATTTCAAGCAAAATGTCAGTGGTAGAAGGAGAAGAACTAATAACAATGTACCTTTGACCGATGTTGAAGATGAATCAAGTTCACTCAAATGCGGACAATGAAATAGCACTATTGGTACCAATTCTTGTCGGTTCTCACACCTACACAAGTAAAAGCTTATAGTGGAGCTTGGTTAGGATGGTGGCATAAAATTTGATGCAATAGTAAGTGAGCTTCAACAATGTTGGAAATGATTCACAAATTTGCAAATGCAACAAGTAGACCAAGCAAATTAATGGAACACGAGAACACACACGCAAATAGATAGATGGGATTGTGCAAACCAAAAGTGAGCCAAAATGTGGAATCCACGAAAATGCTCTTGTTGCACAATACTAGAGAGACGCTAGCACGATTGTACAATAGGCTGATACGGAACTTGTGCACAACCTACTAGGCAAAAATGCAACGATCTCTATCCCACGTATGCCATATGTATGGTATTTCGGTGCTATGATCCAAGATGATCTTATATGATAATCTTAATGGTGTATGATCCTATGGTTCTTGCTCATAAGCTCTTTGCTTATCTTTCCTCTTTGCTTAAAAGCTTGGGTGGCTCTTTCACTTTTGAGCTCTTTTCTCATGCAAAACTTCACGAACCAAGATAGCAATTGTGTGTGCGATGACAACTTTGTGACACACAAGTTGATTCCAAGATATGCACCACGATTGTATGGTATGTATGACATGGAGTATTATCACTATTGTGCACAAGTCACGTTGCCGGCAATACTCAATGGCTAGTCTCGATGGGTAAGCTACGCAAAAGTAGGGCCATGTGGGGTATCAATGCAATTGCAAGGTATGACAAAGATGCCATCGAAGTTACCATCCTTGGCGACGATGAGACCCTTGTGAAGATGAGTCGTGGTGATGATGAAGTCGAACCGTACCTAAATACCCGAAACACAATAGGACACAGGAGCCACAACTCAAAATCTCAAGGACCAAAATATGTAAAAATCGTCATCGGAGGTATTGGGGAAGATGGTGGTGTATGTGGGTTTGGAAGATGTGGTGGTAGGTGGGGTTGTGGTGGTGGCCGAACTGAAAAATTGAGTTTCGTCAGAGTTTCACGGACGTCTGTTTTTTGCGATCGTCTGGTCGTCGGACGTCCGGTAGCTTCCGGTCGTCCGGTGCCTGGGCGATATTCGGGCACGGGAAGAACTGCTCGGTTTCGGGGTGGAAGGAGATGGTGATGTCGAAATCGAGCGGATTGGTGGATGGAAAAGGGTGGGGAGGGAGGGGAAAGCTAGATCCACACGTAGCAACTCAAATCCATGAACCAAATCCAACAAATCTCAACTCACCAACAAATCACAAAAAAAATTTGGGGCTATTTTTGGGGGGGATTTTCGGATTTAGGGCGAAAACAACAAAATCAAGCTAGAAAACACAGTGTAGGGGCTCCAAAAACGTGATCAACGTGGCTCATGATACCAAGATGATGTAGGGTGGAACCCTATGGCAACGATCATTCATGTTTGGAGTGGATCCTATGGGGAATCACGAAGAACACATGGAAGCACAAAGGGAAAACACGGGGGAAAATGAGAGAGAATCACTAAACCGACAAGGAATCGATCACACAAGTGTTAGATCACCACACACATAAGGTAGCACAAGGTTCAAGATCAACAAAGGTAAGGATACAAAGGAACCGCTCTTCTCCGCGAGGAGGCCTTGATGTTCTTCCCTAGAAAGGGGTCTTGAATCCGCTTGGGGGATCTTCTCCGAAGAGGTCGTGAACTCCGAGGAGAAGTATCCAAGTGGATGAGCAAAGGCTCTCACACAAATATGAGCTAATCCAATGCTAACCCTAACTAGGAGGAGGGGGTGTCCTATTTATAGTCTTAGTGCAAAAGGGGGCGAAGTGGAGGGACACATGGGCTTCGGCCCGAAACTGTGCGCAGACAGGTACCAGACGTCCGCTGGGGACCGGTCGTCCGGTGGCTCATGGGGGACTGGACGTCCGGTGTCGTCGGACGTCCGCTGGAAGCGTTCTGTGAAGGAGGCGCTGGACGTCCGGAATCTTCATACTTCCGTTAATTTCCATTCTGTTGGGGGGTGCCGGACGTCCAGTGACTTCAGCCGTCCTCTTGTTAGAGAGTGTCGTCGGTCGTCCGTTGTGGGCCGGACGTCCGCTCGCTGGGGCCTGCTTTGGCTGGGACTTGGCGGCTGGGGCTTCAGGCGTCGGACATTCGGTCCCGACCGGTCGTCCGGTGGCTGGAGCTTCAGGCGCCGGACGACCGGTCCTGACCGGTCGTCCGGTGGCTGGAGCTTTCTCCGGTAGACCTTCTTCTTGTCCTTCGTGGTTGGTAGCTTTGCCTCCTTGTTCGATGGATGTAGATGCACCATGGCTTTCCTCCAGGTACCTGATCACACACAGAGTGTCCGTATGAGGTAGTAGCCAAGTCTCGTGAGTAGAGAGAGGAAGTTCGGAAAGGAGCGAGTTCACCTTATATTCGTTAGCCTTTGCTCTAGCTCTTGTCATGGGTCTAAGTGGTGTTGAGGAAGATGAAGATACGTCCATGAGGATGAGCGAGGGATGCTCCGCATCACTGGGGCTATTTGCAAGTATGTCAAACCACACTTGTTTCTTTCCATGCATAACCCTGACCCATTTTGCGTAGCCAACTAATATAGCATATTTCTACATCCCACCAACACAACTCTAAACAAGGATAGATTCATGAACAATGCAAGTATCAACGGGTATGCAATAGAGGCAAGCCTAGCAGGGTTGCCATTCAAGATATCATGCTTTCGATAAAACAACGAAAAATGCTTTTATGATATAAAGGGTTTCATCATGGTCAAATGGTTGCTTTTCTGGTTCATCAGAGTCTTGAAATCTTCTAGTCCTTCTCCAAATACTCCGTCTACTTCGTCAACTAACATTGGAAACAATCACAATAAGCAATACAACAAGGCAAAAATAAAAGTGCTCTAAAAATAGGAATTGGACTTTTCTAGGATACCTCTGGTCATATAAGGAATGACCAAAGTGGTTTCATTGGGAGTGAATCAATGGATTCCTTTGTACATTTCAATATGATGGAATAAAGAGAGTAGTGGACTTGCAAGAAGTGTACAGAAGAATTATTTTGAAAAATGAGCAAAGGCACCCATTTAACAAGGAATGATTTTAGAAGCGTCTAGGAGTTGGTTTAACTATATTTGGAGTTCAAATGATTTTCCTATGAATTTGCAAAGTTGGTAGTATATGGACAAATGGACTAATATTTCACGTGGCATAGAAAGTATTGGTAAAAATGTTCAAAAAATAAGTTTTGAACTTATTAGTATCTAGAAATTTGAATCATGGCATTTGGATCAAAAATGGGCTCTTTGTGATTTTCTAAAGTTTATCATAGCAATGGAAAAAATGGAATTTAATAATTATTTGTGAAGGGAAAGTTTTTGGAAAAATGTGCAAATTGCACCATGTTATAGAACATGAATTTATGAACCCTTAGAAATTTGAATCATCAAATTTGGAGTTCATTTGAATATTTGAGAAATTTACAAGTTTTACAGAAAAGGAAAAGAAAAAGAAATGGGTATTACCAAATATTACGCACTAGGCCTAGGATAGCCGCTGGTGCTACTGGGCCTAGCCCAGCTGCTTGCGCGTGGCTGGAAGGTGATGACGTCGAAGGCGGCTCCTGGGAGTGCGCTTTCACTGCAGAGAGGCGGTAACCTATCGGGGCGTTTCCACTTAAACTCGGTGGGCCCGGGCGCTGTCTCGCTGACATGCAGGGCCCATGCCACCTCTCTCTATCCTCCTGCCTCCTCCTTCCTCTTGATAGGCGGAGGCAGGGGACAGGCGGCGCGTGCACCGGTGATGATTCTGGACGCTTCCCTGCGCCCGAGGCCAAGCCGGTGGTCTGGGCGGATGCTCCGCTCCATGCCGCACCCAGAGGTGGTCGCGCTGGACGCTGGGAGCGCCAGAGTTAGGCGGAGCGTCGGCCATGGCGGAGGCCGGCGACGGTGAGGTTGGGCACTGCGACACAGCAAGAGATGGGAGGAAATGGAGCCTGGGATGGGTCGGTGTTGGTGGTGAGAGGGTGTCGGAGTGTCTAGGGGGAAGAGAGAGAAAGTTAGTTGGTCAGGTGGTTTAGGGGAAGCGTGTGGGGTAGTAGGTGACGCTGGAGAGGCCGGGGTGGTCTTGTCTGGGGAGGCCATGGCGCACCGTGAGCACAACTCACGGGTGCCCGTGGAAATTGTCGTGGCGGTCAAGGGAGGGGGCCTAGGGCACTCAACATTGTTGCTGGGGGGTAGTTTAGGGCTCAGGGAAGGGAGAGAGAGACAGTGAGAGAGCAGGGCGAGCTCGAGGCGGTCCCGCATGAGTGCAGCGACTGGCGAGCTCGGGCGGCGCTCGGGTCAGCTCGACATAGGGTAAACAACGGTGGGGGAGGAGGGGCCTAATATTTTGGTGTGCCGTGGATGTCGAGGCGGCCTCGGGGGACATGATTCCGAAGCCCACCGCCGGGTACCTTGAAATGGGAAAGCTACAGTGCAGTGGTGCACTGTAGCGTGCTCTAGAGTGCAAGCTCTACATGCCATGTCATTGTTTATGAGCCATGGGCGTGTCCACTAGTTTATAGGGGGTTTGGAGGTGAGTAAACAAAGTGTATGTGACATTGGATGCTCTGGAGGACCACTGGAGTGAGAGAGGGGTAGAGAGAGAGAGAGAAAATAGTGTTTTCTAGAGAGAGAAAGTGGGGTTCTACCCCACTTCATGATTGATCTGAGAGCTGGCAAGACTTACTAGAGGTAGAAGTGGATTAGCATAAGTTGTGGTAAAAAATTTGAGCTGATGATGAATAGTGAAAGGGGTCAAAACAATGGTTTTGGTAAAATGGCAGAAGGTGTTTGATAGAATTTTGGGCAAGCAAATGAATTCCACTTGACATGAGAATTAACAGGATCAAATGTAATATGGAAATGAGATTGGTCACCAAGTTTGAGCTCATTTGAAAGAAGTTTCCTATGTAACTTTGGCAAAATCTAGAAAGCAACGGAAATAGATTTTCCAAGATTTTTCCATGCAAATCTTTTCTCCTTGATGCACCACTTTGTTTAGTCTCATCATTTGGGTATTGGTGAATTTCCATAAAGTTTGGGATCAAATGGAGCAAATTGGCAATGCAAAGTTGTAAACATTTGGATCTGGTTAGAGAGGGTTTTGGGGCACTTTGATCAAGTTATCCTTCTCTCCAACTTGTGCCATTTGGTCTAGGTGCATAATTAGACCAATTTAGCATGTGCACCAAGTTGGAGGGCATTTGGACATGTTTGTCAATGTAAAGTTGCTCAAACTTCAAAATGGACAGAGATAGTTTGAGGGGTTTTGGTGATGTTATCTTGTTCTCCAAGACATGAGGCTTGGCAAGATCATCAAATATGTCATATGTGACATTCTAGAATTTTCTTGGAATTAATGAAGAATATTTCCTTTGTAAATATTTCAAAAGTTTGAAATATCCAAAAAGGGTTTTTGAGGGATTTGACCAATATTTTGGTCATGACCATGTGTTGAAACTCATATATATGGACAATATATGTCCACTGAGTCTCCCTAAATTTTCTCAAATATTTTTGAAACATTAAACTAATTTTAACCTATTAAAGACCATTTCTGGCCTTAAGAAAAAGCCTTCAAATAAAACAGTAAAACAACTTTTAAAATAATATTTTTGTGGTTTCTGGAATTCCTATTGCTAATAGGAGTCAAATATAATTTCTGAAAGAAAATACTATGTTGTCCTATACACATGGTATGATCATTGGGCAAAGTTTTGGATCAAGGAGAGCGAGTATAAGAGTTGGAGGACTTTTTGATTTTTAGAGCACTTGGAAACAACAAACAAAATACAATCAAAGCAAAGTACAGAACACTCAAAAGTTCTTTGTCAAATTATATTTTATCATGATTTATTAGCTTAAGTGTTGTGGCATGAAAATCAGGGTGTGACAATATACCAAGTTTCCGTGGAAAACCCCGAGATATTATTATTACGAAAGATAACCAAAGATCAAAAGGTATGGATCAAAATTATATTGCTTCATCGGACCCGAGGAAATTGCCAAAGCATTTGACGATTTACACATTAGAAATATAAAGGACTAGTAAATAAAATCCTAGATAGGAAGTGGGTCGGTCTCAAAATAAATGAGTTGTTAGTTGTAGAATATTACTCTCGTCGGACTTGAACTTAACGAAAAAAGGAAGGTTCATAGAATTTTTTCCCTTCCCCTTTCCCCAAACTAAATCGCCCTAAGACCATTACCATTTATTCGTATTTTCCCATCAACTAGCTAAAATTGATAAACCCTAGGATTAGGATCCTTTTTTATTTTTTTCCTCTATGTGTATTTTACATACCACAGTAATTTGCTATAGAGAATTCTAATTTATGTTAAATCAAAATAAGATAATATAAGATATTATATTATTGCTAGAAAAAATTGTTATTTGATTTGCCACATTGTGATCCTTAATGTTGATGAATTAAGAAAAATGGAAAGAGAGGGATTCAAACCCTCAATAAACAAAAGTCTACATAGAATTTCCAATGCTATGCATTGAACCGCTCGGCCATCTCTCCAACATAACTTATTATGGAAAATAAACTGAGTGAATAGCGTGTTTTCTTATTCCTGTTGTAAAGGTACAACCGCAACCACTCAGGGGTTCCATAGTTCTATTGGAAAAATTCCTCTTGATCTAAGTGGAAGGATATAGGATTTTTTTACTAGAAATTTCGCTCGCTATAAAATAAAATTTTTAAATGGGTTTTCCACAACTAATGAAAAAGAAAATGGAAAAATTGTTCTTATTGCATAATAAAATAAAGAAACATTAGAATTCCATTTGCATAAGATACGCTACACCATACTATCGAAATCAAAAATAGGGTATGAGACAATGAATAACTTTGAAAACACGAAATGGTTGATAACATAAGTTGTTGTTTAGAAATAGTAAAGTGGAATGAAATCCAGTCTTAGTCAAATATTTCCTATCTCTTCATCTCCAAGCAGAAGGAAAAGGATACAATTTGAGCCGAGCAGAAAATCCATATCTCCCTTATCCATTTAAAGCATATGGATTTAGAGTAGAGCATATGGATCAATCTATTTATAATTATAAGAATCGAATGTGTTTGTTTTTATATTATTTTGTGAAGGAATGAAAACAATTCTATATAGAATGCGTTGGGATTTATGCCTAGATCTCGTGTAAATGGAAATTTCATTGATAAGACATCCTCAATTGTAGCCAATATTTTATTGCGAATAATTCCGACAACCTCAGGAGGAAAAAAAGGCATTTACTTATTATAGAGATATTGCGATTTGACTCTTTTTTTGCTTATTTTTAGCCCTACCTATACCTCAGTCTTAGGAAAAGGAGAAGGGGTTGGCATAGAGAGAACCAAATTTGTAAAGGAAACAAACCCCCGCTTCGGGAAGGTGAGGCGAGCTAACAATTCCTTCTGTCGTGTATCCTCGATTGATGCGGCTTCAGATACTTCAATTGTAGATTTGAGTATTGAGCGAAATGTTACACCTACAGGATATGGTATGATATGGATTACAGGCCAATCCTACTCTATTAGTATTCATAGGCAGCATAGGGGAGAAAAGCACTACACCTAGAAATAGGAATAAACAAGAGAAAGACTTTGTTAGAAATTACCCCTTTCCTGATCAGTATTAGGGTTGGGAAGAACGGTTGGGATAACAAACAACCATCCGGTTTGTACTTTGGATACCCCTATAACCATCAAAGATCATTGAAGTAGCTAATTCCTCTAAATAGGAGGCGTTGAGAACAAAGAAATTATTGGAGCTATCATTTTCCTCTAGCATCAATAGAATTCATTGGTGTGAAGAAAAAACCTCTTGTGGGAAGGTTGGCTAGAGATTTCTTGGAAAAATACCAGCCTCTTTCGGTTCATAATGAGACAGGACTAATTCTCTTTTGATTCTATAGATTATTTCATTTAGTACTATTATGTACAGAAGGGAGGAGCCGTATGAGATGAAAACCTCATGTACGGTTTTGGAACGGAGATTTTTTGAATAGAATGAATGACTGTAACGGATGTTGGCTCAATCCGAAGGAAATTATGTGGAACCTTTGCAAAATTATCATGAAGCTACGCAACTAGAAATCGATGCCTCTGATCGAAGTTATATACTCTATAACATAGGCCTTATACACACAGGCAATGGAAAGCATACAAAGGCTTTGGAATATTATTTCCGGGAACTAGAATGAAACCCCTTCTTACCGCAAGCTTTTAATAATATGGCAGTGATCTGTCATTACGTGCGACTATCTCCACTATAGAAACAAAAAAAAGAGGATCAAATTTTCTAGTAAATACTAGAAAAAAGGGCTTTCTACATAGGGATCGTAAAAACAATGATTTTTCCCTATCAGTTGTAGGAAGGAAGGACACTTCACGAGAATCAACAAACAAAGAAAGTATGGCCTATACTACTACTCTATGGATGAAGCTTCTCAAATTGATAGAGAAAGCACCGTAAAGATCAATTAGTGAGTGACTCTGTCGATGCAACTAAAAAACTGCTTACTTGTCCCATGATATGGGGCAAATTTTAGGGATCCGCTTATGTAATATAGTCGATCCTCTAAGGGATTAAGCAGCGATGTAGTATCAGATCCCAAAGATAGTAAGTTCTTTTTTCTTTCTTATGGAAAAAAGGTTTTTCAAGGATTCTATAGAGAGTTCATATATGAAATCGGGATAGTTACCTTTCAGAAAATTTGAACGAAGGCTCTATATCTATCAATGCTTCATTCTTCTGAAGGTGGGAAAAAAGAACAAACTGATTATTGATAAAAATTAGGGTTTGAAACTTAGGTAATTAATTTCTTTTGCTTAACCCAAGAACTAATTGATCGATTTTTAATAAATCGAATTTAGTTAAGATAGGGGAAATTTATATAGCAATTTCTGAGCCGTATGAGGTAGGAAACTCTCAAGTACGGCATCAAGGGAAGGAACTTCCTATTCCGGCCGAGCAGAACATGCCATCCTACAGGGTGATTCGTGAATTGCAGAAGCTTGGTTTGATCAAGCTGCCAAATATTGGAAACAAGCTATAGCGCTTACTTCGGGAAATTATATTGAAGCACATAAGTGGTTGAAGATTACGAAGCGCTTTGAATTCCAATAAGACTGTGCTCCTTCTTTTTCTTAAAATGGGTGGTTTGGTTGTTGATCCATTAATCAAATAAATTAGGTCATAAGATCGAATCAAGAATTTCATTATATCCATTTCTTATACCATCTCTTTTATATGATATTTCATAAGAATAAATCATAGGATAGGGTCTAGAATAGAAGTAATAAAGTGAATAAAAAGAGGTGGCAATCTAAATATTGCTAATATATTAGGACCATCTTATTAAGTCTTCTAATGGGTTATCTTGGAATTTAGAATCAAATAAAATAAATAAATTATTCTCAAGGAAAGTAGATGTAGATAGGAGCTTATGCCCTCAAAAAATACACTAGTTTCTTAAAGTAAAAATAAAAAAGATGTTTTTCTTACGTGAAGAAATTTTTGTTTTTCAAGATAAACAATGTCCGTTAGGCACCTAATCTTTAGGTCATAATAGACGTGAATGCTTGCCTCAGATTGACTTCAATATATAATTTCTAAAGTGAATAACTAAAAAAATAGAAGGATGGTAGATAGTAAAGAAAAGAACTAATCACAATATCCATCTTTCAGTGATTCACTAAAAAGACAGTTGGCGGGTCTGTTTGTATGTCTTGTCCATAAAGAGGAGGACTTAATGATTATTTGTTCACCGGAACCAGAAGTAAAATTTGTTGTGGATAGGGATCCTGTAAAAACATCTTTTGAGGAATGGGCCAGACCCGGCCATTTCTCAAGAACACTAGCTAAGGGCCTTGATACTACCACTTGGATCTGGAACCTACATACTGATGCTCATGATTTCGGTAGTAATATTGGTGATTTGGAGGAGATTTCTCGAAAAGTCTTTAGTACTCATTTTGGGCAACTTCCCGTTATTTTTCTTTGGTTGAGTGGCATGTACTTTCATGGCGCACATTTTTCCAATTATGAAGCATGGCTAAGTGATCCTACTCACATTGGACCCATTGCTCAGGTAGTTTGGCCTATAGTAGGGCAAGAAATATTGAATGGTGATGTAGGCGGGGGTTTCTGAGGAATCCAAATAACCTCTGGTTTTTTCCAGCTTTGGCGAGCATCTAGAATAACTAGTGGATTATAACTCTATTGTAATGCAATTCTTGCATTGATTTTTACAGCGTTAATGCTTTTTGCTGGTTGGTTCCATTATCACAAAGCTGCTCCCAAATTAGCCTGGT
This sequence comes from Triticum timopheevii, assembly GCA_963921465.1. Lineage (NCBI taxonomy): Eukaryota > Viridiplantae > Streptophyta > Magnoliopsida > Poales > Poaceae > Triticum > Triticum timopheevii. The sequence goes on from OY997262.1 coordinate 120,044,246, forward strand.
TCCCAGGTAGAATCCATGTTGAATCGCCACTTAGAGGGATTATTAGGACTTGGTCTCTTTCTTGGGCGAGGCACCAAATCAGGTATCTTTACCAATTGACCAATTTCTTGACGTTGGGTGGATCCTAAAGAGATACCACTTCCTCACGAATTTATCTTGAATCGGGACCTTTTGGCTCAACTTTATCCTAGTTTTGCCAAAGGCGCAACCCCTTTTTCACTTTAAATTGGTCCAAATACATAGAATTTTCGACTTTTCGTGGAGGACTAGGTCTAGTAACCGGTGGTCTCTAGCTAACCGATATTCCGCGCCATCATTTAGCTATTGCTGTTCTTTTCCTAATCGAAGGTCATATTTATAGGACCAATTGGGGTATTGTCCATGGACTTAAAGATATTTTGGAGGCTCACAAGGGCTCATTTACAGGACAAGGCCATAAGGGTATTTATGAAATCTTAACAATGTCATGGCATGCTCAATTATCTCTTAACCTAGCTATGCTAGGCTCTACAAGCATTGTTGTAGCTAATCATATGTATTCTATGCCTGCCTATCCATACCTAGCCACTGACTATGGTACACAACTTTCCTTGTTCACACACCACATGCGGATTGGCGGATTTCTAATAGTCGGTTCTGCTGCACATACCACAATTTTTATGGTAAGATACTACGATCCAACTACTCGATACAACGGTCTATTAGATCGCATCCTTAGACATCGCAACGCAATCATATCCCACCTTAACTAGGTATGTATATTTCTAGGTTTTCACAGTTTTGGCTGGTAAAATTCATAATGATACCATGAGTGCTTTAGGCCGTCCATAAGACATGTTTTCGGATACTACCATACAATTACAACCTATCTTTGCTCGATGGTACAAAATATCCATGCTACTGCGCCTGGCGTAACAGCTCCTGGTGCAACAACAAGTAGTAGTTTAGCGTGGGGAGGTGGCGAGTTAGTACCAGTAGATGGCAAAGTGGCCTTGTTACCTATTCCATTAGGAACCGCAGATTTTCTAGTCTATCACATTCATGCATTTACCATACATGTGATTGTATTAATACTTTTGAACGGTGTTTTATTTGTTCGAAGCTCCCGTTTGATACCCGATAAAGTAAATCTATGTTTTTGCTTTCCTTGCGATGGGCCTGGCTGAGGGGGAACTTGTCAAGTATCCGCCAGGGATCATGTATTCTTAGGTTTATTCTGGATGCACAATGCAATTTTGGTAGTCATTTTCCATTTCAGTTGGGAAATGCAGTCGGATGTTTGGGTACTATAAGTGATCAAGGGGTGGTAACTCATATTATAGGGGGAAACTTTGCATAGAGTTCCATTAAGATTAATGGGTGGCTTCGAGATTTCTTGTGGGCACAGGCATCGCAAGTCATTTGGTCTTATGGTTCTTCATTATCTGCATATGGTCTTTTTTTTTCTTAGGTGCTCATTTTTTCTGGGCCTTCAGTTTAATGTTTTTATTCAGCAGCCGTGGTTATTGGCAAGAACTCATTGAATCTATCATTTGGGCTCATAAAAAAATAAAAGTTGCTCCTGCTACTCAACCTAGAGCCTTGAGCATTATACAAGGACGCGCTGTAGGAGTAACCCATTACCTTCTGAGTGGAATTGCCCCGACATGTGCATTCTTCTTAGCGAGAATTATTGTAGTAGGATAGTGGATAGGAGGATTTGAAAGGCACTATGGAATTAAGATTTCCCAGGTTTAGCCAAGGCTTAGCTCAGGACCCCACTACTCGTCGTATTTGGTTTGGTATTGCTACCGCACATGATTTCGAAAGTCATGATGATATTACTGAAGAACGTCTTTATTAGAACATTTTTGCTTCTCACTTTGGGAAATTAGCAATAATCTTTCTATGGACATCCGGAAATCTGTTTCGTGTAGCTTGGCAAGGAAATCTGGAATCATGGATACAGGATCCTTTACATGTAAGACCTATTGCTCATCTGATTTGGGATCCTCATATTGTCCAACCCGTTTTGGAAGCCTTTACTCGAGGAGGTGCTGCTGGTCTAGTGAATATTGCTTATTCTGGAGTTTATCAGTGGTGGTATACAATAGGATTACGCACCAATGAGGATCTTTATACTAGAGCTCTTTTTCTATTATTTCTTTCTACGATGTCCTTAATAGCGGGTTGGTTACATCTACAACCCAAATGGAAACCAAGCCTTTCGTGGTACAAAAACGCGGAATCTCGTCCCATCATCATTTGTCAGGACTTTTCGGGGTAAGTTCTTTGGCTTGAACAGGACATTTAGTTCATGTTTCTATTCCCGCATCCAAGGGGAGTACGTTCGATGGAATGATTTCTTAGATGGATTACCCTATCCCCAGGGGTTGGGACCCCTTTTGACGGGTCAATGGAATCTTTATGCCCAAAACCCCGATTCGAGTAATCATTTATTTGGTACCGCTCAAGGAGCAGGAACTGCCATTCTAACTCTTCTTGGGGGATTCCATCCACAAACACAAAGTTTGTGGCTGACCGATATGGCTCACCATCATTTAGCTATTGCATTTATTTTTCTCACTGCCGGTCACATGTATCAAACTAACTTCAGAATTGGGCACAATATTAAAGATCTTTTAGAAGCGCATACTCCTCCGGGGGGTCGATTAGGGCGTGGGCATAAGGGCCTTCATGACACAATCAACAATTCGATTCATTTTCAGTTAGGTCTTGCTCTAGCTTCTTTAGGGGTTATTACTTCCTTAGTAGCTCAACATATGTACTCTTTACCTCCTTATGCATTCATAGCACAAACTTTACTACTCAAGCTGCTTTATATACTCATCACCAATATATTGCAGGGTTCATCATGACAGGGGCTTTTGCTCATGGAGCTATTTTTTCATTAGGGATTACAATCCGGAATAGAATGAGGATAATGTATTGGCAAGAATGTTAGACCATAAAGAAGTTATCATATCTCTTTTAAGTTGGGCTAGCTCTTTCTAGGATATCATACCTAGGGCCTTTATGTTCATAACGACGTCATGCTTGCTTTTGGTACTCTAGAAAAGCAAATCTTGGTCGAACCTATATTGGCCCAATGGATACAATCTTCTCATGGCAAGATGACATATGGGTTCAATATAATCTTATCTTCAACGAATGGTCCCGCTTTCAATGCAGGTCGAAGCCTATGGTTGCCCGGATGGTTGAATGTTGTTAATGAGAATAGTAATTCACTTTTCTTAACAATAGGACCTGGGGATTCTTGGTTCATCATGCTATTGCTCTAGGTTTTCATACAACTACATTGATTTTAGTAAAGGGCGATTTAGATGAACACGATTCCAAATTAATGCTAGGTAAAAAGGATTTTGGTATTAGTTTTCCTTGTGACGGCCCAGGGCATGGCGGTACTTGTGATATTTCTGCTTGGGACGCATTTTATTTGGCACTTTTCTAGATGTTAAATACCATTGTGTGGGTTACTTTTATTGGCATTGGAAACATATCACATTATTGCAGGGCAACGTTTCACAATTTAAGGAATCCTCAACTTATTGGATGGGATGGTTAATAAATTACCTATGGTTAAACTCTTCACAACTTATCAATGGATATAATCCTTTTGGTATGGATAGTTTATCAGTATGGGCGTGGATGTTCTTATTTGGACATCTTGTTTGGGCTACTGGATTTATGTTCTTAATTTCCTGGCGGGGGTAGTGGCAGGAATTAACTGTAGCATGGGCTCATGAATGCACACTGTCGGCATTCTAGGAATGGGGGTCCCTAGACTTGCCTGCTTGCGGCCTGCAGTGTGGCTCAAGGGATGGCCCAATACGGCCCGTCTTCATCAACCCAAGATCAAGACCCTCGCGAGGGGCCAAGCCTCGCGGGGCATATGACACAAGGCTTCCTCAGGGGCGGCCTCACCAGGCAGGCTCGCGAGGCGGCGGAGAGATCAAGGCAAGGAGTACCTCGCGAGGTGCTCGTGATGCAAGCCATGACGATCGAGCCAGGCGGGCACCAGCCTGTGCAGTGTCCTCGTTTCCTCTTTGGTGCAAAGGGGGCGAACACAGGCACGGAGTACCGAGGCATCAAGCAAAGGTTACCATAACGGTGCAACGAGACCAGGACCAGCAGGACAGCAGGACGGAGGTCACCGTGGAGCCCAAGACGGCGTCATCGTCAGCGCCTTTGGCAGTCGAAGACCAACTTTAGTCAGGATAACTTGTACTAGCTGTCCCCCTTCAAGATGGCCGTTGTTGGCTCCCTTCCCGCTCAATATTTGGGTAGAGGACCAGGGCCTCTATATATAGAAATAGCCACCACAGTAGAAGGGGGAGAGTTCTCACCTAGAGCCAACAGAGACGGAGCCATTCCCCTCCAAGCACACCACCACAAGAACACCCCTCACGAGGCTGTTCTTCCTCTGTATTGTTCATCATCAGCCCAGAGGCAATCCACCACCACACACTAGAGTAGGGTATTACACCACAACGGTGGCCCAAACTAGTATAAACATCGCGTCCTTTGTGTTGTTCATCGTGTAGCTTAGATTCGTGGCGAGGCTTTGGGACGTGGATTGGTAGGGAGAAGATCTTCGTGCGCACCCCAGAGTTCGAACCTTAAGGGTTTTGCCGGAACCCGATATCTAACATTTGGCGCGCCAGGTAGGGGTGCACCGGAGCTTTCCCTTCCGTCGATCTGCTCTCTATCAGCACCGCGCTTCGCCCTCACGGCGGACAATGCGCTGCCCGCTCCGGTGGCCGACGCCAGCGCTGGGGCCAGGGGGCTCCGAGCCTTGGCCCCTGCCTTGCGACTGGTGCAGTAGCTGCACAAGTTCAAGCCAGAGATGCCGCCGCTCTACAACGGCGTGACGGATACGCTGGTTTTCCTGCTGGCGTATGAGGAAGCCGTCCTCAAAGCCGGGGGCGACGACAAGGTCTTGGCCAACTAGCTCCCATGGCCCTCACCGGCGTCCCGTGCATGTGTCTACTCCACCTACCAACGGTTTCTGTGGCCTCCTGGTAGGAGCTGCGCGACCTCTTCCTCGCCCAATACGCTGCGCCGGTGCCCCCGATCGTCGCAGCTCTCCTGGGCGACTCGCAGGCGCCTCCCTCGGGCCGCCACGTCAACCGTTCATCCGCCAGATCGGCGCCGCCCTCTCACGGCACGGAGCTTCCCCGGGCCGGGCGGCACCTGAGGCTGACCTGACCATCAGCTCCGACGATCACCCCGTCAACACTGCCTGCTCGGGTGCCCACCATCTGCTAGGTAGCCGTCACCAGGACCCTCATCGACGGCGGTGTCGGCATCAACGTGCTCTCAGTGGAGGCCTTCAGCCACCTCCATGTGCCGCTGGAACGGCTCCGACCCAACAAGCCCTTCTCAGGCGTCGGGGGCGGTTCGTCCGGCTCCCTGGGACAAATCCGCCTTCCGGTGACCTTCGGCACCCATGACAACTTCCGCACGGAGCAGGTCAACTTCGATATCACTCACATCGGCCTCCCGTACAACGCCATCCTTGGCTACCCCGTCTTGGCCCAATTCATGGCAGCAACTGATCCGGCCTACAACCTCATGAAATGCCCAGGAGCAGCGACGTCCTCACCGTGGCTGGAGATACCAGAGATGCTCTGGAGGCGCTCAAGCTCGCTCTCAAGACGGCTGCAGCAGCACAGCCCACCTGCACTGTCACCCCCCAGGCCAAGGGGGCTACGCCAACCAAGAAAAAGCAGTTGTTCACCCAAGACAAGGCAGAAACCAAGCAGGTACCAGTTGATGAGGATGGGTCCTCCGGCCCCACCTTCACCATAGGTGCCAATCTCGACCCCGAGGAGTTGGCACTGGTGAAGTTCCTGCGCGCGAACAAGGAAGTGTTCGCGTGGGAACCCAAGCAGCTATCGGGGGTCCCAACACAGGTGACTGAGCATCACCTGAATGTGTGCCCTAATGTACGTCCCGTGAAGTAGAAAGCGAGGCGACAGTCCATCGAGAAGCAGGCCTTCATCGTCCAAGAAACCCACAAGCTGGAAGCTGCAGGTGTCATTCACGAGGCTCGCTACCCCGAATGGCTGGCATATCCCGTGGTTGTGCCAAAGTAGGGAGGAAAGGAGCGCATGTGTGTCAACTTCACCAACCTCAATAAGGCCTGCCCTCAAGATGCATTCCCACTCCCCCGCATAGACCAAATTGTCGACTCCACCGCTGAGTGCGACCTGCTGTGCTTCCTGGATGCCTTTTCGGGCATTCACCAAATCAAGATGGCAGTAGAAGACGTGGAGAAGACGGCCTTCCTAACCCCGTGCAGGGTGTACTGCTACACCTGCATGCCGTTCATGTTGGGCAACACGGGCGCAACCTTTCAGCGACTGATGCATATCGCCTTGGGCCGGCAGCTCAGGAGAAACGCCGAGGCCTACGTTGATGACATTGTGGTGGAGTCTCAGGAGGCGAAGACCCTGATACAGGACCTGGAAGAAACCTTCGCGAGCCTTCGTGAAGTGGACCTGCGGCTCAACCTGGAGAAGTGCGTGTTTGGTGTTCCCTCTGGCAAGCTTCTGGGCTTCCTCGTGTCCCACAGGGGGATCGAGGCCAACCCAGAGAAGGTCAAGGAAATTGAAGACATGAGTCCGCCGCAAACCCTCAGGGAAATGCAGAAGCTCGCTGGATGCGTAACTGCGTTAGGGTGCTTCATCTCCAAGCTAGGGGAACGTGCCCTGCCCTTCTTCAAGCTGATGAAGAAGAAAGGCCCGTTCGAATGGACACCAGAGGCCGACGAAGCGTTTCAAGATCTCAAGAAGTACCCGACCAGCCCTCTGGTGATGGTGGCGCCGCGCCCTCAGGAGCCCCTGGTGTTCTACGTCGCCGCCACACCCTACTCCGCCAGCATAGCTCTGGTGGCGGTTCGGGAAGAGCGTCAGGCCAAGGCCGCATCACGGACGAATGCGGGCCCAACCACAGCAACACCAGACCAAGAAAGCCTCGCGAAGACCACGGACTCGGCAGATAGAGACCCGCCTCAACAGGAAGACACCCCCGGGGCTGAAGGGTCCTCACCAGGCAGCCAGGGGCTGGGGGCTTCGACGTCTCAGGAAGTGCTCAACTCTCTGGAGGGCACGGGCTCCGTCGGCGCACCCACCCTTGTCGAGCATCCTGTGTATTTTGTCAGCACGGTGTTGCGGGATGCAAGGGCACGATAACCCATGCCTCAGTAGCTCTTGCTCGCACTATTGGTGGCCTCGCGCAAGTTGCAAAATTACTTTCAAGGTCACGCCATCAAGGTTGTCTCAGCCTACCCATTGGAAAGGGTGCTCCGGAGCCCCAATTCCGCTAGAAGGGTCACCGAGTGGAAGATTGAGCTGCAAGTGCTTCAGCTGGAATTCAGCGCGACCAGAGTCGTCAAGGGGGCCGCACTCGTAGATTTTGTGGCAGAATGGACAGAAGCGCCAGGGCTTGAAGCAGGTGAAGACCGGTCACTCTCCCCAGGAAGCGAGGCACCGGACGGCTGGGTCATGTACATCGATGGGGCATTCTCACGACATGGTGCGGGGGCCGGCGTGATGCTTATATCCCCCACCCAGGACAAGCTCTATTACGCTGTATAACTTTGTTTCCAGCATGGCGAGAAGGTCTCCAACAACATAGCCAAATACGAAGGCCTCATAGCGGGCTTAAAGGCTGCATCAGCACTAGTGGTGAAGCGCCTCGTCATCAAGGGCGACTCATAGCTCCTCGTCAACTTCTCCAACAAAGTGTACGAGCCTAAGGACGAGCACATGGAGGCGTATCTTGCAGAGGTACGCAAGATGGAAAAGCAGTTTTGGGGGCTGGAGCTGCAGCATGTGCCCCGCGGCACCAACCAAGAGGTTGATGACATCACTAGGAGGGCGTCCAGACGGCTGCCTCAGGAGCCTGGCATTTTCGAGGAACGGCTCTTCAAGCCCTCAGCAGCACCGTCACTATCAAGCACAGCACAAACTTGGGAAGAACTCCACCGCGACCCAGGAAGCCGTGCTGCAGCAACCATCCGCCTGCAGCAAGAGCACACCAGGGCCATCGGCCGGCAGTTCGCCGGCAAAGAAGTGGGGGAGCTGGAGCCAGTTGCCGGCCGGATCTGCCGACCACACGACAAACTCCGGTAGCGCCTCTGCCGAGTGAAAGCGTGGCCGGGGAGGCCGCACAGCCACGACGCGTCTTCCCCCGCCCACCGGGCGGCCATCACCGTGCGAAGGACCACTGCCGCTACCACAAGGAGCCGCTGCAAGAGTCGCGGGGTGCTTGCAGGGACGACCTCGGCCGAGCTTGGGAGAAGGGGAGCTAGGCCCTTCCTAGCGAGCTTTCCCCTTCTCTGCGGCCGAAAACCTCTTCGTGGGCGCCATGGGACACACAAGCAACTGGAGCAAGGAGGAAGAAGAAGCAAGCGGAGGAAGGGAGATGTGCAGCGGGGGCCTGCGCCCTTCCACATTTATAGCCCAAGGGAAGCCAATCGTCGGCCTCCACAATCGCACGTAATCATGACTCTTCTTGCATGCAGCAGGGACTCGTCAAATAGTGGAGTTGCCGAGGCAGCATGGCGAACCGGAGATGCCCACGTCCAATCAACCGTGACACGGCGACCAAGGCCGCAGGCTGTTGGGGCCCACGGCGCTCCGCACTTGCCCTTTCGCTTCGCTGCTAAACCAAGTCCGAGCACACCTTGGGCCCGGGGGCTACTGTCGGCGTTCTGGGAACGGGGGTCCCCAGACTTGCCTGCCTACGGCATGCGGCACGCCTCAAGGGGTGGCCCAATACGGCCCGTCTTCATCAACCCAAGTTCAAGACCCTCGCGAGGGGCCTAGCCTCGCGGGGCGGGCGACACAAGGCTTCCTTAGGGGCGGCCTCACCAAGCAGGCTTGCGAGGAGGAGGAGAGATCAAGTCAAGGAGTACCTCGCGAGGTGCTCGTGACGCAAGCCGTGATGATCGAGACCAGGCGGGCGCCAGCCTGTGGAGTGTCCTTGTTTCCTATTTGGTGCAAAGGGGGCGAGCGTAGGCGCGGAGTACCAAGGCATCAAGCAAAGGTTACCATATCGGTGCAACGAGACCAAGACCAGCAGGACGGCAGAACGGAGGTCACCATGGAGCCCAAGACGGCGTCATCGCCAGCGCCTTTGGCAGTCGAAGACCAACTTTAGTCAGGATAACTTGTACTAGCTGCCCCCCTTCAAAATGGCCGTTGTTGGCCCCCTTCCCACTCAATATTTGGGAAGACGTACAGGGCCTCTATATATAGAGATACACACCACAATAGAAGGGGAGAGTTCTCACCTAGAGCCAACGAAGACGGAGCCATTCCCCTCCAAGCAAACCACCACAAGAACACCCCTAGCAAGGCTGTTCTTCCTCTGTACTGTTCATCATTAGCCCAGAGGCAATCCACCACCACACACTAGAGTAGGTTATTACACCACAATGGTGGCCTAAACTAGTATAAACCTCGCGTCCTTTGTGTTGTTCATCGTGTAGCTTAGATTCGCGGCGAGGCTTTGGGATGTGGATCGGTAGGGAGAAGATCTTTGTGCGCACCCCAGAGTTCGAACCTTAAGGGTTTTGCCGGAAGCCGATATCCGACACACACCTTTAGATAATTTAATTTGCTAGAGAGATAAGCTCGTGGCTCTTTCCATTGTGCAAGCAAGATTGGTTGGATTCGCTCACTTTTCCATGGATTATATATTCACTTATGTAGCTTTCTTGTTTGCCTCAACATCAGGCAAGTTTGGTTAATTTAGTTTGTTTTCTTGTATGGTATCAGCACCTAGTTCATCACTCTTGATAGAGAGGGAGGATCTGCCTTTTTAGATTTCTTTTTCTATTTATTTTTCCATTTAGGATTAGAACTGTATATTTGGTAATAATAGCAACGACACATTATGGCAAAAAAAGTTTGATTCAGAGGGAGAAGAAGCGGCAGAAATTAGAACAAAAATATCATTTGATTCGTTAATGTTTTTTCAAAAAAGGTAAGAAGCAAAGTTTCTCCCTTAAGTTTGAGTGAAAAAATGAAAATGCGAGAAAAATTGCAATTCCTACCGCGTAATAGTGCACCTACATGCCTTCATCGACGTTGTTTTTTGACCGGAAGACCTAGAGCTAACTATCGATATTTTGGGCTATCCGGACATGTACTTCAAGAAATGGTTTATGAATGTTTGTTACTGGGTGCAAAAAGATCCAGTTTGTAAGGATAAAATACCCTTTCGTATTTGTATGGATTTCTAGAACTGATAATCATAGAGGAGTCCTCTTTACCATTCTGTATAAATGGACTATTCTATTTGTATAGATATTGGTAGAGGGGCGTATCGAACCCTCTTTTATCCACTAGTTATCCCTCTTTAGTTTAAGAGTATAGAGTAGTTTGGTAGCTCATAAGGCTCATAACCTTGGGGCTGCGGGTTTGTTTCCCACTACCGGCTCCATACTCCTTATTTATGATATATGCATGATATAATATATACATCATGCATTTGTACCTGGATTTTTTGATTCCCTAAAAGAGTTTTGGTCTAACAGTTTTTTCTCGGATGAAGACAAAAAATATGAGCTCTACAACATGCATGGCACACGAAATTAGATTCTAGGATTTTGTAATATGAGCACAGGGATGGTTGGGAAATGTAGGTACTCCTCCAGCACACCACCACATGTGTTCCTATCAAAATAATAGTTGACTGAAAATAAATAGGTCAGTCAATTTTTTTTCTGAACAGTCTGATCTACAAGGAATAGGCAGATGATCTTCGTCTACCTTCTGCGAGTCACTATTGATGATCTTTCTCGAACCGCGAGTGACCACCGGCCTAGACCCTTGCCTTCGCTACCCCGCCCTCCCCTCGACCTCACAATGTCGCCGTGCTTGGAACCGCCTCCAGGCCATCCCTTTAAGCCCGGCCAACCTCCAGATCATGCGCCAACAACACCTGCGCCCCACACACCCCTAAGATAAACATGGAGGAATTGCTTCCTGGTGAACAGGCAGACTAGCGCCTCCACTGGTGGTGCTTGCTTTAATTGGGAATCAACTGTCCAGGAACTAAAATCTAGGGGGCGACAGTCCTCGAGCTAACGGGAAATAATATATGAGGAGAAACCTTGTGCATCGTGAGTTACTAGGAACATCTAGTATCAGGAAGAAGGTGTAGTAACAAGTGGTGTCTTTTGTGGGATGAATACCGTGCAAGTAGACACATAATATTTGCATGAATAAGGGAAGAGGAACACCCTACACTATACAAAAATGTCTTGTTGTCTTCAACAGCCGATCACAGCCCATTAAGAACAAATGTTGTATCACAACAAAACAAATTATATCCATATAAAAAAAGGAGGGCTGGCATAAAAGTTAACAGTCCGGCAAATAAATGCACCATCAAAAGTTCAAAAGCTTAGCTCATTTAACATGACCGTTACGTTTTCATGTTGTACTATCTGATGGAGCACCATAACCTTTGCCTCCATTTATCCTAGGCTCCTCAAGAACATAGCAAATGTCTGATAGTCTGGTTTCAAAACCATGCATATCTTGACGACATCGAACTATGGTTGTCCTTATTTCACAAAGGGTCTCTATTAGGGATTGGACTTGTGTCTGGAGCGCAGATATAACATTATAACATTCTTTTGAGCTTTCATATCTTGATCATGAAGCAATTTCGACAACAATGCCTCAAGAACCAACCCAGTATTTGGCAGGAAGGTGCTTTTGGCACTGTTAGTGGACAGGTACTGACCCACTCCAGCAAGAGGTGACATTACGGTTATTGTTGCCTCCTCACCTTCAGAAGGTGGCAGTTCCACCATTTGTTCCATAGCTTGATGAAAAGTTGAGTTTGTACAATAGTAGTACCAGAATAGAAGTTATGTAGGAGGCAGCAAGACCAAACAGAATAGCTTTGGCCTATATACAGAACTTATTTTGGTGAACCTGTGTAAACTATTTGTTGCATTTTACTGCAAAGTACATAATAAAACTAGGTTCCAAACATATGACCATGTACCATAGCTAATGTATTTTCTATTTCTTCACATTGTATTGACAGCTAAGGATAAAGAAACAGAGTTTATAATACGGTAAGCATAGTACGACATCATTTGTAACGCCCCGGATCCGATGCACCAGGTGTCCGCCAGTTATTCGCCGTTGTTGCCATGTCATTTGCTTGCATGTTGAATTTTGCCATGTCATCATGTGCATCTCATTTTGCATATGCGTTCATCTACTGCATCCGAGCATTTTTCCCGTTGTCCGTTTTGCAATCCGGCACTCCTATGTCCTCCGGCGTCCCTCTCTTGTCTCTTTTCGTGAGTGGGTGTTAAACATTCTCGGAATGGCCCGAGGCTTGCCAAGTGGCCTTGGTACACCACCGATAGACCGCCTATCAAGTTTCGTGCCATTTGGAGGTCGTTTGATACTCCAACGGTTAACTGGGTAACCGTAAAGCCCTCTTTGTGTTGCAGCCCAACACCCCTCTAAGGTGGCCCAAAACCCATCCTAACACCCTCCATGCTCTCGGTCGTCTGATCACGATCGCGTGGCCGAAATCTGCACCTCATTTGGACTCTCCTAGCTCCCTCTAACTATAAATATGCCCTCCTTGTCCAAATTCGCAGATGAATTCCCCCGAAACCCTAGCCCCGCTCTCTCTCCGCCGCCGAACACGTCCGAATCGGACCGGACATGTCCGCACCATCTGCGCCGCCGCCCTTAGCGAACCGGAAGCTGCCACGTGGCGCCCCGGCCTCCCGCGCCGCCGCCAGCCCACCGGGCCCGAGGCCGGCCCTCCCCGAGCCCATCGCCGCCCCGCGCCTCCGCGCGCCTTCCCGCCGCCCGTGCTCCACTGGCGCCGCCGCGGGGCATCCCGCCGCCGCCGCCGGCCGCGGTCCCGCGCCACCGCCCGCGCCCGCCGGCGCCGCCATCTGCCGCCGGCCTCCGCGTCCCTCCACCTCAGCTCCCCGTTGCCACGCCTCCAGCCACCGCCGCCGAAGCGCCTCCTCCGCCCGTCTGCCTGCCCCGCTGGCCCTCGCCTCGAAGCTCTCCGCCGTCGTAACCCATGATCGCCGCCGCCCCTGCTCGGGTCAGATCCGGGCATGGTGCCCCCGGATCCGGCCAACTCTGGCCCCCCTCGCCGGCCCCCGCTCCGGCGACCTTCCCCGGCCCCGGATCCGCCGGCCCCCCTCCTCTCCAACTCCGGCCGCCTCGAAGTCCGAACTCCGGCGAACTCTAGATCCAGATCCATTTTCGAAGGTTGACCCCGAAATTCCTCCAAGTCCCTGATATTTTGACATTTCGTGCCCATGTTCATCGCATCATAACTCTGCATCCGTAGCTCCGCTTCATGCGCATGCTATATCAAAATGTTCGTTGTGAGATGCTCTTCATTTCATTCCATTATTCCATGCTTGTTTGAGTCCATCTTGATACCCGAATCATCGTTGCAACAGTGCTATATGATGTTAATCTGCTGAAACTGTTATAACTTGATGATTTGTCTTTTTCATTGCATTTTGTGTGTGCATCCTATGAGCTTGATGTCTACATGTGTTTTGTACTACATCATGCCATCTTCACAGTGGTGCCATCCTTGTATTTTTGTGGGTCTTTTAGTGAATGCATCGAGCTTGTTAAGTAGTGTACTTGCTATTACTGTTTTGCTAGTCTGACTCTGTTATATCATGATGCTATGTAAACCTGCTGCTACAAGTCATTCTATGCATAATCTGGAGATGTTCACTGAGGATGTTTTGTTTTAAATGTCATGCTCTATCCATTCATTCCCCTGGTTGCATTTATAGCCTGCTGTAGCTTGTTGTTATTTTGCCCTCAAAACTGCTAAATAATGTTGCTGTCAGCCTGTTAACATTAAGTTCAATGTTGCCATGATTGTTGTTAGTTATCCATGTACCCTATTAACATGCTCTTGCCATGCTTAGCTTCATAAGCATGTATTCTTACTGTTGGTTGCCGTGCCATGCCATGTATTGCTGTGTGGTGAGTGGTTCAAGCTCACAAACATGCCTACTTATTGTTGTTCCTGCCATGTATGAATCTGTCATATAACTTGCCATGTTTACATGGGTTCCATCATATTTTTTGTGCCCTTTTGGCTCATGGCCAGTAAGGGACCTTTGTTATATGCAATTATTAGATTCTTTCCATGCCTTTTCTGGCCATGTTAAGCTCCTGTAACATGTTGTTTGATAGCTCTAAACATTGCAACCTGATGTTATTTCTGCCAAGTCTGAAACTGTTATTATTTGCAATGTTGCCATGACCTTTTGAGCATGTTATAGTGTTTTCTGGAGATATCTCAGTGTTCATGTTTTGTCATGCTTTACCTGTACTTAGTGCCCATGCCTTTTGTTCTTATGTTGGGATGCTGTAGCATATTGTTTTGATGCTTGCTAGATGCCTAGTTGCTGTTTTGGACAGCTTGTCCTTTAAACTTGTATAGAGTATGTGTTGAACCATTGCTCCGTTTTGAGTGTGCTCTATATGGAACTTGCTTGATTTTGCATGTAGTTTCATATTATCATGTTGCATCCTTGTTTTGAGGTGTTTTCTTGATGTTGTATGCATTTTGCATCAATGCCATGTTTAACTTGTTTTGCTCATATCTTCTAGGCCGTAGCTCCGAATTAAATGAACTTTATATGTAACTTGATTAGAATCTCGTGTAGATCATCTTGGTGCATCTTAACTTGCTGTTTAACAATTTTAACATAAGGTTTATTCAGTTATGGACCAATTTCTAAATTTGCATATCAGGACTTACCGGAATTGTTATATGTTGTTTCCGGCCTCATTTAAACTTGCTTTGATGTGTTGCTCTTGTAGGCATCATCTCTTGCCGTGAGTAGCTTCATGTAGTCTTGTCTTGCATCATACTTGGTTGAGCATCATGCCTTGCTCATGTGTGGTGTGTTTACCATGTTGTGTGCTTCTTCTCGATAGTTCCCGTTTCGTTGCGATCGTGAGGATTCGTTCGTCTATGCTTGGTTCGTCTTCATCCGTTCATCTTCTTCATGGACTCGTTCTTCTTCCTAGCGGGATTTCAGGCAAGATGACCGTCACCTTCGATCTCACTACTATCATTGCTATGCTAGTTGCCTCGTTCTATCGCTATGTTGCGCTACCTATCAATTGTTTACCATGCCTCCCAAATTGCCATGTCAGCCTCTAACCTTTTCACCCTTCCTAGCAAACCGTTGCTTGGCTATGTTACCGCTTTGCTCAGCCCCTCTTATAGCATTTTTAGTTGCAGGTGAAGTTGAAGATTGCTCCATGGTGGACAGGATTATGGTTGGGATATCACAATATCTCTTATTTAATTAATGCATCTATATACTTGGTAAAGGGTGGAAGGCTCGGCCTTATGCCTGGTGTTTTGTTCCACTCTTGCCGCCCTAGTTTCCGTCATATCGGTATTATGTTCCCGGATTTTGCGTTCCTTATGCGGTTGGGTGATTTATGGGACCCCCTTGACAGTTCGCTTTGAATAAAACTCCTCCAGCAAAGCCCTACCTTGGTTTTACCATTTGCTTCACCACTACCTATACCTTTCCCTTGGGTCGGCCAACGCGAGGGTCATCTTTATTTTAGCCCCCCCCCCGGGCCAGTGCTTCTCTAAGTGCTGGTCCGAACCAAGCGATGTCCGGCGCCCCCTGGGCAACCAGGGTCTATGCCAACCCGACGTCTGGCTCATCCGGTGTCCCCTGAGAACGAGATATGTGCAGCTCCTATCGGGATTTGTCGGCACATTCGGGCGGCTTTGCTGGTCTTGTTTTACCATTGTCGAAATGTCTTGTAAACCAGGATTCCAAGACTGATCGGGTCTTCCTGGGAGAAGGAATATCCTTCGTTGATCGCGAGAGCTTATCATGGGCTAAGTTGGGACACCCCTGCAAGGTATAAACTTTCGAAAGCCGTGCCCGCGGTTATGTGGCAGATGGAAATTAGTTAACGTCCAGTTGTAGATAAATTGACACCAGATCCGAATTAAAACGCATCAACCGCGTGTGTAGCCGTGATGGTCTCTTTTCGACGGAGTCCGGGAAGTGAACACGGTTTTTGGGTTATGTTTGACGTAAGTAGGAGTTCAGGATCACCTCTTGATCATTGCTAGCTTCACGACCGTTCCATTTGCTCTCTTCTCGCTCTTATTTGCGTATGTTAGCCACCATATATGCTTAGTCGCTGCTGCAACCTCACCACTTTACCCCTTCCTTTCCCATTAAGCTTTGCTATTCTTGATACCCATGGTAATGGGATTGCTGAGTCCTCGTGGCTCACAGATTACTACAACAACAGTTGCAGGTACAGGTATTGTGATGATCATGATGTGAGTGCGATGTTTGCTTGTTTTGGAGTTATTCTTCTGCTTCTTCTTTGATCAGGGGATAGGTTCCAGGTCGGCAGCCTAGGCTAGCAGGGTGGATGTCGTTTGAGTTTCTGTTTGTGTTTCATCCATAGTCGGATGGTGATCTTATGTAAGATGATGTTGTATTCGTGTGGCATTGTATGCCTTATGTATGTATCCCTATCTATTATGTAATGTCGATGTAAAGATATCCACCTTGCAAAAGCGTCTTCAAGATGCGCTTCTATTCTTGGTGGAACCTTCGAGTTCCTTTTGGATAGGGTTGCATCTTGGGCGTGACAAGTTGGTATCAGAGCCTCGACCGACCATAGGAGCCCCCTTGATTGACCGAGTAGCTTGGCCGTTGTCGAGTCTAGAAGAAAACTGATTTCCGAGTCTAGTTATATCGGAGAGTAGGAATTCTTTTTACTCCTCAGCCCCTTCGTCGCTCTGGTGAGGAATCTTGACATAGGTGTTTTGAGTTACTTCTCTTCCCCTTCAAATTTTTCTTTAGGTTCACGCAGTTGCTTTTCGATCATTGGTTCTCAGCTCTTTTCATTCGGTGCATTTCTCGTCAAGTTGACTCGAGCCTCTTCATCTTTGCCAAGTTCAATCGTCAGTTGTTTTCTTTTCCCACCCGCCCACCCGTTTCTTCTCGAATCCGGAGTCCGTAATCGAGTATCCATCCTACTCGTGCGAAGTCTTTGCTTTCTTTCCTCAATGATTTCAACCGGGTGTTTTCTCTTCAAGTTATTCATCGGTTTTCCCCTTCCAAGTTGCCTTTGTTTTCCCGCCCTCCCACCCTTTTTCTTCCCGGAGTTTGAGTCTCTTTCGACCATCAATTTCATTCATGTGGAGCATCTTCAGTTTTTCGTCAATTGTTTCAACCGGTGAATTCTCATTTTGTTCGACATTCTTCATCTCCTTTTCTTCTCCGGTGGATTCAATTCAAGTTTTTCGTTGTCAATCGTATTCTTTCCCTCAGCTCAAATATTTCCCTTTATTCGTTCGCCTCTCACCAATTTATCCTTCCGGAGTGTTCAAGACATCTCAGAAGATTCGTGTTTTCCATTCTTAATCCGTTCAAGTTATTTCGAGATTGTTATGTTGTTCAAGCCATTTAATTCAACCGGTGCAATTCCCCTTTTCAATCAATCATTCATCGGTGTATCTTTATAGTGGGCCCTAACCCACAGGTCTTTTCCCAGGATCTTACCTGACTCTTCTAATTCCCCCGGAGTTTTTCTCAATTCTTTTCAATTGTGACGTAAGAATGGATCCCATCAGTCACATGCCTTCTCCAAGATCTCTTTCAGATTCTTTTCATTGTTGGCTCAACCTCTTTGTTTTTCATTCTCCTGGAGTATCCAGTAATTTTGGTGGTGTTTTCCGTCGTTGAAGAACGAAGAAGAGTTTTTTCCCTCTAAATCTTGCCCGTTCTCTCGAATATTCGTGGTTCTAGCTTCATTTTATCCTCTCGAATTACTCCATTCGTCAGATATTCTTTTCTTACCCATCCGGAGTATTGCAGGAGTTGTTTCCCTCTCGATCATCCGGAGGTCATCTTTTCAGAATATTTCTTCGTTCTAAGTTTTTAGATTCGTCCTCCAAATTATTCCATATCTGTGCCCCTTCGTTCACCTCAGTATTCTTTCGATGCTTCATTCAAGTGTTCTTTAATCAGCTCATGATCTCTTTGTTCTTTTGCATCTAAATCCCCTCAAGCATATTTGTTCTTCTAATTCTTCCCGGTGATTCATTCCCTCTCGTCAGTCATTTTCGAATTCTTACGGTGGTTCGTTCAAGATTCTTTTTCTTTGGTTATCAGATTAATCCATTCGTTCTTTCGAATTCTACCGGTGGTTCATGAAGACTTCTCAAGTTTTGTGCTATATTCCCCTTAGTCCTTTTCAAGAAGAATAAGTAGTATGAAAAATCCGTTCCTGTCATCAATTTAATTTGATGAAGGATAAGCATACAATAAGTATTATTCTTATTCCCTCAAAGTGTTTAATCCCTTCCTTCGGAGTTTGTTTGTGAGAAATAAATTCTAGTTCCAAGTGTTTTCCATCTTTTCTTTTCCAGAGTTCAAATTTCCTCGGCCATTTCATCGGAAACTCCTTCTAAATCATCGCAATGCTCATCTTATTCTTCCTTCCTTCATTCTATCTCATCATCCTTTTGTCACCGGAGTTCTTCATGGTGGTTCTTCATGATTTAATTCATTGTTCAAGAGCTCATCAAGATCTTGTTGGTGGAGCTCAAGTATCTTTTCTTCTCGCATCTCGAAGTGCAATTAATTCTCCGTATTCTTTTGAAGTGGAGTTTTGCATTTCTTCGTTCTTCTCAGCTATCCAAACATTTCCGTTTGTGGCTGATTATCACCTTATGATCTTGAGATGTTACCTATAAGACCACAACAAGCTTATTCTTTTCATTGTTGATTTTCTCAACAACTCCGTTTAAACCTTCCTTCTAAAGATGCTTTCAATTTCGTTCGTGGCACAAGTTGTCATTTTCTTCTCCGTTCTTTTCATTCAACTCTTTCAATTCTTTCCGGAGGTTGTGTGTCATGTCTTCATCAAGTATCATTCCATCCTCTCAAGTTCATGTTCTATTCTTTCCATGTTCAGCAGGAGTGCTGCCTAAATACTTTTAGTCTTATTCGTTTCTTATCTCGTTCTAACCGGAGTGGTTTCATAGTCTATCTGACTCCGTGAGCTTTCGATTCCCGTCATTCTCGTCGTTCCTCTCTTCTTCTCGAGTGCTCTCGATCCTTTGCTTCTTCTCTTGTGTTTTGTTTCACCTCATCCCTTTTTCCCCTCCGTCTCGGTCCTAAGATCTCGGGACGAGATCTCTTGTTAGTAGAGGAGAGTTGTAACGCCCCGGATCCGATGCGCCAGGTGTCCGCCAGTTATTCGCCGTTGTTGCCATGTCATTTGCTTGCATGTTTCATTTTGCCATGTCATCATGTGCATCTATCTAATTTTGCATACGCGTTCATCTCATGAATCCAAGCATTTTCCCCGTTGTCCGTTTTGCAATCCGGCACTCCTATGTCCTCCGGCGTTCCCCTCTTGTCTCTTTTCATGAGTGGGTGTTGAACATTCTCGGAATGGCCCGAGGCTTGCCAAGTGGCCTTGGTACACCACCGATAGACCGCCTGTCAACTTTCGTGCCATTTGGAGGTCGTTTGATACTCCAACAGTTAACCGGGTAACCGTAATGCCCTCTTTGTGTTGCAGCCCAACACCCCTCTAAGGTGGCCCAAAACCCATCCTAACCCCCTCCATGCTCTCGGTCGTTCGATCACGATCGCATGGCCGAAAACCACACCTCATTTGGACTCTCCTTGCTCCTTCTAACTATAAATATGCCCTCCCCGTCCAAATTCGCGGATGAATTCCCCCGAAACCCTAGCCCCGCTCGCTCTCCGCCGCCGGACATGTCCGGATCGGACCGGACATGTACGCTCCGTCCGCGCCGCCGCCCTCGGCGAACCGGAGGCTGCCACATGGCGCCCCGGCCTCCCGCGCGGCCGCTAGCCCGCCGGGCCCGAGTCCGGCCCTCCCCGAGCCCATCACCGTCCCGCGCCTTCGCGCGCCTCCCCGCCGCCCGTGCTCCGCTGGCGCCGCCGCGGGGCATCCCGCCTCCACCGCCGCCCGCGCCCGCCGGCGTCGCCATCCGCCGCCGGCCTCCGCGTCCCTCCGCCTCACCTCCCCGTCGCCGTGCCTCCAGCCGATGCCGCTGAAGCGCCTCCTCCGCCCGTCCGCCTGCCCCGCCGGCCCTCGCCTCCAAGCTCTCCGCCGCCGGAGCCCATGATCGCCGACGCCCCTGCTCGGGTCAGATCCGGGCATGGTGCCCCCGGATCGGGCCAACTCCGGGCCCCCCTCGCCGGCCCCCGCTCCGGCGACCTTCCCTGGCCCCGGATCCGCCGGCCCCCCCTCCTCTCCAAATCCGGCCGCCTCGAAGTCCGAACTCCGGAGAACTCCAGATCCAGATCCGTTTTCGAAGGTTGACCCCGAAATTCCTCAGTCCCTGATATTTTGACATTTTGTGCCCATGTTCATCGCATCATAACTCTGCATCCGTAGCTCCGTTTCATGCGCACGATACATCAAAATGTTCGTTGTGAGATGTTCTTCATTTCATTCCATTGCGCCATGCTTTTTTGTGTCCATCTTGATACCCGAATCATCATTGCAAGAGTGCTATATAATGTTAATCCGCTGAAACTGTTATAACTTGATGATTTGTCTTTTTCATTGCATTTTGTGTGTGCATCCTATGAGCTTGATGTCTACATGCTTTTTGTACTACATCATGCCATCTTCATAGTGGTGCCATCCATGTATTTTTGTGGGTCTTGTAGTGAGTGCATCGAGCTTGTTAAGTAGTGTACTTGATGTTACTGTTTTGCTAGTCTGACTCTGTTATATCATGATGCTATGTAAACCTGCTGCTACAAGTCATTCTATGCATAATCTGGAGATGTTCACTAAGGATGTTTTGTTGTACATGTCATGCTCTATCCATTCATTCCACTGGTTGCATTTATAGCCGGCTGTAGCTTGTTGTTATCTTGCCCTCAAAACTGCTAAATAATGTTGCTTTCAGCCTGTTAACATTAAGTTCAAAGTTGCCATGATTGTTGTTAGTTATCCATGTATCCTATTAACTTGCTCTTTCCATGCTTAGCTTCATAAGCATGTATTCTTACTGTTGGTTGCCTTGCCATGCCATGTATTGTTGTGTGGTGAGTGGTTCAAGCTCACCAACATGCCTACTTATTGTTGTTCCTGCCATGTATGAATCTGTCATATAACTTGCCATGTTTACATGGGTTCCATCATATTTTCTGTGCCCTTTTGTCTCATGGCCAGTAAGGGACTTTTGTTATATGCAATTATTAGATTATTTCCATGCCTTTTCTGGCCATGTTAAGCTCCTGTAACATGTTGTTTGATAGCTCTAAACATTGCAACCTGATGTTATTTCTGCCTAGTCTGAAACTGTTATTATTTGCAGTCTTGCCATGACCTTTTGAGCATGTCATAGTGTTTTCTGGAGATATCTCAGTGTTCATGTTTTGTCATGCTTTACCTGTACTTAATGCCCATGCCTTTTGTTATTATGTTGGGATGCTGTATCATATTGTTTTGATGCTTGCTAGATGCCTAGTTGCTGTTTTGGATAGCTTGTCCTTTAAACTTGTATAGAGTATGTGTTGAACCGTTGCTCCGTTTTGAGTGTGCTCTATATGGAACTTGCTTGATTTTGCATGTACTTTCATATTATCATGTTGCATCCTTGTTTTGAGGTGTTTGCTTGATGTTGTATGCATTTTGCATCAATGCCATGTTTAACTTGTTTTGCTCATATCTTCTAGGCCGTAGCTCCGAATTAAATGAACTTTATATGTAACTTGACTAGAATCTCGTGTAGATAATCTTGGTGCATCTTAACTTGCTGTTTAACAATTTGAACATAAGGTTTATTCAGTTCTGGACCAATTTCTAAATTTGCATATGAGGACTTACCGGAATTGTTATATGTTGTTTCCGGCCTCATTTAAACTTGCTTTGATGTGTTGCTCTTGTAGGCATCATCTCTTGCCATGAGTAGCTTCATGTAGTCTTGTCTTGCATCATACTTGGTTGAGCATCATGCCTTGCTCATGTGTGGTGTGTTTACCATGTTGTGTGCTTCTTCTCGATAGTTCCCATTTCGTTGCGATCATGAGGATTCGTTCGTCTACGCTTGGTTCGTCTTCATCCGTTCGTATTCTTCATGGACTCGTTCTTCTTCCTAGCGGAATTTCAGGCAAGATGACCGTCACCTTGGATCTCACTACTATCATTGCTATGCTAGTTGCCTCGTTCTATCGTTATGCTGCGCTACCTATCACTTCTTTACCATGCCTCCCAAATTACCATGTCAGCCTCTAACCTTTTCACCCTTCCTAGCAAACCGTTGCTTGGCTATGTTACTGCTTTGCTCAGCCCCTCTTATAGCGTTGTTAGTTGCAGGTGAAGTCGAAGATTGCTCCATGGTGGACAGGATTATGGTTGGGATATCACAATATCTCTTATTTAATTAATGCATCTATATACTTGGTAAAGCGTGGAAGGCTCGGCCTTATGCCTGGTGTTTTGTTCCACTCTTGCCGCCCTAGTTTCCGTCATATCGGTATTATGTTCCCGGATTTTGCGTTCCTTACGCGGTTGGGTGATTTATGGGACCCCCTTGACAGTTCGCTTTGAATAAAACTCCTCCAGCAAGGCCCAACCTTGGTTTTACCATTTGCTTCACCACCACCTACACCTTTCCCTTGGGTCGGCCAACCCGAGGGTCATCTTTATTTTAGATCCCACGGGCCAGTGCTTCTCTAAGTGCTGGTCCGAACCGAGCGATGTCCGGCGCCCCCTGGGCAACCAGGGTTTATGTGCAGCTCCTATTGGGATTTGTCGGCATATCCAGGCGGCTTTGCTGGTCTTGTTTTACCATTGTCGAAATGTCTTGTAAACTGGGATTCCGAGACTGATCGGGTCTTCCTGGGAGAAGGAATATCCTTCATTGATCGCGAGAGCTTATCATGGGCTAAGTTGGGACACCCCTGCAGGGTATAAACTTTCGAAAGCCGTGCCCGTGGTTATGTGGCAAATGGGAATTTGTTAACGTCCGGTTGTAGATAACTTGACACCAGATCCGAATTAAAACGCATCAACCGCGTGTGTAGCCATGATGGTCTCTTTTCGACGGAGTCTAGGAAGTGAACACGGTTTTTGGGTTATGTTTGACGTAAGTAGGAGTTCAGGATCACCTCTTGATCATTGCTAGCTTCACGACCGTTCCATTTGCTCTCTTCTCGCTCTTATTTGTGTATGTTAGCCACCATATATGCTTAGTCGCTGCTGCAACCTCACCACTTTACCCCTTCCTTTCCCATTAAGCTTTGCTAGTCTTCATACCCATGGTAATGGGATTGCTGAGTCCTCGTGGCTCATAGATTACTACAACAGTTGCAGGTACAGGTATTGCGATGATCATGACGTGAGAGCGATGTTTGCTTGTTTTGGAGTTCTTCTTCTTCTTCTTCTTCGATCAGGGGATAGGTTCCAGGTCGGCAGCCTAGGCTAGCAGGGTGGATGTCGTTTGAGTTTCTGTTTGTGTTTCATCCGTAGTCGGATGGTGATCTTATGTGAGATGATGTTGTATTCGTGTGGCATTGTATGCCTTATGTATGTATCCCTATCTATTATGTAATGTTGATGTAATGATATCCACCTTGCAAAAGCGTCTTCAAGATGCGCTTCTATTCTTGGTGGGACCTTTGAGTTCCTTTTGGATAGGGTCGCATCTTGGGCGTGACATCATTCATATCATAAAAAAATTGAGAACAGACAAACATCACTCCTCTCTTTTAAACCTTGTAAGGTGCAATGATACACTAAGACAACTCTATATAAAATTGAAAAGAGTAATAGATATTGGCTGCAAACCGTGCAATTCAATGCACAAGTCAAAGTAATCAGTAGTTAAAAGGCATCGGGATTAAGGACTTACAATAGCGTCTTTGACTAGTGCAGTCATGCCCTTCGTCGTGTTGGCGTGAAATTCCTTGAAGATTTCGACAAAATTTGGTTCAGGTACTTTTTGGTCCTTTCGGGCTTTCCTCTGCATTTGGAACAAGTCAATATAGATATCTTAGTATGATACAGTGAAAAGAGTGAAACATCAGCTAGTTACAAGAGCCTCGCATTGTGCAATATAGCTGCGAGATCCTGTCGTTTGTTGCAATTTCACTTTCGTACAGTTGGCCTTGTTCTTTGAACAGTTCACCTAGAAGAAGATAGATTTGTAAGGCACATGCATAAATAGGAGTTCAACATGTGATTTGATCACATATATATATAAGGCACTTGATACTTTGGATCAGACCATTGTTTAACAAGGCCTCTCTAGTCTTCATCCGTTATATTTTCCATTGGAGATGTTTGGGCAAGTTCACTGTTAGCCTTGCCTTCAGAGTGAGTTTTCCTCAAGTTATACCGATACTGTTGTAGAGCAGACTTGAAAACATGGGTGCATGCTTGTCTGGTTGCATCATCTTGGCGATCCAACTTGAACCTCATTTGTTGAAAATTATGGGAGTCTCATTACACCAGTGTCGTTACGTGCTATACAAATGGTTTTATCCCCTTTCCACGATGGAGTTTAAACCGTTGCCTCGTCAGTGTGTGCTATAGGTGGTCCTTCCCACACGACCCAGAAAACTGTCGGGATAGTCGAGGGTCTACTGACGATTGCCATAGAGTAAATGTATGAGACGTGGCGCCTATCCCACATGTTACGTCTCGATGTTACGTTTCTGATCCGAGAGACATCTAAAACATTTACGCTGTTATAGTCATGTGGAAAATGTGGATATCACAAACATTTAATCTACCGATGTGTTTGTGATAGGGACGTTATTGCACACAGTTCAAAATTGTAATATGTGTGCGGTGCCTCTACTATCGCCAACGTGTCCTCCTGTCGATTCGGTTGAAGAAGCGGAATGCCCATAATGTGCCCTCTTGCATGCCATAGGCACGAATAACTTTTGTCCATCCCCTTGTGATGATCGCCTGCCCATCCTTCACCGTCGTTAGGAAGACTTCTAGACCATTATCATGGTAGTATGAATTATATACTTTAACGTTAGTTGCCTCCACTCCGGTCATGTAGTTTGCAAGGTAATCATTAGTGAATTGCTTCAGAAACCACTGAAAAGACAAAACTTTCAGATACTCATGTCTAATAGAGTAACTCGTTGTGGGCAGTTGGAAAGGCAACACGTTACTTACCATCCTAAAGTTCACTGTTGTCTTGGACAAAGTGTAAATAAAGAGCTTAATTCCCATCACCCGTCTCTTTCGCCTAAAAACCTTTGTTACTTTCCTCATTTGACGCTTGTTCATGAATATCTCATTGCCCCATAAGCAAAAGGGATCGAAGCGTGGATCAGTACAGCTGATATATGTACCTATAGGCAACCAGTAAATGTTAGAAGCTAAACTGCGATTGCACAAATGGTGTAAAATACAACTACCTCCGTTCCTAAGTACAAGTATTTTTAGAGATTTCAATATGAACTACATATAGATGTATATAGACATAGTTTTTTTTGCGAGGTGTATATAGACATAGTATAGAATAGAATGTAGATTCACTCATTTTTCTCCGTATGTAGTCTATATTGGAATCTCTAAAAATACTTATATTTAGGAATAGATGGTGTATAAGACATGGGATCCAGCTAACACTAAAAAAAAGACACATCCGTGACATTTTGGGCCGAACGAAAAAAAATTATCATGCTTATGACACTTCTATGACGATAATTGTGACAAAAGCACATATCATCATAGATGTGGTGGGCTCCTACTTCTATGACCAAAAGTCATGACAGAAAATGGGCTTTTCATCATGGCTGGGCTGGGGAAGCACCTGCATGACATTCTTTCGGCCGTCCATGATGGAAAAATCATGGTAGAAGCGAGGGCGATGAAAAGTTTGGGGAGTTCCTAGTTACGGTGGGTGGTCGGGGTCGAGCGATGCACGGAGGAATTGCGCGTTTCTCGCGTACACGTATGCGCGCGCGTGTGAGGCATTGGACCTGAGCGAGGTGTTCGCTTACTGAACCCCAGCGATTGCACTGGCGCGCGTTACTGAAGCCAAGCAATTAATCGATCCCTAGTTGTTAACTGAACCCGATCAAGCGATTCCTTCGCTATTGCTGCTAACTGAAGCCGATCGAACCTGCTGCCTCTTGATGAATTGTGAGAGTTGTTGGGTGTTGGATGAATATTTCCCGGTGGGGGTTGGATGAACAGGACCCCGTGGTAGTAGAGGTCGTAGCCGTTGGATGAACATGACCCCAATCGCGAGAAGTCCACCACATGCCCGAGCCGGTTGGGGTGGATGAACAGGATCCCGTGGAAGGCTGGTTGAACAGGACCCCGTGTGGAGGGCTGGTTGAACAGTAGCCGGTGGAGGCTAGATAAACAGGACCCCATGGTGAACAGTAGCTAGTGGAGGCTGGAGGAAGTCGAGGTGGATGAACAGTAGTAGGTGGAGGCTGAAGGAAGTCGACGGTGGATGAACAGTAGCCCGTGGAGGCTGGAGCGAGGCAATAGACGGTGCATGAACAGTAGCCCGTGGAGTCCCGTTTTGTGGTACGCCACACCCCTCCCGATGAACAGGACACCGTTTCGACCGTAGGCGCTCGAACACAATTATGTTTCGTCCATTTTGCGGTGCGCCACACCCCTCCCGATCAACAGCACCCCGTTTCGACCATAGGCACTCGAACAGAAGGCCGTTTCATCCGTTCTGCGGTACGCTGGACCCTTCCCAATGAACAGGACCTTGTTTCGACCATACGCAGTTGAACAGAAGGCCGTTTTCCTCCATTTTGTGGTACGCCAGACCCCGTTCTGGCTGTTCCGTCCAAGTCGGTTGGCTCTCGATGAACAGGATGCGTTCCAACCTAGTGGCTTGGCTCCCAATGAACAGGGCATGTTCCGACCTAGTGGCTTCGCTCCCGATGAACAGGATGCGTTCCGACCCAGTCACTTGGCTCTCGGTGAACACGATGATGTTTACTCCATTCTGACTCAGTCGGTTAGCTGCCGACGAACATGACGACGTCACTGCTGTCTGTTACCTCTCCGTGTACATGAGCCCTGGCCGTATGTATGCGCGAGTATGCATTCGAGACCCTGCCCTTATGTACATACGTAGTCGTATTTACTTTCTTGCGGCGTGGCTATACGTACGTGTACACGATATATGTAAGCGGGACTACGTGACCACTCTTTTGGTTGTAGGTTGTATCGTTGACAATCAGGGGAGTCTGCTCCAGAAGTCCTAGGGCTCACTGTGTAGACACAATTTTCCCTAGCAAACAGAGCCTCTCTGCCATCAAGGTCCTTTTCCAACGGTGATCTCCTGGTTAATTGGATAATTGAGTCCGAGAAACAGATTGTGTGAACAAGGCTGTTTTGCTTGTACACAATGGGGTTTTGCAATATAACTTTCCCGGCTCATGTGTGCGAAAGATCATCAGTCTTTTGTCGTCATCTGATCGAGCGAGGAACCAGTTGTGCTTCCCTATTTTTGGCAAAGGTGGTGTGATTACAAAGGGCAGTAACTATAGGGACACTGCATCTTATCAAAAAGGACATGCATTATTAATGTAAAATCAGCATTGTTCATAGTATCAGTAGGATAATGCAAGAAACAACATTGATCTGTCCCTGTTGGAACTTGATGAGGACATCAATACCATTGTTACACCCACATCCTTTGCTGCTATACATACTGGACCAATTACTAGAGCTCGCGCAGGCCAATTGAATTACCAGGTTCTTTTGTTTCTTAGTGACAATTCTGATGTTCATGAGAATATGATGCTACCTAAATTGGATACATTTGGGTTGATTACTAATGAAGGGCCTAGCATGGATAAGAGGGAGCAACACTGGAGCAGGATCAAGCATGGAGATGAAGGCGCACATGAAAGGGTCCAGAATGGCGTTTCTAGTGCATACTTGAGCACTCTGAAGCCTCCGTGATGACCTACAAGGACATGGATGAAATATACAAGATGCCCCTTAATAAATTTCGTCCATAGATTATTTTAGGTGTTGTGCCACCTTATGTTTGGGCCAGGCCCATGTAATTTCAAAATACAACTTCCTAGGCCATTTTTAGAGTCCGTATGCATGGGGAAACAAAGTTAGGGTTGGTTTCGGACGCCTCCTACAAGGGGCCACAAAATTCCCCCCTACTCCTCCATATATACAACCCATAGGGCGACGTTTCGACTTCGGGTTTTGTTTACATTAAAGTTCGCCATAGCTGCAACTTCTCATACTTCGTTTGTGCTCAATGACCAGACAAAGGCGTCACAGAACTTCACGTTCATCAATAAAGCTTTCCTCTTATATTCGCAATATCCAGATTGCAATCTCAGTTTCTTGCTTGTTCTTCATTTGCTTGCATGAAATAGACTCTCGTGGTCAGGTTGATCCTGCTCTGGCGTGGTCAATAACCTCTCGGAGTTGGTTTAGTGATTGCTAAGGCACGACGTCCTCGCACGTTCATGGTCGGATCACCGAAGTCTACTCCATGCAAAACGATAGCCACCATATCATCGAAAGACGGGACACCTTTGCCTCTATCAGAACTGAGAGGAAAATACAGGGAAATGTATACTGGGTTCGAAAATATAGAAGTGCCATGCATGGTTATACTCATGTTATCTCGCAATCGATTTTTCACAGGAAACTACCATGTCATGCATGTTATGTAATCATGTTCTGTCCTCACAACAAAAATCTTCAAGGAAACTAACAGACCATGCATTGTTATATACTCATATTCTGTGGGCAAAATTTTTGTGAGGATATTATTCTAGCCATTGATTGCTGAAGGGTGAATATATGTATGTACACATGGTAAGCATTAAAGGATTTCACTACTTCCAAATATAGAGTTCGATGTATGCACATTTACTTCCCTAATATATGGTTAGATGAAACCAAAAGTGTGATGCATGTTTCTACATCATGAAAATGATGAAACTAACATGACTATTGATACACACCCATATTTAGTAGTATATAGATTACTATAAAGTAAGGAGAATATACATATCTTCCTAACCGTTTGATTATTCAAGGGTACAAATTGGCTGTAATAACATGGTCACAATCGCATGAATTAACACATTCCAAATATAGCTGATTTACGGCATCTCGCCATAGTTCTACTCAAATTCTGCTCAAACAGGGATATGCCAATCATCACAAAAAGTGCAAACAGTGTCATGGCGTTATCATTAACATCAGACAAAAACAACTTACACACGTCGTCCCAGCAATACGTGGTGCCATCTTCTTTGTCGATCGCGTAGATGATGCCATTGTGTTCAAGAGCATCACAAAAGTGTGTACCAGCTTTGACGATCCACTATGAGGTGAGTTGTCTCTAGCTAAAGAAGGCACCGGCGGAAAGATATGCGTGTCCATGATTGTCACGCCCAAGATGCGACCCTATCCTAAAGGAACTCGAAGGTCCCACCAAGGATAGAAGCGCATCTTGAAGACGCTTTTGCAAGGTGGATATCATTACACCAACATTACATAATAGTGGGGATACATCCAATACATACAATGTCACATGAATATAACAATACAACATACAAGAACAACATCCGACTATGGATGAATCATAAACAGAAACTCAAACAATATCCACCCTGCTAGCCCAGGCTGCCGACCTGGAACCTATCCCATGATCGAAGAAGCAGAAGAAGAAACTCCAAAACAAGCAACATCGCTCTCGCGTCATGAACATCGCATAACCTGTACCTGCAACTGTTGGTGTAGTAATCTGTGAGCCATGAGGACTCAGCAATCCCATTACCATGGGTATCAAGACTAGCAAAGCTTAATGGGAAAGGAAGGGGTAAAGTGGTGAGGTTGCAGTAGCGGCTAAGCATATATGGTGGCTAACATACGCAAATGAGAGCGAGAAGAGAAACAAAGGAACGGTCGTGAAGCTAGCAATGATCAAGAGGTGATCCTGAACTCCTACTTACGTCAAACATAACCCAAAGACCGTGTTCACTTCCCGGACTCCGCCGAGAAGAGACCATCACGGCTACACACGCGGTTGATGCATTTTAATTCAGATCTGGTGTCAAGTTATCTACAACCGGACATTAACAA
Source organism: Triticum timopheevii (assembly GCA_963921465.1). Taxonomy (NCBI): domain Eukaryota; kingdom Viridiplantae; phylum Streptophyta; class Magnoliopsida; order Poales; family Poaceae; genus Triticum; species Triticum timopheevii. The sequence continues at coordinate 120,074,419 of OY997262.1, forward strand.
ATTCCCATCTGCCACATAACCATGCGCACGGCTCTCAAAAGTTTATAACCCTGCAGGGGTGCCCAACTTAGCCCATGATAAGCTCTCGCGATCAACGAAGGATATTCCTTCTCCCAGGAAGACCCGATCAGTCTCGGAATCCTGGTTTACAAGACATTTCGACAATGGTAAAACAAGACCAGCAAAGCCGCCCGATGCACCGACATCCCGATAGGAGCTGCACATATCTTGTTCTCAGGGCAACACCGGATGAGAAATCCGTACAACTAAAACCAGACCTCAAGTTTCCTTGAGGGGGCGCTGCAAAGGGCTCTAGTTCGGACCAGCACTTAGACAAGCACTGGCCCGGGGGGGGGGGCTAAAATAAAGATGACCCTCGGGTTGGCCGACCCGAGGGAAGGGTATAGGTGGTGGTTAGGCAAATGGTAAAACCAAGGTTGGGCCTTGCTGGACAAGTTTTATTCAAAGCGAACTGTCAGGGGGGTCCCATAAATCACCCGACTGCGTTAGGAGCGCAAAATCCGGGAACATAACGCCGGTATGACGGAAACTAGGGCGGCAAGAGTGGAACAAAACACCAGGCATAAGGCCGAGCCTTCCACCCTTTACCAAGTATATAGATGCATTAATAATATAAAAGATATTGTGATATCCCAACATAACCCTGTCCACCATGGAGCAATCTTCAACTTCACCTGCAGCTAGTAACGCTATAAGAGGGGCTGAGCAAAGCGGTAACATAGCCAAGCAATGGTTTGCTAGGAATGGTGTCAAAGGTTAGAGGTTCATGGCAATTTGGGAGGCTTGAAGAACAAGTTATAGGAAGCGCAGCAAAGCGATAGAACGAAGCAACTAGCATAGCAATGATAGTAGTGAGATCCAGGGTAGCGGTCATCTTGCCTGAAATTCCGCTAGGAAGAAGAACGAGTCCATGAAGAAGACAAGCGGACGTAGTCGAACGAATCCTCACAACTCCGGAACGAAACCGAAGCTAACGAGAGAAGCAAACCGGAAAGAAGCAAACAACATGGTAAACACACAAGCATAAACATGTCATGATGCACAAACAAGTATGATGCATGTCCAGTTTAATGAGGCATGGCATGGCAAACAACACTACAAGTTAAGTAGAGCTCAATATGCAACTCGAAACACCACATCAATTATTTAGTTTCTCTCTCGGTTATGAACAAGACAAGATTAAATGTTGGTTAACATGGCAAGAGGTGAAGCATAATTAAACTAACTATTTAGGCAAGTTTAAATGAGGCCGGAACAACAAACAACACTTCCGAAAAATCCCCATGTTATTTAGCAATTTAATGCAACAACAATTTTAAACATTTTAAATGTTGTTATCATGATGCGGATGACATATGCAAGTTTTATGCAATATTTATGAAAATATTAACATGAGCATGTTATGAAGCATTTGTCACCATGGTGGAACGAAAGGGATGCCACGGCAACGACAGCGAAAATGGTGCCACGGCAACATTCCGATGATCCGACAATTCAATGAGATACCGGTGCAAAAGAGCAAGTGTGCGGATGTGCGCAACATGCAAGAGATGGGGAGTGATCCCGGATACCGGGTGTCCCACATGACGGTGGCATGGCAAACGAGGAACGTGCAAAGACAATTCAATCACGGTGCAAAACTCGAGCATCTCATACAATGCACAAGCATTCGGTCCACGGCGGTCGTTCTCGGCGGTTATACCTTCGAAGCATGCGTTCGGGGCGGAACATGTTCTGTATGAAGTAGAGGAAGTAGTCGTTCACGGGTCGTCGTGGGAAGTAGTTGTTCATGTGGCGACGGTAGTGGAAGTAGTTGTACTCGGCCGTAGCGGAAGTAGTTGTACACAATCCGTAGATGTTCGGCGTCGCTGGTAGTTGTACACAGTCGTTGTTGGACTTGATGGATCCGAGGGCTCCGGGCGTCGTGGTACTTGGCAGCAGAAAACACACGGCGTGGGTACACGAACTTGGTGTCCGTATGGCCACCTTAGATGATCTTGGCGACAGTGATTCTTATGCTCACGAAACGGCAAAGAGACAAAGCAGTGGAGCTCCTGTGGTGTCAACGAAGACGGGCAGAAGCGCTTCTGCTCGCAGCGGTGGGCGGCAGGCTTGTTTGAGGAGTAGGCGGCATTCAAACGAGGCTCCTAGCTCGGGAACGACGGACGCAGGGAAGGCCAGCGGCGAGGACTTGGCGCGGCGGAGGGCTCCAGCAAGGCAGCGCTGGCGAGGCAGAGGACGGCGGCTCCGGTGATTCGCCCATGAATCGGGACGAGGAGGCCATGGCCTCGGGCGCAGATGCAGGGGAGCACCGACGCAGGGTTGAGCGAGGAAGGCCGGAGATGGAGGAAGGAGAGGCCGGCGACGCTTGGCGGCGGGGTTAGCACGGTCGGAGGGGTCTCCGGCGCTGGGAGCAGCGACAGGGCGCGAAGGACGAGGGGAGATCGAGGGAGAGAAAGACTCGGGCGCGGGCGTTCCTCTCCTGGCGGCGCTGGAGGGAGGAACGAAGGAGGAGGAGGCAGAGGGGATCGAGGGCGTTGACGGCGCTGAGGTGAAGCGCGAGGGAGGGAGATGGGGATCGAGTGGAGAAGCTCTCGCTCCTCTCTGCCTATGGGTGCGGCGCAGGAGGGGGACGAAGGAGAGGGAGTGATGGGATCGAGCAGAGCTCTCCCCTGCGGCTAGGGTTAGAGGGGTGTAGCTGGGCCTTAGAGGCCGGCCCGGTAGAGAAGGAAGTGGCTAGAGGCCTGGCTGGAGGCCTGGCTGGACTGCTGGCCTCTCTTCTCCCTTTCTCTTATTTTCCAAATCGGAAAAGCATTAGAGAGAAGGAAAATGAAAGAGGGTTTAGGGAAAGAATATGCGCATAGGGTTAATTTTCCCGGACTCCTAAAATGATCTAGATCGCGGTAAAATAGAAGTGGGCATGAATGGAAGTTTAAATTCAAACTCATTTGATTTAAATTCAAATGGTTTGAATAGGAAGTGACGGTTGGGAAGGTCCAAAAAATGTTGAGAATTATGGTGGGGCTTCGATAGATGAAGAAAGAATTATAGAAAAAGTTAGGGAGTCAAAACATGAAGAAGAAAAGGCCAAGGGATTTAACATGCATGTGTGTTGTGGTAAATTCCAAACTAATGGAATATTTATAATAGCTCCATAAATATTAGGAGGATATGTTATAAAGAGAAATCAACATGTGAATTCCCTCGATTTAAATAGCTCAACGATCTATGCAATTTATTTAACTGAGTTATAAAAGGGTTGCATGAGGCATGATGCAATGCAAATGATGCAATGAGATGAAATGCAAGACATGAACAAAATACAAAACAAAAGACAAAAACCCAACCACGAAGGAAATATCATAACACATCTCCGGAAAAGGCAAGAGTTGGAGTTACGAGTATGGAACGTTACATCCGGGGTGTTACAATGATCGAACAAGGCAATTAGCTTGAAGTCTGCATAATCCGCATATCGTGTGGGCACCTGGCAGATTACAATCTTCTGCAAAACAAGGTGTGTCCAACTGACGACATAATCTAGATGACTTGGACCGTGATGGTAAAACCCTATATAATACAACGTAGGAAGGATAATCTCAAGGGAGGTGTGGAAGTTCACGAGCACCAACTTTTTCCGATCTTCTCTGACGGCATCCATCCAATGGGAGTTCATGTCGACCCAGTACATACCTGCCAAGAAGTTTCGGGCGATGGTGAGGATCGAAGTCGAGGGGCATGATGTATGGCGACCCATTACATACTCGCAAAGAAGTTTCAGCTAATGGAGGTCAGATGAAGTTGAGGGGCATCATGTACGCCTCCGTATCATGGTGAGCAAATCTCTCAAGACCAGATAGCAGCAAGCACGGTTTCTTGAAAAGCTTAGGCCTCGCTTCAATGATGGCTGGGTGCATGTCCCTCGGGCATGCTGCTAGCCGCACGGCGCTCAACATATCCATACACGAACAATAGAGGTCAAGGATGTCACTGGGTAGATTGCTCCAATCGCGGCTCATATGGATGTTGCGCGGTTCGCGTTTGGCCATGGTGGAGTTTTGAAGGTGGGGTTTTGGGGGGGCTTGATTTAAGGGGGAGAAGGCTCTGGTGCTGGAGCGGCTAGCGAGGGAATAGTCGTACTGGGGGAGGCGAGCGAGGCCAAGGTACAGGTGGGCAAAGTGAGATGATGAAGAGTGACCTCAGGATCTCCGGCGAGATGGAGATGGAGATGAATTGGTGCTAGGAGAGGAGAGGGAGACGAGGCGAGGCATGCTACACAGCGCAGTAACTGTGATTGCATAGTGCACAAGGTGAGGCTGACTTTGGTAACCCAAACACGCCGCCTAGACTAGTGTCAACTTGGGTGCAGGGTCTTGTCACTTCACTGTGAGGACCGGATAAATAATATTTTGACCATCAAGCGTACCATAGTTGTACTACTAGTAGTAGTAACCTACAGAGTAGTATTGTAAAGAGAAAATAGGCCTCCCGTGCTAGCATGCCTCTGGGTTCACTTCATCCTCCAGGTAGCATCCATATTGCAAGCAGAACCAAATTCTCGTGCATGCGGAAGCGCGAAGAAGGGATTTTTCATTTTTTAGGATAACCTAATATATTCCTTAATGAGAAAAGGTTGTGTCTCACGGGCACGTGCCAATATCAATCCAAATCAGCTATGACATATTCTTTTGTGCAAAGCAATGGATATGTTTGTATATTTATTCGTCCACCCAAGTGGGTTTTGCATAGATCCCACCTGTCATGAGGGGTGCAGAAATACGAAGTAATCATAAAATGTTTCACCATGGCGATTCGAAACAGTGACCTCAACTAACGAGTGGCACATGTAGCGATAGAAAGATGGGAACGTACACGGACACGGACCACTCCTTAGTACGCTACCCGCATAGCCTTTTCATTTTGCAGGTTGGTCTACCTAGCCATCTAATCAACTACCTTCATGCCACTTCTCCCATTTACTTCTCCATCGAGAACCGATTGTCATCGGCTCCTTCACTTATCCTTCATTTGCATTCAAACCACAATGGATTGGATTCACATCCTCCTTGAGTAATTCCGAAGCCCCTTTAATGCATCATCTTCTTTAGTTAGACTAGCCATCTTAATCCTAATTCTCCAAACCATAGCCCTCCGGTCCAGCGGTTCCAAATGGCGAAAGAGATCCTTATGCAGGTTTCTAGCGTCAAACATGTCCTCATCGAAGGCTCGTTGAGCATAGTTGCCACCGTCACCGACCACCCAAGGGTTGTTCGGGAGTGGATCAACAATGTATCCATCTCCTTCCGGAAGGTGGAGATGAAGGTCATCGGTCTCTACGTAGAGTACACGGAGCGTGCCAGTAGGAAGATCCAACACGCCAACGTCCTTCAGATGTGCCTCAAAGATGAAGTTTTGGTGTATCACATCATACACATGCCCTCCATACCAGGTGAGCTCCACGATTTTATGTCTTGGGAGGACATATACTTCTGCGGGGCAGGCATCGAAGGGGATAAAGAGAAGCTGACGCCATACAACCTTGACTTGAAAAACATCGCTGACCTACAAACCAGAATTCCTCTAGACGATTGTTATACAAAAACATCATCCCTATTCGACATAGCAAATTCTATGCTCGGAACAAATCTTGAGAAGGGTGACGAGATGCTGGGATTAAGGTCATCTCAATGGAGCAATTATCCCCTGACCTACGAGAGGATAAAATATGCTGCCCTTGATGCCTGTGTGAGTTTTGAGATAGCTGCAAGGTTGAAAGATCTTGTTGCGAAGCTGTCTCCCACAGAAAATGAGAAGAAGAAGAAGATTTCTTCTCTTTCTTTTTCTCCTCTTCTTTATGTTCTTCTTCTTAACTAAGGTAACCTAGGTAATTATGCCATTTTTAGCTAACTAAGCATATTAAGTCATTTCGGAGGAAAAAAATGCTAAGTGTAGGTCATTTCAGAGCTAACCTAGGTAAATAGGTCATTTTGGAGCTAAGTAAGGTTATTATGTCATTTTCGAGGAAAATAAGCTAAGTATATGTCATTTTGGAGGTAACCAAGTTATTATGCCATTTTTGACCTAAATATGCTACGTATGTCATAAATAAACTAAATAAGCTAAGTATAGGTCATTTTTGAGCTAACCTAGGTAGTTATGCCATTTTTGAGCTAACTAAGCATATTTATTCTTTTTGGAGGAAAAATGGTAAGTGTAGGTCATTTTAGAGCTATCCTAGTTAAAATCGGTCATTTTGGAGCTAGGTAAGGTTATTATGTCATTTTCGAGGAAAATAAGTGAAGTATATGACACTTTGGAGCTAAACCAAGGTTATTATGCTATCTTTACCTAAGTATAAGCTAATTATGTCATAAATGAACTAGCTAAGCTAGGTATAGGTTTATTGAGCTATCCTAGGTAGTTATGCCAATTTTTAGCTAACTAAGCATATTAAGTCATTTTGGGGGAAAAAATGCTAAGTACACGTTATAGCTATCCTAGGTAAAATATGTCATTTTGGAGCCAAGTAAGGTTATTATGTCATTTTCGAGGAAAATAAGGTAAGTATAGATCATTTTGGAGCTAAGTAAGGTTATTATGTCATTTTCGAGGAAAATAAGCTACATATAGGTCATTTTGGAGCTAAATAGGTCATTTGTTAAGCTAAGTATGCATTTGTTAAGCAAAACACTTGGGAAAACTTACCATCATCACGGAGGTGAAGGACCAGTCGGGGTTGCGCCAGTGGTAGACGGAGAAGGATCGATCAATGCTTGTCGGGAGGCATGCTGCATCAAAATCATTTGCAATGTCTCGTTAGCATGATGCAACTCAAATGTGAATACTAGTAACTGATGACCATTCAAATGAAACTCACCGTGGGCGCTATACCAATCTGGGGCATCGGCGCAGGGGTCTGACCGTTGGTCTGGCACACGGACTGCACATTTGGTTTTCACGAGTCAGTCATATTAGTTAGTAATGAAACAAACAATACGTGCATGATTTGGCTAATATGCAGGAGAAACTTACCACGAGGAGCTCGTATAGGGCACGGTGAGACGCGTCGTTCTGGTTCCTCTCCTCCCCCAACAGCCTAGCCGTCCTCTCCTCCATGTCCCTCTCCCTCTCCGCCGCCTGCCTATTTGCCTCCGCTAGAAGCTCCTGGGCTCCTCGGCCCTCTCCTCCGGCGGGGCCGGAGCAGCCAAGTACAACTCCTAGCTAAGTGCTAGTTGTGGAGCCTGACCCTCACCGGGCAACGTGACCCATCCTAGGAAGTTCTGCCGACAAAGCACACCAAGGACCTGGTTGGGCCTGCCGACACCACGGGCTTGTTTCCAACTCCTGCAGTATGACAAGTCCAACGCATTAGATATTAATTTGAAGAAACGTGAAGGCAAAAGGTTAAAAAAGAGTAAATGCACTTACTTCTCCCCACTAGGCGCAATCAACCACCTCTGCTCGTGGGTCACCATTTATTTTTACATTTTGCTCGAAGCGTCTTTTGCATTCTCTCAGTTGTGTAGCACCAACAATTTTGCATGGGCCCCCTGATGTGGAGCATCCCATGTTCATCCCCAAGTACACTCTGACTAGTCTCCAAGCCCCAAGAGGACATATGACGAGATCTCGAACATACGCCATTGGACACAAGGTGAACTTGCTCCTCTATGAATTGTCACTTTCCACATGTGAGACATGGCTACTACCTCAAACGTGTGTGCTATGAATGTCTAGGAACCAGGAGGAACGCCACGGATCAGCTAGGAGCATTGGACAAGACGACGAGTACACCAAGCGCGAGGAACGAGAGGAAGAGCTGCAAGAAAAGTTACAGCCACCAGACGACCGCTCCAGACCGGACGTCCGGTCCCTGAAGGTCATGCCAGCCAGAAGAAGCCAGGCCAGCAAAGATTACAGCCACCGGACGATCGGCCTGGACCGGACGTCCGACCCCTGGAAGCTACACCAGCCAGAAGAGCCAGCCGATAGTACTCTACAGCTGTCGGACGTCCGACCAGGACCGGACGTCTGACACCCTCCAGCGACCGGACGTCCGACGTCCATCAGAAATCCGGCGCCCCCTTTATAGAATGAAAATAGCGGAAGTCCGAACCCTACCGGACGTCCGGACCCTTGTGAGCCACCGGACGACCGGTAAGGACCAAACGTCCGCTGCCTGTGTGTGCACAGTTTCGGCCCCGAGGCCCATGTACCCTTTCACTTTGCCCCCATTTGCACTTAGACTATAAATAGACCTCCTCCTCGTCCTTGTTAGGGTTAGCATTGGTTTAGCTCTTTTGTGAGATAGAGCTTTGCTCATCCATCCGGATCTACTCCACCGAGAGAGACCGCTCCCTCTTCGGAGAAGATCCACTTTGGATTCAAGACCCCTGCATGGGAGACCGCTCAAGACCTCCTCATGGAGATGAACTAGCTACTTGTATCATCCTTTGTTGAATTTGAATCATGTATCTCTTTGTGTTTCGAGGATCTAGCACATGTGTAACCGAATCTTGTTGGTTTGAGTGATTCTCTCGTGTTTCCCCTCGCATTTTCTCCTCGTGTTCTTCATAGGAGTCCCTCCAATCATGAAAGATTGGGCATCTAGGATTCTAGCCTACACCATCTTGGATCAGAGCAAGGTTGATCACGAATTTGGAGCCCTACCCCCTTGCTTTCTAGCCTAATTTTGTTGTCTTCTTCCCCAATTTCAAAAATCCCCACCAAAAATAGCCCCAAAATTTTTGTGACTTGTTGGTGTGATGAAGTTTTGTTGGATTTGATCCATGGATGTGCTTGGTTTCAAGTGGATCTAGCATCTTCCCAAGTTTCCCCATCTTTCATCCACGAAATCTCGTCAATTTTGACCCCAAAATCCCCAAATTCCGCACAAAATCGCGTCCCGGAGCTCAAATCCTGCGTTGACCCCGACCCACCGGATGTCCGACCTTTACCGGACTACCGGAACCCCTAACCCGAGCTGAAGCAGCGGATTTCCGAGCCCCACTGGATATCCGCCGACCGGACATCCGTCCATTACCGGACGTCCGACACCTGTAGATTCTATCTTCGGCTGATTTTTATTTTGTCCATAACTAATTCATCCGAACTCTGATTTTGACGTTCTTTAGCTCGTTTTGAAGCTATTGATATTCCCCATCCCACAAAAATACTTCCAACATCATTTGACTCCATCAAATTATCAAAAATTTGGCAAGTTTGCCCAGGCCCTCCACCATATCATCCACATAACCACCATAGCCTTCCGCAACCTAACCCATTTTTTATCCCCATAGCATTAGTGGTTGTTTGAGTTCTGGCTTGAGTCTCCTAAGGTGTTTCGGATACTTAGGGACGGTTCCTTTATCATCAACCACCACCACCACTTCGGCAAAACCTTGCCCACCATACACTTCCGCCGCCCCAACATAACCCAATTTTGTTTGAGCTTATTTGAGTTGTGGCTTGTGTATCCTAAGGTTCTTCGGCTATTTAGGGATGGCAAATTCAACTCCAACACGTGTATAGCCCATCATTCCACTTCCACATTGCCGAGGGCAAACTACTACCGCATTCCGCTACCACCATTTGACTTTTGTCCTTGAGATTTTGAGTTGTGGTTTTTCCGTTTCCTAAGGTGTTTCAACTAATTAGGAATGGGTCGACATCGAAAACACCGCCTCTCATCACAGACATGGACGGCAACCTCGATGACATTATTGTACATTCTCCTTGCAATTACATTGATAACCCCTAGCCCATTTTGCGTCACTTGCCTCTCTAGACTAGCCATTGAGTATTGTCGGCAATGTTACTTGTGCACATTAGTGATCATTGATCTACACCTTCCATTGCATATATGCCATATCATATTGGTATCATCTTGCTATCATATCATATCTTGTGTCACAAGTTTGTTCCCGCATATACACCATTGCTATCTTGGTTTGTGCATTGTGCAAAAGTGGCCATACAAAAAAAGGAATAAGCTTTTAAGCAAAGAAAAAAGTGAGCAAAGAAGCTTGTAAGCAAGTGCCAGCGCATCATACCACATTGCATAAGATTGTCACATCCGATCATCTTGGATCATACCAGCGGGAACATCATACATACATAGCATACTTGGGATAGAAAGTTGCTACATTTTGCATCTTATAGGTTGTGCACAAATGTCGTATCCACCTATTGAGCAATAGTGCTAGCGTCTCTCTAAAGTTGAGCAACACGAGCATTTTCCGTGGATTCCACATTTTGTGCTCATTCCTTGGTTGCATGACCCTATCTATCTGTGTGTGTGTTTCCGTGTGCCTTTCATTGCTGTTGGTCTACTTGTTTCACTTGCGAATTTGTGAATCTCTTTCAACATTACTGACTCTTGCTAACATTTTGCATCAAATGTTTTTTGCCACTATCCTTACCGAGCTCCATCATAAGCGTTGTTTATGTAGGTGTGAGAATTCATCAGATCGGTACCAATTGTGCTATTTCCTTATTGCATCATTGAGTGATCATTAATCCATCTTCAACATCGGTCAAGGTACATTTGGTATAGTTCTCTCCTTTCTTCCACTCATATTTGCTCGAGTCTTGTGATGGATAGGAAAGGCATTTCATATCCAGTCTTCAAAAACAACAACCGCGTGAACAACTACATGACCAAATCGTCAATCTACAATCTACAACGACAAATGCAAGGCACACAATCATGATTGCGAGAGTGCATCGAGAACCTCTCCATCGACATTCATCACTCCGAAGCAAGGAAAAGGGAATCCATCGACAACAAGCTTTCCGCACAAAAGGAGGAGCAAAATGCAAAGATGGAGGAGATTCGGGCCTTGTTGGTCAACCGTTCTTCCCCTTCATCATCCTCAAAGTGGCAATGACCAAATCGATCATATTTGGAGCGCCCATGTGATGCAAGTGCAATTCGTCCACGTACACATCTACATGGTGACCACCATCACGTTCGTGATCCACATCGTCATGAAGGGCAGGTCACCTCCAAGCATCATGTGCACGACGACGACGAACGACATCTACTACGAGCTCAAGTACACAATGACACCATCATCATGAAGATGCTCCACAAGCGGAAACGTACAAGTCCCAACAAGCACTACATCATGCCAAGTCCAAGCTTCATGAGCAAAAGAGAAGACCGCGAGACAAGCACCACAAAGATGGAGCTACGGCTACAACAAACACTTCGGCATCTTCGCCTTTGGACGTACGGCATCTTTGCCTACTTCCCATGAGTTCGCCTACACCGTCATATTCAACAACAAGGCGACCACCCACAAGCAAGGGCAGCACTTCTGTCGGATTTAGGGTTCCGACAAAACCGTTGAGGTTCGAACACTAGGGTTTGCACGAAGATTTCCCCCTACCGAATCTAGCTCTCGGCCTTGCTGCGATCCCTAAGCTTAGCTCTATGAACTCACAACACAAGAGACACAAGATTTATACAGGTTCGGGCCACCGTTGTGGTGTAATACCCTACTCCTGTGTGGTGGTGGTGGATTGCCTCTTGGGCTGATGATGAACAGTACAAGGGAAGAACAGCCTCCTGAAGAGAGGTGTTCTTGAGCTGGTGTGGTGGTTTGCTCGGGGAGGAACTGATTGTCCCCCCTACTTTGGTGGCTAGTCCTCTTTATAGTGGCCCTGGTCCTCTTCCCAAATATTGAGCGTGAAGGGATCCAACAACGGCCAATTTGAAGGGGGACAGCTAGTACAAGCTATCCTGACTAAAGGTGGTCTTCGCCTATCAAAGGCGCTGGTGGTGACGCCGTCTTGGGCTCCACGATGACCTCCGTCCTTCCGTCCTGTTGGTCTTGGTCTTGTTGCACTGATATGGAAACCTTTGCCTGATGCCCCGGTACTCTGCACCTGTGCTTGCCCCCTTAGCACCAAAGGGGAAACGAGGACACTGCACGCGCTGGCGCCCACCTGGCCTTGGTCATCATGGCTTATGTCACGGAACCTCGCGAGGTACCCCTTGCCTTGATCTCTCCGCCCCTTCGCGAGTCGGCCTGGTGAGGCTGCTCCTGAGGAGGCCTTGTGTCGTCTGCCTCGCGAGGCTTGGCCCCTCGCGAGGGTCTTGAGTGTTGGTCGATGAAGACGGGCTGTATTGGGCCACTGGTGGAGCCACGCCATGGGCCACAGGCAGGCAAGTCTGGGGACTCCCATTCCCAGAACGCCGACAGTAGCCCCCGGGCCCAAGGTGCGCTCGGACTTGGCTTAGCTGTGAAGCCAAAGGGCAAGTACGTAGTGCCGCGGGCCCCAACAGCCTGCGGCCTTGGTTGACGCATGGCGACTGATTGGACGTGGGCATCTCCGCTTCTCCATGCTGCCTCGGCAACTGCCCGACTGGACGAGTCTCTGCTGCATGCGAAAAGGGTTATCATTACCTGCGATCATGGAGGTCGACGGTTGGCCTTCCTTGGGCTATAAATGAGGAGGGGTGAGATCCCTCGTCGCCAATCTCTTACTGCTCCGCTTGCTTCTTCTTCCCTGCGAGGAATCGAGAAACACCCCGTGGGGGCGTGTAAAGGGTCTGCGATGTCTTTTGTTGATGTTATCCTTATTATGAAATCGCGTGAGTGCTTGTCCTGTCCCGGCTTGGCTCCCCCTTTCTAACCTCGCGATGACTTGGTACTCTATGCTGACAGGTCTTGGTCCCCAGGCAGGCTGCAACCGTCACTGGTATGCCAGGTCGCGATGCCGTGGTCAAGGCCAGGAGGTGAGCGGCCCGAGGTCCAGTAAGAGCCCCTGAATGGCGATGCTCAGGAGATCCCCTTTAGCGCGCAAGCAGCTGCCGAGAGGTGAGAAAGGAAGGCAACGTTGCCGCCACAGGGCCGCATCAAGTGAGAATTTCGCGTTGTAACGATTAGTTGTTCCAAGCGTGAAACTTATCTCGATAATCTGGAGTCGTTCCCTTGCATTGCTCCAGACTTGTGCGTCGGCAGCCGTGGCGCACCTTGGTTAGGCCCGTGCAAGCCTCTCACTTCTTCCCTGCACTCTCCTTCATGCTCTAACTCCTTAGGTCCCGGCCCTCGAGCCAGCTCAGCCGCCGCTGGTATGCTAGGTCACGATGCCGTGGTCAAGGCCAGGGGGTGAGGGCTGGAGAGCCAGTAATAGCTCCTGAGTTGCAATGCTCAAGAGCCCCCCTTTTAATGCGCAAACGGATCGCATGGGAAAGGGAGGGAGCTCGTGGTGCCGCCCGTCGTAGACCTCATGAGGTTCCTGCAAATCAGCACGAGAAAGGCACGGGTTGCCATTATGATTGCCTGCTAGTCACTGGTTGCTCCGAGAGAAGGGTCAGGTTACTGAGGGCCTGGTGAGGTGACGCGCGCGGGGCATGCCACGGGCCAGAGCTCGACCGCTCAGATTTGTCGGTGTTGCAGGGACGGACCCGTGCGCAAGCGCCGTTCTAGCGCGAGCGGCACCCATGGTAGGTGTCAGTTGAGCAGGTGATAATCACAGGTAGATTAGGCATGAAAGGCAAATCAGCTTAGGTAAATGTAGGATTGATACATGCCACTGGGTCAGACCCAAGCAGCCTGGGGATGATGCAGCCCGAGGGGCGCCCCCAGCAAGGTAAGCTAAAGACATAAAAAGAGATACATGTCGCGGGGACGGACCCAAGCGGCCTGGGAATGATGCAGCCACGAGGGCGCTCCCAGCTGAAATGAACTTGGGAGATGTCACCTGGTTCCGTTATAGAGGGGGTGTTGGGGCAGCTGAAGATGCGCGGTGAAGGGGCTGACCCTCACGAGCCACCGAGGCCCTGAGCCTCAGGAGGCCCTGGGGTCCAGGTGGTTCCTTAAGGACCGTCTCCATATCTTCTAACACTGCATGGTGCCTGGCCTCCTGAGCCACCAGAATGCTACGCAGGTGATGCTGGTAGGTGGCGGTCGTGTTCGGCAAGCCAAAAAGCATGCAAATGTAGCTGTCGGCGGACCCTCGTAGCATCACACATGCGAAGGCCAGAAGCGCTCCTGAGATGCAGCTCGGTTGAGCCCTAGGACGTCGATACAGATGCGCAGCCCACCATCCTCGCCTGGATGGGGAGCCATGCCGGGCAAGCGGCGGTCGCCGCGCATGGCCCTCGCTTCCTGAAGGTCCTGAGTGGTCTTGGCAATGAACTCCTGAACGTTGGGCTTTGCATGCCAGGTGCCTTCCTGAGGGAAACGTGCCGTGAAGCACACCTCCAGGTGGTGCCCGAGCGCCTCCCTTGTGATGTTGGTGAGGTCTGAGGCCCTCCAGAAGAGAGCCCCCGAGCCCTGCCCGAGGAGGGCGCCGGGTGCGCCTTCCTATGCGATGGAAGGAGGTGCCCCAGGCACGGGCAATGATCCTGACGCGGCACCACCCGAGATGCCGACCTCCTGAGGCCTTGCTCGGAGCGGTTGCTTCTTCTTCTTAGGGATGGCCTCAGGAGGGTTCTCGCCCTTTCTGTCCGGGTCCTCGATTGCTGCGGCTTGGAAGGCACGCTCGAGGGAGCACACCGCATCTCTCTCTTTGCAGGGGACCGTGATGGTTCCACCGCTTCCTGGCATCTTGAGGACGTTGTAGCCGTGGTGGGTCACTGCCATGAACTTGGCCAGGGCTGGATACCTGAGGATGGCATTGTACGGCAAGTGGATGTGGGGGACATCGAAGTCGATGAGCTCGGTGCGGTAGTTGTCGCGCTGTACGAAGGTGACAGGCAGGCGGACCTGCCCTATCGGGGTGGTGGAACCGTCGGTATCTCCGGAGAAAGGCTTGGTAGGCTGAAGTTGATCATATGTCACTTGAAGGTTGTCGAACATTTCAACGGACAAGATGTTAAGCCCTGTGCCACCATCGATGAGGGTCTTGGTGACTAGCACGTTCCTGTGGTGAGCAAAGCATCGGGAGAATGCTAGCATTAGCCATGCACTTGAGTTGATCTGTCGAGCTGAAGGTGATGGCGCACTTGGACCACCTGAGTGGGCGCATGGCCTCGAGCCTGGGGAGGGCTGTGTTCACCTCGCGAGCAAACTGCTTGAAGATATGCTAAGAGGCTGGGGCCTGACATCTGCCCAAGATGCAAGCGATAGCACGCGGCTCCTGGAAGCCCCCATCCCCCTCGTCCTGATGATGGTCGTCATTCCTTCTTGTCAGCGGCGGCAGCAGAGGAAGGCCTGCGTTAACCTGGGGGCAGTCCTCACGAGGCTGATCCATCCAGGCGCCCTCGCAAGGCTGGTCCTGCCAGCGATCCTCATGAGGTCAGCCACGCCACTCCTGATGAGGGCCACGGTCGTCCCAACGTCCTCCGCCACGTCCTCCTCCTCGGTCGTAGCCCCGGTCGTTTCGCTCGGGGCATCGACCGAGCGTCCTTCCCGAACGGCCCTGGCAATCGTTGGTGTTGTGGGTGTGGAGGTTGTGGTAGGTGCAGAACGGTCGGCTGCCCTTGGACGACTCCGGCTAGTCCCTGCCGTGCTTCGTGTCTGGTTCCCTCGCGAGCACGGCCGCTCCCTTGCGCTTCACGTCCTTGGCCTTGGTCTTCTTTTCTTCCGAGTTGGGAGCTGGGAGCTCAAGATGGGAGAGGCATCCTTCTTCAGCTCTTGCGCACTTGGTCGCTAGGTTGAACAGCTCCAGGGATGTGCACAACTCCTCGTGGATGGCGAGATCCTCCTTCATCTTGACGTCACGGATGCCATCAGAGAACGCTGAGATGATGGCCTCGTCCGTCACCTTGGGGATCTTGAGGCGGATGTTGTTGAAGCGCTGGATGTATTTCTGCAGTGTCTCCCTGGGCTGCTGCTTGATGCGGCGCAGGTCACCCGTGGCCAGGGGCGGTCACGAGTGCCCTGGAAGTTGGCGATGAAGCGGCTACGCATCTCGTCCCAGGAGGAGATCGAGCCAGGAGGCAGGTTCAGGAGCCACGAGCGGGCACCATCCTTGAGTGCCATGGGAAACCAATTCGCCATGACTTTCTCATCGCCATTGGCCGCCTCGATGCTCAGCTCGTAGAGCTGCAAGAACTCCGTGGGATCGGGGGTGCCGTCATAGCGAGGAGGCAGGTCTGGCTTGAACTTGCCCGGCCAGGCGACGCTACGCAGCTCGGGGGTGAAGGCGCGGTAGCCTGCTGTGGTCACCGGGGCCCTTTGCTGATGTATAGCTTGTTCTTGACGGTACTTGCGCACCGCTGCGACAAGCAGCACGCGGTCTTGTCGCGCCGATGTAGGAAGCACAGGGGCGCCTTCTTGAGGCCAAGGGATTTCTTGATAGCTTCCTCCTTCCCGCGCGGGCGCTGGACGCGGTGGGTCACGCCCAGGGGCCGCACGCCTTGGCGCCAGGGTGCCGTCTTGGGGCAGAGGTGGTGGAGGTGCTCGATGAGCCACGTCGCCTGTACCTGGCGGAGGGCGAGGCAATGAGAGGGACGGCGTAGGAGAGCCCCCTACGGCACTGACAAGCTCGGTGATGCGAGTGAGCCATTCCTCGTAGAGGTCGTCGACGGGGCAGTAATGCAGGACCTCACGCGCCATAAGCAGCGCGGCCTGCACGTCCATGGGGGTGCGACGAGCGTGGGACGATGAGTCGACTGGGGTCAGCGACGGAGTGGTGGTGCGGCCGTCCCGCCGCACCAAGGGGTGCAGCGAGGATGCTTGCTACTCATTCCCCACCGGGCTAGTGGCGGCGTTGGCGGCAGGCGACGGAGAAGGACGGGCAGGTCCGCCGACAGGAGCCGTCTGGGCGACTCGTGCGGTGAGAGCGGCTCGGCGCTCAGCGCGGGCTCAACGGGCGTCAGACATGGATGCGATGAAGCGATGGGACGCGGATCAATGGAAGGAAGATTTCAGCGCACCCCTACCTGGCGCGCCAAATGTCGTATTTAGGGTTCCGGAAAAACCCTTGAGGTTCTAACAATGGTGTGCGCACGAAGATTTCCCCCTATCGAATCTCGCTCTCAGCCTCGCCGCGATCCCTAAGCTTACCTCGATGAACTCACAACACAAGAGACACAAGATTTATACAGGTTCGGGCCACCGTTATGGTGTAATACCCTACTCCTATGTGGTGGTGGTGGATTACCTCTTGCGTTGATGATGAACAGTACAAGGGAAGAACAGCCTCCTGAAGAGGGGTGTTCTTGAGCTGGTGTGGTGGTTTGCTCGAGGAGGAATCAATTGTCCCCCCTACTGTGGTGGCTAGTCCTCTTTACAGAGGCCCTAGTCCTCTTCCCAAATATTGAGCGGGAAGGGATCCAACAACAGCCAATTTGAAGGGGTACAGCTAGTACAAGCTATCCTGACTAAAGGTGGTCTTTGCCTGTCAAAGGCACTGGTGGTGACACCGTCTTGGGCTCCACGATGACCTCCTTCGTGCCATCCTGCTGGTCTTGGTCTTGTTGCACCGATATGGAAACCTTTGCCTGATGCCCCGATACTCCGCGCCTGTGCTTGCCCCCTTAGCACCAAAGGGGAAACGAGGACACTGCGCGCGCTGGCGCCCGCCTGGCCTTGGTCGTCATGGCTTGCGTCATGGGAACCTCGCAAGGTACCCCTTGCCTTGATCTCTCCGCCCATTCGTGTGCCGGCTTGGTGAGGCCGCTCCTGAGGAGGCCTTGTGTCGTCCACCTCGCGAGGCTTGGACCCTCGCAAGGGTCTTGAGTATTGGTCGATGAAGACGGGCCGTGCTGGGCCACTGGTGGAGCCACTCCATGGGCTGCAGGCAGGCAAGTCTAGGGACCCCCGTTCCCAGAACATCGACAACTTCCATCTTCGAAAGCCCCTCAAGGATGATGGTCGAGCATGGGAAATTCCCTTCGGTCATGGAGATGAGCTATGAGGTGCCACATCATTTGGGCCTCCAACACCAAGACGGTGACAAGAAGGTTGAGCAAGGGCCATCCCCTTCAACCACGGCGAGGAGCACGAACCACTTTAACAACATGAAGATGGCGCACCAATATGTCTCCTACTCCAAGTCAAGCTACGCGAGCGCACATGAGACCTTCTCTTTGATCTCGGAGGAGATTGATGATTTGCCACATCCTACGACATTCATCATTGGAGGCGTTATGGATGAGGCGGTTGAGCACGGGACTATCCCTTCAACCAAGCCGGCGATAGGAGTTGAGCATGGAGACATTTACACCTACATCTCTCTGACACCCACATATGTCGAGATGCCCCAATTGCCATGCGAGGAGAGCCACCACCACATGAGTGACATGAGTGACTCCACCATATATGACATTGAGTGCATTTCCTATGAGAGGATGAGTGTGACCACCACTAGCCCCACACATGAGAGCTTGCCACACATCCTATGTGAGGTTGAGATCCATTTGAGTGACTCCACCAACCATATGAGTGAGAGTATCCTTGAGGGAGTGAGTGAGCCACAACACTTAGTGAGTGAGGTTGTTGACATGGCATGTGAGGCCACTATGATTTCTAACGACTTAACCTCTACTCCGAGTGTGTTTTGTTCTTTGGTGCTAGATCTCCTACATGAAGACATGCCTATCCTCGACGAGTCCATCCCTCCAATGGAGACGATGATGGCCATGGTGGACAATGATGCACCCCCCACATGGTTCCATCAAGATGAAGATGACAACGAGTGGATCTTCGACACCTCACCTAAAACACATGAGCGACGTTCCAAGGGCAACATAGGTGACGGTGCTTCTCTTGTCCCACTAGTGAACTCTCTTGACATCGATTGCTCCCATGATGTTGATCACCCTATAGATTCATCACATACTAAGTCATGTTTTGATATGTCAGCCATTTATGATGAATATGACGATGAGAATGTTGAATTGCCTACTTGTGATGCTATGCTCAATAGGATATCATGTGAAAATTCTATTGGTCACGTCATGTTAGACAATCCTTTAAACTTGTCATATGCTATGAGTGAGATCTCCCATATTGCATCATTTCAATCTCAACATAGTAACTATGCATGTCCCATTAAAATAAATCCTATTTGCACTTATGGCATAGATGACGAGATGATGGGAATTGGCTTTTGATTTTCTTGTGATGATATTGCCATGCTTCCTTTACATGATTTGTACAATTCACCTATTATATTGGAGATATGCCCTAGAGGCAATCATGTGATGATGATATTTCCATATGTATTCATGAGTCCTTTTGTATTGTCCTTGAACATCATCAATGATATGTATCAATATGTATGTGACTTGTTTGTGGAACTATGTATTGTATGATGATTGTTCTAATGGTCCCTAGTTGATAAGGTTATGCGGACACATATCCTTGACTAGTATACGACTCGGTTGATGACTATGTTTCACAGGTCATGTGCATGGAGATGCTAAACTGATAGTATGGGCACGGGGATAGATATCACCGAGTTGGACAGACCCACTTTGAGACACAACGAGATATATTCATCTGTTAGTCTCAAGTACAATGTCTATGTCATGTCCTAGACCTGAGGTCCTCGCATGTTCTCGGGGTGAGGATCGACTCACTTAGGGTCTATCAAATGCTACTCCGTAACTGGGTAGTTATAAAGGTAGCTTTCGGGTGAGTCGTGAAACATGCCGCGAAACATGGTTGACCAAGATGGGATTTGCCCCTTCTATTTGGAGAGATATCCTCTGGGCCCTCTCGAGTGATCAGATTCAGAAAGCATGGCCATGCGACTTGGGTTAAGTGTTAACCCAGTTCGAGAATATGTATCACGGTTTCGAGAAGAGAGGTCGATCTATCACAAGGGTGACAAGTACTTGCCTTGAGCTCGACAACAAATATCGTGAGGCAAAAGGAATAATGCATATGACACATTGCCGAGGTTCGTCAAATGACTTCATGCACACATGGGAGTTTGCACGTTCTGCTAGGAGCCGCTACCAACTATTGACTCTGGTCGTGTCCATGTGTATGTGAACCTATAGGGTCGCACACTTAAGGGTCTGCAGCCCGTACGAATTGGATCCGAGTGGAAATGGACGCAGACTCCTAGTGGGATCAAGTGTTGAGCCCACCTCGGAGGTCTATATAAGGGGGAGTGGGCACACAACTTAGGTCTAACCTTTTCCAACTCTCGATAGCCGTCACCACTCCCCACGCCCATGACGAGCGACTGGACCTAGCAGTCCGCTGCCCGCCACTGCACCCCGCACGTGTGGATACCTTGGAGGCATCGCATCTGCGGTGCTTGGACGAACCATTCGAGAGAACCGTGAGGCGCCGTTTGCGGGTGATCAATGTTCACGGTTCTTCGCTGTTCGCGAGAGATCAGCAACAAGAGGAGGAGACGACCTGAGAGATCGACTATAGGTGTCGGTGTCAAACCCGGCGGATCTCGGGTAGGGGGTCCCGAACTGTGCGTCTAGGCGGATGGTAACAGGAGACAAGGGGCATGATGTTTTTACCCAGGCCCTCTCGATGGAGGTAAAACCCTACTCCTACTTGATTGATATTGATGATATGGGTAGTACAAGAGTGGATCTACCACGAGATCAAGGAGGCTAAACCCTAGAAGCTAGCCTATGGTATGATTGTTGTAATGGTTGTTCGTCCTACGGACTAAAACCTTCCGGTTTATATAGACACCGGAGAGGGCTAGGGTTACACAGAGTCGGTTATAATGGTAGGAGATCTACATATCCGTATCGCCAAGCTTGCCTTCCACGCCAAGGAAAGTCCCATCCGGACACGGGACGAAGTCTTCAATCTTGTATCTTCATAGTCTTGGAGTCCGGCCGATGATGATAGTCCAGCTATCCGGACACCCCCTAGTCCAGGACTCCCTCAGTAGCCCCTGAACCAGGCTTCAATGACGATGAATCCGGCGCGCATATAGTTCGGCATTGCAAGGCGGGTTCCTCCTCCGAATAATTCATAGAAGATTGTGAACACCAGGTTAGTGTCTGGCTCTGCAAAATAAATTCCACATTCCACTGTAGAGAGAATAATATGCACACAAGTTCAATCTGCTGACGTATTTTGTGGCATGACGTCACACCACCACCAAGCCTTTACTTGAATCGTTTTTTATTATACCACCTCAGCGCGTTTAGCGAAGCGGTTTCCTTGGCACGTCTTGTCGAAGCAGAGATCGTGTTCCCCTTATTCCGGGATTCCCATCAATACGGACGTGGGTAACCCAACCGCGCCATTTATGGTGGCGCTTGGGAGATAAGCGAGTTTTACCAGGCCGGTGGGAATGCATAGTCTTCGTCCTCCCATATATAAGGGGATAAGGATCCACCTTTTTTACCTACGCCTTCTTCCTCCTTTGCTTATCCATCTCCGCGCACTCGAGCTCCAGCGCCCAAGTCCGCACATCTCGTCTCAACCTTCTCCAGCCATGTCCGGAGCGGGAGGCAAGTGGATGGCCTCCTCCGTCACGGAGGGGCACATCGAGAAGCTGCGCGGCGCCGGATACCTATCCAGCGACATCGCGCACCGGCTGCCCGACGAGGGGAAGCTCATCCCCACCCCTAGGCCTCATGAGAGGGTCGTATTCCTCCCCCACTTCCTCCGCGGACTGGGCTTCCCACTACATCCCTTCGTTCGGGGGGCTCATGTACTACTACGGCCTGGACTTCCACGATCTGGCGCCAAACTTCATCCTCAACATCTCGGCGTTTATCGTCGTGTGCGAGGCCTTCCTCTTCATCCAGCCCCACTTCAGCTTGTGGCTAAAGACCTTCAATGTCAAGCCGAAGGTGGTGAAGGGCGTCCAAGCGGAGTGCAGAGGCGCCATGGTGGGAAAAATGCCCAACGTCATCTGGCTCGAGGGTGCCTTCGTGGAGTCCGTCAAAGGGTGGCAATCGGGGTGGTTCTATATCACCGAGCCGTGTGACCCTAAATGGGCGGCGACCCCCGAGTTCAGATCTGGTATCCCCATGCAGCTCACCTCCTGGAAAGAGAAGGGCTTGCTATGGGGTAGTTCGGAGGAGCTGACAAGACTCCAGTCCTGTCTCCAGACCCTGGTGAACAAGAAGCTTAAGCTTGTCAATGTGATCCAGGTCATGCTCGTCCGCCGGATTCTCCCCTGCCAGCAGCGGGCCTTCAATTTGTGGGAGTTCGATCCGGCACAGCACCGGACCCTGAGCAGGCTCTTCGACACGACGTACGAAGCTGCCTGGAGGGTGTTGTTCAATGGCGGAGAAGCCCCCGCATCCGCAACTGAAGATCGCGGATTCAGCACCAAGCGCCCGACCGGCAAGGTAAGCTTTGTTATCCTTTACGGGACACTTATTTCTTTCATAGTTTGACTCTATGTGGGATCTAAAACTCCCAATGCCTTTAACGGGACTGGCAGAGGACGTCCGGACAGGTCGACTGTCCGGCTCCCTTCCCGAAGACCCAGCGGACACCCGTTTGACGGGGCTGCTGGTTCCGGCCCTTTACGTGGTTCCGGAGAAGAAGGCCAAGAAGAAAGCCACGGGAACCCGAAGGAGTTCCCGGCGCTAGGTGGTATCGGACTCATCGTCCGATGTCTCCGAGGCGGACTCCTCCCCCAAAGACGAGGAGGAGAAAGAGGACTCTCCCTAGGAGGGGGAGAGCGGAAGAGGAAGGCTTCCCCAACGGGGGAGGCCGAAGGGTCCAAGAGGGGAAGGACCCTTCCTCCGGGCAGCTCCGCCAACGCCGACGACGGCGACGAGGGGTGGCCCTCAAGGGCCAAGCCCCCGGCAAGATTGTAAGTATCCGGATTCCTGAATGATTCATAATTTCTCTTTTTCGCCACACAGTGTCCTTCTAATGCCGCATACAACCTGTAGTCCGACCGAGGATGATTTTCCTGCTTCTTCGAGCGGGTCCTTGGCTCCGTCGGATGTGGATTCCAATCCGACCGCCTCCACCCCTCGTGATGCTGAGGACGCCGAGGTGGGATCCCAGGAGGGGACCCGCCAGGAGGGGGAGGCTCCGGAGGTGCCACAGGGCAACCTCCCGGACTTTGTGCCGGACTCCGCATCGGAACCCGCAGTGGTTCCGGAGTCCGGCAGGCGGCCCCTTCGTAAGAAGGGCAAGACCGTGACACTGGCAGCCTCCGTCCAACCGGAGGTGCCGGACAACTTGTTGGAGGCGCTCAATGGCGCTTGCATCAAGGAAGAACACCGCACTATGATGAGTGCGGTGATTCAGAAGGTTCAGCTCGCCAAGAGCGGGTTGACCGAAGCCTGCAGCAGCCTTCTAACAGGCTTTGAGGTAAGAAGTTTTAAAATATGTAATGTAATACCGCATAGACAGTAGCCCCTGATGCTCGGTTCGGTGTTCGGAAAGAAAAGCCGGACTGAGGATCTAAAAAGATATACGCAGGAGTTCTAAAAATTATGTCAATATGGGATTGCAGGCTGCACTGCTGACCTCTGCCGCATTGACTATGGAGGTCGGTGCTTTGAAGCAGGACCTCGAGCGGTCCGAGAACGAGCTCGGCCTTGCCAAGAAGTAGCTCGAGGACAAAGAAGGTGAGTAACACCGTATTAAATTTGTACCTTACAGAAAAGGATTTTTGGTTGCAGTAGAAATGACAAGGATAACGTGGGCACAGCAGGGGCCACGAACAAGGTGGCGACCCCGAAGGAGGCCGTGTCCGCGGCCGAACGTAATGCGGCCACGGAACGAGTGGAGCGAGATAAGCAGGAGGCGCGGGTGGCGGAGGTGCGGCAAGAGCTCCAGGCTCTCGTGTTAAAGCATGAGAGTTTGGAGCGCGACTCGAAGACTCGAGAGTCCAAGCTTGCCTCGGCTCTTGAGAGCGCCAAAGCCACTAAGGCCGAGGCCCATAAGGCCCTCCAGGAGATTGAGGCGGTGAAGAAAATAGCGGCGGGTAAGACATTTTTCATGCAAAGCAAGCATGTGAATGTGAATTACCTGTTACTTACCCGAATTCGGAGCTCTCCAGGAGCGTTTGCAGATCTGCCTCGCAGCGTGTCCGATGCCGCCGCATTCTACCAGGCCGAGGAGGGGAGCTCAACGGAGAAGGTCTTCTGGTCTCAGTATGCTGAGGCCGGACATCCGGTGCCCCTTAGCGACCAGCTGAAGCAGCTGGTCGAGCTCCACAAGGTAGCCGAGCAGGCCATGAAGGGCCTCATAGTCCGGCTGTGGCCTAAAGAGGCCATGCCTTGGAGCTACTTCGGCCTCGTACGGTGGCTGGTAGATGCATGCCCTTGGGTGGAAGTCATCAAGCGCTCCTCCTGTATTGAAGATGCCCGTCAGGCCCTTGCCCGCGCAAAGGTGCACTGGGGCAGGCTGGATGTTGAGAGGCTTCTTACAGACGTGCCGCCGGCGGGCAAGGAGTATCGTACGCCCGAAATGTATTATAAGAGTGTCCTGAAGGGTGCCCGCAAGATTGCGGATGAGTGCACCGAAGATGTAATATTTGAATAGACTCGCAATGTGTTATCCTGTGCGCTGAAATCTTTGTTCATATGCGCTAAGCAATGCTTATTGATTTAAAATATTACCTTCTGTGCGGCTGTTTATCAAATCTGTGAGATGGCAAGTCGTCGGCTTCAGCCCCCATGCCACCAGTGCTGGGGTGTTCGGGATAAACTTGAGCACTCTTGTTCCCATTTTTGGGTCCATCTAGGGAGGCGCTCAACACAACGAACAAGGCAACCGGACTTATAATGCTTGAACACTCTCACTTAGCCATAGAATTCTATAATTTTAAATTTCGGTGAAGCCCCTAGTGTTCGGAAGACCGAGTTCGGGGCGCTATCCACGCCTGGGCCGGGCGAAGCCGGTTCCTCGCTCTAAGCGGCATAAGTCTTTAGGGACTCGAAAAGACCTCTCGAACAGCGACCCGCTCTCGGCTTATCATGACGGTCAGTTTTAGCGTTCTCCACTGAGGTGCTCGCCCAGCTCAACTAGGGCGCAATCGCAGTGGTTCTGCCAGTGCTACCTTAGCCGATAGAACGGAATGTAAGGTACCAAAACATGGGAGCCGGGAAAACCCAACTATTGACCCAAGACATGATTCGGAGCCAATGCATATAATGCTATAAGTTCGGGGTGCCGCACTTGTGAAAGTGTTCAGACTTATCACACCGTAATGCGGGGGAACATAAGCCCCTGGTGTATTCGGCCGTACCAAAGTGTACGGATGCAAGATGTCATAGATGAACATATATGTAAAAAAAAGGAATGCAATTATAGGCAAAAAGTGATGCATTGTTCATTCAAGGAATTCTGCCATGAGTGCAGAACGATACAAATAGTGCGGTAAGCAGGGGTTGGACTATTAGAAATGTCTCCCTCCAGGGGTAGGCTGCGGAATGGTGTATTAAACAGATTTAATGCTCATAATGGAGACCACCTGAGTATTCGTCGTAGCCTTTGTCCTTCCCTGGCTGTTGCATCGTGAGTTCGGCAGATTCACCGCCGGACAGGGTCTCTGGTGAACGGAGTCCTGTGGAAAAATAAAAAAGGAAGAGAAAAAGAGCGACACACTTGGGAGCCCCTGGTGTGGTTGAGCCGCACTCTGGGCCTGTCGTGGTCGTGCCCCTCCCCCTATGCCCATGGTATCTCCAGAGCGTAATGATGTACGCGAAGGGCTAGTCTTGCAATCATGCAAGGGCTGGGGTTGGGGCCGCATTGCTACGCGTGCTCGAAATGTGCCAGGTGGTCTTGATGTATGTTACTCCGGGCGCGTTTTGCCATGTCCGGTCGTTTAACGGCCGGACTCGAAAATTGCCTTAAGAGGCTGCTCTGTACTTCTGCCGCGAGAGCCGCTGTGTGTTCCTCTGTTCGGAGGGAGCGTTCAGTGTTTCCGTTGACCGTGATGACTCCACAAGGGCCTGGCATCTTGAGCTTAAGGTATGCATAATGCAGCACCGCATTGAACTTTGCAAACGCGGTTCGTCCGAGCAGAGCATGATAGCCACTGCGGAACGGGACTATGTCGAAGATTAACTCCTCGCTTCAGAAATTATCCGGGGATCCGAAGACCACTTCCAGTGTGACTGAGCCTGTATAATTGGCCTCAACACCTGGTATGACGCCTTTGAAGGTCGTCTTTGTAGGTTTAATCCTTCAGGGGTCTATGCCCATCTTGCGCACTGTATCCTGATAAAGCAGGTTCAGGCTGCTGCCGCCGTCCATCAGGACTCTAGTGAGGTGAAATCCGTCGACGATTGGGTCTAAAACCAAAGCGGCGAATCCGCCATGGCGGATACTGGTGGGGTGGTCCCTTCGATCGAAAGTGATCGGGCAAGAGGACCGTGGATTGAACTTCGGGGCGACTGGCTCCATCGCATATACGTCCCTAAGTGCACGCTTCGGCTCCCTCTTGGGTATGTGGGTTGCATATGTCATGTGTACCGTCCGCACTTGTGGGGGAAAACCCTTCTGTCCTCTACTGTTCGGCGGCCGGGTCTCTTCCTCGTCATCGCTATGCAGCCCCTTGTCATTGTTTTCGGCAATTAACTTGCCTGCCTGCTTGAATACCCAACAATCTCTGTTGGTGTGATTAGCTGGCTTTTCGGGGGTGCCATGTATCTGGCAAGAGCGGTCAAGTATTCGGTCCAAATTGGACAGACCCGGAGTAGTTCTTTTGAATGGCTTTTTCTGCTGACTGGGTTTAGAGCCTCTGAATCCAGCATTGACTGCCGTATCCTCAGTGTTATCGCCGTTAATGTGGCGTTTGTTTTTGTTGCGACGTGACCTGCCATTGCGGTCCTTGTTGTCCGGACTGCCAGAACTTTTGCTGAGGTTGTTACTGCGAGCTAGCCAGCTGTCCTCTCCCGCACAGAAGCGGGTCATGAGTGATGTGAGGGCTGCCATGGATTTCGGCTTTTCCTATCCTAGGTGCCGGCCAGCCACTCGTCGCGGATGTTATGTTTGAAGGTTGCGAGGGCCTCTGCATCCGGACAGTCGATGATTTGGTTTTTCTTTGTTAAGAACCGTGTCCAGAACTGTCTGGCCGATTCGTCTGGCTGCTGAATTATGTGGCTTAGGTCATCGGTGTCTGGTGGTCGCACATATGTGCCCTAGAAGTTGTCGAGGAATGCGGCTTCCAGGTCCTCCCAACACCCAATTGACTCTGCGGGCAAGCTGTTAAGCCAATGCCGAGCTGGTCCTTTAAGCTTGAGTGGGAGATACTTGATGGCGTGGAGATCGTCACCGCGGGCCATGTGGATATGAAGAAGATAATCTTCGATCCAAACCGCGGGGTCTGTTGTGCCATCGTAGGACTCAATGTTCACGGGTTTAAACCCCTCAGGGATTTGATGATCCATTACTTCATCTGTGAAGCATAGTGGGTGTGCCGCCGGATACTGGGCAATATCACGATGTAGCTCAAGAGAGCTTTGTCTGCTGTGTTCGGCCCGGCCGGAGTTGCTGTATCCGGCGCGACGGTAGTCGTCGTGGATCGTGGGGCGCCCACGTGATCCGTAGATAGATCGTGATTGTTTTGCCTTGTCCTCCAATATATCCCGCAAGTTCGGTGCATTCCCCCGTGGCTTTGCGCTTTTCGAGCGGTGCCGGGGTATGGTTCTGGCGGAGGGCCTAGATGCCTCTCTGTCGCGGCCACGAGGTGGTCGGTCTGCCGTATTGTGCGCTGGTGATGAAGGTTTATATGCCTCCTCCTCTAATCGGGGGAGCAACTTGCATTTTGGGTAGCTTTTGGAGGGGCGTTCGAGTTCATACTCTTCGGCCACGAGGACCTCAGTCCATCTGCCGGCCAGCAGGTCTTGATCAGCTCGGAGCTGTTGCTGCTTTTTCTTTAGGCTGTTCACCGTGGCCATTAGCCTGCGTCTAAAACGCTCTTGTTCGATGGGATCCTCGGACACGACAAATTCGTCGTCATTGAGGCTTGCCTCGTCTCCGGAGGGAGGCACGTAATTGTCATTCTCTATCTCTTCCTCCGTCGCTCTCTCTTGAGGGCTGGCTTCTCCGTCCTCCTATGCTGAATCTTGCTGGAGGGGGTTGTCTTCGGCACTCTCTGGGGTGTTATTATCTCCGGTGCCAGAATCTCCATTCTTGCTGTGGCGGGATTTAGAGCGGCGCCGCTGACGTTGGCGCTTGGGCTGTTTCTTAGAGGAATCTGCCTCCGCTGCTTCTTCGCCGTCCCCATCCTTTGAGGTGTCCACCATGTATATGTCGTATGACGAGGTGGTCTTCCAGTGCCCCGTAGCGCTGGTTCTTGATCGTCTCCGGCATCGTTGTCCATACCGTCGATGTCTTCGGAGTCGTAGTCTAGCATGTCGGTTAGGTCGTCGACAGTGGCTACCAAGTGGGTGGTGGGTGGGCTTTGAATTTCTTTGTCGTCCGCATCCCAACCATCCTGACCGCAGTCCGGCCAAGGCTCTCCTGATAACAAGAGATACTTTAGCGAATTCAGTATGTCGCCAAAGGGTGAGTGCTGAAAGATGTCCGCGGCGGTGAACTCCATGGTCGGCGCCCAATCGAATTCGATTGGCAGGGGCGTAGGAGGTTCGGAGTCCGGCAAGGAGTCCGGCACCTCGGAGTCACGAGCTTTGCAGGGGACAAGGTCAGTATTCGGCTCCATCGCCGCAGAAGTTGTAGCCCCTGAGGCGGTGTCCAGCCACCTGTCCTCGATCTGCACGGTCGGCTCCGAACTATGGGTCAGAGCGGACTCGTGTGCGGCCTCCAGGGTACTGTCTGGCGGCAGAGCTAAATCATGCCCATCGTGACAGTGCGGCGCGCTCGGCCGTGGCTCGAATCCATCGAAGATCAAGTCTCCGCGGATGTCAGCCGTGAAGTTTAGGCTTCCAAATCTGACCTGATGGCCAGGGGCGTAGCTTTCGATCTGCTCCAGATGGCCAAGTGAATTGGCCCGCAGTGCAAAGCCGCCGAACATGAAGATCTGTCCGGGGAGAAAAGTCTCACCCTGGACTACGTCGTTGGTGATGATCGAAGGAGCCATCAAGCCTATCGGTAACGACACAGAGGAACTCTCAATGAAAGCACCAATGTCGGTGTCAAAACCAGCGGATCTCGGGTCGGGGGTCCTGAACTGTGCGTCTAGGCGGATGGTAACAGGAGACAAGGGGCACGATGTTTTTACCCAGGTTCGGGCCCTCTCGATGGAGGTAAAACCCTACTCCTGCTTGATTGATATTGATGATATGGGTAGTACAAGAGTGGATCTACCACGAGATCAAGGAGGCTAAACCCTAGAAGCTAGCCTATGGTATGATTGTTGTAATGGTTGTTCGTCCTACGGACTAAAACCCTCCGGTTTATATAGACACCGGAGAGGGCTAGGGTTACACAGAGTCGGTTATAATGGTAGGAGATCTACATATCCGTATCGCCAAGCTTGCCTTCCACGCCAAGGAAAGTCCCATCCGGACACGGGACGAAGTCTTCAATCTTGTATCTTCATAGTCTTGGAGTCCGGCCGATGATGATAGTCCGGCTATCCGGAAACCCCCTAGTCCAGGACTCCCTCAACAGGCATCACCAACTCTACTTCCGCTGTGGTGACTGCGCGTCTAGTGGTAAACCTGATGTCGTAATCTATTTCCAGTAGCATGATCTTGGGTGCGCGGTAGAAAATTTTATTTGGCGCTAGCGTAGTGTACCGCGTATTCCAACAGTGGTATCAGAGCCTCTGCTGTGTGGTGATAGATTTGATGATATGCATATGAGATATGTAGATCGGTTTAGGTGCGGGTCGATGAGATTGGCCTCGCACGTCAGTGTTGAAGGTTGGATTCGTGATCTTGTTTCCGTGTTCGTGACGCAGAGGTCGTGATACGAGTTACCCCTACCAGTCGGTATCCACCGTTGGGGTAGACAGTGGAACTTAAATCGGGATGCAGCACGCGAAGATCAATGATATTGATCGAATCGGAACATAGATCAACACCGTGGAAATGTGATTTCTGCAGTGCTGAAATCTGTTGGAGCGGTCTCGGTAAAACGGCTATAACTTTTGGATACGAACTCCGTTTTTGCTCCATGACCTATCAAACTGAAGCTAACGAAAAGTTGGATTAGCGGCGAAATTTGGAACGAGATTTTGGCGCTTCTGCCTAGGCCAAAATCCGCTTGAAAATAGAGTTTCGGGAGGTTTTATCTTCGGCGGTAGAACGCCTTACTCGTTTTTGCAGGGAATGCTTGTGATTTGGTATAGCCATTGAATGTTGCTTGTGTATTATTGTTTCATGACCTGCATGTCATGAGTGCGGCAACCGGCAGGAGTCATATGGTTGTCACATTGTTGTATTAATGACCTGCGTGTCAACATGAGAAGCCATGTAATGTGATTTACTTTCAGTACCTATTAGTTTGTAATAATAGCATAGTATCTTATGTAACACTTGGCGGTTGACACCATGGCATGGAGATGGAGATCACCATGAGGAAAACCATGCATGGAGATGGAGATCACCATGGGCAGACCATGCACGTGGAGATGGAGATCACCATGCGCTGTGAAAAGGGGGCTATACCATATCACACATATATAAACTACCTGTGAAAGTTTATCCCTTTTATGCACCCTTCTTTTGCATGGTAGATATTTTAAGTAGGGTGATCCCTCAACGAATGTCAAGTATAAATGCCTCCCCAATTGCCGCACCTTCCCATGTCAAGTATATATAGTGGTGGGCCTATAAAATTAGGGTGCCACTAGATCTCCTTGAAGTGATGGGTTTGTGTCGAACACTTACACGCGAAGCATTGGTTAACTTGTAGTGGCTATCAAAACAGTTTGGGCCATGAGGCATAGGAGTTGGCGAGGCATGAGACGTCCCCAACAACAAGAGTCGTACAGAGATACGATTAGCAAGAGTTGCTTACCGAGTGATCTTGTCTTCCAGCGGTGATGCAAAAGCTCACTAGTTGACATGTTGATCTTGGATCTTGAATCACTAAGTATCAATCGAGGGATGTCGATTTTAGTGGGAGCAATGATCTTATTAAAATGTTTAATATGAATTACTCTTCATGATTACATGTCTTAGTGTTTTGCATATTTCTGTTGTAGATAAATGGCACCGCCTGCTCAAGTTACCCCTTTTGTGTTGAAATCAATCCTAGAAAAAGATAAATTGAATGGAACAAACTTTACCACCTGGTATAGAAAACTGATAATTGTTCTTAGGCATGACAAGTTCTAGAGAATCCACTTCCAGAGGAACCTGCCAATAATGCTAATGCCACAACCAGAAATGCCTACCAGAAACTCATTGATGAATCAAACGAGATCAGCTGTCTCATGCTGGCTTCTATGGAGCCCGATCTACAACAGCCGTTCAAAAATATTGAGGCTTTCAATATGATCGAGAACCTCAAGAGCATGTTTCAAATGCAGGCTAGGACCAAAAGGTTCAACGTCTGGCGATCCTTGATGGATTGTAAGCTGAAAGAGGGTGATCCACTGATCCCACATGTTATCAAGATGATCGGATACATGCAAACTTTGGATCGGTTGGGCTTCCCACTGGGGGACAAGTTGTCCACAGATAAAATTGTGGGTTCTCTTCTGGATAGCTATGGGCCGTTCATCTCGCACTACCATATGCATGGGATGGAAAAGAATCTCACTGAATTGCATGGGATGCTCAAAATGGCAGAGCAGGATATCAAGAAAGGTACACATCGTCAAGTGTTGATGGTGCAAAATTCGGCTAAGTTCAAGAAGAGTTGGTCCAATAAAAAGGCTGAGGCAAAGGGCAAAGAGAAGGCGGCAGCTTCAATGCCGCCGTTGCGCCTAAGTCAGGGACGGCCTCGGGGAGTATTTGCTTTCATTGCAAAGAACCCGAACACTGGAAAAGGAACTGCAGCAAGTGGCTTGCCGAGAAGGGCAAGAAGACTGGAAGTATGACTTCTTCTTCAGGTACACTTGTTGTATATGTTATAGACATTTTATCTTGCTAATGTTTCTAGTAGCTCTTGGGTATATGATACCGGATCGGTTGTTAACATATGCAACTCGATGCGGGGGCTAAGCAGAAATAGGAATGTCGCAAGAGGAGAAGTTGACATATGTGTCGGGAATAAAGCAAGAGTTGCTGCATTGGCCGTTGGCACTATGCAACTTAATTTACCTTCAGGATTTGTAATGGAACTTTATAATTGTTATTATGTTTCTGCTTTGAGTCGAAACATTATTTCTGCCTCATGTTTGATGAGACAAGGCTATGAATTCAGTATTAAGGAAAATTATTGTTGCATTTACTTTAATA
Source organism: Triticum timopheevii (assembly GCA_963921465.1). Taxonomy (NCBI): domain Eukaryota; kingdom Viridiplantae; phylum Streptophyta; class Magnoliopsida; order Poales; family Poaceae; genus Triticum; species Triticum timopheevii. Next base: position 120,106,571 of record OY997262.1, read on the forward strand.
ATATGTTTCATGGCTTTGCACCCGTTGTGAATGGGTTATTTATCCTAGATCTTGAAGGTGAATCAGTCTATAACATAAATGTCAAGAGGCACAAGACTAATGAGATAAATCCGACTTACATCTGGCATCGTCGACTAGGACACATTAGTCAAAAGCGCATGAAGAAGCTCCATGATGCTGGAATTCTAACTTCGTTTGATTTTGATTCATTCGAGACATGCGAGTCTTGCCTACTCGGTAAGATGACTAAGACTCCTTTTGCAAAGAGTTGCGAAGGGCGTCCGAGCTGTTGGAACTTATACATTGTGATGTATGTGGACCAATGAGCACGACAGCCAGAGGTGGTTTCCAATACTTCGTGACTTTTACCGATGACTTGAGTAGATATGGATATGTCTACTTGATGAGACACATGTCAGAAACTTTTGAAAAGTTCAAGGAGTTTTAGAACAAAGTGGAAGATCAACTCGGCAAGAAAATCAAACTTCTACGATCTGATCGTGGCGATGAGTATATGAGCCAGGAGTTTGACGATCATCTGAAGAGTCGTGGAATAGTCCCACAACTGACTCCCCCGTGTATGCCACAGAGAAATGGCGTGTCAGAATGGAGGAATCGGACTCAGTTAGACATGGTCTGATCAATGATGAGTCAGTTGAATTTACCCTTGTCATTTTGGGGATACGCTCTAGAAATTGCAGCTTTCACACTAAACAGGGTACCATCTAAGTCCGTAGATAAGACACCATATGCAATATGGACTACGAAGAGTTATAGTTTGTCTTTTCTGAAAGTTTGGGGATGTGAAGCATATGTCAAGCGACTCCAGTCGGAAAAGCTCACACCCAAATCGGATAAGTGCATATTCATGGGATACCAAGGGAAACCTTGGGATATTACTTCTACAACCGTGAAGAGGGCAAAGTGTTTGTCGCTCGACATGGAGTTTTCCTTGAGAAAGAGTTTCTCAATGGAAAGGCTAGTGGGACGGCGGTCCGACTCGGAGAAATACGAGAACCACATGGGGACGTTCTGGTAGGTGATTCTGTCACAACGGAATTATTCAGGGAACCCATGGTGGAGTCGACGCCGGTTCCACGGAGGTCGCAAAGTTTACACAATTTGCATGACTGCAATGTGTTGTTCTTGGATAATAACGAGCCGACTACATATGCGGAAGAAATGGAGAGCCCTGATTCCGAGTTATGGCTTGAGGCCATGAGATCCGAATTAAAGTCCATGGATGACAATCAAGTTTGGAACTTGGTTGATCTGCCAGATGGCGTTCGAGCCATTGAGTGCAAGTGGATCTTTAAGAAGAAAGCTGATATGGACGAAAATGTCACAGTCCATAAGGCTTGACTTGTCGCTAAACATTATAAACAAGTTCAAGGAGTTGACTACAATGAGACTTACTCACCAGTAGCGATGTCTAAATCAATTCGGATCATCTTACTATAGCAGCATATTTCGACTATGAGATAAGGCAGATGGATGTCAAAATGGCTTTCCTTAATGGAAATTTAACTGAGGATGTGTTTATGACATAGCCCGAGGGTTTTGTCGATCCAAAGAAGTCTAGCATGGTATGCAAGCTTCAGGGATCCATTTATGGATTAAGGCAAGCATCCCGGAATTGGAACATTCATATTAATGAAGCGGTGAAAGAGTTTGGCTTCATCAAGAATGAATGTGGTCATTGTGTATTCAAGAAGGTCAGTGGGAGCTCAGTTGCATTTATGATCTTATATGTGGATGACATATTATTGATTGGAAATGATGTTGAAATGCTTGAATCTGTCAAGGACTCATTGAAAAATAGTTTTTCGATGAAGGACTTGGAAGAAGCAGCTTATATTTTCAGAATAAAGATCTATAGAGATAGATCGAGAAGGCTTATTGGATTAAGCCAGAATGCGTATATTGAGAAGGTGTTGAAGTGGTTCAACATGCAAGATGCCAAGAAGGGTTTCTTGCCCATGTCACATGGCATTAGTCTTAGCAAGACTCAGAGTCCTTCGACTCCTGATGAGAGAAGATGCATGGATGGGATTTTGTATGCTTCGGTTGTTGGGTCCATCATGTATGCTATGGTATGTACTCGTCCCAATGTTAGCTTTGCTCTTAGTGTGGTGGGAAGGTACCAAGAGAGTCACTCGATAGCGGTTAAGAATATCCTTAAGTACTTGAGAAGGACTAAGGATATGTTCCTCATTTATGGAGGTGAGGATGAGCTCGTTGTAAAGATTTACACCGATGCCAGTTTCCAAACCGATAGGGATGATAGTCGATCGCAATCTGGGTTTGTGTTCATTCTGAATGGAGGAGCAGTGAGCTGGAGGAGCTCCAAGCAAGATACGGTAGCTGATTCTACAACAGAGGCCGAGTACATTGCAGCTTCTGAAGCTGCAAAAGAAGGTCTTTGGGTGAAGAATTTCATTTCTAATTTTTGTGTGGTTGAGGGAACGTCTAAGCCATTGGACCTCTATTGTGATAATAGTGGTGCCATTGCGAAAGTCAAGGAACCATGGAACCATCATAAAACACAACACATACTCAGGCGTTTTAACCTTATTCGCGACATTGTCGAAAGAGGTGATGTAAACATACGCAAGGTGCACACAGATGCAAATGTTGCAGATCCATTGACGAAGCCTCTCCCATGGCCAAAGCATGAGGCACACATGAGCTCCATGGGCATACGAATCCTAAATGATTGACTCTAGTGCAAGTGCGAGACTGTTGGAGATATGCCCTAGAAGCAATCATGTGATGATGATATTTCCATATGTATGAATGAATCCTTTGTATTGTCCTTGAACATCATCAATGATATCTATCAATAAGTATGTGACTTGTTTCTGGACTATGTATTGTATGATGATTGTTCTAATGGTCCCTAGTTGATAAGGTTATGCGGACACATATCCTTGACTAGTATACGACTCGATTGATGACTATGTTTCACAGCTCATGTGCATGGAGATGCTAAACCGATAGTGCGGGCTCGGGGATGGATATCACCGAGTTGGACAGACCCACTTCGAGACACAGCGAGATATAGTGTTCTTTTAGTCTCAAGTACAGTGTCTATGCCATGTCCTAGACCTGAGGTCCTCCCATGTTCTCGGGATGAGGATTGACTCACTTAGGTTCTATCAAATGCTACTCCGTAACAGGGTAGTTATAAAGGTAGCTTTCAGGTGAGTCGTGAAACATGCCGCGAGACATGGTTGACCAAGATGGGATTTGCCCCTTATATTTGGAGAGATATCCTCTGGGCCCTCTCGAGTGATCAGATTCGGAAAGCATGGCCATGCGACTTGGGTTAAGTGTTAACCCTGTTCGAGAATCTGTGTCATGGTTTCGAGAAGAGAGGTTGAGCTATCACAAGGGTGACAAGTACTTGCCTTGAGCTCGACAATAAATATCGTGAGGAAAAAGGAATGATGCATATGACACATTGTCGAGGTTCATCAAATGACGTTACGCACACATGGGAGTTGGCACATTCTGCTAGGAGCCGCTACCAACTATCGACTCTAGTCGTGTCCATGTGTACGAGAACCTATAGGGTCGCACACTTAAGGGACTGCGGCCCATACTGATTGGATCCGAGTGGAAATGGATGCAGACTCCTAATGGGCTCAAGTGTTGAGCCCACCTCGGAGGTCTATATAAAGGGGAGTGGGCGCACCACTAAGGGTTAACCTTTTCTAACCCTCGATAGTCATCGCCACTCCCCACGCCCATGACGAGCGACCGGACCTAGCAGTCCGCCGCCCGCCGCTGCACCCCGCACGTGTGGATACCTTGGAGGCATCGCATTTGCAGTGCTTGGGCGAACCGTTCGAGGGAACCGCAAGGCGCTGTTCGCTGGAGATCACCTTTCGCGGGACTTCGCTGTTCGCGGGAGATCAGCAACAAGAGGAGGAGACGGGCCGAGAGGTCGATTACACGCGTCACCAACTCTACTTCAGCTGCGGCGACTGCGCCTCTAGTGGTAAATCCGATCTCGTAATCTATTTCCAGCAGCATGATCTTGGGTGCGCGGTAGAAAATTTTATTTGGCACTAGCGTAGCGTACCGCTTGTTCCAACATACTATGCCATGCCATGATCACATAGAACCAAACATGCTTTGTTTTGGATGTTGTTAATATTCTCCATGTGATGTTTCCACTAATGCTCATGAGGTGGACCCCATAGTTTCCTCATACATACTAGGAGATCTTGATGCATTTCATACTTTGCATGATTCCCATGATTGTGTGCACCATATGCATTCCATGAATAACAATGCTCTACATATATCTCATGATGCATTACATCATTTGAGTCTCCATTATGTCATACATAACAACAAACATATCATGATGGATGACATGTTTCTATATCACGCATCTCATTTATTTGAGCATTGGATATTTTGTGCTAACCAACATAAACACGTGCGCATCATGATGGATGATGTGTACATATACCACGCACACACAATTTTCCCTTTGTCTTTGTTTTGTGTAGGTATTCATGTATACTCATCAACCTCTCAATCCCAAGAGTTGATGAAACGAGCTCTTGAGAGAAACGACGATTTAGGATCACGTGGATTGCCCTTCCCACCGTTCTCTTCACGCAACGACTACACGCTTCTATTCTACTTGGGTCTCACGCAGCTATAGGCTATTTACCATTTGTCACCTTATGCTCATTTTACCGTGTTCACTTTGCATGTTATACTTGCTTCTATGCCTTTGTCATGCAATTGTGACCCTTGCTTGCATCTACCCATGATTCACCATTATGCTACTCATATGTGTATTTGCATGCTTGGTGGAGATACTTATAGCTATTGCCATGATTTCTTTGTGCCCCATGCTATTGATGCTTGTTGTGTTGGGAGAGTCATGATGTCCCATTGCTACTTACATATTGCCTCTCACCAATACATTGATGATACTTTCCTCATATCTTGCTTTCATGCTTGTGCTATGTCATGTGAATTATTCATGCCCACTATTTGCACACATGACATGATTGCCATGATTACGTCTAGTACATTGCATCTTTGCACTACTAGCTTGCTTGACTTGATCACTATGATTGCTTGCTTTGTCGCATCACCCATGTTCCATTCTTACTCGCTTTCTTGGGTTGGTGACATATATGTTCATGCCTTCTCACATGATATATCTTGATCATTAGTTGCCTCTCTCATATCCACTTGTATTGAGTGCAACCATACTTTGCTTATTGCTCTTTGAGACTTTGACACCTTACTTGTGATGCATGCTTGTTTGATTGAGCATCTTGTATTTGGTTGTTCTTGCATCATATGCCTCCATACTATGAAATGCTCCCTTGTCCTTTCTTATGATGAGCATGATGCATACACTTGTTGGGTATCTTACCACACGAATGATAGGTGTTGCATTTGCACTAACCTCATTTGTTTTTCCAAGTGTTTGTCATGTTCTTTCATTTTGAAGGATTCACAAGGCGTTAACGTCACGAGACAACTTGGTCATTGAAGGCATACACGATGCGCGACACCAACAATCCCCAAGTACGCATATTGGATGGGTCACTCTTTCATTGTTGTTTCCTCCTTGCTTTCTACATGATACATCTCGCGAACAGAGGAGCAACATTGGAGATTGGCTCTATGGACCTTCACATTGATGAGCGCTCACACTTATTGGATGCACCTTCGGAACTCCACTCATGCCACAACATAGAGCATTAGTACATCAACACTCCTTTGCCACATTGCACCCACACCTCCATATTTGTTGATTGTGCTCACACATGTCATGCTCGATGGACATATCATACTCAACCCAAGTTTGCACCCTATGCATCGATTGACTCACATTACGATTGCCTTGTTGCATCTTGTATTTCTATGCCATCCATGATATATGAGCTTGTACATTTCCTTAGCAAATTTGTTGTGATCTTTCTTGACGTCATATTCATACATCATGATCATATTGTCCACCATCAATTGCATGATAACATACACATATTGAGCATCCATTGCCATATTCATGCTATTGATAAACCATCTCACTATGACATCATTTTGCACCGTGGTTGCATTGATCATATTCACAACACATTTGTGTGCACAATGATTGCATTTTATCCCATGAATGCTTTGCATATCATTCTATATCATCATGATAAGCTTCATGGGCTTTGTCATGAACAATCTTGCCGCACGGACTCATTCTTACATGATGGACACTTTGTGTGCGCTAACCATTGTATTTCCGAGTGTCATTTGTGTTTGCTATTTTTGCATGTATACCACTCCGGAAAGACCTTGGAGTACTTGCATTGCACAATGTCTTCAACTCCATCCAACTACAAGTCCATCCACGACAACTGTTTCCATGGTGATGAGGACCATGATCCGAGGTCGGATCTTTCCGAAGGGGTGGAGATGATGTGGAGCATCCCACGTTCATCCCCATGTACACTCTGACTACTCTCAAAGCCCCATGAGGACATATGACGAGACTTCAAACATACGCCATCGGACACAAGGTGAACTCGCTCCTCTCTGAATCATCACTTTCCACATGTGAGACATGGTTACTACCTCAAACGTGTGTGCTATGCATGTCCAGGAACCAGGAGGAAGGCCATGGATCAGCTAGGAGCATTGGACAAGACGGCGAGGACACCAAGCGCGAGGAACAAGAGGAAGAGCTGCAAGAAAAGTTACAGCCATCGGACGACCGCTCCAGACTGGACGTCCGGTCCTTGAAGGCCACGCAAGGCAGAGGAAGCCAGATCAACAAATATTACAGCCACCGTACGACTGGCCTGGACCGGACGTCCAACCCCTGGAAGTTACACCATCTAGAAGGGCCAGCCGACAGTGACTACTGGAATCAGGATCTTTGCCGCTAGCCAGCTCTTTGTCGTCAGCTGGCTGACAGTAAAGAATGTCTTTTCCATCAGTTTGAAGAAAGCTGACGGCAAAGAGAGAGCTGACAACAAAGTTCATGTTTGTCGTCGGCCAGATCTTTGTCGTCTGCTAGCAGACGCCATAGAGGCTTTGTCGTCATCTTGCGGACGACAAAGAGGGTGGGTGGTCCACGAATGATAACCACCTAACGGTCATCTTCTTTGCCATCCGCTAGCTGACGGCAAAGCTTCTTTACCATCTGCTAGCGGACGGCAAAGAGAGTACACAACCTAACGGTTGTTTCCCCTCGGCCCCACCCCACTAACTACCCTCTTTGTCGTCTGCTAGCAGATGGCAAGGAAATTAAACCTAACCAAAAAACGGTTGTTTCCCCGTGCCCCACCCCTCCCTCTCTCCCCTCTCTCTCTCTCCCTCACCTCACCCGCGCCGGCCCCGTGCTCGCTGTTCCAGTGCCCGCCACCCCCGCCGCCCCCTCCGCTGACCCCCACCGCCACCCCCGCCGCCCCCTCCGCTGACCCCCACTACCACCGACCCCCACCGTCTCCGACGCCCCCCGGCACCTCGCCTCCCGTCGCCCCGGCACCTCACCGCCCATCGCCGCTCCGCCTCCACCGCCGGCCCCCACCGCACCTGACCACCACCGCCCCCGACGCCTCGCCTCACGTGGCCCCGTCACCTAGCCGCCCGTCGCCGCTGTCGGTGTCAAAACAGGTGGATCTCGGGTAGGGGGTCCCGATCTGTGCATCTTAGGCTAATGGTAACATGAGGCAAGGGACACAATGTTTACCCAGGTTCGGGACCTCTCGATGGAGGTAAAACCCTACTTCCTACTTGATTGATATTGATCATATGAGTAGTACAAGAGTTGATCTACCACGAGATCATAGAGGATAAACCCTAGAAGCTAGCCTATGATGATTATGATTGTGATCGTCCCTCTAAGGACCAAACTCTCCGGTTTATATAGACACCGGAGAGGGCTAGGGTTTACATGGAGTCGGTTACAAAGAAGGAAATATAATATCCGGATCGCCAAGCTTGTCTTCCACGCAAAGGAGAGTCCCATCCGGACACGGGACGAAGTCTTGAGTCTTGTATCTTCACGCTCCAATAGTCCGGACAAAGTATATAGTCCGGCTGTCCGGATACCCCCTAATCCAGGACTCCCTCAGTAGCCCCTGAACCAGGCTTCAATGACGATGAGTCCGGCACACAGTTTTTGTCTTCGGCATTGCAAGGTGGGTTCCATCTTTGAATAGTAACCATCGAACACCTGAACCATGTCCGGATCTGCAAGATGATCTTCACATACCATGGTAGAGAGCATAGCATAAATCTGTTCTGCTGGCGATTTTTGGTACGTCGTGCTCCTGCATCGTGGCCCAGCCCAACATGAACCATTTTTCTTTGCCCACTTCGATACGCGTTGCGAGGCGGTTTTATTGGCACGCCCTGCCAAAGCAGAGATCGTCTTCCCCTTATTGCGGGATCTTCCATCAATACGGGTTTGCGCAACCCCACGATGACTGTTGGTATGACTCTGTGTTTTAGATAAGTCTCAAGCGGTCACGCTGAGGACTCTTGATATGCACCCCCGATATAAAGGGGCCGAGGCCTATACCTCTTTTACACCACCATTGCGCCTTTTCGCATCTCGAGTTCTAACACCCGAGACCCAAGCTCAAACACCCCGGATCTTCCACTATGTCCGGATCAAACCTTCAAGGCCGGTGGGTGGCCTCCTCGTTCAAAGAGAAGGACACTGCGAGGCTTTGGGAGGTCAGATATCTGATAGCCGACATCCAGCACAGGCTTCCTGCTCCAGGGCAGTTCATCCCTACTCCCGAGCTCAATGAGAGCGGCGTATTTGTTCCTCACTTCCTCTGCAGCTTGGGTCTCACCCTTGATCCGTTTGTGAGGGGGCTCATGTTCTATTACGGGTTAGACTTTCACAATCTAGCTCCGGACGCTATCCTCCATATCTCGTCGTTCATCATTGTGTGCAAGGCTTTTCTCCACGTCACTCCACACTTCGGCTTATGGCTCAAGACCTTCAATGTGAAGCCGAAGATGATCGAGGGGCGACATGCGGAGTGCGGAGGTGCCATAATAATCAGGAACCCTGATGCCCCATGGCCAGAGGGTTCTTTCCTAGAGGTATCCGATCTGTGGCAGCGGAGGTGGTTTTACGTCACGGCTCCCAGAGGCACAACATGGGTGGCTGCCCTCGACTTCCGTTCGGGCCCTCCGTCACAACTGGCGTCATGGACCAATGTGGGACGGGATTGGGGGTCTGCTAGTGAGGTACCCACATTGCAGAGCCTCATCCGGGAGCTTCTTGAGAGGGACATTAACCTTGTCAGCATAATTCAAGTAATGCTAATCCGACGGATGTTGCCATGCAAACGCCAGCCTCTCCGGATGTGGGAGTTCAATCCAGAGGGTCCGCGGACTATTCTGCACTTCTTCGGCCTGACGCCCGAAGGGATGTGTAAATTATTCTTCGGACCACAATTAAAATGTCCGGACACCACCGAGGATGCGGTCCTAAGCTGCAATCGCCTAGATACCCAAGTAAGTAACCGCGAAACCGGACACTTTGTTTATATTTGTCATGATCATCATTCTGAAAATCCTCCGTGGCCAGGAATGGCACAACAAGGCGGAGAGAATCAGGTGTCCGGCGCCACTTCCCGAAGGCTCGCCTAGTCCCACCATAGCCAAAATGCTTGGCCGGGTGCTTAGCAAAATGCCCTCGGGGAAAGATGAAGGGAAGAACAGAGAAGCCGAACTTCATACACTGCGCATCCAAACCGGGGGAATTGATACCACCCCAAAGAAGGATATTCGGGGAGGGGAATCTAAGGCCTCCTCCCCGCGCGGGAAGAAAAGAGCCACCTCCAAAGACTTAGAGACGGAGATGCCCAAACAGGGGAAGAAAGCGTCACCAGGGGGCCCTGCCCCGAAGGGCGCCATCACCGCGTCATGCCCGCCAACGGGCCAGCCCTCAACCGAGCTGTAAGTTAGCCGTAAATTCGAAGGTACTGCTTTTCTTCGAGTACAATAACCTGGATCCATTCTTTGCAGTCCGGCTAGCAGCTCTTCTAGATAGAGTTCGTCTTCGGGGGACCTCCCTCCGGAGATGATGGAGAGTGACACCCCACAAACCTCTCCGCCTCATGAGGCGGGCGACCCCGAGGTGTCGTCACGGAGGAGTCCGGATCTGCCGAAGCCAGAAGCTACTCCTTTGGCCGCCCTGAGCCCGGAGCGTTCAGCTCCCACGGGGGGCGATGAGAAGGCTATGGCACAGGTCGGTGTCCGGGCGGACACACTAAAGGGCCTTCTGGAGCGAGCCGCTCTCTCGGAGGAGCACCGTTCATTAATGAGCATGGTGCTCAAGAAGATTTCATCCGCCACAAGCGGTTTGAATGAAGCATTTATTAGCCTGCTCGGAGGCTTTGAGGTATGTAATGAAAAATACATAAAAAAATTCTTTGACTGTGAGGCACGCTCTAGGTGTGCTCCCTATGGATAGTAGCCCCTGAGACTCTGGTTGCCCACCCTAGGCGGCAAACGAAGGATCATATTGTGTAAGTAATGATTGTGCTGTATATATGCGCAGGTTTCGAAGGATCTGGTAGCCGACCAGTCCATTGAAGTTGCCAAACTAAGGAGGTAGATTGGAGCTGTTGATGCTGATATCACGCTGGTGAACGAGCGGCTGAACAAGTCACAAGGTATGTGCTCTGCTTTCCTTATTATGTTGAATAGGAAAATTTGAGAGGGGCATGATATTAATGCGATATGCTTGGACTGCAGATGGTGTTGCTGCCGTGGAAGCCCTGAGAGCAGAACTTGCCCAGGCCAAGGAACAAGCTCGGGCTAGCAATGCGGCTGCCCTAAAGGCGGCCGAAGAGTTGAGGGCCGAACACGCTGCTCATCGCCGAAGCGAAGACAAGATAGCCGAAATGGCTGTGGAGTTGAAAATTGCCGCCGACTGGTATGAGCTCCTTGAAAAGGAGAATTGGGTTAATTCGGCTGACCTGAATAAGGCACTTAATGTGGCCAAGGAGATGCGGACCGAAATCAGGGAGGAGCTTCGACAGGCCGGGAAAATCGCGGCTAGGAACCCCTACTTATTGCGGATGAAGTTTTTGGATCCGAAGTATGCTCCTCTGGATCGGCGCTTGAGTCCTGCAGACGCGTATGCGGACTTGGCGAAGATTACAGCTGATGCGGCCAAGTTTTTCGAGGATCAAGGTGATAAAGAAGTGGAGAAGCTGTTCTGGTCGCAATTCAATGCTCCCGCGCGCCCATTGCCGTTGAGTGAGAAAATGGCTGGTGTGGCTGACCTTCATAGGTTGTCCGGGCTTGCAATGCGGTCTATAATAGACCATCTTTGGCCGAAGGGTCCTAAGCCGGACACTTATTTTGTTTTGGTGCAACAATTCCTTCGTGTCGTATCTCAGATCGATGCCATGAGGAGGTTGGCATGTATAGAGGGTGCACGGATGGCACTTGCCCCGTGTTAAAGCATATTGGACAGATATGGAGGCCACCATCATTGCGACCCAGAATTCGGCGGGAGGCCAGGATCCGGCCGAGCACTACTTGGAGCAGGTAACAGAAGGTGCTCGTTTGATAGAGGCTCTGTGCTCGAAGAATGTCATGTTCGAGTGACCAATCGTGTCAATGTAAAAACAATGTTATTTTGATTATGAGGCTATATTTATACTTTGTGCCCGAAAGTATTATTGTGCCTCCTGTGCAGCCGTTCTTATGTATATGTGTAATCTAAAAGTTAGCAGTCGTTGGCTTCAGCCCCCACGCATACAATGTGGGGGTGTTCGTGAAAAATATGCATAACCACACTTGATCCAACGTCTTGGTCCGTTAAGGAGGTGATCACATGTCGAACTAGGCAACCGGACTATATAGCTGTAACACTTTCACTTAGCCATAGGAGTTTGATGGTGGGCCTACTATGTAGCCCCTGGTACCTTCGCGTGCATCCGAATACGAGTGCGTGTGTACATGACCGGGGAACAGTCCTTCGTTAATGCGGAGTAATCCTAAAGATTCTGGTAAGTCTTCGAGTGGTTGAACAGTTTCTCGCTATATCATGACAGTCAGTTTTCGGCTTTCTCTACTGAGGTGCTCATCCAGAATAACCAGGGCACAATCACAGTAGTTCTCCTTTGCCGCCTTAGCCGATAAGAACAGAACGTAAGGTGGCAAACCCAAGAGCCGGGCAAACCCAACATTTGACCAAAGACATGATTCAGAGCTGATGCATATAAGGCCAAACTCGTGACGTCGAACACTCCCGAAGGTATTCAGACTTTGCAACATAAAATGGGCTGAAGAACGCCCTTTCATTATGAACCCTGTAGTTCCAGGTATGTGCATTAGTCTGTCGTGGCGAAATGCCAATAACGGCAGTATCCTCTGTGGGTATAGTACCCATGGGATGTGGAAACAACAAGAGACAATAAAAAAGGTTTACACAGGGGCTTAATCTAAAGAGAAACCTTTAAGCGGGGCCCTGCTGCACGTCTGCGCCTTTGTCTCCGTTGTGCCATTTCTAGGAAGGGCATCGCATGAATTGTGTCTGTGAAAAAGAAAGACTCATGCAGGAGAGTACAACATAAGAGCGCAATGGATAGTAAAAGTGTAAGACATTGGCCTGTTAATAAGGTCAATCCAACAGTGGGGCTATATTAAATATCTATAGCCCCTAGTGTCCTCTATAGGATTACGTACATGGTGCCCTAGCTCAGGTTTATCCGGGCTGCCGGACTCGTCTAGCCGTGTCCATGGTCTTAACGACCAGCCATCCTTTCTGGTATTGGAGGCCGCTTAGAGCCTGGCTGCTAGAGCCGTCGTGTATTCCTCTACGCGTGAGGAGCGCTCTGTGTTTATGTTAACGGTGATGACGCCGCATGGACCGGGCATCTTGAGTGTGAGGTAGGCGTAATGTGGTACTGCGTTGAAGCGGGCGAATGTCGTTCTCCCGAGCAATGTGTGATAGCCGCTTTGGAAGGGGCGATGGTGAAGAGTAGTTCTTCGCTTGTGGAGTTGCCAGGGGAACCGAATGTTACCTCCAGTATGATGGAGCCCCTTCCGTGGGCGTCAATGCCTGGTATCACCCCTTCAAAGGCGGTGTTGCTTTGTATGATTCTGGATGGGTCTATCCCCATCCCGCAGACAGTGTCCTGGTATATTAAATTGAGACTACTGCCGCCGTCCATGAGGACGTGAGTGAGATGGTATCCGCCGATTATTGGGTCGAGCACCAAGGCAGCTGATCCTCCATGCCACATACTAGTTGGGCAGTCCCTGTGATCGAAGGTGATCGGGCAGGCCGACCAATGGTTAAGTTCGGGGGCGATGGGCCTTACAACGTATGCGTCTCTGAGTGTGCGTTCGCGCCTTCTCATGGGTATGTGAGTCGCATGGATCATGTTTACTATTTTTACCTCTGGTGGGAATTTTTTCTGTCCCCCAGTGTTCGGCTGGCGAGGTTCATCCTCGTCTTCACTTGGTGTTTCCCTTCCCTTGTGTTCGCATTTAATTTGCTGGCCTGCTTGAAGACCCAACATTCTCTGTGAGTGTGGTTCGCGGGTTTGTAGGGGGTGCCAGGACTCTTTTCAGACTGGACGGTCCCTCTTTACTGCCTTTAAATGGCTTCTTTTGCTGACCGGGTCGAGAGCCCCTGAATCCGGCATTGACCGTTGTGTTGTCCGAGCTCTCTTCCTTGTTTTGACGTTTGTTTTTATTGCGCCATGGCTTCCCATTGCCATCCCTTATTTCGGATGTGCTTGGGTCACTGGTGCCTTTATGGGCCAACCAGCTATATTCACCCGCGCAAAAGCGGGTCATAAGGCTTGTTAAGGCTGCCATTGTCCTTGGCTTTTCTTGGCCGAGGTGTCTGGCGAGCCACTCGTCTCGGATGTTGTGTTTGAAGGACGCTAAGGCTTCGGCATCCGAACAATTGACAATTTGATTCTTCTTAGTGAGGAATCTGTTCCAAAGCTTGCGGGCGGACTCTCCGGGCTGTTGGATTATGTGACTTAAATCGTCCGCATCCGGAGGCCGGACATAAGTCCGTTGAAAATTGGCCCTGAAAGCGTCCTCGAGTTCCTCCCAACTTCCGATTGAATTTTCGGGGAGGCTCTTCAACCAGTGTTGAGCTGGCCCCTTCAACTTGAGGGGAAGGTATTTGATGGTGTGGAGGTCGTCCCCACGATCCATGTGTATATACAGGATAAAATCCTCGATCCAGACCCCTGGGTCTGTCGTTCCGTCATATGCCTCTATGTTCACAGGATTAAACCCCTATGGAAATTCGTGGTCCAGTACTTCTTCGGTGAAGCACAGGGGGTGAGCAGCCCCTCTGTATCTGGACGTGTTGTGGCATGCCATCGGCTGTTGTTGTGTCCCATGTTGATTCCGAACTGGTATCCGATCGGTATGATCATTTTGGTGACCATAGTCCTGCGCCGGGGTGTGTCCTTTAGATCCATAGATGGACCTGGCCACGCCGGCTTTCTTATCCAGGAGCTCGCGTAATCGTGTGCGGCATCGTTAGCTGCTCTGTTGCGGTTATGAAGTGGTTTGTCCGGCCTCCTGGCCATGTTGTTATTTGGTGGAATGGCCTCGTCGTCAAATTCTGGCAGCAGCTTGCATTTTGCATAGCTCTTTGTATGGCGATCGTCGCCGTACTTTCTTTAGTGTCTAGCACTTTATTCCATCTGCGATTGAGTGTTTCCTATGCGGCCTTTAGCCATTGCTTCTGCTTCTTTAGACTTCTCGCATTGGCCATAAGCCTTCTGTGGAGGTTATCTCATTCCAAGAGTGTTTCCGGGATGATGAATGCATCGTCATCCAGACTGTGTTCTTGTCCTGGGGCGGTTTGATTAATTCGTCCCTCGGGATCATTGTGATCGGGCGTCTGCTCCGAGCTATGTTCAGCTTGACCTGGCTCATCCTGCTCCATTGCTGGGTCCATATGGTCGTTGTTGCCTTCGGAGTTGACTGGGGTGTCGATCTTTCTGGCGCTCTTATCGCTATTTTTACTATTGCTGGACTTGGAGTGGCGTCTGCGCTGTTGTTTTGGCTTTTGCCCAGGAGTTTTATCTTCCGGATTGTCGTCGTCATCCTCCTTAGGCGTATCCACCATGTATATATCATATGACGAGGTGGTAGTCCAGCGCCCTAGTGATTCTGAATCTTCTCCTGCATCGTCATCCATACGGTCGATGTCTTCGGAGTCGAAGTCAAGCACGTCTGATACATCGTCGACAGTGGCAATGAAGTGGGTGGTGGGTGGGAAACGAATTCCTTCGTCGCCTGCTTCCCACTCGAGCCGGACATAGTTCGGCAATGAGTCTCCTGACAAAGAGAGAGAGAGACTTTAACGAGCTCAGCACGTCACCAAGGGGCGAGTGTTGAAAGATATCCACAACGGTGAACTCCATTACTAGAGCCCAACCAGGTTTGGCAGGCTCGGGAGTGCACGGACTGGAACCTACAGCCGGATACGAGTCCGGGGGTCCGGTGTCACAGGCTTCTTTAGGTGTGAGGCCTGTGTTCGTCTCTACCGCCGATGAGTGTGCGGCCTGCGGGATGGGGTCCATCCACCCGTCCTTGGGCAACGCAATCTGCTCCGTATTTAGGTCCGGGGCTACTGCAGGGGCGATATTGTCACACCCTGATTTTCATGGCACAACACTTAAGATGATAAATCATGATAAAATGTGGTTTGACAAAAACTTTTGAGTGTTTTGGACTTTCCCTTGATTGGATTTTGTCTGTTGTTTGCAAGTGCCCTAAAAATAAAATAAATCCTCCAACTCTTATACTCCTTCTCCTTGATCAAAAAACCTTTTCCAATGATCATGCCATGTGTATAGTACATAAAAATAATTTCTTGCAAAAATAATTTGTCCAAATAGTATTTTCAAAAATTAGTTTTTCAAAAACCCCTGAATTGAGGTTTGCACTGCAAGTACTTAATTAAGGGCAGTAAAAATCTTTCTAAAAATATATTTGACTCCTATTAGATATAGGATACCCAGAAACCACAAAAATATAATTTTGAAAATTATTTTCCTATTTTATTTAAAAGCTTTTTCTTAAGTCCAGAAATGGTCTTTAATAGGGAAAAATTATTTTATTGCTTCAAAAATATTTGACAAAATTTAGGGAAACTCATAGGACATATATTGTCCATATATAAGAGTTTCAACATATGGTCATGTTCAAAATATTGGTCAAATCCCTCAAAAACCCTTTCTGGATATTTCAAGCTTTTGAAATATTTACAAAGGAAATATTCTCCAAAAATTCCAAGAAAATTCTAACATGTCACATATGACATTTTTGATGATCTTGCCAAGTACCATGTCATGGAGAACAGTATAACCCCATGAAACCCTCTCAAAACCACTTCTGTCCTTTTTCAAGTTTGAACAGCTTTGCACTGTCAAACATGTCCAAATGCTCTCAAACTTGGTGCACATTCTCAAATGGTGTAATAATGCATCTGGACCAAATGGCACAAGTTGGAGAGAATTTTATCTTGATCAAAGTACCCCAAAACCCTCTCTGACCAGAATCAAATTTGAACAAGTTTGTACTGCCAACTTTTTCTACTTGACCCCAACTTTTGTGAGAATGTTCACATGACCAAATGAGGCCACTACACCAAGTGGTGCATCAAGGAGAATTGATTTGCATGACTAAATCTTGGTAAAGCCATTTCTGCTAATTTCTAGGGTTTACCAAAGTCACATTGGCAACTTTTCCCAAATGAGCTCAAATTTGGTGGCACACCCTATTTCTAAGTGTCATTCCATCCTGTTAAGTATCATAGCGAATGGAGTTCATTTGCTTGCCCAAACCACCATCAAACACCTTCTGGCAGAAACTTAAAATGCATGCTTTGGCCATTTCCACTAATCTCCATTAGCTGCACTTCTTCCCACAACCTCTCCTAGTCCCCCTCTACCTGTGGCGTGCTTCCCTGCCTGAGAGGCAATGATGAAGGGGGGCATGGATCCACTTTCCTTCTTTGGACAGCACCATTTCTCTCTCTCTCAACCTCCCTCCTCACTCCAGTGGATCCCCAGGGCATCCAATGCCATATCCACATTGTTTACTCCCCCTTGCAGCTACCAGACAAGAGTGGGCGCGCTAGTGCGCGTGGAAAAGCCGCGCATGCTGGCCAAAGACGCTCTCTGGAGCGCGAGGCAGAGCAGGCAACCGTTAACGCCGCGTCCCTCGACCTCCTCGAGCCTCCCCCTCACGCCAGTCGAGGTGCCTTGACGTCCGCAACACGCCACCGCACTGGCCCCCTCCTTTACCCCTCTGTCTTACCCATGCCGCGCGTGTCAGGAGCCGCCCGTCTCGGCCAATGCCCGGCCTCGCACGTGCGAGCACCAGAGCCTTGTCCCGCTCCTCCTCTCTCTTCCTGGCGCCCCACTCAACTCCCACGGACGCCGTGGACAACCTCACTCCCTCCCTCCTGGCCGCCCGAGCCGTTGCCGCGGCCACCCGTGCGCCACGTCCACGGTGAGCCACGGGCTGGCTACTAAAGGCTGTCCCCGGCCTCCCTCTCTGCTCCATTTGCTCACCCTCTCTCCCGTGCACCCCCTGGACCAACCCACTCCCCTCCTCGTGCTCTCTTTCCCTCTCCATGGCTACCGTGGTCGCCGTCGGCCACCACCCAGCTCCGGCAAACCAGGGCCTCCCCTTCCATCCTTTGGCCACCAGGAGGACCGCAGCAGGCCTTCGGAGCTTCCCCGCTCATCTTCTCCTGCTCTGGTGCCCCGTGCCACCGCAACCACCTTCTCCTAAAGCCTCGTCCGCCAGCGTCAGGGTCGCCGTCGCCCTGGACCTCCCCAGCCTGCGTGGCGCCCATGGATGGGTGCGGCTCTGCCTCCCGAGTCCGCCGGTACACTGGACGCCGTCGGGGACGGCCGGAACCGCCGGGGAGCACGCCGGCGCCCCGCTCGATCGACCTCCTCTGCTTCTGGCGCGAGGAAGGAGACAACCTCTGGGCGGGGCCCGCTCGTCAGCGGCCCAGCCTCTAGGCCATGCTGGCAAGTGGACACGGGTCCAGCTCGGGGTTGCCTCCCGTGCGGGAAGGCGTATTACCCTGGTACGCCTCCGACGTGGCCCTTGCGCGTGTGCATCCGAGCCGCTGGGCCGGCCCGCTGCCTATCTCTCGCCTTGCACGCATGATAAGAGTAAAGCCCCTTTTCCTTTTTCTTTTTCCCAGTAGACTTCAAAAGCACTTAAATAAATCAAATCAACTCCAAATTTGATGATTCAAATTTCTAGGGGATCCACAAATCATGATCTATCACATGGTGCTATTTGAACATTTTTCCAGAAACTTTATCTTCAGACATATTTATCAAAACCCCATTTTCCATTTCTGTGATGAACTTTAGAAAATCACAGAGAGCTCAAAATTGATCCAAATGCCATGATTCAAATTCCTAGATGTTTATAAATTAATAATTTAGTTTATGAACATTTTTCTTAATACTTTCTGTATCACCTCAAATAATGGTCTATTTCTTTATATATAGCCAACTTTGCAAATTCATAGGAAAATCATCTCAACTCCAAATCCAGTGAAACCAATTCCTAGATGCTTCTAAAATCATCCTTTGTTAAATGGGTGCCTTTTCTCATTTTTCAAAAATATATTTCTGTACACTTCTTGCAAATCGATAAATCCCTTGATTCCATCATATTGAAATGTTCAGAGATATCCATTCATCAAATACCAATGAAACCACTTTGGTCACTCCTCATATGACCAGAGGTATCCTAGAAAAGTCCTACTCACATTTTTAGAGCACTTTTACTTTTGCCTTGTTGTGTTGCTTATTGTGTTTGTTTCCGACGTTAGTTGACGAAGTAGATGTAGTACTTGGAGAAGGACCAGAAGACTTGAAGACTCTAAGGAACAGGCAAGCAGCCCTTTGACCATGTCTATGAAACCCTTTTTATGCATGTCATATAGCACCATATTGTTGATGCAATGGAATCATGATGAGGTGGTAACAACCTTGATGGTTTGCCACCGTACTTCCTCGTTGATACTTGCATTGTGCATGACCCTACCTTCTTATGAGGGTTATGCCGGTGGGAGTACATAGGATGCTAAAGTAGTGCTACGCAAAAAGGGACGGGAATATGCATGGTGAAGGAGACAAAGTATTTTCAAAGGACTTTTCGAAAACCTCGTCGGTTGCCACTTATGCCCAAGGGAGATGATGAGATGGGTAACCACTTGATGACGAAGTGGTGTACCGAGGCAAGTGTGTGTGTTGATTGGTTTAAGTTGCGACCGTTATTCCAACCTTACATGCGCAACCACTCTACCCTTATATGGGAAAGGGCATTATTGAGTACCTAGACCGATACTAGCTTGGGGCCTGCATTACTAGTGACGGGAAAGTTGTTGGTGCGCTCTCTCAGGACGGGGTCGTGCCAGGTAGGGCGGCTATGACCATTTTTATGGGGCACCGGACACACCGTTGGTACCCCGTGCCAGTGGTATGTGATAAATATGGGAGCAAGGCTCCACGAAAATGTTATGTGAAATGTTGGGCACGGGGGTTACTGCCAATCGAGTGGACTCCATGTTACTGTCGTCTAGGGAAAGATAGTGATCGGGTGCTTACCCCGGGTACTTGAGGTATCGCGGGTCGTGGATGACACAGAAGTTCCCCGAATCTTGTGGGTAAAGTGTGCAACCTCTGCAGAGTGTAAAACTATTCGAATAGCCGTGTCCACGGTCAAGGACAGTTGGGTAACCGCTCTTGGGCTACATCCATGTGTTTACGAAACCTGGTGAGTATGTATGGATGAGTGGAAAGAACTACTTGGGTCAAGTCAAGGGACTTGACATGATTGAGTTGGGTTGGTGCCCACTCTATTTATGTTGATATCTGTAACCTGTCCTCATGGTTACTTGAATCCTCTTGATGCATGCTATGCAAGTTGTTGAACATGTCATTGCACACAAAACTAGCTTTCTGCAAAAATTTACCTATATCATGCTTTGTTGTATCTTGAACCAAAACATGGGTTGCTTGCGAGTACATTCTAAGTACTCATTGGCTTGCCACTGGTTATTTTATTGGCCAGGCATGAAAGAACAGGATATGATGAGGAATACTTCGGTGACGAACATGCGAGCTAGGACGCTTCCCAGTCAGAATGCCTGTAGCGTTAAGGCGGATGGCATGGGTCCAAGTTATCGACGAAGATTTCCGCTGCATGTTATACTCAAGACTTGACCATAATGGTCCTACTTGTGTAAGACGGTATGTATGGATGTAAGACTCTTGTTATTCAGCTTCTGTTTGTTCAGTGAGCATTGATCTCTGGGATCACTGTACACATGCAATCGGTGATCACGACTTATGAGTCGGGGTCCCCACAGATATCCCGAGCGTTGTCCGATAGGAGGTCTAAGCCGTGCTCATCGTGATTGTCCGGCGCTCCTGGCGCAGGCCCGAACCCGTTGAAGATCAAGTCTCCGCAAATATCGGCCGGGTAGTTCAGGTTTCCGAACCTGACCTGGTGGCCAGGGGCATAGCTGTCGATCTGCTCCAGTTGGCCAAGCGAATTGGCCCGCAGTGCGAAGCCGTCGAACACGAAGATCTGTCCGGGGAGAAAATTCTCACACTGGACCATGTTGTTGACGATGATTGAAGGAGCCATTGAGCCTTATGGTGACGACAAAGAGGAACTCTCAATGAAAAGCACCAATGTCGGTGTCAAAACTGGCGGATCTTGGGTAGGGGGTCCCGATCTGTGCGTCTTAGGCTAATGGTAATAGGAGGCAAGGGACACGATGTTTATCCAGGTTCCGGCCCTCTCGATGGAGCTAAAACCCTACTCCCTGCTTGATTGATATTGATGATATGAGTAGTACAAGAGTTGATCTACCACGAGATCGTAGAGGCTAAACCCTAGAAGCTAGCCTATGATGATTATGATTGTGATCGTCCCTCTAAGGACCAAACTCTCCGGTTTATATAGACACTGGAGAGGGCTAGGGTTTACATGGAGTCGGTTAGAAAGAAGGAAATATAATATCCAGATCGCCAAGCTTGTCTTCCATGCAAAGGAGAGTCCCATCCAGACACGGGACGAAGTCTTGAGTCTTGTATCTTCACGCTCCAATAGTCCAGACAAAGTATATAGTCCGGCTCTCCGGATACCCCCTAATCCAGGACTCCCTGAGCCGCTCCCCCCCCCCCCCGCAGCGGCGGCCGCCCGCTGCCCCGGTGCCTTGCCGGCCGTCGCTGCTCCGCCCCCCGCCGCCCGGCGCTGCTCAGCCCCCTGGTGAGGATTCCTCGCTTTGTTTTCTTTTTTTTCTTGTTGTTTTATGATTTAGGTTAATTAGTTAGTTATTTTTTAGGTTAATTAGTTAGTTGTTTAACCCACTATACATAGGTTAATTAGTTAGTTAATTGTTTTTTAAGTTAATTACTTAGTTAGTTAGTTAGTTAATTAGATTTTAGTTGATTTTAGGTTAGTACATTTTTGTTGATTTTAGGTTAGTTAGGTTAGTTAGTACATAGTCATAAAAATGAGATTTAGGCTAATTAGATTTTAGTTGATTTTACGTTAGTTGATTTTAGGTTAGTTAGGTTAGTTCTAGGTTAGTTGCTAGGTTAGTTAGGTTAGTTTCTAAGTTAGTTTGTAGGTTAGTTCTTGGAAAATTTTATTAGGAGAAGAAAAGGAAGAAGAGGCGGAGGGGGAGGAGAAGAAGATCGCCAGTCCCCGACACCCTGACCCCCGACACGACACCACCTACACCCCAACCCCCGACACCACCCACAGCTTGACCCCCGACACAACACCTAGAGACTGCCTCGACACCCTGACATGGCACCCCCGAGCCCCTGACACGACACCCCAACCCCGCCACCACACCCCGACACAGCACCCCGACACCCCGACCCCCGACACGACACCCCAAGACCACCTCGACACCCCAACAAGACACCACCAATACCCCAACCCCCCAACCCGCTACACCCCGAGACCCCGACATGGCACCCCTGACCCCTGACCCCGATACGGCACCTCCCGAAAAAGGCGCTCTATTATTTGTGAATTATGAGTTAGCTCAGATATTCAATTATTATTATTTACATATATATTATTAATTAGTTTATGTTATTAGGTATTCAATTTTTTATTATGTTCATGATGATGATACACATTTAAATTTTTTATTATGTTTATGTTGTACTAATTTCGTTTACTCTTTGTCGTTGCAGGTGTTGACAAATGGTGGGCTTGGGTTGAGAGCGCTGCAAGCCTCCTTCCTTGGCGCGTGGGAGGGGTGTTGTTATTGCACCCCAGAACCATCGGAGAGCGCTGGTAGACAGCATGCATCCCCCAGCTCCTTCGGCGGGCGCTTCTTCTTCGCCCGGGAGAGGAGGTCGGGGGAAGAAGACGGGTGCAGGTAGAGGTGGATGTGGCGCTGGGAGAGGTAGGAAGGTTGTTCTGCCTTCCTCGCCACCACCCCTGCTGATTCTCCGGACCACCGAAGTGCTCCGTCTCAGGTGGACCCGTCTGACCTGGACCCGTGTCGGACTTCGGTCCACGAGCCTCGAGTCGAAGAGCCTCTGGTCGCCGAGCCTCTGGTCCCAGAGTCATCCTCCCAGGAGACTCGGGTCCCAGAATCTTCCTCCCAGGAGACTCGGGTCCCAGAGTCTTCATCCCACGTGACTCCGGAGACTAGCGTACATGCTGATGGTGTCGATGAGACCTTTTCTGAGGATAGCTACAGCGAGGGCGAGCTGGTTGAGGAGGGCAATAAGGTGTACTAGCATGGTGGTACTAAGCTACTGTCCATGTTGGCGACCCGTGACCAGAGGTGGTTGATTAATCCTAACGGGGATAAGTAAGTGCATTTACTCTTTTTTAACCTTTTGCCTTCATGTTTGTTCAAATTAATATCTAATGTGTTGGCCTTGTCATACTGCAGGAGTTGGATACACGCAGATGGTGTTGCCTGGTGAGGGTGAGCTTCCACAGCTAGCACTGACCTGGGAGCTGTACGAGGCTGCCCCGGCCCCGCCGGGGGAGATGGTCGATGGTGTCGTGTGCGAGACGGTGGCCGACATTGTGAGACAGCGGTTTTGGGTAATTTCTCGTTTACAAAATTAAAAATAAACAGTAACTAGGGATTGTACTAATGATCAGTGTTGTCTTGTTTGATTGCATACCATCTACAGGTGTCTTGAGGAACACGAGGCAGACGCGGCTATGGTTCTCGAAGCCGAGTGCAAGCGCCTACTTCAGAACTTATGGCACGAGGCTCGGGTGCAGGCTGTCCGAGACTACTACGCCTCGACTAACATCAGGAGGCAGAAGAAGTGTCGCGTCAAGTATCTAATTAAGGACAAGTACATGAAGGTAATTACCTATTCTTAAGGCCTTATACTAGTTTCCTTGATTTGATTCATAGGCGTAGCACTGAAATTTCTCTTTGTCTAACTTAGGTGCCCCCGAGATGGTATGCAGATAAGATGGACTATTGGGAGAGGTTGGTGGATGAGTGGTGCTCTCCCCAATGGCTGGCCGTCCACAACAAGGCCAGGGACAAGCGTGACCAGATGCAAGGTGTGTCGCGGCATCAAGGGAGCTCCAACCTGTTTGAGTACCGGGATCACTGGGTATGTGGTTCGAGCCCTTAACGATTCATGCTAGCTTCAGCCCTTTAATTACTAATTTACTTTGTTCCTCTCTTTCAGGCGCGACACAACAAGAAGGAGGTGCCACTGCTGTACGACCTCTATGCCATATAGTGCCCCGTTCAAGAAGGCCAAGGCATTCTCGGAGGATGAACTCGATCATCCAGAGAGCTTCACCAACATCTCCTCCCACGACAAGCTTGTCAGGTACAGAGGCTGGGGGAAGAAGATGAAAGGTGAGGCTTCAACTCGAGCCAGAGTCCTTTTGGTCCTAAGCTCATGATGCTATCTGGTGATGGGAGGAGACATGGCTCGGTAGCCATTGGGGATGGACTGATATGTTGTCCTAGAAGTCTCCCGGAGATCAGGAAGCACCAGACGAGGTCTCTTGCTGAGATGAGGCCTCGACCACGGCTAATGGAGCTCGCTATCAAGGCTAGGGCCCAGGAGCTTGTGGCAGAGGCAACCAGGCAGGAGGCGGAGAGGGTGAGGGAGATGGAGGAGAGGATGGCTAATCTGTTGGAGGTGGAGAGGAACCGGAACGACGCGGGTCACCGGGCCCTATACGAGATCCATGTGGTAAGTTTCTCCCGCATACTAGCCAAATCGTGCATGTAATGTTTGTTTCATTACTAACTAATATGACTGACTCGTGAAAACAAATTGTGCAATCCGTGTGCGAGAAAACCGGCCAGACCCCTCCGTCGATGCCCCAGATTGCTATAGCGGACTCGGTGAGTTTCATTTGAATGATCATTAGTTACTAGTATTCACATTTCAGTTGCATCATGCTAACTAAACATTGCAAATGATGTTTCATGCAGCACACCTCCCAAAAAGGATCGACCGATCCTTCTCCATCTCGCGGTGGCGCAACCCCGACCGGTCCTTCACCTCCCTGATTATGGTAAGTTTTCCCAAGTGTTTTGCTTAACAAATGCTTTGTTAGCTAGAAAATGGCTAACAACCTAGGATAGCTCAATAATTATCTATAGCTAGCTTAGCTAGTTCATTTATGACATAATTAGCTCACTTAGGTAAAAAATGGCATAACAACCTAGGATAGCTCAATAATGATCTATAATTAGCTTAGCCACTTCATTTATGACATAATTAGCGCACTTAGGTAAAAATGGCATTATAACCTTGGTTTAGCTCCAAAATGACATATACTTAGCTTATTTTCTTCAAAAATGACATAATAACCTTACTTAGCTCCGAACTTACATACTTTACCTACGATAGCTATAAAATGACCTATACTTAGCCTTTTTCCCTCCTAATTGACTTAATATGCTTAGTTGGCTGAAAAATGTCATTACTACCTAGGATAGCTAAATAATGATCTATACTTAGCTTACCTAGTTCATTTATAACATAGTTAGCTTACTTAGGTAAAAAATGGCATAATAACCATGGTTTACCTCCAAACTATCATATAATTAGCTTATTTTACTCCAAAATGACAAAATAACCTTATCTAGCTCCAACATGCACTACAGGAATCAGCTACTTTGCCATCAGCCACGGTGGACGGCAAAGGCATGGATGGCGGACGGTAAAGGTCTTTGCCGTCCGCCGCGGACGACAAAAGTGGACGGCAATGTAAGGGACGGCAAAGAGCTACATTGCCATCCGCTTCGGTCGGCTGACGGCAAAGGGTCCTTTGCCATCAGCTGCCGACGGCAAAGAATGCTGACGGCAATAATTGCGCTGTTACTCCATTAGGTGGTTAACGGCAAGCCTTTGCCGTCGGCCGCTGACGGCAAACATCGGAAGGCCTTTGCTGTTCGCCGCTGTAGGCAAAGTTACTTTCTCTTTGCCGTCAGCCACTGTTGGCAAACTGACCAGATAGGTCAGCCTCCCAGGAAGCACAGTTGCCTGCCACGTGGCCTCTTTGCCGTCCGCTGCTGATGGCAAAGAGCCCTTTGCCGTCGGTGGCAGACGGCAAAGAGCCTGCATAATGGCTTTTTTCCCTGTTTTTTTTAAATCCAACAATTTTCACAGCAAATATATATGACATATATAGATATATTTCACAGGGCTATTTAACAGCACATAAGTTTCATCGTACATACATGTATAGTTCCATCCACTCATACATAGCAAGTTGCACATACACATAAGTTGCAACCATTAGGAAGTTGCATATACATATTACAATGCAAAGTTTCATCAAGATAGCAAGTTCCATCGTAGCAAGCTAGAAGAATACTAGAAGAGAATGAAATAAAAAAACAAGCACTCCATCATAGCAAGCTAGCTTCCGCGAAGTGAATGAAATCTGCAAAATGGCAAATAAGAAAGTTAGGAAAAGGTGACTAGAAGAAGAAGACTAGAAGAAGAAGCACGCCATCGTTTGTGAGGTAACTTAGGTGAAATGGAATGTTTATGAGCTAACTTAGGTAAAATGCATCATTTTAGATCTAATGTAGGTCAAATGGATCGTTTATGAGCTAACTAAGCTAATTATGCCGTTTTTTACATAAGTAAGGTAAGTACATGTCATTATTGAGCAAACCTATTTAACTAAGCATATTATAAATAACTTAGGTCATTTTGGAGGAAACAAAGCTAAGTATAGATCGTTTTAGAGCTAACTTAGGTAAAATGGCTGGTTTTGGAGGTCAGTAAGCTTATTAAATCATTTTAGTGGAAAAGAAGCTAACTCTAGGTCATTAAGGTAAGCATATTGGATGAAATAAAGCTAAGTCTAGGTCTTTATGCATTTGTTAAGCAAAAATCTAGAGAAACTTACCTTGATCATGGAGGTGTGGGAGCGAGCTGGCTCATGCCAGTAGCTAGAGAAGGATCGTGTGATGCTTGTGTGGAGTAACGCTGCACCAAAGATCATTTCCAATGTTTCGTTAGCATGATGACACTCAAATGTTAAGACTAGCAAGTAATGTCCATTCAAATTAAACTCACCGTGGTCTCAGGAGCAATCTCTAGATCAATGGCTATGGAGCCACAGGACCTCCCGCCACTAGATATCATCACCTGCTCTGGATTGTAGGGGATCTGGCTCGGGTTAAACTCCTCCCCTTTCCTCGCCTTCCCCTTGAGTTGCTTGTAAGAGGCAGTGTGGGCCATGGCATACAGGTCGTACCCCTCTGGCACCTTATCCGTCTTATCGTAGCATGCCTGAAAGAGAGAAACAAAGTAAATTAGTAATTAAAGGGCTCAAGCTAGCATGATGAATGAATTGCATTAATAATGAAGCAAACCACATTACACAATTCCGCCCGAACTGATATAAGCTGGAGCTACCTTGATGGTGTGGCACACCTTCAATTTGGGCACATTTTTCCTTGGCCTCAGTCGGCTCCCCTTCCATCTTTCAACACCTGCCATGACAAAGAGTAAACGAAATTAGTACAACATAAAAAAAATACCTACATGAATAATAATATGTATATCACTTAAGTGTATCATCATCAAGTACAACATAAAAAAATTGAATACCTGACACTACTAATAATCTCGATCAGTATCATCAATAAATGCATAATCAGCATCATCACTATAATCAATGACGGGCTCATAGGGTTCAGTGGCATCAACATGTGGAAGGCCACCTTTACGTAATCGGTCAAGCATTGAGAGGTCGTCCGCAGCAGTAACCTCTTCTTGTTCCGGCTCTTCTTGTTCCTCCTCTGGGGTGATGTGGGATTCACTGTTGCTGTCTACTTCAATGTTTTGGGGTGAAGTATACCGGTTCTTGAAATGCTTTTTGGAAAGACGTGTCTCTTGGAAGAATTCTCCTTCATATGTGTGTGGGTTGATGTGAGGTTCATAATCCTCTTCCTTTGGGGGAGATAGTCTAGCACGTGGCGGCACTTCATAAACGACATCCCAACCTTTCAGATTTGGATTATTTTGGCAGGCCCAGGGTAGATAGAATACTTGGGTCGCCTGTTGAACCATAATATAGACATCAGGAACATCTAAATGGGTGCTTTGGTTGATTTCAACTAGCCCTATATGTTCATGAGTCCTTCTAGTCTCCTTCGGCTGAAACCAATAACATTTGAAGACTACGACATTCGGTGGGTTTTCACCATAGAATAGAAGTTCATAAATTGCTTCAACTCTCCCATAATACTCGGTACCTCCTTCGCCGATAGCAGATACACAACAATTTGTAGACTTTCGGTCGGCCATAGATAGCTCTTTGCCATAGGTACGAAAACGATACCCGTTGATGTCGTATTTGTCAAATGAACGGACCTTATAGTCAAAACCATTAGTGACTTGTCTCAGTTCGGCGTCCATAGACTCTGAATTAGCCTACAAGTTTAATATGAAAGGATTGTTGCATTACGCACAAATTAGCGAATGAAATGAAATTGTCTAATAGAATTTACCGTTTGTTTGAACCAAGAGATGAAACCGGGATAGCCGCCTCCCTTCTTTGCGAGAAGCTCATACTCTTCGACGGAATCCTTTTGGATCACCGCTCCATACGAGAATAGGGCGACATATCGACTGTATGAAATATCCAGGAATAAGAGCAGTTCAAAGGAAATAGAAGTTGTGAAACAATGTACTGAGAACTTACTTGATGTACGGCCGCACTTCTATCAGGTTGTTGAAGATATACAACAAAATGGTCCGCCATTCTCCGTTATTCAAAGATACTGGATTTGAAACACTTGCTGGTGCGAGATTGCCTTTGAATAGGCTGAGGTTGGATCCACCCTTTTTAGGCTCGTCAGCATTGTACCGAGGCTTCGGATTATGCAAATGACGATTTTTGGTTTCGTAGTGTGTTGTCACGAAGTTTGCCACCTCCTCAGTGATGAATGCCTCAGCCATAGACGCTTCAGTTCTAAGTTTATTTTTACATTTTTCTCGAAGCGTCTTCTGCATCCTCTCAGTTGGGTAGCACCAACGATTTTCCACGGGCCCCCCCAATCTTGCCGCGGTCGGGAGATGCAAAATCAAATGCTGCATTGGATTAAAGAAGCCTGGTGGAAAGATCTTCTCTAACTTGCAGATCAACTCTGGCGCCAACTCTTCCATTTCTTCTAGCACGCCAGGCGATAGTTCTTTCGCACAAAGAACACGGAAGAAATAGCTGAGTTTTGCCAGTACTAGCCATTCATCCTCAGGGATGAAGCCACGCAACATCACCGGCATTACCCGCTCAATCCATATGTGCCAATCATGACTCTTGAGACCAAATATCTTCAATTTATCAAGACTCGCTCCCCTCTTTAGATTCGCTGCATACCTATCGGGGAACATCAACTGCATTTTCACCCACAAGATAATTTCCCTCATAGCTGGCATTCCAAGATTGAACCATGCCTTTGGCTTCGTCTAGTTCTGCTTTCCTTTCGGTTCTTTCATGTTTTGTAACGTCCTATCACATAGCGCCTCCAGATCGACTCTAGCCTTTGTATTATCCTTTCACTTCCCATCTATGCCGAACAATGTACCAAAAAGTGCCCCGGCGATATTCTTCTCAGTGTGCATCACGTCAATGTTGTGTGGGCAAAGGAGGTCTTTGAAGTAAGGAAGATCCCATAAGCATGTTTTGTGAGTCCAGGCGTGCTCAGAATTATACCCCTTGAAGTACCCTGGACGCTCTGGATCTGGCTCAAGAGCGTTTAACTGATCCAGGCTCTGTTGGCCTGTCAACGCGGGTGGTGCAGAGTTTTTTACAACTCTACCACTGATGAAGTTCTTCTTGTCTTTCCTGAACTTATGGCGAGGATCCAGGAACTGTCTATGCATGTCGAAGCAAGAAAACTTGCGACCGGCCTGAAGCCAATGAAACTCAAGAGCTCCCTTGCATGTGGGGCACGGGAACCTTCCATGCACACACCAGCCAACGAATAGCGCATACGCCGGCAAGTCATGCGTCGAGTACATGTACCAGACACGCATTATGAAGTTTCGTTTGCTATAGGCGTCGTATGTCTTGAACCCATTATCCCAGGCATCTTGCAATTCGTCCTTAAGCGGCTGCATGTACACATTCATATTTTTCCCCGGATAGTTGGGCCCTGGAATTATCAACGTCAGGAAAATGTTCTTTCTTTGCATAATCTGTCTGGGGGGGAGATTGAGTGGAAAGACAAATACGGGCCAACAACTGTATTGGGTTGCCGTCATACCAAACACAATGAACCCATCGGTGTTGATGCCGACTCGAGGATGCCTCGGATCTGCCGCTTTGTCAGCATGTAATTCATCAAATTTTTTCCACGCAACACCATCAGATGTGTGTACCATCATCAGATTACCATCTGCATCTAGTTCGGTTCTTTTGCCTGTTTTGTGCCATGTCATCTGTCTGGCCGTCTCTTCGACCATGAAACGACGTTGAAGTCTTGGTACGATTGGCATATACCGAAGAACACTAACAGGGATTTTGGTCTGTGTCTTCTCACCCATACCGTTGTCTACCACGATATACCTAGAACACTTGCAAATGGGACAATAGTTCAAGTCCGCATAGTCAAGCCTAAATAAGGCACATCCTTTCTCACAGGCATGTATCTTCTCATAGGGCATCTTCAGTGCACGAAGGATTTTGTCCGACTGGTACAGGTTTGTAGGCATTACATGGCCTTTGGGTAGAAAGCGTCCAAATACTGTCATAATTGCGTCATAGCATTCTCTGCCCATGTTGAACTGAGCCTTCAAAGCCATTACTTGTGAGATGGCATCCAACTGACAAAGCTCAGTGTGCTCGTGGAGCGGACATTTTGAAGACTCCAACATTTCATTGAAGGCCTTTGCAGATTCCTCCATCTCCTCGTCCGAATCCCGAGCATCATCATAGTCTTGCACCATGTTTTCCATCCCGGTACCATGCTCGTCCGTGCGACGATGATACACCTCAGCTCGGTCACGTTGGGCAGACTCACCATGAAATGTCCACACCGTATAATCGGGCGTAAGACCATTCTTCTGCAGGTGTTTACCCATTTCAGCCTCTGTCCTCTTTTCCCAATTGCCGCATCAGAAACAGGGGCACCAAGTTTTCCTCTGGCCATTTGCAAATGCGGCTTGCACAAACCCCTTGGTTTTTGTGAACCATTCAGTGCTCCATTTGTCCTGACCAGTGTGACCGGTATACATCCATGCACGATCACTCATCTTGACTTTCAGAGCTACTGGACATACAACAATTATATATACAATTCACCATGTATATATTCATCAGTTGATCTACTTTGTCAATTTTATTACGTCCATGCAACCTACACTCTAATAGGTAATGATAGGTCCTAATCCCACCCGAGTATGTGTAGATTGGGTTCATTTTCCCAAGCTATGCTCTGGATCCGACGCAAAATTTTGGCAGCACCTCCCCGCTGTTCTCCTGATACACGTCTCTGTAATAAACAGAGAGGATGTGTACCCAGAGAACAACAAGGGAGGCACTGACGAAATTTATGCGTCGGATCCGGAGCAAAGCATATGAGAAAACGAACCCAATATACACATACTCGGGCTGTCCATGGATAGCGTTGGACAATTCGAAAGAATCAACGTTATAAATATGCAAATGCATGCATATTTATAACTATGACGCTTTCGAACGGGAGACACATATTGGTTACGCATACTGATGATTCAAGACACATATATAGCTAGCTACCAAATTTATGTCATTTGTGCAAATAATTAATGGGGGAGAAGGACATGTCATTTGTGCTCACCCACGAACGAAGGGGCAGAGCTCGTCAAACGCACGGCGAGGTCGTCGAACACCAAACCTCGCAGCGATGAAACAACTGCACATTTAAATCTACCCGATCAACACAATTATATATGATGTTTTTCATAACAAAATCGAAAAATATATGACCTAACTAATAATTCACAAATATATAACCCTGTCGGCCTCTGGAAGGCCAAAGAGCACCTTTTCGGGAGGTTTAGGGGGTCAGGGTGTCATGTCAGTGTCGGGGTGCCGTTTCGGGGTCAGGGTGTCGTGTCGGGGTCGGGGTGTCGGGGTGTGGTGTCATGGTCTGTGTGTCGGGGTGTGGTGTCAGGGTCGGGGTGTCGGGGTCAGGGTGTCTGGGTCAGGTGTCGGGGTGTGGTGTCGGGGTCGGGGTGTCGGGGTCAGTGGTCGGGGTGTTTCCTTCTGTCCTTCTTCTTCTTTCCTTCTCTTCTTCTTCTTTTTTCTTCTTCATTCCTTTCTTCTTCTTCTTCTATCCTCCTTCTTCTTTCCTTTCTTCTTCTTCTTCTTCTTCTTCTTCTTCTTCTTCTTTCCTTTCTTCTTCTTTCCTTTCTTCTCCTTCTACTTTTTTCATCTTTTTTCTACTTCTTTTACTTCTTTTCTTTTCTTCTATTCTTCTTCTTCTACTTCTTCTACTTCTTTTCTTCTTCTTCTTTTTCATCTTTTTTCTACTTATTTTCTTTTCTTCTTTTTCATCTTTTTTCCACTTCTTCTTCTTTTCTTCTACATATTCTTTTTTCTAACACTAACACTAAATTTTCTTCTTTTCTTACACTAAATCTAACACTAACACTAACACTAACAATTAAAAAAGAATTAAACAACAAAAAAAGAAAAACAGAAAAAAAAATACTCACCGAAGCAGGGGGCGATGCTGGCGCCGGGGTGGTGGGTGGGTGGGGGGCGGCAGGGCTCCAGGGCAGTGGGATGGCCGGGCGGCGGGGGCGCGGGCGGCGCCGGGCGGGAGGGGCGGGGGCGGGTCAGGAGGGGCGGCGGCAGCGCCGGGCGGCGGGATGGTGGGGGCGGGGGCGGGGCCGGCGCCGGGCGGCGGGATGGTGGGGCGTCGGCATGTGGGTGAGGGGGTGGTGGCGGGGCCGACGCCGGGCGGCGATGGCGGGGGCGGCGCCGGGCGGCCGGGCACCGGGGCGTCGGCGGGTGGGGGAGGGGGTGGGGGCGGCGGCGGCGCCGGGCGGCGGGGGGCGGTGGCGGGGGCGGCGATGGCGGGGGCGGCGCCGGGCGGCGGGGGCGGGGGCGGCGCGGTTGGTGGACGATGTGGGAGTCGGGGAGGAGGTCGAGGGAGAAGAGAGAGTAACGGGCGGGGGAGGGGGCTCGGCCGGTAGTTAGGTTAGTTAGGTTAGCCTTTGTCGTCCGTCCTCCTTTGCCATCCGCTTTTGTTCATATTTGCCATCTGCTACGGACGGCAAAGAGGGGGGACGTTAAGTTTTTTCTTTAGTGGGTGCCACCTCCCTCTTTGCCGTCAGCCAGCGGACGGCAAAGATTCTTTGCCGTCAGCCAGCGGAGGGCAAAGAAATGGCCGATGGCAAAGACCTTCTTTGTCGTCTGCCATTTGTTTGCCGTCTTCTTCTTGGTAGCTGATGGCAAAGACCTTCTTTGCCGTCCGCTAGCTGACGGCAAAGATATGGCAGACGGCAAATTCCCTGATTCCAGTAGTGATGACCGATTTTAACTAGGATAGCTCTAAAATGACCTACACTTACCATTTTGTCCTACAAAATGAATAAATATGCTTAGTTAGCTCAAAAATGTCATAACTAACTAGGTTAGCTCCAAAATGACCTATTTACCTAGCTTAGCTCTAAAATGACCTATACACTTAGCATTTTTACCTACCTTATCTAAAAAATGGCATTTTTACCTACCTTAGTTAGGATAAGAAGATTCTTTTCTTCTTCTTCTTCTTCTTCTTCTTCTTCTTCTTCTTCTTCTTCTCCTCCTCCTTCTCCTTCTTCTTCTTCTTTTTCTTCTAGCTAGTCTTCTTCTTCTTCTAACTTTCATCTTTCCTAATTTGCAAATTTGCTTGAGATGAGGTAGGTAGCATTGATGGAAACTTGTTGCAAACTTTTACTTGTGCTTGTGCTTCCTTTTTATTTATGGAAACTTGTTGCAAACTTGTTGGATATGTATGTATGGAAATGTTGTTGGAATCCATTGTATGTTGTTGGAAACATGTATATGTTCATGTTGTTGGAAACTTGTATATGTTGTTGGAAACTTATTGTTGGTATGATTGTTGAAATTATTTTGAAATGTGTGTGTGTGTGTGTGTGTAACAGCCTGGACTTTGGCCATTTACTTTTTCTTTTGATTTATTTGGTTTTTGCTCTGTTTTTATTTTTGGAGTGGTTTTGTGGCCTTGCCACCTGGGAAATCATCCTCATTCCTCCTCCCAAGTGGCTCATCATTCTCAAAACCATGCCAAGATCATGTCACTTCACTCCTTGACCAAACCCTAGAATTCTTTTCTAGGGGAAATTCCTTTTTCATTAAAGGAATAACCCTATCTGCCCTTGGTTGTGAAGCAACCTATATTTCTGTCCAACCAAAAATCCCCAAATAATTCTCATAATTCCTTTGGGTCATATATAGCCCAAACATGCCCAAACATTTCCTTTGCCAGTTCAAAAATAATTCCCCAATATTCCTTTTTCTATTCTGCCCCTGAATGGCACTTTGTGAAGGAAGTGTCATTTATATTTCTCCTAGTGGCTCCCAACCTTTTTGGGCATGTTTATATGTCCAAATATTGCCCCATGCACAAGTTCAACTTTATTTGCCTAGCCAATCTTCCTCAGTGAATTTTCAAAGTTTCTGTCAGACAAAAGGCTTTGTGAAGGAAGTACTAGCTAGGAGTATCCAAATGTGTTGAACTTTTGCACACTTCTTAATGTGATCATATTAAACCCCTCCACCCATTTGCAGCCCCATCCAATTATCTATGTGAGCACAGGAGCAAATCTTTGATTCTGGCAATTTTTTCAGGTTGTGAAGCAAGTGTATTTTATATTGCTTAAAAAATCCTGATAAATTACCAGATCATTCTTCTACCCAAACAATCTCTCCACCCATTTTGGCATCATTTCAATGAGCCATTTCATCACCAATATTATTACAAGTTTCTGGACATAAATGATATTTGTGAGGCAAGTGCCATTTTGGCTTGTCCATTTGGCATGAGCTTTTTACAGTATCTTCATATGCCCAAATAATCAAGCTTTGCCCAATCTTAACCCAAGTGGATACTCTATGTGAGAGCATCATCGTGATCTTCATTTCTGGACCAAAAATGCAGTTGTGAAGCAACTATATTCATTCTTGGTCCATTTCTCCTCAAACTTACCAGGATGAAAGTCCTTCTTTACCTCAACCTCGCAGACAACTCCATTGCTCCCAAAACCCTTCCTGTTGATCACAAGTGCTCACCCAAGTTTACTGCAGTAAACTTCAGAGGTGGATTACCGTTTACTCAGAGCTGTTTTCATCGATCTACCCCCATAGTTACAACCTACCCAGGAAGGAGTAACCCCTAGACATCGCTTGGCATCGTTTGAGTGTGCACTAGTGCGCGCGGTGACCACCTCTCTAGCGTGCAATGGCCACGTCCAGAATGGCTTCTTGCTCAGGCCCCTCCCCCTCTCGTCGGCTTCGCGCTCGTGAGTATGTCCAGCAGATAGCCCGCGTTGTTGTTGTCCTCTTAGAGCCAGCTCCCTCTCTCGAAGCCTCCTCGTCGGCGCTCGCCCACGGGAGCACTGTGGCCAATAGCGCATTAATGGCGATCGGGCTCTTCCTTTGCTCCTCTCGACTCTGTGACCTCTGTGGCTCGTCCGCTCTCTCGCTCTTCACCTTCCCCGTGCCCTCCCGTGCTCGATGGCCATCGCCAGAGCCTCGGCCGGACGTGCCCGGCGGCACCCGAGCCCATCCCTCTCGCCCGCCTATATATAGGCCTCCCCCGAGCCGTCCGAGCTCACCAGTAGCCTCCCCGCACTCCACTGCCCTTCCCAGCCTCTCATTCGAGCTCGAAAGGCTCTCCTCGCCTCTGTTGATCGCCATGGCCGCCATGGCCATCCTCTTAAATTAGCTCGAGCCCAGCCCCCCTCTCCTCTTCTCAACCACTAGGCGACTCCCCTCTGCCCCACGAGTCTCCCCCACCCCTCAGTTTGTTGTCGGAGGCCCTGTGGCCGCACCTCCCTAGAACGGTCGCTGCCGGTTGTGCTCTCTGTTGCCTCTAGCCGTGGCAGCCCTAGCTCTCTCCGGCGCTCCCTCTGCCCTGGGATGGAGGCGGCGCGCCACACTGAAGCCGCCGGTGCCCTTGCCTTGGCCTGGAGCGGCCGGAGTCGGCGGGGCCAGCGCCAGCAGCGCCCCTGTCCTCCTCCTCTGTTTTCTATCATGGCCAGGCACGGGAGGAAGAAGAAGACAGGGGGAGGAGAGAGAAGGATAAGGTGGGCCCCGCATGTCATCCTCTGTCCGTTGACCCCACCACTGCCAGCTCAGTGTAAGTGGAAACATAGTTTCCCAAAATACGCTTTCAGTTTTTCTGTCCAGGCCCTGTTTGAAAATATTTTTCTTGCAGATAGGTCCCTGGAAGAAAACTCCTAACTTTTTAACGGTAGCTCCAAATGAGGTGAATCCAAAGCCCACTTATTTGTTTCATCAAGCCCGTTTTGTTGGACTCACTTCCACCATGTTTTCACATTCTAAATATTACCATTATGCCCTTGCCCTTTTTCAGCCCCCTCCAAGAGAGAATGATTTCCGGCAATTCCTTCCGCGAGTTTCTCGCACTTTCTCCCGGTGATTTCTTCCACCCCAGGAAAGCCACACCCTCCATTTGCCTCACTGTAATGCAGTGACATGGTTTAATTTATTTAAACTTGGTTAAAATATGGTTTTAGCTACTTGTGATCTGTGCATGGCATTTTCTCAGAGTATTATTTTGGATCTTGTTGTTGCCATGCTATTGTTTGGATTACTAGGAGTTATGTTTGTAGTTGATGAGCATCATGTTGCCATTGGAGTATTAGTGGCTGATATTATGGTTGTTTTAGGATGATATCTGTTAGTATATTTTTGGAGTATTACTTTGGATATCATGCTACCTTTGGATTATTAGTGGTTAGTATGATTATTTTCGTGATGCTAGTTGATGTTCTGTTGCTTGGAGTATTATTTTTGGAGATGATGGTTACATGCGGATCTTAGCTGGATAGCTTTATTCTTGTTATTGGAGTAGTAGGATTATGTTTCAGATTCATCATGATAGTAGTGTTATGCTATCCTCGGAGGATTTTGCTATGATGATATTATGCTTGGATTATTTGTTGGATATTGCTATGACTTGGATATAGTTTGATAGTTGATATCGGAGTATCTGTTATCAATGTTATATTTTTGGGGATAAATTCCATCATTAAGTTGGTCAGGTGCCACTGAATCGGGCTTTTTTCAGTGCAACCACATTTGCCGGTATAGGACGGCCCTAATATGGTCTATTGTCGTGCCTCTCACCAGTGCCTCCAACTAGGGAAGGTTATGGGCACGCGCTACACTGATCAGGTAGGCGTAGCCTTGTGTGCCCGGTTTTGATTTTGAGCTTGGGTCCCAGTTTGGGACCGTTTATGTTTGTCCACGTTGGTGGTCGTTGTGTCTTTGGTAGACACGGGGCCACCCAGGACTAGCCCAGTGGGGAGTGAGTCGGAGTGGCCGGGAGAGTGTCATGGCAGTAGATCGGTTTTGTCGGAACCCCGTTGGTCCACCCGAATGGGAGTGCGAGGCCATGGGTTCTGTGGTGTGGGTAAAGTGCGCTACCTCTGCAGAGTGTGTGTTTGTCTAAACTATGGATAGCCACGTCCTTGGTCATCGGCATGGGTTCGTACTAGGTCACACCGTTCGATCAACACTTACATGACGGAGTGACTTATAGGTGACTTATATGTTGATATTTTGAGCAGTACGGATTGGCAGGATATTGATGATGTTGGGGACCAAGTGTTGGTCGTGGTAGTGATCGCCGTAAGGATCACAGTTTGAGACCAAGTGTTGGTCGTGGTAGTGATCGCCGTAAGGATCAAAGTTTGAGACCAAGAGTTGGTCGTGGTAGTGATCGCCGTAAGGATCACAGTTTGAGACCAAGTGTTGGTCGTGGTAGTGATCACCATAAGGATCACAGTTTGAGACCAGGTGTAGGTCGTGGTAGTGATCGCCGTAAGGATCACAGATTGAGACCAAGTGTTGGTCATGGTAGTGATCGCCGGAAAGATCACCGTTTGGTTTTGATCACGAGGTGATCGAGATGGTATATTGCTTGGCCGGTTAGCCAAGAGAGATATGGTTATGGAGATCTAAGATGATGATTTATCAGTATGGTAGTAGTTTCATGTCAGGCTTAGTAGTTGTTGTTGTATCATGGTAGCTGTTAATTTAATTAACCTGCTGAATGCTATGTTTTGTGTTGCCTTGATGTTTGCTTGTTATGAGCTTGCAAGTACATTCAATGTACTAACCTGGCATTTCATGCCAGATTGCAGGTGATGTCGTGATTGCTTGATTGCTTGTCGTGGTTTCCATTGGTGCGAGCTAGATCGTGTCCCATCCAGAGTCCCCGCAGAGTGGAGTTCACCACCTTCGTCGTTGTTCCGCTGCTAGAAGATTTCCGCTGATAGAAGATTTCCGCTGCTACGAGTTGTTCTGCTGCTAGCATAGAGCAAGTGTAGTATCACAGGCGTAGTGTCGCCGTGCTGATGTGCTCCTTTGTAACATCAGACCTTTGTATTATTATTCTTGTAATAAGAGCTGATTTGTTCTATGTCAAGCAGTGCCTTATTCCAGAGACTTCTCCTCGATCTCTGGGCTGAAATACGGGGCGTTTCGGTTTCTCTGAACCGGGGTGCCACAGGCTTGGTATCAGAGCAGGTCTGGCTGTAGGACGCCCTAGTCAGCACGAGTGGTAGAAACCGGTAGAAATCGGTAGTATAGAGTCTGGCTTGATGATTGCATTTGTTTGCTACATAGCATGCATATAGAATTATTATTTGTGATAACGGTTTATGTGGTGAGTGTAGCTGGCATCAGTTCGGATCCGCTACAGCTCAACCTTTGCATTTCTCCAGTTCCTTTTTTTTGGTGTTTGGTGTCATTTCTGTCCCAGCAGAGTGATGCCAAGTGATCCCGACATTGTTTGCAAAAATGGTGCTCAGGTATCGCACCGATGTCTTTCTTTCAGCCCCACCTATCGTTTCGGCGATGGACATGCTTCTATCTCGGATCATTCTTTTATTTTGTCATGTTGGCAACCCTTAATGATCTTAGTTATCAAGAAAGGGCAATGTCAGCAGCCTCAGTTTTTCCCCGCTATCCTATTTCTTGGACGAGTATGGATCGTTTTCCGTCCGCTTGATAATAATGTGGTTGCGACCTTCATGTCCAACTACATGATTACCGAGTGCGTCCTCGCCTCCGAGCTAGTCCAGGTTGCTTCTGGCTAAGCTAGCACTTGATGTAGCGTTGTTTACACCAATTCTTCCACACATTTATTCATCCTCGTGCACATCGTCATAGCATGCTAGATCGTAGAACCAAAGATCCCGCGCGATTTGTGTGCTTAAGTTGGCATGCATGTTGTGTGACTAGCAGTAATATGTGACTTTGATTGTGTGTGAATTGTTTGTTGTTGTGTGCTTTTCTTTAGTTGAGTTTTCTTTTGCTTCCTCCTTTTTGGGCCCCAGTGTTACATTATTTTTTTCCCCT
The DNA here is from genome assembly GCA_963921465.1 of Triticum timopheevii. Lineage (NCBI taxonomy): Eukaryota > Viridiplantae > Streptophyta > Magnoliopsida > Poales > Poaceae > Triticum > Triticum timopheevii. Next base: position 120,145,715 of record OY997262.1, read on the forward strand.
ATAAAGAGTTGCTCATCCACCGACACCGGACTCAAAGAAGCAATAAGGATTTGAAATATTTGAAAGAAGCTCAGCTAGACATCATTGGCTACCCAGTCAACTGCATTATGGGATTAAAATCTGCTCAGAATACCAATGGTGTATTGAATTGATTATCAGCATCGAGTCTACCTCAGTGCAAAATCCTCATAGCAGTTATGATCCAGCTAGCAGAAAGACAAGTCAGGTACAAGATCAATGGTATATCTTTAGACAGAGGTATGGATCATATACAAAAATTTGGCTCAGCAATGCATGATGCTTCAAATATGCTCATCCAAAATAAAGTCAGAATGTGCTATGCTCAAGAAAGACAGTCAAACCATTTTTCTCATGCAAATAATCAGCCTCAGAATATTATGGGCGTGTGTATGGATTTCAGTCTGCATATCAGTACGAAGCTTTGGATGTAAGAAACTCAGTCTTCTTCCACACGCTATCAGAAGAAATTTATGATGCAAGGCTCCTCAAATTTTCCTCAGCATGATATGTGAACAATTTCCAGTCCATGATACCCAATCTTTCACAGCAAGACACCTCAGTAAAGGCTTCTAATAGATGGAAATGAATTTTTCTCAACAAGCAAACCTGAGGAGAAGCTTCTCAAGTACGGGACTCAGGCTTCTCCAGCACAACAATCAGACCAAGCTTCGTGTGTAAGCTATAGAGCCTTCTTCTGAATGATACCCAGACAAACTATTTGAGCAGAAGTTAACAAGTATTCCTCAGCAAGCTACTCGGATGGCTTCTCTCGTAAGCCACCAGTCTGTGTCAGTACCACAATATTGCACTATCATCAGAGATTATCTGAAGAATTGCCAATATATGGCAGTACCGCTCAAGAACCAGACTTGAGGTAATTTTGTCAGAGGCACAATTCAGACAAAATATATGCCTATTGCAGGGACCGAGTGTTCAGTGGCATATCCTTCTTATATATGGTGAGGATGCATCCCCAGTCATATCAGTCACTCATACGAGATACGGCAAGGATCTAGCAGATATACCTAAGGAAAGTAAGGATTCCACAACCTCCCGAGTCAGGCAAAGGAAAATAAGCAGAGATACATCTCCTAAATTATAAGGATCGACAAGATCTGGAGATGATATCACAGAGTTCAATAGTCATGACAATGGTCATCAAGGGCATTATTCCCGCACCAAACAAGGTGATGTTATAAAACCTTGTCACCTTCTTGTATGGTTGGCCTGAGCAATGTGCTTCATACAGCTACAAACCCCGGGTATATGTCATATGAGTGCGGACACCGGTCAGAAAAACAAGCACAAGGAATAATGTCAAAAATATTAATCACATCCATGGTCATACGAAGAATCAAGGGCAGGTGTGGCCAAGTTATTTCAGTAAGGTATCCTAACAAAGAAAACCATGACCATTAAAGGGTGAGACTGACAGCAAGGGTATGACAACTTTTGCAGGACCATCAGGGTCCAGATACCCAAATCAGTTGGAGGCCATAATTCCATATGGATCCACAAAGGCAGACTCTCCGCGGCTTACTCCGTCTTACAAGGATTTTCATATCCCGCTGACCCGCTTGACACGGTTAGTGTGGAATATCCAAGTGTGTTATGTTAGATCCAAGATTCCTTTGCAACCTCAGCAATTTGACTTTAGTGGCAGTGTTAAAGCATATCACAGCCTATTACCACAGATGGGTATATCAACCACACGAGAAAAATCAAAAGCCGAACAATCAGCTCAGACCCGGTATACTCACCGACGGAATCAAGTACCTGGTCAGTCTGTCAGGAAAAGCATTTGTCCGTCAGCCCCCTGTCGGGCCAGTCTCAAGATGTAAATAATTGAGGTTTGACACAGCTATAACTCCATACACCAATATATTGCTCACGGCAGAAGGCAGCCAAATCGTGGGTACATATCTCATGCTCGAGCCAAAGAAATAAATCAAGATAAATCAGTGCCACCTGTGAGCAGTCAGATTCCGTCAGAGGATGGCCATGATTCTCAACATTTACGGAACCCAGAAGATATGCATTTATTTGAAGCAACCACATGACAGAAGTAAAAGGGTTTTCATGATCAAAAGAAAATTTATGCTCAGATCCAGTAGACAAAACCGCAGATATGAGAAAATTCACGTCAACAAAAGGATTTGGAATGTGAGCAAAAACCCGTCAAAATTTGGGGAAAGGTGAAGCAAGACCACCCCACAGCAAGGTGAGTGGATGTTATGAAATTCTTGGGCGAACAATAAATAAAGGAACAAGGATACCCGAGTTGGAAACGGTGTCCTCAAGTCATGCTTGTTCCCCGAGCAATCGAATCTTGAGGGCGAGATTTCTTTAAGAGGGTGTAATGCCCCAAGACCGATGCTTGAGTTGCCTTCCATTTATTTCGTCGACGTCATGTATTTCATTTGATTGTTGCCATGTTCACGATAGTGCCATTACATCCTTGTGTTTTGTTTCTTGGGCATGGTCTCCGGCGAAGTTTCGGTGACCCTCTACTCGGGTGTTGGCAGTTTTAGGCCCGCAGGGTCCCGTAGATGCGTTCTAGTTCTAGGATCCTCTCGTTTGCCTGCTCTAGCCGATCCACCGTAGCAGCCCGAGGCGCACCACCGTGGAACCCCGTCGTCGGTGAGGAATCCGTCCACTTCCCGTTGCATGCTTGGTACGAATGGGTTAGCCCCGTTGCGTAGCTTCCATCCGCGCCCTCCGTCGCGTGTTTTGGTTGCCGGAACAGCCCCGATGTGATCCTCCGCAGTCCTATGACCCCAGCGTCGGCACTTCCTCTGTTCTGCTCTTGCCTGAGTACGCGCACGCTCACGACTCCGGCAAGAAGCAGCCGCTCGCTCACATGCCCCATCTATTTCCGCACCCCCGCCGTTGGCCTGTGGTCGCGAAGGTCGCCGTCCTGCTCGCCGGCGTCGTCACCCAGTTCCTCTGTGATCCATGAAGAAGAAGGCCTGGCCTTTAATTCGGTTCACATGCAGTCACGCCCTTGTTTTGGACAAACATGCAGCAGCACCGCACTGGTCAGCGCTCTGATCCTCTATCCAGGAGGTCGTGGGTTCGAGTCCCAAGCGCGCGCCCCTGATTTTGCTCTGTTCTTTTATCTCTTTTGCACACCACAACCACTTGGGCCTCCTTCGCTGCTGGTCCATTGCACCGTGTTGCTTCTGGCCCAAGCATGTTTTTTTTCTACTCTGTGGGTTTTATCTTTTTCCAGTGCATTCTTATTTACAGGAACTGCCACTGTTTTGTATTGTTAATAACTAATCATGCATGCATCCAAATTAAACAAACAATATATGTAAAATGCTTAGAATTTTATCTAGTTTCATAATATGCCACTTTCATCCATGTTTAAAATGTTTAAAATGCTGTTTGTTTAAATTTGCTCAAATGCCTTGTTAAAATGATTTTTTTCATAACTAAATAACCGTAGCTCGGTTTTAAATAAACTTTATATGTAAATGGGTGGAAAAATGCCTAGTTTAACATGGTGCACTCATCTTGCATGTTTAAGAACTCTAGAATATGTTTTAGGGCAGAAGAATACAAATTCGAAATATGTGTATGGGGATTTTCCGGAATTGTTGTTTGTTGTTCCGGCCTCATTTAAACTTGCCTAGATAGGTAGTTTAATTATGCTTCACCTATTGCTATGTTTAACAACATTTAATATTGTTTGGTAGCTTAAACGAGATTAAACTAAATATGTCCATGTGGTGTTTTGTCAATATGCAACTCGTCGCATATTGAGCTCCACTTAACTTGTAGTATTGTTTGTTGCACTTTGCCATGCCATGCCTCATTAAACCGGACATGCATCATACTTGGTTGTGCGTCGTGCCATGTTTATGTGATGGTTGTTTACCATATTGTTTGCTTCTTTCCGGGTTGCTTCTCTCGTTAGCTTCAGTTTCGTTCCGGAGTTGTGAGGATTCGTTCGACCACGTCCGCTTGTCTTCTTCACGGACTCGTTCTTCTTCCTTGCGGGATTCAGGCAAGATGACCGCTACCCTGGATCTCACTACTATCATTGCTATGCTAGTTGTTTCATTTTATCGCTATGCTGCGCTTCCTATCACTTGCTCTTCAAGCCTCCCAAATTGCCATGAACCTCTAACCTTTGTCACCCTTCCCAGCAAACTGTTGTTTGGCTATGTTACCGCTTTGCTCAGCCCCTCTTATAGTGTTGTTAGTTGCAGGTGAAGTTGAAGATTGCTCCATGGTGGAAAGGATTATGTTGGGATATCACAATATCTCTTATTTAATTAATGCATCTATATACTTGGTAAAGGGTGGAAGGCTCGGCCTTATGCCTGGTGTTTTGTTCCACTCTTGCCGCCCTAGTTTCCATCATACCAGTGTTATGTTCCCAGATTTTGCGTTCCTAACACGGTTGGGTGATTTATGGGACCCCCTTGACAGTTCGCTTTGAATAAAACTCCTCCAGCAAGGCCCAACCTTGGTTTTACCATTTGTCTCACGTAGCCCTTTTTCCCTTGGGTTTCCGGAGCCCGAGGGTCATCTTTATTTACCCCCCCCCCCGGCCAGTGCTCCTCCGAGTGTTGGTCCAACCTGAGCGATGTCTGGCGCCCCCTGGGCAACCAGGGTCTATGCCAACCCTATGCCTGGTTCATCTGGTGTGCCCTGAGAACGAGATATTTGCAGCTCGTATCGGGATTTGTCAGCACATCGGGCGGCTTTGCTGGTCTTGTTTTACCATTGTCGAAATGTCTTGTAAACCGGGATTCTGAGACTGATCGGGTCTTCCTGGGAGAAGGAATATCCTTCGTTGATCGCGAGAGCTTATCATGGGCTAAGTTGGGACACCCCTGCAGGGTGTTATCTTTTGAAAGCCGTGCCCGCGGTTATGTGGCAGATGGGAATTTGTTAATGTCCGGTTGTAGATAACTTGACACTTGACCTAACTTGACACTTGATACTTGACACTCTTTTTGGCGGAGTCCGGGAAGTGAACACGGTCTTTGGGTTATGTTTGACATAAGTAGGAGTTCAGGATCACCTCTTGATCATTGCTAGCTTCACGACCATTCCTTTGCTTCTCTTCTCGCTCTCTTTTGCGTATGTTAGCCACCATACTTGCTTAGTCGCTGCTGCAACCTCACCACTTTACCCCTTCCTTACCCTTTAAGCTTTGCTAGTCTTGATACCCATGGTAATGGGATTGCTGAGTCCTCATGGCTCATAGATTACTTCAACAACAGTTGTAGGTACAGGTTATGCGATGATCATGACGCGAGAGTGATGTTTGCTTGTTTTGGAGTTCTTCTTCTGCTTCTTCTTCGATCAGGGGATAGGTTCCAGGTCGGCAGCCTAGGCTAGCAGGGTGGTTGTCATTTGAGTTTCTGTTTGTGTCTCATCCGTAGTCGGATGGTGCTCTTATGTAAGATGATGTTGTATTCGTGTGGCATTGTATGCCTTGTGTATGTATCCCTTTCTATTATGTAATGTTGATGTAATGATATCCACCTTGGAAAATCATCTTCAAGATGCGCTTCTATCCTTGGTGGGACTTCGAGTTCCTTTAGGATAGGGTCGCATCTTGGGCGTGACAAGTTGGTATCAGAGCCTCGACCGACCATAGGAGCCCCCTTGTTTGATCGTGTAGTTTGGCCGTTGTCGAGTCTAGAAGAAAACTGTTTTCGGAGTCTAGTTATATCGGAGAGTGGGAATTCTTTTTTACTCCTCATCCCCTTCGTCGCTCTGGTGAGGAATCTTGACGTAGGTGTTTTGAATTACTTCTCTTCCCCTTCAAATTTTCTTTAGGTTCACACGGTTAGTTTTTCAATCGTTGTTCCTCAGCTCTTTTCATCCGGTGCATTTCTCATCAAGTTGACTCAAGCCTCTTCATTGTTGCCAAGTTCAATCCTTAGTTGTTTTATTTTCCCACCCGCCCACCCTTTTTATCCTCGGAGCCGGAGTCTGTAATCGAGTATCCATCCTACTCGTGCGAAGTCTTTGCTTTCTTTTCTCAACGATTTCAACTGTTGTTTTCTCTTCAAGATATTCGCTGGTTCCCCCGTCCAAGTTGCCTTTGTTTTCCCGCCCTCCCACCCTCTTATTCCCGGAGCCTGAATCTCTTTTGAGCATCAAGTTCATTCATACAGAGCCTCTTCAGTCTTCCCTCAATTATTTCAACCGATGAATTCTCGTCTCATTCGTCATTCTTCATCCCTTTCTTTTTCCGGTGCACTCAATTCAAGTTTTTTCGGGTTGATCACATTCTTTTTCCTTGGATCAAGTGTTCTCCTTGCTCGTTCACCTCTCGCCAGTTTATCCTTCCGGACATATCAGGATATTCGTCTGTGTTCCAATTAATTCGAGGTTGTCACCTCATTCAAATATTTTAATTGTTCCGGTGCATCATCTATCTCTTCAACAATCCTTTTCAACGATGTTTTCTTTTAGTGGGCCCTAACCTACAGGTCTTTTCCCAGGATCTTACCTGACTCTTCTAATTTCGGTGGTGTTTCTCGTCGTCATTCTCAGCTTCGAAGATCGAAAAAGATTTTTTCCTCTAAATCTTTCTCGTTCTCTTGAAGATTCGGGGTACAAGCTTCTTGTTATCCTCTTGAATTATTCCGTTTGTCAGAGATTTTTTTCTTACCCATCCGGAGTATGTCAGGAGTTGTTTTTCCATTTCTTTTAACTGGAGGCCATCATTCCAGAAGAATTCTTGGACTTCACATTTCAGCTACCGTTATCCAATTATCCCGGTGTTTCGTTCAAGTGCTCTTTAATCAGCTCATGATCTTTTTGTTCTTACGCATCTAAATCCCCTCTGGCATATTGGTTCTTCTAATTCTTCCCGGTGATTCAGTCTCTTTCATCAGTCATTTCTGAATTTTTACGGTGGTTCCTTCAGATTTCTTTTTCCTTGATTATCATTTTAATCCATTCGTTGTTGCGAATCCTACTGGTGGTTCATGAAGACCTTCCTCAAGGTCGTGCCTTATACCCCTCAATCCTTTTCCAATAAGAATAAGTATTATGTGAAATCCATTGCTAGTCATCAATTTATTTTGATGAAGGATAAGCATACAATAAATCTTATTTTTCCTCGAAGTGATTAATCTTTTCTTCCGGAGTTTGTTCTCGTTATCAATTTTCCCGATTCTAAGTTATTCATCTTTTCTTTTCCGGAGTTCAAATTTCCTCGGCCATTTCGTCGGAAACTCCATCTAAATCCTCGCAATGCTCATCTTATTCTTTCATCCTTCATTCTATCTCATCATCCTTTTTGTTACCGGAGTTCTTCATGGTGGTTCTTCATGATTTAATTCATTCTTCAAGAGTTCATCAAGATTCTTGTTGGTGGAGTTCAAGTATCTTTTCTTCTCACGTCTCGAAGTGCAATTAATTCTCCGTATTCTTTTGAAATGGTGTTTTGCATTTCTTCGTTCTTCTAAGCTATCCAATCATTTCCGTTTGTGGTCGGTTGTCACCTCATAATTTTGAGATGTTATCCATAAGTCCACATCAAGCTTATTCTTTTCGTTGTTGATTTTCTCAACAACTCTGTTTAAACCTTCCTTCTAAAGATGCTTTCAATTTCATTCATGGCACAAGTTGCCATCTTCTTCTTCGTTCTTTTCATTCAACGTTTTCAATTCTTTCCGGAGGTTTTGTGTCATGTCTTCATTAAGTATCATTCCATCCTCTCAAGCTCGTGTTCTATTCCTCCTTGTTTCAGCCGGAGTGCTGCCTAAATCCTTTCAGTCTTATTCGTTTCTTATCTCGTTCTAACCGGTGTGTTTCAGAGTCTATCTATTCCTTGAGCTTTTGATTCTCATCATATTCGTCATTCCTCTTTTCTACCGAGTGCTCTCGTCCTTGTTCATCTTCTCTCTTTAGCACTTGCTTCACCTCATCCTCTTTTTCTTCCGTCTCGTTCCTAAGATCTCGGGACGAGATCTTCTGTTAGTGGAGGGGAGTTGTAACGCCCCAAGACCGATGCTCGAGTTGCCTTCCATTTATTTCATCGACGTCATATATTTCATTTGATTGTTGCCATGTTCACGATAGTTCCATTCCATCCTTGTGTTTTGTTTCTTGGGCATGGTCTCCGGCGATGTTTCGGTAACCCTCTGCTCGGGTGTTGGCAGTTTTAGGCCCGCAAGGTCCCATAGATGCGTTCTAGTTCTAGGATCCTCTCGTTTGCCAGCTCTAGCCGATCCACCGTAGCAGCTTGAGGCGTACCACCGCGGAACCCCGTCATCGGTGAGGAATCCGTCCACTTCCCGTTGCATGCTTGGTACGAATGGGTTCGCCCCGTTGCATAGCTTCCATCCGCGCCCTCCGTCGCGTGTCTTGGTTGCCGGAACAGCCCCGACGAGCTCCTCCGCAGTCCTATGACCCCAGCGTCGGCACTTCCTCTGTTCTGCTCTTGCCTGAGTACGCGCACGCTCACGACTCCGGCAAGAAGCAGCCGCTCGCTCACATGCCCCATCTATTTCCGCACCCCCGCTGTTGGCCTGTGGTCGCGAAGGTCGCCGTCCTGCTCGCCGGCGTCGTCACCCAGTTCCTCTGTGATCCATGAAGAAGAAGGCCTAGCCTTTGATTCGGTTCACATGTAGTCACGCCCTTGTTTTGCACAAACATGCAGCAGCACCTCACTGGTCAGCGCTCTGATCCTCTATCCAGGAGGTCGTGGGTTCGAGTCCCAGGCGCGCGCCCCTGATTTTGCTCTGTTCTTTTATCTCTTTTGCACACCACAACCACTTGGGCCTCCTTCGCTGCTGGGCCATTGCACCGTGTTGCTTCTGGCCTAAGCATGTTTTTTTTCTGCTCTGTGGGTTTTATCTTTTTCCAGTGCATTCTTATTTACAGGAACTGCCACTGTTTTGTATTGTTAATAACTAATCATGCATGCATCCAAATTAAACAAACAATATATGTAAAATTCTTAGAATTTTATCTAGTTTCATAATATGCCACTTTCATCCATGTTTAAAATGTTTAAAATGTTGTTTGTTTAAATTTGCTCAATTACCTTGTTAAGATGATTTATTTCATAACTAAATAACCGTAGCTCGGTTTTAAATAAACTTTATATGTAAATGGGGTGGAAAAATGCCTAGTTTAACATGGTGCACTCATATTGCATGTTTAAGAACTCTATAATATGTTTTAGGGCAGAACAGTACCAAATTCGAAATATGTGTATGGGGATTTTCCGGAATTGTTGTTTGTTGTTCCGACCTCATTTAAACTTGCCTAGATAGGTAGTTTAATTATGCTTCACCTCTTGCTATGTTTAACAAAATTTAATATTGTTTGGTAGCTTAAACGAGATTAAGCTAAATATGTCCATGTGGTGTTTTGTCAATATGCAACTCGTTGCATATTGAGCTCCACTTAACTTGTAGTATTGTTTGTTGCACTTTGCCATGCCATGCCTCATTAAACCGGACATGCATCATACTTGGTTGTGCATTGTGCCATGTTTATGTGATGGTTGTTTACCATGTTGTTTGCTTCTTTCCGGGTTGCTTCTCTCGTTAGCTTCGGTTTCGTTCCGGAGTTGTGAGGATTCGGTTGACCACGTCCGCTTGTCTTCTTCACGGACTCGTTCTTCTTCCTTGTGGGATTTCAGGCAAGATGACCACTACCCTGGATCTCACTACTATCATTGTTATGCTAGTTGTTTTGTTCTATCGCTATGCTGCGCTTCCTATCACTTGCTCTTCAAGCCTCCCAAATTGCCATGAACCTCTAACCTTTGTCTCCCTTCCCAGCAAACTGTTGTTTGGCTATGTTACCGCTTTTCTCAGCCCCTCTTATAGAGTTGTTAGTTGTAGGTGAAGTTGAAGATTGCTCCATGGTGGACAGGATTATGTTGGGATATCACAATATCTCTTATTTAATTAATGCATCTATATACTTGGTAAAGGGTGGAAGGCTCGGCCTTATGCCTGCTGTTTTGTTCCACTCTTGCTGCCCTAGTTTCCGTCATACCGGTGTTATGTTCTCGGATTTTGCGTTCCTAACGCGGTTGGGTGATTTATGGGAACCCCTTGACAGTTCACTTTGAATAAAACTCCTCCAGCAAGGCCCAACCTTGGTTTTACCATTTGCCTCACCTAGCCCTTTTTCCCTTGGGTTTCCGGAGCCCGAGGGTCATCTTTATTTACCCCCCCCCCCCCCGGGCCAGTGCTCCTCCGAGTGTTGGTCCAACCTGAGAGATGTCCGGCGCCCCCTGGGCAACCAGGGTCTATGCCAACCCGACGTCTGGCTCATCTGGTGTGCCCTGAGAACGAGATATGTGCAGCTCCTATCGGGATTTCACTACTAGGGAAAAGCCTAGCAGCAGCGCGGGTTTTGGCCCTCTCAGTAGCGCGGGTACCGGCGCTACTAATAAGGCGCTACAACTAACGTATAGCAGTAGTGCCTGTTGACCCACGCTACTGCTACACATGAATAGCTGCAGCGCTCTTTAGAAAAGGGCTCTACTGATATTATCTGCAGTGCTGTTTACAGGGAAGCGCTACTGGTAAGTCGGCGCTACTGCTAAATTCCCCCCCCCCCCTCGCTACTACTAGTTTTATTAGTTTTTTTCCATGCATATTTTGTTTTTTATTTGTTTTGCATTTGAATAGGCTTTATACAATAATCTTTAGCATATGATCCACATACAAATGTAATCATACCATATACATACAATTAGTCTCATCAAATCATGTCATCATCATAATCATCATCCAACACAAAGTGGTCTCTCGTCATCAATCTCGAAAATAGCGATACAAGTCTCGATTACTTGCAAATACATCGTCATCCATCTAAACAATGATATACGCTAGAATAGCTATCACTTTGAGTACATGAGTTCGTATCCCTCTCATGCATTAGCGTGAACCTAAACTAAGTACTGCGTGTCGCTCGGAAACTGAAAACCGGTACACCTGGGCCTGACACTCCGGCCACTTGTCGTATATATACTCCTGGCGTAGCACTTCTTTGCCATCTATGATCTATGCACCTGCATCGTCACATGAGTCGATGATATGCAACATATATAGTTGAGCAACAGAAAGAGACAGACTTGGCAAAAATAGAAACAACATATCATAAGCATAAATAACAAAGTTCACCGTACCCAAAATGACCTAAGTAGAGTGATTTTCGCTAGTGGAGGAGGAGGACGGTTTAATTACATCACAAATAAAGTTTCACCGTGTATACCTCAAAGTTTTGTCATAAAAGAAAGTATGGACTAAACAGACATATTGTCATATATCGACAATCACTCCATCATGTCGTGCCATCCATCCAAGTCAGGGAGATAGTCATCGAGCTTAGTGAAAGGCTTCATTTCGAGACGCTGAGAGGCTATCCATGTTCGGACGTCTTCCCGCGACATTTGTCCTTCTGCATGGAACATCCCTGTTTTTCCGACGACCTCATTCATGATGATTTGGGCAAGTTCGTGCTGGATGTTATAGAACTCAGCTTGAAGTCGATGATCCTCGATATCTCCTATGTCCTTTGCCCATTGCAGAATATGGGCATCGCCAGATCTAGGTGCCATGTGAAGGTTCTGGTGATCCCGTCGGTACTCCAGCATGTGGTGTAGGACATAGAATCCATCATTAAGAGAATCGTTTGGTTGCTTGATGCAGCAGAAGTCGGTCTTATGGCTGAAGGCGGCCCTGCCGCCCCTTCTCTTCTTGTCCCTAACCTCTCCACCCCTTGCTTGGTAGTAAAACATAGCACTGTCGAGAACATCTTTGATGTGGGTGTAATCCTTTTTGTGAATGTTCTTCGACGAGTCCAAGTAAAGAGCATGGGAGAATCGGGGGTAGAGGATGATGAGGACGGCGCGCCCGCCGCTGCGCAAAATAAGTACACCTCAAATTAATTAGCCTCCACCGTGCAAATGAATTATTGAAATCGAAGGAAGGATAGCAGAGCAGATGACTTACACGGGATGATAAGGCACGAGAATCGCCACCTTGTCCTTATTGGCGAGCATGAAACTGATGATGTAATCCCTCGCGTATTCACGATGCTGTGCACAGACTCCCAAGAAGCCCTCGTGCATGTAGTACGTGTCAGCGACACAGATAAAACATATCTGCTGAACCCCAATGATGTAGTTCATGTGCAAGGCATAAAGGCGGACAATAGTAAAATCCAGCTTCTTCACGTGAAACATGTCGAATATGTAATTGAATCGGAGGAAGAACTTATCCGCGGGGAAGCCGTCGACGTACGACATTTGCTGCGGAACGTTAACCACGTAGAGTGGGTATCCTGGATCTTTCGAGGTGATGAGGCCTTTCTCTACCCGCAGCACATCGTCATGAAGTCTCCTTAGATCGCCGAATCTGGCCCGTAGCGCTGTTTCAGGTAGGATTGGTCGACCGGGGATATGCCATTTATCCGCATCGGGGATATCTACACGGTCCTGAAGCCGAGGCTGCTGAGGCGGCTGGATCATAGAATCAGCTTTTTTGCCTTTCCTCGCTCTCTTCCTAGGCTTCTTTACCACCGGATGGTCGTCAATAACACGTTGAGACGGTAATTCAGGCACCGACTCATGATGCTCAAACCCTGAGGAGGCGCCAGTATAGACATACTGTTCAGCGCCATCGTCATCCTCATCCTCATCCATGGCGACGTCATCAGCGACTAATGGAGCCACCTGCTTACCCCGTCCGCTATCACCCAACCCGACACCCGACGCTAATTGGGTAGGTGGGTTGTTGATGTTCATACCTTGCTGAGGCTGCGTGCCCGTGGGTGTGCTCCTGGCCGCCTCTAGACGAAGCAGACTCTTTGTCCACAATAGGACCCACCCATTGCAACAATCACCAAGCCACCGCGGGGTCTCGTCGTCATCCCCCACTAGTATTAGAGGAGGCAAATTCTCATGGCCCGGTTTGACACTGGCCACGGAAACCTTGAAGACGTTCGGGGGGATCGACCGGCTGTGGAACAATGGTTCCTTCGGCTCCATTATCGTCCCCTTCCCCACGTCCACCTTCTGTTCGCCGATGGTGTACAATATGGTGCACGGGGTTTCGTCGGCCTGCAAAGAAAAGTCTGCGATGCGAGACATCCGAAAAGCAACAAAAACGGGAGATTATACATTTATATTGAAGGGGGCCGGTGTGGCAGATACCGTGAGGGCGTCGAGCTCAGCCAAAGAGGAGGCACCACCGAGCACGTCCGGTGCGGGAGCCGGTGCGGGAGCAGGTGCGGGAGCAGGTGCGGCAGCCGGTGCGGCAGCCGGTGCGGGAGCCGGTGCGGGAGCAGGTGCGGGAGCCGGTGCGGGAGCATGTGCTGCCAAGAAGTCAGCAAGGGAAAAGTCCTCTGCATTTTTTTTGGATTTTGCCTTGTCCAAGTGTGAACGCCCGTCACCAAGGAAGTAGATATATCTGCAATCGCCTATTTTGCGGCAGCTACCGCTGTTGCGACTGTCTGAGATGATTTCTTCTCAACCGCAATCTCAACCTTCTTGTCGATGCTTTCTTCAGTTAACCTCCGTCTTTCCTTTTTCTCCTCCGTGGTCTCACGGTAGTACTTCTTCCACGTGGCGCCGTCTCCGACACCGTGCACGCGTCCATACGACGGTCGAGTATCCACCGGTTGTTGTTTTAATATGTTCAATGCCCGGTTGAATGGAGTGTCCCACTTGGGCCTCGCCAATGCCTCAGACGGCGAGTCGCTTTCGGCCGCAATCCGGTGCTACTCTCTCTGCAAAAGGCACAAGGATCGTTTACAAATATGAATAACGTGTGCAGTCGAATTGATCAGAAACTAAAATTACCAGCAGCCTCATGAACTCCGTAATGACCAGTGTTGTCTCATAAACCTTCTTCAGTGGGTCCCAACGGTGGCGGGCCCTCAGGACGTCACGCTCCTGTGGGATGCTGAAATCCGCCAAGGGGTTTGGGATGCCCAGACACGCGGCTTCCGCATCCTCCTTGGCCCATTTGGACCTCTTTCCGCCGTAACCACGACTTCCAGGTGGTGGGTCCCAATGTTCCTCTTTTGAAGCCCCTTCATGTACTTAGACTTTTCTTTGGCAGCTTCGGCCTTGCAAGCCTCCTTGAATATTTGAAACTGCTCTTCCGTGATTGTTGGACTTTCCTTTACAATCTCGGAGTAGGGTTCCCCGTCGTTGATCTTTGCTTTCACTCGATTTTTCCAGGCGTCCAACGAGTTGCTAAACTTGGTCATGGCGTGTTTGTTTATCTTCTTCATTGTCGGGTCCTTGTCTGGATCTTCATAATCCTTCTCATTCCGGCCCGGGAACAAGAATATCTGGTGAAACTTCTTTAGGAGGGAGCTCCTCATATTTTCTATCTTCTTTAGATTCTCATCGTTGATGGTGGCGGTTGTCCGTATGAAGCAGCCTATTTGATTGTCGTAGCATGCACGCGCTTCCTCGGGCGCCTTTGGCTCAAAATTGCCGTTGTCCACCTCCGTGACCACCAGTCTAGTAGTCCTGAGTTTGTTAGGAACCCGTTGCCTCTTTGCTTTCGGTTCTACACCGGCTCCGCTCCCCGAGGCAGCACCGGTCTCAGCGCCGGTCTCGATGCTGGTCTGAATCTCAGCTCCGGTCTCAGTCTCAGCACCGGTCTGCGTGTCGGTCTTAGCACCGGTCTGCGTGTCGGTATCAGTCCCCGATGCCACCGGTGGGCCCAGCAACAACATCTGTTGATCGTCGGTAAGGCTAAAAAATTCGTCTGCCGCCCGGTAGACGTCGTCGCAATCACCAGAACCCTGTCCTTCATCGTTGCTAGCCATGTTTCCTATGATTAAATCTAGTCAATTAATTCTATACCTAATAAAATGAATAATGACATAAAAAAGGACAATTGTTTTGCAGGAATGTTGACTCCTTCCTGGTGCGGCAAATCCCGGGCACTCGATATGTCCTAGTTTGTAGCACAAGTCATGCCGAAATTCACGGGAAATTTCGGCATGACCTTTGCTAAAAAGTGGTCAAATCGAGAACCTAAAATTTGCCGGAACAGAAATGAATCAACATTCCTGCAAAACATAGGCCACTCAGCATCATTCCTGGAAACAACAAAGCCACTTGGGCACAATCGAACAACTTCAATGAAAAGATATAACATGACCACTTCAATGAAAAATAAAATTTGCCTAAATTCTTTTCCTTGAAAAATAGTGGTCTTTTCAAAAATCAAAAACCTTTGCCAATCTACTT
This sequence comes from Triticum timopheevii, assembly GCA_963921465.1. NCBI lineage: Eukaryota > Viridiplantae > Streptophyta > Magnoliopsida > Poales > Poaceae > Triticum > Triticum timopheevii. Next base: position 120,160,956 of record OY997262.1, read on the forward strand.
AACCTAGCTTGTTAATCCAATGAACCTAATTAACCTACGTATTTAACCTAGTTAGTTAATCTAGTTTACCTAGATAATTAACCCTAATTAAACTAGTTAGCGCAGCTAGTTCTCTGTCAAAGCCTAAAATAAATTTTTACACTAATTAACATGGATAATTAACCTAATTAAACTAGTTAACCTGACTAGTTCTCTGTCAAAGCCCTAACTAAGTTTTTGCACTAACCTAGATAATTAACCTACTTAAACTAGTTAACCTAACTACTTCTCTGTCAATGCCCTAACTAAATTTTTGCCCTAACCTAGATAATTAACCTAATTAAACTGGCTAACCTATGCATGAGAGAGAGAGGAGGGGTGGGGGCTTACAGATGATGGCTCCGGTGGTGGCGACGGAGGCAGTGGTGGCGAGGGAGGCAGGGGCGTCTCCGGTGACGGCGAGGAAGGTGGCGTCGACGGCGGCTCCGGTGGCGTTGACGAGGCCGCGCGGCTCCGTGGCATTGGGGGCGGCTCTGGTGTCGTTGACGGCGCACGGCTCTGGTGGCGTCGTCGTCGACGGCGAAGTGGGGCGACGGTGAATCGGGGAGACGGCGGCGCGCGGGGTGGGTTGAGGGATTTGGGGGAGAAGTGGTGGCCTGGGGGAAACGGTTTTTTGGTTAAGTCAAACTTAGCGGTAGCGCGTTTCGCAAAACGCGCTAGAGCTAAGATAGCTATAGCGGTTTCTGCAAAACGCGCTGCTGCTATAGCTATGTAAATTTCTTCCTTTTTTTAATTTCGTTTTCTGTTTCTATAGCGGGGGTCTAGGACACGCGCTGCAGCTACGTTAGCTATAGCGCCTCTTACGAACAATCGCTGCTGTTATGCCTTCCTCCGATTTTTCGCTTTTTCGTTTACTTTGCTTTACATTTTATTTTTCCATTTCTCCTTTTTCTATTTCTTTCATTTTCATTTACTTTTCTATTTGTTTTTCATCTTATTTTATTTCCGTTAGTAGTAGCGCTCTTCTCAGGAAACGCGCTGCTAATTATGCTCTAACGGTAGCGCGTTTCTACGAAGCCCGCTACTGCTATGCATAGCCTAGCATTCTGCCAATGGGAATATTAGTAGTAGCGCTTTCTCAGCCGCAAGCGCTACTGCTAAGTTTGTATCTGTAGCATGGTTTTTCTTAGATCGCTACTGCTATATAGCACTAGCGCGCTTTTTTGACCCACGCTGTTGCTAAATTTCTGTGTATAAGGTTTTCCCTAGTAGTGTTTGTCGGCACATCGGGCGGCTTTGCTGGTCTTGTTTTACCATTGTCGAAATGTCTTGTAAACCGGGATTCCGAGACTGATCGGGTCCTACTAGGAGAAGGAATATCCTTCATTGATTGCGAGAGATTATCATGGGCTAAGTTGGGACACCCCTGCAGGGTGTTATCTTTCGAAAGCTGTGCCCGCGGTTATGTGGCAGATGGGAATTTGTTAATGTCCGGTTGTAGATAACTTGACACTTGACCTAACTAAAACACACCAACCGTGTGTGTAGCCGTGATGGTCTCTTTTCGGCGGAGTCTGGGAAGTGAACACGGTCTTTGGGTTATGTTTGACGTAAGTAGGAGTTCTGGATCACCTCTTGATCATTGCTAGCTTCACGACCGTTCATTTGCTTCTCTTCTCGCTCTCTTTTGCGTATGTTAGCCACCATACTTGCTTAGTCGCTGCTGCAACCTCACCACTTTACCCCTTCCTTACCCTTTAAGCTTTGCTAGTCTTGATACCCATGGTAATGGGATTGCTGAGTCCTCGTGGCTCACAGATTACTACAACAACAGTTGCAGTTACAGGTTATGCGATGATCATGATGCGAGAGCGATGTTTGCTTGTTTTGGAGTTCTTCTTCTGCTTCTTCTTCGATCAGGGGATAGGTTCCAGGTCGGCAGCCTGGGCAAGCAGGGTGGTTGTCATTTGAGTTTCTGTTTGTGTCTCATCCGTAGTCGGATGGTGCTCTTATGTAAGATGATGTTGTATTCGTGTGGCATTGTATGCCTTGTGTATGTATCCCTTTCTATTATGTAATGTTGATGTAATGATATCCACCTTGCAAAAGTGTCTTCAAGATGCGCTTCTATCCTTGGTGGGACCTTCGAGTTCCTTTAGGATAGGGTCGCATCTTGGGCGTGACAGGGGGTAAGAGTTGTAACAGCCTGGATTTTGGCCCTTTTCTTTTTCTTTTGATTTATTTGGTTTTTGCTCTATTTTTCTTTTTGGAGTGGTTCTGTGGCCTTGCCACCTAGGAAATCATCCTCATTCCTCCTTCCAAGTGGCTCATCATTCTCAAAACCTTGCCAAGATCATGTCACTTCACTCCTTGACCAAACCCTAAAATTCTTTTCTAGGGAAAATTCCTTTTTCATTAAATGAATAACCCTATCTGCCCTAGGTTGTGAAGCAACCTATATTTCTGTCCATCCAAAAATCCCCAAATAATTCTCATAATTCCTTTGGGTCATATATACCCCAAACATGCCCAAACATTTCTTTTGCCAGTTCAAAAATAATTCCCCAATATTCCTTTTTCTATTCTGCCCTGAATGGCACTTTGTGAAGGAAGTGTCATTTATATTTCTCCTAGTGGCTCCAAACCTTTTTGGGCATGTTTATATGACTAAATAATTGCCCCATGCACAAGTTCAACTTTATTTGCCTAGCCAATCTTCCTCAGTGAATTTTCAAACTTTCTGTCAGACAGAAGGCTTTGTGAAGGAAGTACTAGCTAGGAGTATCCAAATGAGTTGAACTTTAGCACACTTCTTAATGTGCTCATATTAAACCCCTCCACCCATTTGCAGCCCCATCCAATCATCTATGTGAGCACAGGAGCAAATCTTTGATTTTGTCAATCTTTTCAGGTTGTGAAGCAAGTATATTTTATTGCTTCAAAAATCCTGATAAATTACCAGATCATTCCTCTACCCAAACAACATCTCTCCATTCATGTTGGCATCATTTCAATGAGCCATTTGATGACCAATATTATTCCAAGTTTCTAGACAGAAATGATGTTTGTGAGGCAAGTGCCATTTTGGCTTGTCCATTTGGCATGAGCTTTTTACAGCATCTTCATATGCCCAAATAATCATGATTTGCCCTATCTTAGCCCAACTGGATACTCTATGTGAGAGGATCATCATGATCTTCGTTTCTGGACCAAAAATGCAGTTGTGAAGCTATATATTCATTCTTGGTCCATTTCCCCTCAAACTTACCAGGATGAAAGTCCTTCTTTACCTCAACCTCGCAGACAACTCCATTGCTCCCAAACCCTTCCTGTTGATCACCAGTGCTCACCCAAGTTTACTGCTGTAAACTTCAGAGGGGGATTACCGTTTACCCAGAGCTATTTTCATTGATCTACCACCGTAGTTACAACCTACCCAGGAAGGACTAACCCCCAGACATCGCTTGGCATCGTTTGTGGCACTGTGTGCACCAGTGCACACGGTGACCACCTCTCTGGTGTGCAATGGCCGTGTCCAGAATGGCTTCTTGCTCAGGCCCCTCCCCCTCTCGTCGGCTTCACGCTCGTGAGTATGTCCAGTAGATAGCCCGCGTCGTCGCCATCCTCCTAGAGCCAGCTCCCTCTCCCGAAGCCGCCTCGTCGGCGCTCGTCGTTGCTCGCCCCGGGGAGCACTGTGGCCGACAGCACATTAATGGCGCCCGGCCTCTTCCTCTGCTCCCCTCAACTCCGTGACCTCTGCGGCTCGTCCGCTCTCTCGCTCGTCGCCTTCCCGGTGCCCTCCCATGCTCGCTGGTCATCGCCAGAGCCTCGGCCGGACGTGACCGGCGGCACCCGAGCCCATCCCTCTCGCCCGCCTATATATAGGCCTCCCACGAGCCGTCCGAGCTCACCAGCAGCCTCCCCACACTCCACTGCCCCTCCCCAGCCTCTCATTCGATCTCAAAAGGCTCTTCTTGCCTCTATTGACCGCCATGGCTGCCACGGCCATCTGCCTAAATTAGCTCGAACCCAGTCCCCCCCTCTTCTCTTCTCCACCACCAGGCGACTCCCCTCTGCCGCGCGAGTCTCCCCCACCCCTCAGTTCGTCGCCGGAGGCCCTGTGGCCACGCCTCCCTAGGACGGTCGCCGCCGGTTGTGCTCTCTGTTGCCTCCAGCTGCGGCAGACCTAGCTCTCCCCAGCGCTCCCTCTGCCCAGGGATGGAGGCGGCGCGCCACCCTGAAGCCATTGGTGCCCTCACCTTGGCCTGGAGCGGCCGGAGTCAATGGGGCCAGCGCCGGCAGCTCCCCTGTCCTCCTCCTCTGTTTTCTGTCATGGCCAGGCACGGGAGGAAGAAGAAGACAGGGGAAGGAGAGAGAAGGATAAGGTGGGCCCCGCATGTCATCCTCTGTCCATTGACCCCGCCACTGCCAACTTAGCGTAAGTGGAAATGTATTTTCCCAAAATATGCTTTTAGTTTTTCTGTCCAGGCCCTGTTTGAAAATATTTTTCTTGCAGATTGGTCCCTGGCAGAAAACTCCTCCTAACTTTTTAACCGTAGCTCCAAATGAGGTGAATCCAAAGCCCACTTCTTCGTTTCGTCGAGCACGTTTTTTTGGAATCACTTCCACCATGTTTTTTCATTCTTAAAATGACCATTCTGCCCTTTCCCTTATTCAGCCCCCTCCGAGAGAGAACGATTTCCGGCAATTCCTTCTGTGAGTTTCTCACACTTTCTCCCAGTGATTTCTTCCACCCCAGGCAAGCCACACCCTCCATTTGCATGACTGTAATGCTGTGACATGGTTTAATTTATTTAAACTTGGTTAAAATATGGTTTTAGCTACTTGTGATCTATGCATGGCATTTTCTCGGAGTATTATTTGGATCTTGTTGTTGCCATGCTATTTTTTGGATTACTAGGAGTTATGTTTGTAGTTGATGAGTATCATGTTGCCATTGGAGTATTAGTGGCTGATGTTATGGTTGTTTCAGGATGATATCAGTTAGTATATTTTTGGAGTATTACTTTGGATATCATGCTATTATTAGTGGTTAGTATGATTATTTTCATGATGCTAGTTGATGTTCTGTTGCATGGAGTATTATTTCCAGAGATGATGGTTACATGTGGATCTTAGCTGGACAGCTTTATTCTTGTAATTGGCGTAGTAGGATTATTGTTTCGGATTCATCATGATAGTAGTGTTATGCTATCCTCGGAGTATATTGGTATGATGATATTATGCTTGGATTATTTGTTGGATATTGCTATGACTTGGATTATAGTTTGATAATTGATATCGGAATCTCTGTTATCACAGTTATATTTTTAGGGATAAATTTCGGCATTAAGTTGGTCAGGTGCCACGGAACCGGGCTTTTTCTAGTGCAACCACATTTACCGGTATGGGACGGCCCTAATACGGTCTATTGTCGTGCCTCTCGCCGGTGCCTCCAACTAGGGAAGGTTATGGGCGCACGCTACCCTGATCAGGTGGGCGGACATAAGCCTTGTGTGCCCGATTTTGATTTTTAGCTCGGGTCCCAGTTTGGGACCGTTTATGTTTGGCCACGACGGTGGTCGTTGTTTCTTTGGTAGACACGGGGCCACCCAGGACTAGCCCAGTTGGGAGTGAGTCGGAGTGGCCGAGAAAGTGTCATGGCAGTAAATCGGTTTTGTCGGAATGCCGTTGGTCCACCCGAATGGGAGTGCGAGGCCGTGGGTTCTGTGGTGTGGGTAAAGTGCGCTACCTCTGCAGAGTGTGTGTTTGTCTAAACTATCGATAGCCACGTCCTCGGTCATGGGCATGGGTTCGTACTAGGTCACACCGTTCGATCAACACTTACATGACGGAATGACTTATAGGTGATTTATATGTGGATATTTTGAGCAGTACAGATTGGCAGGATGTTGATGATGTTGGGGACCAAGTGTTGGTCGTGGTAGTGATCGCCGTAAGGATCACAGTTTGAGACCAAGTGTTGGTCATGGTAGTGATCGCCGTAAGGATCGCGGTTTGAGACCGAGTGTTGGTCATGGTAGTGATCACCGTAGGGATCACAGTTTGAGACCAAGTGTTGGTCGTGGTAGTGATCGACTTAAGGAACACAGTTTGGGACCAAGTGTTGGTCGTGGTAGTGATCGCCGTAAGGATCACAGTTTGGGACCAAGTGTTGGTCGTGGTAGTGATCGCTGGAAAGATCACCGTTTGTTTTTGATCATGAGGTGATCGGGATCGTATATTGTTTGGCCGGTTAGTCAAGAGAGATATGGTTATGGAGATCTGAGATGGTGATTTATCAGTATGGTAGTGGTTTCATGTCAGGCTTAGTAGTTGTTGTTGTATCATGGTAGCTGTTAATTTAATTAACCTACTTAATGCTATGTTGTTGTCTTGCCTTGATGTTTTTGGTTGTTGTGAGCTTGCAAGTACATTCAATGTACCGACCTCGCATGTCATGCCAGATTGCAGGTGATGCCATGATTGCTTGATTGCTTGTCGTGGTTTCCGTTCATGCGAGCTAGATCGTGTCCCAGCCAGAGTCCCTCCGGAGTGGAGTTCACCACCTTCATCATTGTTCCGCTTCTAGAAGATTTTCGCTGCTACGAGTTGTTCAGCTGCTAGCATAGAGCAAGTGTAGTATCGCAGGCGTAGTGTCGCTGTGCCGATGTGCTCCTTTGTAACATCAAACCTTTGTATTATTATTCTTGTAATAAGAGCAGATTTGTTCTATGTCAAGCAGTGTCGTATTCCAAAGACTTCTCCTTGATCTCTGGGCTGGAATACAGGGTGCTCCGGTTTCTCTGAGCCGGGGTGCCACAGAGTGTGTGTGATATTCTGTCAAATTGAATGAATTTAGGAATAACAGGAAAAATAGGGGCTATATAGCCACTTTGCCGTCTGCTGGCAGACGGCAAAGCTGCCACGTGGCGGCGACCTGTACAACCTGGGGTGTAGTGGGTTGGCCTATTTGGCAGATTTGCCGTCAGCTAGCAGACGGCAAAGGCCTTTGCATCTTTGTCATCAGCTGGCTGACGGCAACGATGCAAAGGCCTTTGTCGTCTGCCAGCTGACGGCAAAGCATGACATTAACCACTTTATGGACCTGAACTGCCATGTGTGCCGTCCAGACTCTTTGCCGTCTGTCAGCAGACGCAAAGCTCTTTGCATCTTTGCCGTCTACCAGCCGACGGCAAAGAGGCCTTTGTCGTAGCCTATTCAGCCAAACATGTTGCCGTCTACTGGGTGACGGCAAAGGTCTTTGCCGTCAGCCTTCCATGCCTTTGCCGTCAGCCATGGCTGATGGCAAAGTGCCTGATTCCTGTAGTGAGTACTCTATAGCGGCCAGATGTCCAACCAGTGCCGGACGTCCGACACCCTCCAGCGACCGGACGGCCAACGTCCACCAGAAATTCGGTGCCCCCTTCACAGAACGAAAATAGCGGACTTCCGGACCCTCGCGATCCACTCGACGACAGGTATGGACCAGACATGTGCTCCCTGTGTGTGCACAGTTTTTGGCCCGAGGCCCATGTACCCTTTCACTTCGCCCCCATTTGCACTTAGACTATAAATAGACCTCCTCCACCACCTAGCTAGGGTTAGCATTGGTTTAGCTCATTTCTGAGTTAGAGCTTTTCTCATCCATCCGGATCTACTGCACCGAGAGAGACCGCTCCCTCTTCGGAGAAGATCCACTTTGGATTCAAGACCCTTTCATGGGAAGACCCCTCAAGACCTCCTCATGGAGATGAACTAGCTACTTGTATCGTCCTTTCTTGGATTTGAATCGTGTATCTCTTTGTTTCGAGGATCTAGCACATGTTTAACTGAATCTTTGTTTCGAGGATTCTCTCATGTTTCCCCTCGTGTTTTCTCCTTGTCTTCTTCGTGTTCTTCGTGGGATTCCCTCCAATAGTGAAAGATCGGGCATCTAGGGTTCTACCCTACATCATCACCCCCCCCCCCCCCCGATCTTGCCTCGGTCGGGAGATGCAAAATCAAGGGCTGCATTGGATTAAAGAAGCCCGGCGAAAAGATCTTCTCCAACTTGCAGATCAACTCCGGTGCCAACTCTTCCATTTCTTCTAGCAGGCCGGACGATTGTTCTTTCGCACAAGGAACATGGAAGAAATAGATCACTCTGCCAGTACTAGCCATTCATCCTCAGGGATAAAGCCACGCAACATCACAGGCATTACCCACTCAATCCATATGTGACAATCATGACTCTTGAGACCAAATATTTTCAATTTTTCAAGACTCGCTCCCCTCTTTAGATTCGCTGCATACCCATCGGGGAACATCAACTACATTTTCATCCACAAGATAATTTACCTCATAGCTGGCCCTCCAAGATTGAACCATGCCTTTGGCTTTGTCCAGTTCTACTTTCTTTTTGGTGGTTGCATGTTTTGTAACGGTCTATCACATAGCGGCTCCTGATTGACTCTAGCCTTAGTATTATCCTTTGGCTTCCCTCTATGCTAAACAATGTACCAAAAAGTGCCTCGACGATATTATTTTCAGTGTGCATCACGTCTATGTTGTGTGGGCAAAGGAGCTCTTTGAAGTAAGGCAGATCACACAAGCATGTCTTGTGAGTTCAGGCGTATTTCGAATTATACCCCTTGAAATACCTTGGATGCTCTGGATCTGGCTCAAGAGCGTTTAACTAATCCAGGGTCTCTTGGCCTGTCAACGCAGGTGGTGCAGATTTTTTGACAACTCTACCTTTGATGAAGTTCTTCTTTTCTTTCCTGAACTTATGGCGAGGATCCAGGAACTGTCTATGCAAGTCGAAGCAAGAATAGTTGCGACCGGCCTGAAGCCAACGAAACTCAAGAGCTCCCTTGCATGTGGGGCACGAGAACCTTCCATGCACACACCAGCCAACGAATAGCGCATCCACCGGCAAGTCATGCCTTGAGTACATGTACCAAACACGCATTATGAAGTTATGTTTGCTCAAGGCGTCGTATGTCTTGAACCCATTATCCCAAGCTTCTTGCAATTCATCCTTAAGCGGATGCATGTACACATTCATATTCTTCCCCGGATACTTGGGCCCTGGAATTATCAACGTCTGGAAAATGTTCTTTCTTTGCATAATCTGTTCGGGCGGAGATTGAGTGGAATGACAAATACGGGACAACAACTATATTGGGCTACCTCAGACCAAACACACTGAACCCATCCGTGTTGATGGCGACTCACAGATGCCTTGGATCTGCCGCTTTTGTCGCATGTAATGCATCGAAGCGCTTCCATGCTTCACCATCCGGTGTGTGCATCATCCTCATCTTCCCATCTGCATCTAGTAGGGTTCTTTTGCCCATTTTGTGCCATGTCATCTGTCTGGCCGTCTCTTCGACCATGAAAAGACATTGAAGTCTTGCTACGATTGGCATATATCGACGAACATTAACGTGGATTTTGGTTTGCGTCTTCTCACCCATACCACTATCTACCACAACATACCTGGATGACTTGCAAATGGGACAATAGTTCAAGTCCGCATACTGACGCCTAAATAAGGCACATCCTTTCTCACAGGCATGTATCTTCTCATAGGGAATCTTAAGAGCACGGAGGATTTTATCAGACTGGTACAGGTTTGCAGGTAGTACATGGCCTTTGGGTAGAAATCAACCCAATATTGTCATCATCGCGTCATAGCATTCTCTGCCCAAGTTGAATTGAGCCTTCAGAGCCATTATTTGTGAGATGGCATCCATCTAACAAAGCTCAGTGTGCTCGTGGAGAGGACTCCTTGAAGACTCCAACATTTCATTCAAGGCCTTTGCAAATTCCTCCATCTCATCGTCCGAGTCCCGAGCATCATCAAAGTTTTGCACCATGTCTTCCATCCCGGTACCATGCTCGTCGGTGCGACGACAAACCACCTCGGCCCTGGCACGTTGGGCAGACTCACCATGAAATGTCCAGACCGTATAACCAGGCGTAAAACCAAACTTTTGCAGGTTTTTACTCATTTCAAGCTCGTTCCTCCTATGATAGTTGTCGCACCGGGCATAGGGGCACCAGCTTTTTCTCTGGCCATTTGCAAATGCGGCTCTCACAAACCCCTTGGTTTTTGTTAACCATTCATCGGTCATGTATTCCTGACTAGTGTGACCGGTGTACATCCACGCACAATCACTCATATTGCATAGCCACTGGACACACAAGAAATATCCATCAGTTAATGGAGTTTGTCAGTTTTATTACATCCATGCAACCTAGACACTAATATGTAAAGATAGGTCCTAATCCCAGCTGAGTATGTGTAGATTGGGTTCGTTTTCCCATCCTCCGCTCCGTATCTGACGCAAAATTTCGGCAGCACCTCCCTGCTGTTCTCCTGGTACACGTCTCGGTAATAAGCAGAGAGGATGTGTACCCGGAGAACAACAGGGAGGCAGTGAAAAAATTCTGCATCAGATCCGGAGCAGAGCATATGGGAAAACGAACCCAATCTACACATACTCGGGCTGTCCATGGATAACGTTGGACAATTCGAAAGAATCATGGTGATAAATATGCAAATGCATGCATATTTATAGATGTAACCCTTTCAAACTGGAGACGCATAGTGGTCACACATACTGATGACTGAAGACACCTATAGCTAGCAAGTTTCATCGGTGCGAAGACTGGAACAGAGGAAATGAAGGGGGGAGGACGAGATGTCATTTGTGCTCACCCTCGAATGCAGAGGTGGAGCTCGTCGAATGCACAGGAGGTCGTCGAACACCAGAACCTTGCAGCGACGAACCAACTGCACATTTAAAACCACCAGATCAACACAAATATGATGTTTTTTATAACAAAATTGAAAAATATATGACCTAACTCATAATTCACAAATATATGACCCCGTTGGCCTCTGGAAGTCCAAAGAACACCTTTTCGGTCAACGGAGGCCGAGGAGGTGTCGGTGGTCAGGATTGCGGAGTTGTGGTGTCGGGGTAGGGGTGCTGTGTTGGGGTCGGGGTGCCGTGTCGAGGTCTCGGGGGTGTCGTGTCGGGGTCGGGGTGCTATGTCGCGGTCGGGGGTGCCATGTCAGGGTGTCGGGGGTGCCGTGTCGGGGTCGGGGTGCTGTGTCGGGGTCGGGGGTGTCGTGTCAGGGTCGGGGGTGTCGTGTCGGGGTCAGGGTGTTAGGGTGTCATGTCAGGCGCGGGGTGTCGTGGTGCTGTGTCGGGGTCAGGGTGTCGGGTGTCGGGGTCGGGATGGCAATCCTCGACCCCTCGGTGACCCTCGATCCTCAACCCCTCGACCATCGACCCCTTTTCCCCTCGACCCTCGTCCATCGGTCATGTCGGGGTCGGGATTCATCTTTTTCTTCTACTTCTTCTTTCTTTTTCTTCTTCTTCTTCTTCTTCTTCTTCTCCTTTTTCCTCTTCTTCTACTTATTTTTCTTTTCTTCAACTTTCTTTTTCTTCCTTTTTTCCTTTTTCCTCTTCTTCTACTTATTCTTCTTTTTTCAACTTTCTTCTTCTTCTAATTATCTTAACCTAAACATACCACTAACCTAAACCTAAACGACAAAGAACAGTAGAAAAAAAACTCACCTTGGAGGGTGGTCGCAGGAAGGGTCGAGGGGCCACCACGGGAAGGGTGGCGACAGCGCGGCCTGGATCCAGCGGCGGGGCGGGTGGAGGCACCACCGCGGGAAGGGTGGCGGCGGCGCGGCCTGCCTCCGATGGCGAGCAGGTGCAGGGGCCGTCGTAGGGATGCTGTGGCCGGGCTCTAGCAATGGGGCGGGGCGGGGCGGGCTCCGCGGCCTTGCTCTGGGGGGCGGGGCGGTTGGGCGACGGGGCGGCGGCAGGTGGTTGGGGTGGCGGGGCGGTGGGGCGACGAGGCGGCGGGTGGTGGTTGGGACAGCGGGGTGGTGGGGCGACGGGGCGGTGGGGCGACGGGGCGACGGCGGTGGGGTGACGGGGAGGTGGCGGCTAGTTGGGGCGGCGGTGGTCGTCGGGGAGGAAAAGTGAGAGAAAGAGAAATAGATGGCGACGGCGGGGGCGCGGCCCGTTAGTTAACTTGAAGCTTTCCCGTCCGCCTTATAGCTCTTTGCCATCTGCTAGCAGACGACAAAGAAGGGGGCCGTTAGGGTTTAGCAGCCAGTGGCCAACCTCACTAGCAGACGGCAAAGAGGTGGCTGATGGCAAAGCCATCCTTTTCCATCAGCCAGCTCTTTGCCGTCTGTATTTTGGAAGCTGGCGACAAAGCCATCCTTTGTCGTCTACTAGCAGACGGTAAATAAGTGGCAGACGGCAAATCTTCTAATTCTAGTAGTGTGACTTGGATATGTAAAACAATCACATGAGAAGTATACAGTGTCATATAGACCATATGCGGAGAGAGTTTCATGTTAAGAGAATGAAAAGAATATTGTAGATCAAGAAAATAAGAACTATAAGAACTCGTATATAAGCCGGTTTAAACCGAGGAATGCCATGTCACATATTCTGTGATTGAAATTATATGACCAGTTTACCTCATAATGGTTGTCGTCTAACTTGGCAGGAAAGAGGGCCCAGCAGGCATGGTGTTTGGACGGCCTATTTGTGCTATTTTTTAAGATTACCAACATGAGATTGAATTAGGATGAAGCTAGCTACTATACAGACTGGCATAATCCTAGTAGATGTGTAGTTAGGAGTGTAATGTGTTTTCGCCAATGTATCAATCTTGATCCTAGTTATAGGAGGAAACACAAGTGAAAATAGCACAATAGCTAAATCCCAGCATTGGGAAACCCCGGATGTATTTGCCAATGTCATTAGGGATGTGACCAACAACAAAATTGCTTGGTAGAGGGCCTAAGAAATACTATGCAGCAATACAAATAGTTTCCAAATGATGACCAAACAACAGGAAATAAGGACCATTTTTGGGCAAATTGCCTCCATCAGCAATGAATTGTCACGCAACACGTATGGAAAGATACCAACAGAGCTTAAGGCATATATTTTATCGTTTGTAGAATTTGAAATCTGAAGTAACACAATTGATAGCGACGAAGAAACAAAAGGGAATAGCTCTGTTACCTCACACAGGAAACAGAAGTACATATTAGGTTCCAGGAATTAAGATCACGCCATTGCTTTCTTCATATCCACTTAATCTTGAAATAGGAAAATGTCATGGAATTATCATGTCAGATGTCCTAGCGAGAGGACTTAGTCGTGGATCCATCGCAACTAGATTAGCTTAAGGGGTTAAACCGGACAAAGGACATGGGGAGTTTATACTGGTTCGGCCTCTTGCGAGGAAGGTAAAAAATCTACGATCTAGTTGTGGTGGAATTGATGGGGTCACGATGAGCAGGGAGTGAATCCGCTTTACCTATCTCTCGAGTTGTTGTTTCTTGTTCCTGAACCGCCACCAGGTCGTCCCTTTATATGCACAGGTTGACGCCCGGTGGTTTACAGAATCCCGAGGCCGGCTCAGACATGTGTCCGGCTCGGTTTCTACCTTTCCCTATCTTACAACACAAGTTACATATCTCATGGCGGTTTATGTCTATGGGCCCTAATTCGCCCTTCGTCTCTGGGCCTTTAAGTCTCTGTAGTAAAGCGCCATACTCCTTGTCTTCATGGGCTTCAATGCCGATGACTCCTTCTGAGTATAACCCGGCCCCTCCTGGGCGGTTTATACTCAGTAGTTATATCCCCAACATTAGGCCCCAGATCGATTTGAACCTGTTCATGTCAATCTTCAATACTTAAAGAAAAATTTCTTCTGAACATCTTCATGTGAACCTCATAAACCGACATGACATCATCTTCCAGGATTGTTGTAAACCGCCATGACATCATCTTCCAAGATTGTAATAAATCGCCATTACGCCACCTGCTTATAAAAACTTGTATACACTTTCCTTTTATTAATGAACTCCCGAAAATCGAGGCGACAGCTCTGTCACATATCCATTTTTTAAGTTCCTCGATTCCCGCGCCTGTCGCTTATCCCTTCATCTTATAAATAGGACCAGGGGTCATTTTCTCTTTCCCCTTCGTGCCCCTTCTCATCATCGTCTTTAAGGGAGTCCCAGACTAGGGGGTGTCCGGATAGCCGAACTATCATCATCGGCCGGACTTCAAGACTATGAAGATACAAGATTGAAGACTTCGTCCCGTGTCCGGATGGGACTTTCCTTGGCGTGGAAGGCAAGCTTGGCGATACGGATATGTAGATCTCCTACCATTGTAACCGACTCTGTGTAACCCTAGCCCTCTCCGGTGTCTATATAAACCGGAGGGTTTTAGTCCATAGGACAGAACAACAATCATACCATAGGCTAGCTTCTAGGGTTTAGCCTCCTTGATCTCGTGGTAGATCCACTCTTGTACTACCCATATCATCAATATCAATCAAGCAGGAGTAGGGTTTTACCTCCATCGAGAGGGCCTGTACCTGGGTAAAAACATCGTGTCCCTTGTCTCCTGTTACCATCCGCCTAGACGCACAGTTCGGGACCCCCTACCCGAGATCCGCCGGTTTTGACACTGACATTGGTGCTTTCATTGAGAGTTCCTCTGTGTCGTCACCGATAGGCTCGATGGCTCCTTCGATCATCAACAAAAACGACGCAGTCCAAGGTGAGACTTTTCTCCCCGGACAGATCTTCGTATTCGGCGGCTTTGCACTACGGGCCAATTCTCTTGGCCATCTGGAGCAGATCAAAAGCTACGCCCCTGGCCATCAGGTCATATTTGGAAGTCTGAACTTCACGGCTGACATCCGCGGAGACTTGATCTTCGATGGATTCGAGCCACAGCCGAGCACGCCGCACTGTCACGATGGACATGATTTAGCTCTGCTGCCGGACAGTGCCCTGGAGGCCGCACACGAGTCTGCTCCAACCCTCAATTCGAAGCCGGCTGCGCAGATCGAGGACGGGTGGCTAGACACCGCCTCGGGGGCTGCAACCTCTACGGCGATGGAGCCGAATACTGACCTTGTCCCTTGTGAAGCTCGTGACTCCGAGGTTCCGGACTCCTCGCCGGACTCTGAACCCCTCGCGCCCCTACCAATCGAATCCGGTTGGGCGCCGATCGTGGAGTTCACCGTTGCGGACATCTTTCAGCACTCACCTTTTGGCGACATCCTGAATTCACTAAAGTATCTCTCGCTATCAGGAGAGCCCTGGCCGGATCACGGTCAGGACGGTTGGGATGCGGACGATGAAGAAATTCAAAACCCACCCACCACCCACTTCGTAGCCACTGTCGACGACCTAACCGACGTGCTAGACTTCGACTCTGAAGACATCGACGGTATGGACGACGATGCCGCGGACGACCAAGAACCAGCGCCTACTGGGCACTGGAAAGCCACCTCAACTCACGACGTATACATGGTGGATACACCAAAAGGAAGCGATAACGAGGAACAACAGGACGCGGCGAAGGATAATTCCCCCGAAAACAACCAAAACGGCGACGCAAGCGCCGCCCGAAGTCCCACCTCGATAACAACAGCACCCATACTGACCCAGCCGTAGAGCAGGGCAAACCAGTGGACGACGAACATGACACCAAGCAGCCATCCGAACAGGATGAATTGGACGAGCAACCCATCCCCGACGAAAACAATAGTCCAGACGATCTCATGCCGGACACATCACCGGAGCATAAGAACCTTCACAAAAGGCTCGTCGCCACTGCAAGAAGTTTGAAGAAGCAGAAGCGGAAGCTCAAAACAGCGGAAGATGTACTCAGAATGAGATGGAGCAAAGTACTCAAGAGCGCAGATAAATACGACGATAGTCACCAAGCAAAGAGCTACCTGAAGCGCAAGCTGTTGCCCGAATTTGACAAGGAGGCCGTAGAGCCCCCACAGTCAAAAAACAAAGAGGCCGCCTGGCCGATAGACGACCAGATGACAGGCTAAGAGCAGCAAGCGGCGCTGCACACAAGCCGGCACACGATCCACATAAGGATCCTCGCAAAAAGGATGGCCCGGTCAGGTCCATCTATGGGCCAAAAAAGAATGCTCCAGGAAGCAACACAACACGCCGAGTATTCGAAGTTAACGGCACACCTAAATACAGGGGCGCCGCACACCCACTATGTTTCACCGATGAGGTACTGGATCATGAATTTCCAGCAGGATTCAAACCCATAAACATAGAGGCATATGACGGAACAACAGACCCCGGAGTCTGGATTGAGGATTATATCCTACACATACATATGGCTAGAGGAGACGATCTCCACGCCATAAAATACCTACCCCTCAAGCTCAAAGGGCCAGCTCGGCATTGGCTCAAAAGCCTCCTAGAAAATACCATCGGAAGTTGGGAAGACCTCGAGGATGCGTTTCGAGCAAATTTTCAGGGAACTTTTGTCCGCCCTCCAGATGCAGACGATTTAAGTCACATAACTCAACAACCCGGAGAGTCAGCACGCAAATTCTGGAACAGGTTGCTCACCAAAAAGAACCAAATAGTCGACTGTCCGGACGCCGAAGCCTTAGCAGCATTTAAATATAACGTCCGAGATGAATGGCTCGCCAGACACCTCGGCCAGGAAAAACCAAGAACAATGGCCACGCTAACAAGCCTCATGACCCGCTTTTGCGCGGGGGAAGATAGCTGGCTGGCAAGATGCAGCACCAGCGACCCGAGTACATCCGAGGTCAGGGATGGAAATGGGAAATCACGAGGCAGAAAAGATCAGCGCCGGAATAAGGAAAATGGCCCAAATAGCACGGCGGTCAACGCCGGGTTCACAAGCCCTCGGTCGAATAACAAAACACTGCCTCTTAAGGACAACAGTGACGAGCTATCCAACCTAAACAAAATCTTGGATAGGATATGTCAAATCCATAGTACCCCCGGGAAGCCTGCAAACCATACCCACAGAGATTGTTGGGTCTTCAAGCAGTTCGGCCGACTTAACGCCGAACACAAGGGGCTCGACACACCAAGCGAAGACGATGACGAACCCCACAAGCAGCATGCTGGAAAACAGAAGACTTTCCCACTAGAAGTCAAAACAGTGAACTCACTTCATGTGATAACAAGGAAAAATAGTGCGGCACCTGCTAAAGAACGCGCCGCACGGTCCACCCCAGCGGAGTCCCAAAATTGGATGTCAAAACCAATTACTTTCGACCCTCAGGATTACTCCAGAAGTATTCGAAACGCAGGAGGGACGGCTTTGATATTGGATCCCATAATCGACGGACTACAATTCGCACAAGTCCTAATGGATTGCGGCAGTGATATAAACCTGCTATACCAGGACACCATCTGCAGAATGGGGATAGACCCTACAAAAATTCGCCATAGCAGCACTTCCTTCAAAGGAGTGACGCCAGGCCTTTATGCCAATTGTACAGGCTCTGCACTACTAGAGGTTGTGTTCGGTTCATCCGACAACTTCCGTCGTGAAAAGCTAATCTTCCATATCGCCCCATTTAAAAGTAGCCATCAAGCACTACTGGGACGCGAAGCTTTCGCCCGCTTTAACGCAATACCGCATTACGCGTCTCTTATACTTAAAATGCCCGGTCCAAGCGGCATAATCTCATTAAAGGGTAACTCCGAGTGTTCGTCGACCACGGAAAACGTGAGACTGCCTTGACAACCACACACTAATCTGGCCCTGCTGATCAAAGCCCCTAAAAACAGGTCATTCAGACCTCGGACACGGTTAGGCGAGTCCAGTATAAATAAACAAGGGGCCTCCTAGCCGCATACCTCTTTACAAGGGGCTGCACGTATGAACGATGAGAGCCAATAAAGCTCAACTTTATTCATCTTCCAAATCATACTCTTGTCTTAAAGACATTTTTTGCACGATATTTTTTCCAAACTAAGTTCTTCTCTTTTACAGATGAACCACGTGCTACACCCATCCAGGATACAGCACAACGGAGACACAGGCGCAGACGTGCAGCAGGGACCCATTGCAAGGATTCTTTTCACATTAAGACCCTGCGTAAACCTTTCTTACTGTCTCTTGTTGATACACATCCCCCGGTTTCCTACCATAACCGAGGAGGAGGCTGGCGTTTTGGCATCGGCCGCGTCTGAAGTTCTCGCCCGTACCTGGACACTAGGGGCTTAGGGCATTGTTCTGCCCGTTATCATAAAGACCGAATACCTCAGGGAGTGTTCGGCGTCTCGAGTTAGGCCTTATATGCATCAGCTCTGAATCATGTCTTTGGTCAAATGTTGGGTTTGCCCGGCTGCTGTGTTTTGCTGCCTTACGTTCCGCTCCATCGGCTAATGCGGCACCAGGAGAACTACTGCGATTGTGCCCCGGTTCGGCTGGGCGAGCACCTCAGTAGAGAAAGCCGAAAACTGACTGTCATGATATAGCGAGAGACTGGTCAACCACGCGATCGACTACTGGAATGTTTAGAATTCCTCCACTTTGACGAAGGACCGCTTCCCGGTCAGGCACACATGCGCCCCGAGTTCGGAGAGCGCGGTGCCTCTAGGGGCTATATAGTAGCCCCACCATCGAGCTCCTATGGCTAAGTGAAAGTGATAAAGCATTATAGTCCGGTTGCCTAGTTTGCTATGCTATCACCTCCTTCAAAGGACCAAGACGTTGGATTAAGTGTGAAAATGCACATTTTTTGCAAACACCCCCGCACCATGTGCGTGGGGGCTGAAGCCAAAGACTGCCATCTTTCAGGTTATACATACATATACATTAACGGCCGCACAGGAGATATTTCAATACTTGAACGCACAAGTATAAAAAAGCCGTTACATTATAAATATGGTTTCACAAATCATACATGTCATTTGAACATAACATTTTTCGAGCACTGTGACTCTATTAAACAAGCGCCCTGCAGGACTTCCTCAAAATTGTGCTCGGCGGGTAATCGGCTTTTGTCCGAACCCCGGGATGCAATATCGGTGGCATCCATCTCCGCCCAGTATGTCTTAACACGGGCGAGAGCCATCCGTGCACCCTCTATGCATGCCGACCGCTTCATCGCCTTGATATGCGGCACCGCCCCAAGGAATTGCTTCAATAAGCCAAAATAACTCTTTGGCTTGGGCCTTTCCGGCCACAGATGAGCCACCACATCCGCCATGGCAAATCCGGACAATCTATTCAGCTCAGCCCACTCAGCCAACCGATCGGTCAACGGAAGTGGACGCTCTGGACTATGGAATTGAGACCAAAAAAGCTCTTCCATCTCGTGATCCTTTTGGCTTCGGAAGTGCACGACTGCGTCTGCCGCACTCACCGCCAAATTCAGATAAGGATCCTCCGCACCCCACAACTGGCCCAACTGAGCATACTTCGGATCCGTGAACTTCCTACGCAGCAGAAAGGGCTTTCCAGCCGCAATGTCTCCGGCCTGACGCAGTTCCTCCTTTATAGCCCGCATTGCAGAACGGGCATCCTTGGCTTCGGCGGTGGCCTTCTTCAGGTCCTCTTGCTCCGCCTGGCGTTCTCTTTCAAGAACCTCATAACGGTCGGTAGAATATTTTAGTTTCACGACCATTCCGGCCATCTCCTCCCTGCTTCGGCAGTGAGCAGCCTTTTCGGCTTTTAGCTCCTCCGCTGCCTTCGAGGCAGCCGCATCACTTTTTCTGGCTTGCTCCTTGGCTCGAGCAAGCTCTGCCCGAAGGTCTTCCACAATAGCGGCACCATCTGCATCAAGCATACATGTTATAAGGAGCGGGCATCAGCTCCCTTACCAGGTGACCGCGGAGAAACGACCTACCTTGTGACTCGTCAAGTCGTTTATTGACCAGCGCGATGTCCACATACGCAACGTTGAGTTGCCGCTTCAGCTCGGCAACTGTATCAGTCCGGCTGGCCACCGAGCGTTCCGCCACCTGCATAGGAAAGGCGACATTTTATAACTGAGATTATGATCCTCGGCACGCTGTCGCTTTCGACAACATACCGAGTCTCAAGGGCTACTATCTATACAGGGCGCACTTTATGTGCAAAACTGTCAAAAGGTATGTCATCTTTTGCGTACCTCAAACCCCGTCAGTAAACTTCCGACGGCCTCATGCAACCCGCTTTCGGCGGATGAGATCCTTTCAATCGCCATACTCATTAATGTGTAGTGATCTTCTGAGATAGACGCCCTCTCGAGCAGATCCTGCAGCTCCACCGGCCATACTCCAGTGGGTGCCAAATTCCCCGGCCCCGCCGGACTCGGGGAGACCCTCCATGACGACACCTCAGGGCCGTCTGCCCCGCCTGATGGGGCAGCAGATGGAGGCGTTTCGCTCTCCATCATCTCCGGACGAAGGTCCCCCGAGGAAGAGCTCTACTGAGAAGGGCTGAGATCCAAACTACAAGGTAAAAACTTCGTTTATCCTTAGAAATAAAATAGGGATGTCCCTTATTACAAAACTCCCCTTTTTCTACTTACGGCTCGTTGAAGGGCTGATTCCTTTGGGGAGACTGTGCGGCTGGGACTCCTCCCGGCACAGGACCTTCCGGTGCAGATTTCTTTCCCCGCTTTGAGGCCTTGGCCTCCGGGTCTTCGGAAGCGGTCCTCTTCTCCCCCTGGAGGGAGGGATTCTTGATTCCCCCTTCGCCCTCCTCCAAAGGCGCTACCTCCAACATTTTGATTAACACATGATCCGGCGTGGTCTCAGGGAGGGGGGCCGGACACCGTATCAGTTTTGCTTGCGCTATCCACTCCTGTCCAAGGGATAGCTGGTTAAAAGCCGAATCCATGATAAATAAATGGACGATATGTCCAGACACAAGGCTACTTACTTGAGTATCCGGGCGATTGCAGCTTAAGCCAGCGTCCTCGGTCAATTCCGGACACATCTCTTGTGATCCGAAGAACAGTTTGTACATCTCCACGGGTGTCGTACCCATGAAGTGTTGGAGAGCTCGTGGTCCCTCCGGATTGAATTCCCACAGGCGGAGGGGGCGACGCTTGCAGGGCAGAAGACGCCGAATCAGCATAACCCGCATCACTACGACCAGATTGATCTCCCTCTCTTGGAGGTCTCGAATCCGGCCTTGCAATAGGGGTACGTCCTTGGACACCCCCCAGTCAAGCCCTTGGTTGACCCATGACGTCAGCCGTTGTGGAGGGCCCGAGCGAAAGGCAGGCGGCGGCCTCTGCCTGCTGCCCCAGGGAGCGGTGATATAGAACCACTCCTATTGCCACAAGCAGAGCTCCTCCTGAAAAGAGCCCTCGGGCCATGGAGCATCGGCCCTCTTGCTTATAACCGCCCCGCCGCACTCTGCCTGACGCCCCTCAATCATCTTCGACTCCACGTTGAAGGTTTTAAGCCACAAAACGAAGTGAGGGGTAGTGCGGAGGAAGGCCTCACAGACAACAATAAATGATGAGATGTGGAGGATGGACTGCGGAGCCAAGTCTTGGAATTCCAGCCCATAGTAGAACATGAGCCCCCTCACGAAGGGATCCATCAGGAAGCCTAAACCCCGACGGAGGTGAGACATGAACATGACACTCTCGCCAGGCTCGGGAGTAGGAATGACTTGCCCTTGGGCAGGTAACCTATGCGAAATCTCGTAGGTTAAGTACCTGGCGTCTCTCAGCTTTAGCACGTCCTCTTCCGTGACGGAGGAGGGCATCCACCGGCCCTGTAGGTCGGAGCTGGACATTGTCGAAGGTCCGAAGTGCCCGAATCTGGAGCCCTGGGTGTTGGAACTCCGGGCGAGGGGCGGATTCGATTGAGGATTGAAGAAAAGTAACGGGCCTTGGTCTCGTTATAAAGAGGGAGAATACCAAGAACCGTCCCCATGACAGTTTGGAACTCGCCTTCGATGGAGGGGGCGTGGCAACGGGCGCAGTTGGGTTACCCACGTCCGTATTAATGAGAATCCCGGAATAAGGGGAACACGATCTCTGCTTCGACAAGACGTGCCAAGGAAACCACTTCGCTAAACGCGCTGAGGTGGTATAATAAAAACGATTCGAGTAAAGGCTTGGTTGCGGTGTGACGTCACGCCACAAAAAACGTCAGTAGATTGAACTTGTGTAAATATTATTCTCTCTACGGTGGTATGTGGAATTTATTTTACAGAGCCGGACACTATCCTGGTGTTCACAATCTTCTATAAATTATTCGGAGGAGGAACCCGCCTTGCAATGCCGAAGACAATATGCGCGCCGGACTCGTCGTCATTGAAGCCTGGTTCAGGGGCTATTGAGGGAGTCCTGGACTAGGGGGTGTCCGGATAGCCGAACTATCATCATCGGCCGGACTACAAGACTATGAAGATACAAGATTGAAGACTTCGTCCCGTGTCTGGATGGGACTTTCCTTGGCATGGAAGGCAAGCTTGGTGATACAGATATGTAGATCTCCTATCATTGTAACCGACTCTGTGTAACCCTAGCCCTTTCCGGTGTCTATATAAAACAGAGGGTTTTAGTCCATAGGACAGAACAACAATCATACCATAGGCTAGCTTCTAGGGTTTAGCCTCCTTGATCTCGTGGTAGATCCACTCTTGTACTACCCATATCATCAATATCAATCAAGCAGGAGTAGGGTTTTACCTCCATCGAGAGGGCCCGAACCTGGGTAAAAACATCGTGTCCCTTGTCTCCTGTTACCATCCGCCTAGACGCACAGTTCGGGACCCCCTACCCGAGATCCGCCGGTTTTGACACCGACAGTCTTCCTCGCGTCGCCTCAGTGCTCGAGCGCAGCCGCCGCCGTCGACCTTCGCATCTGCACCAACAACGGCCGCTGCATCAACCAGATTTGACCAGAGAAACGTGTCGCCTCTCGGCTACTCCTTCAACCTGTGTAAGTTTTCTTCCCTTCCACCCCAGATCTACTGCTAGGGTTTCGGTGTTCTTCGGTGTTCTTGATGTTCTTCACTTGAAGTTTACTGTCACATGGATGCTTTGATAAAACGTGACATTTTCCCTGTGCGGCCATAGCTAGAATCCGTTTTTCGTCATTACAGTATTTCTTCTTCTTCGAAAAAATCCATCTGAATCCTTAACTGTTCTGTTGTCACCACTTAGGGCTTTGGAATTGTTCTCCTTTTCTGAACTGCGTAGATCCAAAATTATAACATTACTCTGTAAAACCTATTTATGCAACACTTAGCAATTTTTCAGATCTGTATCTACCACACCATTGTAGGTGGTTTAACCTTTAGAAAATACTAACCCGCCAGGTACCATTAGCCCTCTCTTAAACCGCCAACTTGACCTTAACGTCAGAATCCAGTTTAACATGTGCATATGTCTCAATGCTTTCTCCCTCCGTCCTTACGCCAGTTTATACATGTTAGCCATGAGTCTTAAACCGGTATTGAACTTCTTTTTAAGCTTGTCGTTAAAATGACTAAATAGTTATATGCCTGCAATTGGGTCCGTTCCCGAGTTACTGAAGCACAGTTAGATGGGCTTGTTGCCACTGGCGTTTTAGCTAAGAAGGAAGTCATAAACTGGAGAGTTCCTGCTCCAGAAAATCCTCCTGGGCCCAAGGATGGAGAGGTGGTTGTTTTTGCTGACCATCTGGGTCGAGGGTTTAGCCCTCCCAGTTCAAAGTTCTTTCGTGATGTTCTTGCCAGCTTCCAGATCCACCCTCAAGATATTGGGCCTAACTCCGTGTCCAATATTTGTATTTTCCAAGTTTTTTGTGAGGCTTATCTGCAAGAACCCACTGTTGAGCTGTTCAGAGATTATTTCTATTTGAACCGCCGCACCGAGTTCACAGATGGGCCTAACACTGAGCTAGGCGAGGTTTCAATCGAGAGGAGAAAAGATGTCAGCTTCCCTCACGCCAAGCATCATAGTCATCCCAAGGACTGGAATCAAACTTGGTTTTACTACCGTGATACATCTCCACCTAAAGAGAATCCTCTTTCGGGTTATCGTGCACACTGGCTTACCAGAGAACGTCCAGTTCCTCAACAACTGACTGCCAAGGAACGATCAAAATGCGCCCCTCAGTTATCCAAACTCAGAGCTTTTGTTGCAAATGGTGTGACAGGCGTCGACTTCGTTCGGTGCTGGGTCTCTTGGAGCATTATGCCTTTAAGCCGGCGCCCTGGTTTAATGTGTAAATACACAGGGGATTTGAATGACCCTCAGCGTCATATTGACATCCAGCTCACCGATGACGAGGTCACCGAATCTATCAAGAAGATGCTTGATGAACCGGTGGCTGTATGCAGCAAAGTAGGGCTCAGTCCCTTCTGTACTTCCAACAAACCGCCAGCTGTAAGAATTGCCTTATTTTGTCTTAATCTGTCCCATTATAAAATTTCTTTTATAATTTGTTATCCGTCTGTGCAGGGTGATGATCTGTTCTGGACGAGAAAATCACAAGATAAACTGGTGTGAGCGCCTCGCACCAAGGCCAGGGTTACAAAGAAACCTGCAAAGAAGAGAACCGCCGAGGACTTTGACTTTCCCAATGATGAAGAGCTCGATGACCTGGAGTCAGAGGTAGAACTTGACTCTCTTGGTTCTTTTTTCATACACCTCATTGACTATGATTATTATCAGGATGATGCGGAAGCTAGCCGCGCTGGTGACGCAGAGGTAATTGTTCTATCTTCCGACTCAGATCATGTGTCAGTACCAAAAATCCGTCGAGCAGTCCCGAAAGTAAAATTTTCACGCCCTCTTGCTTATTCGGATCCGCACTTTCTTTTGAAGACACAGCAGCATGAAGCTCGCCGCACAACCCGGCATAGTGTCCAAGTGGTTACCTCCTCCGGTTTACCGAACTCCCCGGTTCGCAAACGTCGTCAAGAGGTCTCTTATACTTCTGATACACTTTATCCCAGGGCGGGTTATTTCCGATATCCTCTTAATCCGTCTGATTCGAATTATCAGGGAACCTCCCATTCATCCTCTGGCGAGTCATTGGCCACACAAATGCCTCCCCTCAAGACTGTTCCTGGGTAAGCATATTATACTTAACCCTTTATACCTTGTATTTGTTGATAATGTTAACTTTTGTATCTATTCTTTCCAGTGCCAAAGCCAGACTTAGCAAAAAGGCCAAGTTGAACAAATCGACTAATGATAATCCGGCCACTAAACCGGAGAAAACCTCAGAGGCCTTTGATCAGAATGCTGATATTATCCTGGATGATCCGGTACCTCAGGCTCAAGATACTTTTGTTGAGCCGGCAGAGATGAATCCAACGAGCCAATCTGCTGATCCACCGAGCCCAGCTGCTGATCCACCAAGTCCAGCAAACACAACTGCCAAACCGCCAAGCCTATCCAAAATTATTGATAATACCATAGATGATGTTGTGATTGCCGGTTTTGGTCATACTGCTCCTGGCAACCCTGTCGCTTTATCAAAGCACAATGCTAAGGAAGAGTTTTCTGCTATGGACAAGGGCAAATGGAAGACAAATTTATCAAGCAATGCTCATCTCAGCGCCCAAGATATCCATTATGCATATTTAAACCACCTATACACCAGCCGCGACTATGAAGCCGGTTTAGTGGGCCAGATGAAGGAACGGTTTGAGGTAAATATCACTCCCTCTTGCATAAATTTTCTTTCCTTATAACTGGCTTAGAATATCAACTCCAGTAGCCCCCAAGGGCCGGTTCATAAAATTGATGTGAGCCGGGACTTGTAGTAGAACAATACTGAAATTTTGCTTGCGTAGCCCCCAAGGGTCGGTTTATACCTTTAGGATGAACTGGTACATTTCCTGTCATGAGGGTTCGATATGCATTAGCCCCCAAGTGCCAAGTATAAAACTTGTTGTATTCTTGGTACTTAAAATGTCAGTTGATAAAAAACAATCCACGTTAGCCCCCAAGTGTCAAGTGTATAACTTGTTATGTGCTTGGGACTTCAAAGATGCACTATTAACTCATTAATTGTCTCTTGCAGGCCGATCTGAACAAGAAGGAATCTCAAATCACTGACCTTCAAGAGAATATTATGTCCCAGCAAGCAGAAACCTCTAAGGCTAAAGAAGAGCTGACCGGCGCCTTAATAGCCATGGAAAAACTAAAGGACGGCTTCAAAGGCGAACGAGAAGATTCGGAAGCTGAAAGAGCAACTTTGCTAAAGCGGGCGGAGGATGCTGAAGCAGCCCTTAAACCAGTGACAGAAGAGCTGACTGGCCTAAAGCGGCAAATCAACACTATGACCTCCGTTGTCTTTGGTAAATACCCTCGTCATAAGCTATACTTAAACATCCTTAAACTGCCGGTTTAACAATAATATTGTAACCATTGCAGGTAGCCGTGTTGCTCAAAACTGAAGGCTGCCTATACATTGATAGAGCAGTTATATACCGGCGCTCAACAGGTCATCTGCACAGCTTCATACAATAAACCGCCCCCAACTTTAATCAAGGAAACATTGGCCAAGTTATCCATGACGCCTGCCTAGCTCGAGGAGGTGAAGAGATCAGCTGCAAGAGCCGGTGCTCTATCTGCATTGACTCAGGCCAAGGCCTGGATATCTGATCTTGATCCGGAAGACATTGGAAACGGCTATCCCAGCCAAAAAGAAGATGGGTCAGAGTTTGACAATGAAGCCCTCAAGGCCTTGACGAAGGAAATGCGTCCACTTGCAAGTAAACTACCTGAAGAGACTGATATGTATTTCCACCGGTCGATTTATGATGCAGACAACAAACGGATTGATGCATCTATTTATGAAGTGCAAAATCTTTTCCAGCCAATTCGTAAGCATACTTATGCCCCTAATGTTGAATCATCCGATCTTATAAGCGATGAAGCTGTCTTCCGAGCTTTATCTGGGATTGACTGGGCAACCATTGACTTATAGTCACTGGGTGGGGAGGCGGAGGGTGAACCGGCGCAGGATGATCCACAACCTTCACGTCAGCCTCGGGAAGAATCATAATCCGAAGGCCGGTTTAGCTTCTTCATACCGAGATATTAGCGATAAACAATTATTCTTTTGGGCGTTAGCTGCCTTGTAATAGGCTGGTTTAAACACTTGGTCTGCTATGCTATCGTGCATAGCCACTTTGCCTGATACTGTTAATCTGTCATGATATGCATTGTCTGCTTATAATCTTTTAGCAGTTTTACGCAATTCCGTTGCTGCATATAAGAAACTGGAATTGTCCTGGCGGTTTACCGCCGGACGGGTCATAATACCCAATGATAAAACCAGGGTTTATAACCAAGGCTTTATTAATCAAAAATAATGAAATATGAAATATATTATACCTGTGACATGGATTCACCTTGTTGATTTTATCAACTTTATTGTAGTAAGGGTGATAACTCAAACTTTGAGTGCTGATAACTCCCACCATGCTGTGCTGGTTTATGATGAAGCCATGCCGGGTTATAATAGACACCGGATGATCATGCTGGCGACTTATATTCAAAGCCAGACCGGTTTAACAAATATCAGATTATAATTGATAGTGTACTGACAACTTATAGTTGAAGGCCAAGCTGGGTTAATTAACACCGGTCATCTCATAAGTTTGCACTTGGCAACTCAAAAAACAGTCCGGGTTAGCAAGTACCAGATTGAATAGAAACCTCATCGAAATAAACATCAAAAAGAAAGATTTGCGAATAAAATGTTCAAAAAAGGTGAGGCTTTTCATAGGCTGCCAGGACACTGAGTTAAACCATTTTACAAAGCCTTTTACAATGGACCTCACATTAACCAATCATCGTTTTAACTTTGACAAGTTCAGGGTCTATATAAGATTGACTTGCCCAATGTTCGATGGGTCATACCAGGATTATCTTGGCGGAGTAACTTACTTGATGAAGGCAGGTTAACCCGGGGTTTTAGGTGAATACACCTGGCTTCCAAGCCTGGCTTTTATAGCCTATTGCAAGGTGTGGATTCTTTGTTCTTGTAGAAGCAAAGATCCCCCAGGAAATGTTTTGAGCTATGCTCAGTAAGCACCTATGTTTGAGTTATGCTTTGCAATAAACTCTCTTTGGATCCCTATGATGCTGGGTATTAAGCCCCCAAGCTTATATTTGAGCTATGCTCTTTTTTTAGCTTTATAAGCCGGATCAAAGGACAATCAGAACTCCGCTTTACAAGCAGAAGTCCCCATGTAACCAAGAAGATATATAAGACGAATGGCAGCGGCCCCGCTTTAGCAAGGATGCCGGTTTATTTTATTGATCATAATATATACATTGTCAAAAATATGTACATGATAGGAGCCTATGGCTCAGGTATAGCAAGGCCGAAGATGAGCAATATTCCACAATCGGTGGGTCTCCTCCTCCGAATTGTGTGAGCCTTTGTGCTCTTCGAACATCGATAAGGTAGTATGACCCATTGTTCAGATTCTTGCTGACCACAAAAGGCCCTTCCCAAGGTGGGGATAACTTGTGCATGTCGGTCTGATCTGGGATAAGCCGGAGCACTAAGTCACCTTCTTGAAAAGCTCTGGTTTTAACCCGGCGGTTGTGATAACGCCGCGGGTCTTGCTGATAAATCGCTGAACGAGCTGCCGCTATGTCCCGTTTCTTATCTAACAGGTCCAATGCATCTTGGCGTGCTCTTTCATTGTCTACTTCAACATAAGCTGACACTCGGGGCGAGTCATAGCGAATATCACTTGGGAGTACTGCTTCTGCTCCATAAACCATGAAGAAGGGAGTATAACCCGTAGATCTATTGGGGGTGGTATTGATGCTCCATAACACAGAAGGCAACTCTTCCACCCAACAACCCAGCGTCCTCTCCAAACACTACAAAAAAAGACACATCCGTGACATTTCTATGACGATAATTGTGACAAAACCCGGTATCATCATAGATGTGGTGGGCTCCTACTTCTATGACAAAAAATCATGACAGAAAATGGGCTTTTCGTCCTGGGCGGGCCGGAGACGCAGCTGCATGACATTCTTTGGGCCGTCCATGACGGAAAAAACCGTGGTAGAAGCGAGGGGGAGGAAAATTTTGGGGAGTTGCCGGTTACGGTGGGAGAGCGATGCGCGTTTCTCTCGTACAGGTACGCGTGTGTGTGCGAGGCGTTGGCTCTAACTGAACCCGAGCGTGGCGTTGGGCTCTAAATGAACCCGAGCGATTGCACTGCAGGCTACGCGTTACTGAACCCGAGCGATCGATCGATGGCTGTTAACTGAACCCGATGGAGCGATTCCTTCGCTACTGCTGCTAACTGAAGCCGATCGATGCTGCCTCTGGGATGAATAGTGAGCGTTGGGGGGGGGGGGTTGGATGAACAGTGAGCGGTAGCGTTGCCTCTGGATGAATAGGAACCCGTGGTGTGGAGGGTTGGATGAACAATAGACGGTGGAGGGGTGGCCGTGGAGGGGTGGTTGAACAGGACCCCGTGGTGTGGAGGGCTGGATGAACAGTAGACAGTGGAGGGGTGCCCGTGGAGGGGTGGTTGAACAGTAGCTGGTGGAGTAGCGCGCGGTGGCGGCTGGATGAACAGGAGCCCGTGGAGGCTGGAGGAGGTCGATGGTAGCCCGGGGAGGTTGGAGGAGGTCGATGGTGGAGATGAACAGTATCCCGTGGAGTCCCGTTTTGCAGTACGCCACACCCCTCCCGATGAACAGGACCCCTGTTTCGACCGTAGCGCTCCAACACAAGTCCGTTTCCTCCGTTTTGTGGTACGCCACACCCCTCCCGATCAATAGGACCCCGTTCCAAACGTGGCCGGTCGATCACAAGGTCGTTTCCTCCGTTGTGCGGTACACTAGGCCTCGTTTCCATTGCCTGTTCCGTCCAAGCCCTCCCGATGAACACAACCACGCATTCCGTTCCGACCCAACCGGTTGGCTCCCACACGTTCTGTTGCCTCCCGATGAACACGATGCATTTCGTTGCCTCCCCATGAACACGACGACAATGCCGTTTCTCCGTTCCGACCCAGCCATGTACGTATGCGCGAGTAGGCGTTCGAGACCCTGCCCGTATGTACGTACGTGGCCGTATTTTCTTTCTTGCACCCTCGCCGCTGTACGTACGTGTACATGCTACGTGCGCACCTCTACTATGACACGTGCGCGCCTCTACATCGACCAGTATGTACGTACACGTTTGCGACCAGACTGACAATGCTACATACACTTCGACCAGGTGGGTCCCGACTGTCAGGCACTTCCTTGCGTGTGAAGATGTAGCTGGTGGGTCCCAGCAGTCAGGGGGGTGAATCATTTTTTTGCCTGGACGCACTTCCTTGCGTGCGAAGGTGTAGCTGGTGGGTCCCAGCAGTCAGGGGGGAAAAGTTTTTTCATGAAATATGGTGGCCCGACCGGTGGGTCCCCGCTGTCAGGTGGAGGAATAATTATTTTGCGCGTAATAAGGAGGCACTTCCTTGCTGCGGCCGTGGACCCAGCTGTCAGCCTCTCCACGTACAGTCCATGTCCGATGGAAGCCGTTCCTTGACCACGTTGACCACGCTGCGCCGAGAGCACCAGGGCGGTGGATGATGGCGAGGCCTAGGAAGGGGACGATGCGCAGCCGGGGAAGACGCGGCAGTGGATGCCCACGCGTAGAGGAGTATGAGGGTTCACTAGTTCGCTGTGGTGTGAGGCTGTCGTCGCTACAGAATAACAGGGGGTGTGGGTGAGTAGAGGGATGGCTTGGCCAGCCGTGGGAGTAGTAGGGAGCGGTGAGGCCTCCGCCGCATCGCAGCCGGCCACGGGAGGCAGGAGCACGAGGCACGACCGGCGCTGGTTTGGGCGGCTGGAGCAAGAAGACCAAAGGTTGAAGAAGCACTACGGCCATTGGATGGAGATCGTACAGTCACTGGAGCTAGAATCGTGCATATTGACTAAGTTGACAAAGCCCTCCGTCCCCGTCAACTTAGTAGGCCCACAAGTCAGCCTGCCACTATACTGGGTCCAACTAACAAGGGGAGTATTCATTTTTTTGTGCGCAATAATGAGGCACTTCCTTGCGTGCGAAGATATAGCTGGTGGGTCCGAGCTGTCAGTGGCGGTAACGTTTTTTTGCGAAATACTGAGGCCCTTACGGTGGATCCCCGATGTCAGGTGGAGGAATCATTATTTTGCGCGTAATAAGGAGGCATTTCCTTGCATGCGGCCGTGGACCCGGTTGTCGGCCTCTCCACATACAATCCACTTCAGATGCATGTCGGTCGTTGACCACGTTGACCAAGAGCACCAGGGCGGTGGACGATGGCGAGGCCTAGGAAGGGAACGACACGGAGGCAGGGAAGACTCCGCAGTTGTTTCCCACGCGGAGGGGAGTACGACTGAACGAGGGTCTACTGTTTCGTCTGCCGTCGCCGGAGAATAACAGCAGGTGTGGGTGAGTAGAGGGATGGCTAGGCCAGCTATGGGAGTACGGTGGGGCGGTGAGGCCTGCGCGGCAACACAGCCGGCCGCGGGGAGGAGGGAGCAGGCAGTCCCGCTGGCGCTTGTTTGAGCGGCTGGAGCAGGAAGAGCGGAGATTGAAGAAGCACGACGGCCGTTGGATGGCCATCCAACAGTCACTGCTTGTGCGTCAGCCTTTTTTTCGAAAGCCTCAAATCTGTGGAAAACAGCATACAGCCCATCTGCCATTATGTCTAATAATATACAGCCCATTTGCTAATTCTTAAGGTTTTTTTTGGAGCCCATATTCTTTTTGTTAGCATTACAGCCCATATTGTGGCCACGGTTAAAAAATTATATGAAATTTTGCATATTTCGGTGCGGTCCGAACTATTTTTAATCCTGAAATTTTGACTCACATTCAAACTGATTTTAAAAATAAATGTATATCAATGTAAAATCCAACAAATTCTCCACGCATAAAAATTAACGTAATTTAAAATCTCAAATGAAAAAAAGATATTTGAAACTAATTGCCGGTTTGATGTGTTTTAAAAATGTACAGCCCATTTCTCATTACTGATAGGCCATTTTCTCGGCCAGCCGAATGAAGCTCTCCTCGTCTTGAAAGATTTGCAGCCCAACAGACCTGACAAAGCGACTTACTTGGCAAATCACAAAAAAACTGGGCTGTGGCCTTGGACCCAGCTGTCAGCCTCTCCACGTACAGTACTCTTCTGATGGAAGTCGGTCGTTGACCACATTGACCACGCCGCGTCGAGAGCACCAAGGCGGTGGACGACGGCGAGGCCTAGGAAGGAGATGATGCGGAGCCGGGGAAGACGCGGTAGTGGATGCCCACGCGGAGAGGAGTACGAGGGTTCACTGGTTCGGCTGCGGCGTGAGGTTGCTGTCGCCGCAGAATAACAGGGGGTGTGGGTGAGTAGAGGGATACCCTGGGCCAGCGTTGGGAGTAGTACGGGGCGGTGAGGCCTCCGCGGCATCATAGCCGGCCATGAGAGGCAGGAGCACGCGGCACGACCGGCGCTGCTTTGGGCGCCTGGAGCAAGAAGACCAGAGGTTGAAGAAGCACTATGGCCGTTGGATGGACATCGTACGGTCACTGGAGCTAGAATCGTTCATATTGACTAAGTTGACAAAGCCCTCTATCCTCGTCAACTTAGTAGGCCCACATGTCAGCAACCCACTATGGTGGGTCCCAACTAGCAGGGGGTATTCATTTTTTGGTGTGTAATAAGGAGGCACTTCCTTGCATGCGAAGATATAGCTGGTAGGTCCGACCTGTCAACGGGGGGGGGGACGTTTTTTCGCGAAATACAGAAGCCCTTCCCACGTACAGTGCACGTACAGTACGTAATAAGGAGGAACTTTTCTTGTGTGCGACCATGGACCTCATGGGTCCCAGCCGTCAGGCTCTCCATGTACAGTCCTCTTCCGATGACTCTCGTATGTTAACCACGCCACGCCGAGCGCACCCAGGCGGTGGACGACGGCAAGGCCCCAGACTGGAACGACCCGAAGATGGGGAAGACGCGGCAGTGGAGTCGTAGAGGGAGAGGAGTGGGAAACTTGACTGGTTCGGGTGCGGGGTGGGCCTACGGTTGGCAGAGAATAACAGGAGGTGCGGAGTGGAGGGATGGCCTGGCCGTCAGCGGGGTAGCATTTCGCTGAGGAGCGAAAAATAACGCCGCTGGACGCCGAAGGCTGGAGCACGCGGTTCCGGCAGCGCTGGGGGAAGAAGACGAGAGATTGAAGAAGAATGTCGGCCGTTGGATGTAAATCCAAGGCCTTCTTAGGCTTCGACCTACTGGACCACATGTCAGCCAGTCCATTTGTTTTTTAGTCCATTTGGTGGGCTGGGTGAAACAATGATGTAGCATCTATGCAGCCCGTTTAAATCCCATTTGCATTTTTCTCGAAATCCGCGGACTTGCTGGGCTGGGTGAAAATATCATGTTGGGCTAGACGGAGAAATGCTATAAAAACATAAACACATGATTGCACATCAGTAAAATCTTTGCAAGCTTATGTACGCAATCACTAGGAGTTAACTTGGCAAGTTATATATAAACAATTATTATTATTATTTTGTAAGAACTTTCAACTTACGAAATAAAATATCATTTTACTTTGATGATTTAATAGTATGTGGGGTATTATTATTTTTTAGGCTAGACGTGGGACAGTTGAGTTGGTTCTAGGGGAAAGTACTGGGAGAAAACTCAGTTTACATCGAAAAAGAAAGTGGGAGAAAATTCAGAGACCTGCTGGGTCCACCTGAGGAGAGGAATATGTTTGGAGGAAGGAGATTCAAAGCACGGCAGCCGAGTGAACTAGTTTTTTACGGACAAGTGAACTAGTTTACATACATTAGCAAATAGCCACTAAAAAAAGCAATCACGTTAATGGGTTCTTAAAAGAAATATTTCAGACAAAACAGATAATTACGACACAAAGGCTAATGCATGAAACACTCAGATGATAAAGGTGCTTATAAACAGATAAAGTACAACATCTAGACCTTCCTGGCACGCTTGATCATGACGATGCGGCTGTCTGTGTACTCGTCGGTTACGGGAAGCAGACACGCCCTCATGTCCAAGATCTGCCTGTACATGTCGTAGCATGTGTATGCGTCCTTGGCCGCATAGGTTATGTAGGCTAGATTCAGAGGTACCTCCCATGTGTTCAGGTCGTCTTCTTTCATGTTCGCGTATCAGGGGTCGATGATGGTCTCAGCGAGGTCAACCACGGAGTCCTTCTCCTGCCCATTGCTGATGATCTTGTATTGCTTCTGGATGTCGACAAGCTTGTTGCACCAGATGGCCGAATCGTCGCGTTCTTCCTTCTCTCCACCGTACCGAAGGTGCAGTCGGCGCTGCCGATGAAACGAACGAATGCTCCAGAACCTGGTGCAGCCATAGGACTGAGGTGAGGCAGAGCTTCATCGAGTTCGTATCGTTGGTGTACTTCACATTCAACTTGGTGCAGCCATAGGACTAAACGGCGAACTACCTCCTTGCTGAAGTCCATATCCAGCAGGCTCACCCCTCGGATCGCCATTGGAGTCTCTTCGAGTGAACGAGTGTGTAGGCGGCGGCAGCAGTTCGTTTTTCAGCTCTTGGGGAACTGGATTCAATAGTAAGCTGAGTGTGTACAGGCGACAACAGTTACTACCCCTCCCTCGTCCGTTGCACACCCGGCAGAAGATGCACCCTCGGAGCATTCAAATGCCTCCATTAAGAAACCTACTCCGGCAACACGTCAGTTCACGAGCGGGTCTATATTGGTACTGTAATAACAGGAGTTAGTGGTCACTTTACTTAAATTTAATTAGCTTTAATAGAAATTTATGCTTAAAACAAGCAATGCATTGGCTCGTTCTATCAGTGCCACGGGATCAACATGAACAACAATTAGAATTATTATTCTCAGGACGCACACGATCAGCACATTTGTCGCACTTTCACAAACATAATACTACCAAGTTTGAAATATTTGTTATGGTTGCTGTCCTCTGCATCATCATGCCGTGTTTCCCAGCTTGCAAGATTCAGAACCAACAAATAAGATCCAAATAATAAGTACAACAAAGATGCCTACACATCTCATTGATTCCCAGCTTGCAAGATTCATAACCAACAAATAAGATCCAAATAATAAGTACAACAAAGATGCCTACACGTCTCATTGATTCCCAGCTTGCAGGATTCAGAACCAACAAATAAGATTCAAATAGTAAGTACAACAAAGATGCCTCCACATCTCACTGATTCCCAGCTTGCAATATTCAGAAACAACCCATTAGAGCCTTTTGATAAAGTGAATATTGGGATTAAATCCATCTTGGCTAGCCATGTCATACAATCGAAGAACTTGGCGAATGCTTTTGACCATCACAACATCTGTAGTAGAGTATTCATGTTTGCACAGCATGTTTGCATAGCACAAACAAGGAGACAGGAGAGCATGGTTTCACTTTAGTTTAACCACTCTGTGCAGTTCCGCAAAAATTAAGAGATGTTGCCCACGTGACATTTTAGTTCAACTGCACAAGACACTCATTCCAAAAAAAAGTGTTTTGTGCAGTTCACCAAAAGGTCACAATAGCAACAAGGTGAAATGGATATCCCTATCTACACAAAATGATAGAAAGTAAATAGTTGTTGGTCAATAAGAATACACGAAACATATACAAAATGAAAAGAAGCATCTTAATGATGTTCATGGCAATCACGCAAGGACAGTACAAATTTTAAAACGTCCGCAATGCTTCATGTTACCAGAAGCATTACGATCAACAATGAGATTCCTCAGATATGGGATTACTTTAATGGTGGCATTGCTTGTTTACCAGACACAGTAAATCAACAGCAGCTAAAGAGTTGGTTTAAGGGCATGGGACCATGGGGACACCAGGACACTCAGCAGCGTAATGGAGCAACTTACTTATCATACTGGGGAAAATAGCAGAAGTGCCATTTGTAACATAGTTTAATTGCATCTTATCACTAGAGGCATTAGATTAACAATAACACTAGTTAGACATGTCCCTAAGGTAACAGTGTGATCGCTTCATTTTACATGCGCCCTTACAGCAAAAGGTTGGCTTACATGCAAAAAAACAGCAAAATGTTGGTATAAGGACATGCGACAGTGGACGCATCAGCACAATGTACCTACAAGGAGGCATAAAGTGGTGATGCCGAGCTTGTTCACGCTATGTGAGGGCAGCAAACCTAATCCTGGAGACCTTTTACTATGTGAGGGCAGCAAATCTAATCCTGGAGGCCTTTTACTATGTGAGGGCAGCAAATCTAATCCTGAGACCTTTTACTATGTGAGGGCAGCAAATCTAATCCTGAGACCTTTTACTATGTGAGGGCAGCAAATCTAATCCTGAGACCTTTTACTATGTGAGGGCAGCAAATATAATCCTGGAGACCTTTTACTATGTGATGGCAGCAAATCTAATCCTGGACATACTCTGTTGACTTGTCCACCAGCCGCCACTTTCTATCCTTTTTTCAACCAATAATAGATATGTTCCTTATCCAGTTTGTACTGTGTTTTCCCATTATTTCCCTTTTCAACCAAGAGACCGGTTGGGTATCCGGTCTCTACTACTTTCACCCTATTATTTCCACTTTGAATCAAGTCCTAGATTCATGCTACAACTTTCCCCCCTTTCTTCGTTGTTTGAACAAAGCCCTAGATTCGAATGCATGAAGTAGCTTTACCTCTAATAATACTAAAAATTTAGGTGGCTTTGGAAGAGCTGATGGGAGTACAAAAAGATGCACATGCAGACACGTGGGGAGCTGGGGCAGTAGAGCAAGGCCGCTTTTGAAGAACTTATACCTGATGGTCGCCGGGATGTCGGCGGTGGCAGGTCGTATCTGCGGACAATACGGCAGGGAGGAAGAAGGGTCGGAGGACCTCACGAGCTGGCACTGTGTCGGAGAGAACGGCACGGGCAGAGGATCGGGCCCCTCCGGGAGTTGTGGGTTTCCTCCCTCGGCCGCGATGACCGCGTGAACGATGCACCTTTTAGTCCTCTACACACACCGGCCGAAGGGATCCGGCCGGATCAGTGACCAGCGGTGAGCAGAGAGAAAATGTCGCTACCGCTGTCTTGTTTATATCCGGAGAGGATGAGAGAATGAAGAGAGCAACCCTAGTAAAGCAAGCGCTCAGGCCCCTGCGTCCATATATAGTGGAGTGATTATCTTTTTTCTCTCCATAACAAACGTTTCAATTTGTGTACGTGGCATTAAAGAAAAGAAACTCTCTATTTAAGGTGACTACTCTACGACTCCTACTTACTACTACAGTACTACCTCCGTCCTGGTTTATAGGTCCCTTTTATAGTTTGTGCCAAATTTTGACTAAAGATTTAACTAACAAAATGTTAATGCATGCCAAGAAAAATTATCTCATTGGATTCGTATTTGAACATAGTTTTGAAAAATATAATGCTTGGTGACATGCGTGAACATTTTCTTAGTTTAATCTATGGTCAAAATTTGGCACGAAATACAATGGGGACCAATAAACCCGGACAGAGGTAGTATTGTTCACTTGTGCTCCCCGCCCCTCCATTCATTGAACAACCCCACGGGTGAACAAACATACAGTATGTACTGTATTTATATAGAACGAACAAGCTCGAACTATTTTCGTGTAGTTAAAAGTTGAGGGCGGGGCTTTCCCGGGCAGTACGCGCGGCAGTTTTTAGGTAGGCGGTTTGACGGAGAGGCTAGGAGGGTGAGCGAGTGGGGCTGTGCGATTTGATGGTGCGTTACTGCTGGAAAGACTTATGATATGACCACTCACTATAGTCATGAATTACTGGCGCTCCGACCGGGTGATGCCCCCCTTCCGTTCCGCTCTCTAATCTGGTGCATGACACGTCGACCCGGATGTTGGCTCTCCCACATGTCGGAGTAGTAAGGAGCAAAGAATTATGCGGTATATACTAGTACTATACTACTCCCTCCGTTCCTAAATATAAGTCTTTGGAGAGATTTCACGATGGACCACATACGAAGAAAAATGAGTGAATCTACACATAAAATGCATCTACATACATCCGTATGTGGTCCACAGTGAAATATCTACGAAGACTTATAAACGGAGGGAGTACTACTCAGGTCGGAGGAGTGCGAACCACGGCAGCCTAGTGAACCAGCTGTGCGAACCACGGTAGCCCAGTGAACCAACCGTGCGAACCACGGTAGCCCAGTGAACCAACAGTAGAAAACAATGTGGTGATATGGCCATAAAAACAATGTGCTATGGTCCACACTGTAGCATGTACAGTAACACTCCTCTTTGTTTGGATCCCTGAGTTAGAGCTAGTTTGGGTTGAAATAGCCTCAAATTATCGAAACAAGAAGGGTTAGTTTGAGCTAGTTTGCTCTAACCCAGCTAAAAAAACTAGCCGGTGGAGAGGTTCTAATTGGGTTAGTTATCCTCGGGCCCTAAAAAACAATGCTTGTGATGCTGAGAGGCCTAATAAACCTGGACAGAGGGAGTAGTTTAAATGAATACAGCATACAGATGTATGAAGACATAGTTTAGAGTGTAGATTCACTCATTTTGCTCCGTATGTAGTAGTCACTTGCTGGAATCTTTAGAAAGATTTATATTTGGGAACGGAGGGAGTACTATACTAATAAAACATTAAGGCCACGAGGCGATTCAGTGTTGGTTACAGGAGGCAAGAAGAAGAAATGCATCCATCGACGACGTCCACCTCCGCGACTTAGGGCGCCGGCCCACCGAACGGCGCCTGAGTAGCAGCGGCTTTCGTGGCCAGGTCGACGTGCTTCTGAACAATGGCATCCAAAGATTCCAGCCGTTGGAAGAAGGCCAACGTCTTTCTGTCCTCGCTTGCCTTGTAGTGGCCTATCTTGACAATTTCCTCGTAGACATGGATCTGCAGGTCGACGGTTTCTTGCATGGCAAGGCGCTGCGCGGCGAGCGCGGCCTTGAGGTGCACATTCTTCGTCGCGACCTCCGGCACCTGCAGGGCCACCAGGGCTTGAAAGAGTTCGTCACCATGTAGGCCGATGTGGGTGGCAGGCAATGAGGAGCCTGGGCGCGCGGGCTAGAGCAGTACGGCAAGGTCGTCCGCACGCTTCTTGATGGTGGTGAACTTGCGGATGGAGTTGACCATCATGTCGTCCATGCGAGAGGCGAAGTCGGCATCGGTGAGGGCTACGATGCCTGCGGTCGGCAGCACCGTCTGGAAACGCTGCACGGTGCGGGGCCGCAGGCCGGCGCCTTGGATGATTTGGCACAGCCGACTGCCGCTCATGTCCATCGCCTCCATAGGTGCTTGTGGCTTCTGGTCACTTGGTCTTGGATTGGAGTGAGCAGTGTTGCGTAGAGACTTGGGAGTAGATGGATTGGAGTGGTGGGGCGCCTTTATTATATGAGAGTCCAAACTATGTTGCATTCACATCGTGCTGGCTCTAGTCTGCTTCTCCAATTAATTCCCTCTGCATGTAATTGAGGATGCATCATTGACCGTTCAACGTCTCGGGAACTGCTACCCTCTTCCTCCTTGGCATTCAAGCACCTATGGACCCGTCAACGACGAGATGCCTATGGTGACTTCGTAAATTTCAAGATGATAGTGTCATGCGTGTGTGCGTTCATAGGGGTGAGTGTATGCGCGTGTATATGATCGCTTGCGTCTGTACTATGTCAAAAAAACGTAAATGCGTGTCAAAAAGAGACTATTCAGTATACTCAATATTGTGCACCTCGGAGAGGAAAACGATAGAACTAGTACATATTTATTTACGGTGCAGATTCACTCATTTTGCTCCATATGTACTCCGTCTCGGTGTAGTCTAGTCACTTGTTGAAATCTCTAGAAGGGCAAATACTCCTTTCTGGTTTACAGGGCTATACTAGCAAGTAGTTGTACGTACTAGTACAATAGTGGGCTCACATAGCAATTTTGTCTCATGCAAGAGCCTGGCTATATGCGTGCTCCAATGTACGCAACTGCAACGTTCGGTTTGCGCTTGGCTCTTCCCCTCTTCGAGAAGACGAACAATGATGTTACTACTACTACTTCTATAGTGTCGAATCCACTGCTTCATGTCCGTCCACCGCGAGCGGGACGGATAGCTTGTTGTAGAAGTACTACTACTAAGCAAAAGCATGTCCTCATTTGCGAGCAACCGCGCGCATGGGCGAGGAAGAAGGCGTGTAGTAAAATCAAGCTTCTCCTCGTTCTACGAGTTGACGCGACACATCATAGCACTGGCCCCACATGCTTGCCTCTAAATTTGGCTGAAAGACCCGCAATGTACAATATATTTGCTGCAACCTCTAACATTTACCCACCACAAATTAAAATATATATGGCTGTATTCATCGTTCTGATGCAGAGGCCGGGGAGTCCCCCCTTTTTGAAAAAAATAAATTAAAATATATATTCCTGTCTTGACCAGATGAGCGTGCAAACTACAATCACCAGGGGGACCGGTAGGGCCAGAAGACTATTTTAATTTTTTTAAAAACTTCGAGATGGCAACATAGCATGGAGCCGACCCCAACGATTTTAAGCTTACAGACACGGTACACGCTATCTAGACTACTCTACACATGAAACTGCCACACGAACGTCCGGCCTGCGCTTGGCTCTTCGCCTCTTCGGGAAGTCGAACAAAGTGTACTATTGCACTGGAGGAGTACTACAGTATGCTTCTGGCCATCTGACACCGATTGAACTGCTGGATGTCCACCGCCTGCGGGAGGGAGAGCGTGTAGCGAAAGCTTCTCCTAGTCTTGCCAGCCACCACGCTCATGGGCGAGGGAGGGACGCTCCTGTCTTTGCGTGTATGATAGGTGGGCCCGACAGGTGTGTGGCCAACCTGTCATACAGCCAAAGGCAGGTACAGTTAAGTCCGCGAGGGAGAGGATAATCAAACTTCTTGTTGATGTACGAGTTGACGCGACACATCAAAGCACTGCACTCGATATATTTCAATAATTTGCGTCTACCGATGCATTAATTACAATGCATGCATGCCGTGACTCTTCTTTTGATAGTACTTGCATGTGTTGATTTAATGCACCTTGAAGTAGTACTGCCTCCGTTCCTAAATTATAAGTCTTCGTAGGGATTCCATTATGAATTACATACGGATGTATCTAGATGCATTTTAAGTGTGGATTCATTCATTTTGCTCCGTATGTAGTCCACCTAGTGAAATCTCTATAAAGACTTACTCCCTCCGTTCGGAATTAGGCTGGTCATAGTGGGGAGTAACTTAGACTAGTAACATGCATGACACATAGTAGCACCATATTTATTATGTTACGGTATCTACCTATGTTACTATAACCATCTCTCTCTTCTTTAATTGCCTACCACATCAGCATGTTTGCGAGTCCCAAGTGCATGATACTACTTATGTTACTCCCACTATCGCCAGCCTTACTTGTCGCGAAAATGGACGTATGTAGATGTATTTTAGTGCTAGATACATCCATTTCTGAGACAAGTAATTCCGAACGGAGGGAGTACATTTAGGAACGAAGGGAGTATAAAATATGTGATGGTAAGCTTTGTAATACCCTGGCCCAAGTCGAGAGATGGTTGTGCACGAGGAGGGCGAGATCATGCAGACTGAACAGGAACAGGACCCGACGATGGAGCTCTCTAAGGTCTCGATGGACCTCACCGTGCTCCACTGCCCCTTGTGCCTCCGACACTTAACGCCTCCAGTGTATGAGGTTCGAATACACCTCATCCGTTCGGCTGATTGAGCAAGGTGCAGGTTTCTTGATTGATGTGTTGTTGGATTGATTTCTGCAGTGCAAGGGAGGGCACCTGGCCTGCACGGACTCCCGCGTTGTAATGCCCTCGATGCGGCTATATCTCCCACGTGTCGAAGCACGACTTGGAGGCATAACCGCATTGAAAGCAATGTCGCAAGTGAGGTCATCTTCACACAACCCATGTAATACATAAGGGAAAGAGATACATAGTTGGCTTACAGTCGCCACTTCACACAATACATAAATAAGCATCCATCATCCAGGTTACACTCAAGGTCCGACTACGGAACCGAAATAAAAGAAGACTACCCCAAAAGCTACACAGATCCCCGATCGTCCCAACTGGGCTCCACTACTGATCGTTTGGAAACGAAACATAGTAACGACCAAGGGCCTCATCAAACTCCCACTTCAGCTCGGTCGTGCAGGTCCTCGGCACCTGCATCCATTTTGGTAGAATCTGTGAGTCACGGGGACTCAGCAATCTCACACCCGCGAGATCAAGACTATTTAAGCATATAGGTAGGACAGAGTGGTAAGGTGGAGCTGCAGCAAGCGACTAGCATATAGGGTGGCTACATTCGCAAAAGAGAGCGAGAAGAGAAGCAAGGCACGGTCGTGAAGCTAGTAACGATCAAGAAGTGATCCTGAAACTACTTATGTCAAAGATAACTCCAACACCGTGTTCACTTCCCGGACTCCGCCGAGAAGAGACCATCACGGTTACACACGCGGTTGATGTGTTTTAATCAAGGTCAACTTCGGGTTTTCTACAACCGGACATCAACAAATTCCCATCTGCCTCATAACCGCGGGCACGACTTTCGAAAGATAAAACCCTGCAGGGGTGTCCCAACTTAGCCCATCATAAGCTCTCACGGTCAACGAAGGATATACCTTCTCCCGAGAAGACCCGATCAGTCTCGGAATCCCGGTTCGCAAGACATTTCGACAATGGTAAAACTAGACCAGCAAGACCACCCGACTGTGCCAAAAAATCCCGATAGGAGCTGCACATATCTCGTTCTCAGGGCACACCGGATGAGACAGGCTACGAGTAAAACCAGACTTCGAGTTTCCCCGAGGTGGCCCCGCAGGCGGCTCGGTTCGGACCAACGCTCGGAGGAGCACTGGCCCGGGGGGGGGGGGCTAAAATAAAGATGACCCTCGGGCTCGCGAAAACCCAAGGGAAAAGTGGTAGGTAGTAGGTAGTCAAATGGTAAAACCAAGGTTGGGCCTTGCTGGAGGAGTTTTATTCAAAGTGAACTGTCAAGGGGGTCCCATAAATCACCCAACCGCATAAGGAACGCAAAATCAAGGAACATAACACCGGTATGATGGAAACTAGGGCGGCAAGAGTGGAACAAAACACCAGGCATAAGGCCGAGCCTTCCACCCTTTACCAAGTATATAAGGTGCATTAATTAAACATGAGATATTGTGATAACCCAAAGTATCCATGTTCCAACAAGGAACAAACTTCATCTTCACCTGCAACTAGCAACGCTATAAGAGGGGCTGAGCAAAAGCGGTGACATAGCCAAACAACAGTTTGCTAGGAAAGTATGGTTAGAGGTTTGACATGGCAACATGGGTGGCATGATATAGCAAGTGGTAGGTAACATAGCATAGGCATAGCAAAAGAGCGAGCATCTAGCAAGCAAAGATAGAAGTGATTTCGAGGGTATGGTTATCTTGCCTGCAAAGTTCTCAGAGTTGTCGAAAGCTTGATCCTCGTAAGCATACTCAATAGGTTCCTCGTGCACATACTCGTCTCCCGGCTCTACCCAAAGCAAGAAAACAAGCAATGGAACCACAATCAAAACATGGAGCAATGCACAAGCAACATGATGCAAAACATGACATGATATACGAGATGTGATATGCAATGCTTATGCGTGCTCCGGAAGGGAAAATGATGAACAAGGCATCAACTTGGCAAACCAAGTATGCCGCTAGAAAGATGAGATGATTTCGGTTGAAATCGATATAAACATCACCGAAAACGGATGCACGGTTTGCAAATGGCAAGCAAAACAAGAATGACACAAATCTGCGGTTAACAGCATGATAGCACTTAGAATACATCAACAAACTATGCTACAGCACCCCAACATAAAAACAAAGCATATTGCAGTGATCTACAGGAGATTCTAGACAAAAGAGGAACATTGAGCTACGGCTAAATCACACCATAACAGGTTCAAACAAGCATGGGAAAAGTGCAAAAGATATCAGGTTTGACATGGCATAAACAGCATCAGGTAGCAATGTTCAGAGCAAGAAATCAACATGCTACAGGAACTTATAATAGCAAAACAAGGCATGACATGCCCTTACTGACCATGAGCCAAAAAGGATCAGAAGATATGATGGCATGCATGTAAACATAGCAAGTTCCGTTAACAGATTCAGCAAACAGGGCATGGCATTGACAGAATTACGAAGGCACCTTCGTGAGCTCGATGCACTCACTACCGAGCATTTCATGATAAACTAAGTATACATCCATCAAGAAGACATGGCATAGAAGCTATACATGGCAAGAACAATATCATAGCATACACGGATCAACTACAACAACCTTGTAAAAATTGAATAACATGTAAACAATCTGCCAGGAAACATTTTGTAGCAAAAGTAGAGCATGAAACTGACATGCTAGACTATTCCATAATTGCACAAAGGGGCATGAATGTATAGAGCATAACCATATGTTCAAAATATCCTTATTGAAGTATCTCAAAATAAGCATGGATCTCTTTGTAGTATCAAGTTTACATGGCATAAAAATAACAGCAGAACAGGGACTGAAATCAGCCACATCACGAAGCCTAGTTTGCATGCTTGTGCTAGTCACCACAGAGATCACAAAAATACATGACATACACCCCTGTAAAGATGGCATGGCATAGAACAAAACACCAGTAGGGCTCAAGTTCATAAGATGCACACATCAATCATGGTAAAAATGACAAAAGTGCATGTTCTGTTAAGAAACAGAAACTAACATCACATAGCCCTATTCCAATAGCATTTCGGGCATCAAGATGAACTCAAATGAAAA
Organism: Triticum timopheevii; assembly: GCA_963921465.1. Taxonomy (NCBI): domain Eukaryota; kingdom Viridiplantae; phylum Streptophyta; class Magnoliopsida; order Poales; family Poaceae; genus Triticum; species Triticum timopheevii. Next base: position 120,205,549 of record OY997262.1, read on the forward strand.
TGATGCAATGAGATTAAATGATTTACTCTTTGATACGAACAATTCGGTATGCTACACGCCCAAAACGGAGCCACGAGTGCAAAGATGTGGTGCAATGAACATGCAACAAAATTAATGACAGATAAGGACTTAAACGAATTTCGGGGAAGAAGTCAACCAGGGTGGATCTAGATCCGGGTGCGCGGATCGAGGACGGCCGGCGCGAGTTCGTCAGAGGGCGCGGGCGTCGCCGGAGTTGACGGAGAGGAGGAAGGCCGGAGAGGACGGGCCGGCCGGAGCTTGGCCGCGGCGGCGCGGTCGGAGACGGGGCGGCGACCGGGTCGGCGGACGGCAAGGCCGGGCGCGGCCGGGCGGCGCGGCGGCAGGGTAGCCGGAGCTTCGGGCGGAGGCGGCGGAGATCCGGCGCGGCTGGACGGCGACAGAGGACCGCGGCGGCGGGCGCGGCCCGGGCGCGTGGGCCGGGAGGGCCCCGCCTGGGCCCGGCGGGCCTGCGCGGGAGGCGGCGGCGATGTGGGCGCGGGCTGCCCACATGGCAGCCCCTGGTTGGTTGGGTGCGGCGGCACGGACGTTGTCCGGTGCCGGCGGACGGTGTCCGGCGCGCAGAGAGGAGCGGGGCTAGGGTTAGGGTAGGAAATGATCCGGGATTTCGGGGGAGGGGTGTTTTTATAGGTAGAAGGAGCTAGGAGTGTCCAAATGAGCTGTAGTTTTCGCCCACACGATCGTGATCCGATGGCGGAGAGCATGGAAGTGACTTAGATGGGTTATTGGGCTGTTTTGGAGGGGTGTTGGGCTGCAACCCAAAAGAGGCCTATGCGGTTACCCGGTTAACCGTTGGAGTATCAAACGACCTCCAAATAGCACGAAACTTGACAGGTGGTCTACCGGTGGTGTACCAAGGCCACTTGGCAAGCCTCGGTCCATTCCGAGAACGTTTAACACCCGCTCACGAAAAAAGAGACAAGAGGGGTGCGCCGGTGCATGTGGGAGCGTCGGAATGCAAAACGGACAACGGGGAAAATGCTCGGATGCATGAGGCGAACATGTATGCAAATGAGACGCACATGATGACATGATATGAGATGCATGACATGAACAAAATGCAAAACAAAAGACAAAAACCCAACCACGGAGGGAAATATCATAGCACATCGCCGAAAACGGCAAGAGTTGGAGTTACAAAGATGGAAAGTTACATCCGGGGTGTTACAACACTCCACCACTACAAGAGGATCTCGTCCCGAGATCTAGGACTTAAAGAACTCCGGATATTCGGAACAGAGGTGATCCTCGCGCTCCCAGGTGGCTTCACGATCGGAATGGTGTGACCACTTCACTTTCAGGAATTTGATTGACTTGTTGTGAGTCTTACGCTCGGTTTCTTCAAGAATAGCAACGGGGTGCTCATGATAAGAGAGATCTTGTTGGAGGTCAATCTCTTCAAAGTTGATAGTGCGCTCAGGAGTCTTGAAGCACTTGCGAAGCTGTGACATGTGAAACACATCGTGCACGTTTGCAAAGTTGGATGGAAGCTCAAGTTGGTAGGCGAGGTCGCCTCTTTTGCCAATGATTTTGAAAGGACCCACGTATCTAGGGGCAAGCTTCCCTTTGATACCAAAGCGACGAGTGCCTTTCATTGGAGAGACGCGGAGGTAGACATGGTCTCCGATTTCAAAAGACAAGTCACGGTGCTTGCTATCATAGTAACTCTTTTGGCTCGATTGCGCGGCTTTGAGATTCTCACGAATGACTTTGCACATTTCTTCGGCTTCTGTGATCAAGTCGTTGCCAAGAAGTTGGCGTTCACCTGACTCGTACCAATTGAGAGGAGTACGACACTTTCTGCCATAGAGAATTTCGAATGGGGCCTTGCCCGAACTCGCTTGGAAGCTGTTGCTGTAGGAGAACCCGGCATATGGAAGACAATCTTCTCACTTCATACCGAAAGAGATGACACAAGCCCTGAGCATGTCTTCAAGGATTTGACTGACTCGCTCGACTTGGCCACTTGTTTGAGGATGGAAAGCTGTGCTGAAACGAATGTTGGTGCCCATGCCCTTCTGAAAGGAGTCCCAGAACTTAGAAGTGAAGATGCTTCCACGATCTGAAGAGATCAATTGCGGAATGCTGTGCAAGGAGACAATTCTGGAGGTGTATAGCTCTGCCAACTGAGCTGCTGTGATAGATTCTTTGGTAGGAAGGAAATGAGCCACCTTAGTAAGCTTGTCAATGACAACGAAGATAGCATCATTTCCACGCTTGGACTTAGGAAATCTAGTCACGAAGTCCATCTCGATATGATCAAACTTCCATTCTGGAATAGCAAGAGGTTGGAGGAGACCAGCTGGTCGTTGGTGTTCTGCTTTCACCCTTCTGCAGACATCACATTCATTCACGAATTGAGCAATTTCTCGCTTCATTCGAGTCCACCAATATGACTGCTTGAGGTCATGGTACATCTTCGTACTTCCAGGATGAATGGATAGAAGGGAATTGTGTGCCTCGTTCATAATGACTTATCTCAGATCACCTTTAGGAACCACAATTCGGTCCTCGAAGAAGAGAGTATCTTTGTCATCCAAGCGATAGCACTTGTATTTGGAAATGCCCTTGTCAATACCACGTTTCACCTTTTTCACCATGGTATCGAGGAGTTGTGCCTCACGAATTTGATCTTCCAAAGTAGGAGAGACTATGAGGTTGGCAAGAAAGCCTTGAGGAACAACTTGAAGATTCAGTTTGCGGAAAACTTCACAAAGATCCGGTTGGAAGGGCTTGAGAATTAGACTGTTGCAATAAGCCTTTCTGCTCAGAGCATCTGCAATCACATTGGCCTTGCCAGGAGTATATTCAATACTTGGATTGTACTCTTGAATCATTTCGACCCATCGAGTTTTTCTGAGGTTGAGGTTGGGTTGAGTGAAGATATACTTGAGACTCTTCTGATCGGTGAAAATGTCCACTTTCCTTCCCAACAAGAGATGTCTCCATGTTATCAATGCATGGACAACTTCCGCCAACTCAAGATCATGAGTGGGGTAATTCTTTTCATTGGGCTTCAACTGACGAGAGGTATAGGCCACAACTTTCTTCTCTTGCATTAACACAGCACCGAGACCTTGAAGAGAAGCATCACAGAATACTTCGAATGGCTTGGATTCATCAGGAGGAGTCAAGACAGGAGCTGTGACTAGCTTCTCTTTGAGGGTGTTGAAAGCAACATCACACTCAGGTGTCCAGACATACTTGACATGCTTCTGGAGGAGGTTGGAAAGAGGCTTTGCAATCTTAGAGAAGTTCTCAACGAATCTTTGGCAATAGCTTGCAAGACCAAGAAAACTGCGGAGCTGCTTGACATTCTGAGGAGGTTCCCAATTCACAACTGCAGACACCTTCGCCGGATTAACAGCAATTCCCTTGGCGGAGATGATGTAACCAAGATAAAGAACTTCATCAAGCCAGAACTCACATTTGGAAAACTTCGCATAGAATTGATGCTCTCTGAGCTTGTCGAGCACCAATCGCAAATGTTTGGCATGATCCTTCTTATTCTTGGAGAAGACCAAGATATCATCGAGATACACCAAGACGAATTCATTGGTGTAGGGGTTGAAAATGAAGTTCATCATTCGAGAGAAAGTTGGAGGAGCATTGACAAGGCCGAAAGACATGACAGTATATTCATAAGAACCATAGCTTGTTCTGAATGCTGTCTTGGGGATATCTTGTTCACGAATGCGAATCTGATGATAACCCATACGAAGGTCAAGCTTGGAGAATACTTTAGCACCTTTGAGTTGCTCGAAAAGCTCATTGATGTTGGGAAGTGGATACTTGTTCTTGATTGTCTTCTTGTTCAATGGACAGTAATCGACGCAAAGTTGGTCCGTGCCATCCTTCTTCTGGACAAAAAGGACTCCACATCCCCATGGAGATGAACTCGGTCTGATCAAACCCAGACGCTCTTGTTCATCGAGCTGTTTCTTCAATTCCTTCAGTTCTTCAGGTCCAAGCTTGTATGGACGCTTGCAAATGGGTTCAGTGCTAGGCTCAACATCAATAACGAACTCGACTGGCCGATGCGGAGCTCTTTTGGAAAAACATCTTGGTACTCACAAACGACTGGAATCTGAGAGATTGCGTGTAGCTCGCCCTTCTCATTGAGAGAAAACAACTGAATGGTTTCATCATGAGCGGCATAGATGATAACATCCTCTGAAGAGTGTGTCAATTGAATTTCCCTGGCAGCACAATCAAGTTGAGCTTTGTGCTGAGAAAGCCAGTCCATCCCGAGAATAAGATCGATATCAGAGTCACCAAGGACCATTGGAGAAGACAGAAATCTATAATCGCCCATCTTGATATCGACATTCGGAACCAATAAGGTAGATCTCAAACGCTTAGCCGGAGAAATAACTTGCATTGCTCTAGGTAATTCCTCTGTGTCAAAATTGTGCTTCGATGCAAAAGGATATGAGATGAAAGAATGCGATGCACCGGTATCAAATAAGACTTTTGCAGGAATATCATTAACTGGAAGATTACCCGTTATCACGTCAGAAGAATCCTCTGCTTGCGCTGCATTCATCATGTTCACCTTTGCAGACTTGGGATTATGCTTGACCACTGCATTGCTTGAAGACCTCACAGGAGGAGGAGGAGGAAGGCGCCTTTGGTTGAAGCATTTGTCCGCATAGTGACCTTTCTGCTGGCACTTGTTGCAAGTCACCTCTGAGAGCGGACGGTGATAAGGAGCATTTGACCTTGGAGCTTGAGGCTGAGACTTGTTCTGGTAGCTTGGGTTGGGTGGGTGGGAAGATCCATGACCACCTGAGTTCTTCTGCTGGTAAGGCTGACAAAACGGAGGAGGAGGAAGGTAGAACTTTTCTACTTAGCTGCCACTTGAGAGGAAGAAGAAGATTGAACTGCATCCCTGATTCTCTTCTTAGAAGCCTCACACTTGAGCTGAGCACCTTCTTGCTTGAGGGCCATATTGCAGAATTGATCAAACTGAGTAGGCTCAACAAGAACGAGAGCTAGCTGCAGATCCTCTCTAAGGCCACCTCTGAATTGATAGATCATACTCTTTCCATCAGGGACGTCTTGTTTAGCGAAGCGAGCAAGTTTCTGAAACTGCTTGTTGTATTCGTACACTGACATGTTGCCTTGCTTGAGATTGCAGAACTCCTCACGCTTACTCTCAACAACACTGGTAGGAATGTGGTGAGCTTTAAAGTCCCGACAGAAATCAGTCCAAGTAATCACTCGACCTCCTCTAGAATCCTTGTATTGCTGGAACCAATCAGCTGCCTGATCCTTGAGCTTAAAAGAAGCGAACTTGACGTAGTCCTCAGGCCTGACATTGCTGCATTCGAAATGCTTGTTGATATCCACGAGCCAATTGTCGGCGTCTGTGGCCTCGGCACAGTAGCTGAAAGACTTCGGCTGATTTGCAAGGAATTGGTTGAGGGTAGGAAACTGAGGCTGATGATTGAACTGCCCTTGACCTTGATTCCCTTGGTTGCCTTGGCCTTGGTTGCGCTCTTGCATTAGCTAAATCAACAACTGAGCGTTGGCATTTGTGGTTGCCATCAAAGCTTGCCATGCCTCCGGAGGCGGAGGTGGAGGTGGAGGGTTCGCCTGACTCCCATCACTGCGTTCCGGATTCTGACGCGTTGGCGGAGCCATCCTGAAGAGGGTGACATCCGTTAGCATTTTGATAGATAGATAGACAAGTTGAATCAACGGATAGAAATTGCAACATATAGTCTTCACAATAAACATTCGAACAAGGATGAACGAATGAATTCCCAAATCTAACATCGCACATCCATTAAGGTGGGAAGCCACTTGATAAGAGATTGAAGAATGAAATAAACAAGGTACAACTAGAACAAATAAGTCATAAGGATTACCCAATCACAAACCAAATATCTGCAGGAAGAAGTGCTAGAGCTACTTGAATCCCACCTATAAACTCCCAAAACTTTCCGGTTATGCAATCTGGTGTTGGGGATACAAGGGAAGCAATATATCTCACCCAAACTAACAATCCCTACATCCAGCTGTATCCATCCGTCAACACATAACCAAGAAACCTTCGGAAATCGTGTACCTCAACCTTCGAAAAGCATCCGTTATACGAGTCATGGCAATACTCCCGAACTCCCCAGTACTGGGTGACGTCGAGGTTATCTCACCAACAACTGCATAAAAGAGATTTTCGATGTCGGCAAAATTCAGGTATTCCAGAACTGCAACGATAAAATTGTGACGACAACACCTCGGAGCTCAACTCCCCGGGACACTGCCACAACCCCTAAATGTCAGGAGGCACCAAGAATAATATTCTCGTCACAAAACCATCGGAACGATTCGAAGATACCCGCGTGATCCTAAAAAAACATTTTAGTGAAATTTGAGGAGAGGAAAGTCAAAAAATCTACGTCAGCAGACCTCACCAGAGCGACGAAGGGACTGAGGAGTAAAAAGAATCCTACTCTCCGATATATATAATCCTAAGACTCAAAACATATTTTGCTCTAGACTCAACAATGCCAGCAATCAATCAAGCAGGGGGCTCCTAAGTCGGGGATGGCTCTGATTACCAACTTGTAACGCCCTCGATGCGGCTATATCGCCCACATGTCGAACCACGACTTAGAGGCATTACCGCATTGAAAGCAATGTTGCAAGTGAGGAAATCTTCACACAACCCATGTAATACATAAGGGAAAGAGATACATAGTTGGCTTATAGTCGCCACTTCACACAATACATAAATAAACATCCATCATCCAGGTTACACTCAAGGTCCGACTACGGAACCGAAATAAAAGAAGACTACCCCAAAAGCTACATAGATCCCCGATCGTCCCAACTGGGCTCCACTACTGATCGTCTGGAAACGAAACATAGTAACGACCAAGGGCCTCATCAAACTCCCACTTGAGCACGGTCGCGCCACCTGCGCTGGTATCCTCGGCACCTGCATCTGTTTTGGTAGAATCTGTGAGTCACGGGGACTCAGCAATCTCACACCCGCGAGATCAAGACTGTTTAAGCTTATAGGTAGGACAGACTGGTGAGGTGGAGCTGCAGCAAGCGACTAGCATATAGGGTGGCTACATTCGCAAAAGAGAGCGAGAAGAGAAGCAAGGCACGGTGGTGAAGCTAGTAGCAATCAAGAAGTGATCCTGAAACTACTTACGTCAAACATAACTCCAACACCGTGTTCACTTCCCGGACTCCGCCGAGAAGAGACCATCACGGTTACACACGCGGTTGATGTGTTTTAATCAAGGTCAACTTTGGGTTTTCTACAACCGGACATTAACAAATTCCCATCTGCCTCATAACCGCGGGCACGGCTTTCGAAAGATAAAACCCTGCAGGGGTGTCCCAACTTAGCCCATCATAAGCTCTCACGATCAACGAAGGATATACCTTCTCCCGGGAAGACCCGATCAGTCTCGGAATCCCGGTTCGCAAGACATTTCGACCAACAAGACCACCCGACTGTGCCGACAAATCCCGATAGGAGCTGCACATATCTCGTTCTCATGGCACACCGGATGAAACAGGCTACGAATAAAACCAGACTTCGAGTTTCCCCGAGGTGGCCCCGTAGGCGGCTCGGTTTGGACCAACACTCGGAGGAGCACTGGCCGGGGGGGGCTAAAATAAAGATGACCCTCGGGCTCGCGAAAACCCAAGGGAAAAGTGGTAGGTGGTAGGTAGTCCAATGGTAAAACCAAGGTTGGGCCTTGCTGGAGGAGTTTTATTCAAAGCGAACTGTCAAGGGGGTCCCATCAATCACCCAACCGCGTAAGGAACGCAAAGTCAAGGAACATAACACCGGTGTCGGTGTCAAAACCGGCGGATCTCGGGTAGGGGGTCCCAAGCAATGCGTCTTAGGATCAATGGTAATAGGAGACAAGGGACACGATGTTTTTACCCAGGTTCGGGCCCCCTCGATGGAGGTAAAACCCTACTCCCGCTTGATTGATATTGATGATATGGGTAGTACAAGAGTTGATCTACCACGAGATCAGAGAGGCTAAACCCTAGAAGCTAGCCTATGGTATGATTGTTGTAATGGTTGTGTTGTATATGATTTATCGACTAGCCTGGCCTCGGTTTATATAATGCACCAGAGGCCCAGGATAACAAGAGTCCTAGCCGAATATGCCGGTGGGGGAGGAGTCCTTGTCTTGATCGCCAAGTCTTGTGGAATCTTCCTTGTATGCGGCACCTGTCCGGACTGGCCCATGAGTATGCGGCCCTGGGGGTCCTCGGCCCAATCTAACCGATTGGGGGACGACATGGTGAGTACCCCCTAGTCCAGGACACCGTCAGTAGCCCCCTGAACCGGTCTTGAAGTTAGGGACGCTCCTCGATTCTTTCGTACTGTTCTTCATCTTCGGTCGTTGGTCTTGAAAACTGGTTCAACGAATCTTCCTTATCTTCGATCTTGAGGATCGCCGAAATGCATTCGACGGGTTTACACGTGGGTATCTGAGGAGCCCCTTTAAGTTTCCGGCCTTTATCAATGACTTGTTATTTTTATGCCACACCTCGGGTTTGAAGTTGTTCCCGGGCGGCAGTGTCCTCTTGCGTCCGAGCTCCATCGCCGGCCTGCATTCGAGGTATCTTTTGCAGCCGAGCACCAACGCCGGACCGCTTCCCAGCTCTAACGCCGGAATATATCCGAGCTCCAACGCCGGACTATGTATCCGAGCTCCAACGCCGGACTGTATCCGAGCTCCAACGGCGGACTGTATCCGAGCTCCAACGCCGGACTGTATCCGAGGTGTCGTAAATCACCTTGGTCCGAAGAAGTTTAAAGGAGTTTAGCCGAGCTTAATGTCGGAAATGCCCTCTATGGAGCCAGCCACTAGCGCCCGAGCGTTATGCCGGACTGCTTCTAAGGTGGTGCACCATCCTGAATGTGGGCCGATTTTTGTCAATATTTTTTGTTGGTGCAATTTATTCTCTGCCGAGATACATAGCCAGTAGCCCTCCAGGTGGGTATCGGTCTAAAACCCGAGATGCCCATGAAGGATGACATAAGACCGCTGATCCCCATAGCTGCTGAGACTCAGGTTGATTTCCAAAATCGGTCTGAGGATCAAGTCCTAGCTCGGCAGAATACTTTGGGACACAAAAAGCGGCGTGCTCAGTCCTCGAGACTCAGGTTGGGTGCGGCCGACCAACCTGAGGATCAAAATCTCCTCGGAAACTGTTTTGCACTTAAAATTTTCTGCATTGAACAAGCAATGCAATAGCCCCCGAGACACTGGTCGGGCGGCAACGCCAGATCAGCGGATCAATGTGCCCCTTTAATATGTTTAGATAATAAGCCCAAAGCCCAGTAGCCCCCGAGCCTTAATGCGGGCACGGGTGGCCGAATTAAGGATCGATATCCATAGTAAAATCACAAACTGTGTGTAATGACTCTATGTATCCAAGTACTTTACGTCATTTAATGCTCGGATCCGCATTGTACAAAATTTTGTTGACCGACCATCGGCTTCCACCTCCTCGGCAAGTAGCCGAGGAGTGTTTGTCTTACTTTATAAAGCCTTTATGAGGGCAAAGATTTACGACAAACAAGGCAATCTGGCCATACGGTTTTATAAACAAAGGTACGCGGAGAGATATTTTATATTACTGTTTAACAGAAGAAATGTCTTCCAAAGAAAATAGTCCCGCTATCGGTTCCTTTCTTTGGGTTGTCATGCTAAGCATGATCATAAAACCTCAGCTCCAATGTAAGAGCGAAATATCGAGGATTTAGTTTGGGAGGCTAGTTAATAGCCCCCGGTAGTGTTCGACGACAATCGAGGTCGAGCCGTAAACACTTCGGCCATTGTTATGAATGGCCCGTCGTTTAACGCCGTCATCGGATCGCCGACCAGTTTACGCTTATCGTGACAGTTAGTTTTCGGCTTTCTCCACTGAGGTGCTTAACCATGTGAGCTGGAAGCACAGTCGCAGTGGTTCTCCCTTTGCACACCTAGCGGAACAAAGCGGAACATAGGAGGCAAGCGCTGGAGCCGGGCAACCCAACTATTGACCGAATACACAATTCGAAACCGATGCATATATAGCAATATCCGAGAATATTTTTGCCGGATCTATAAAGGTGTCCGGCATTGCACTGCGAGACTTGTGCTGAAAAAAGCACAAATAGTTTAAAAGTGCCAAAAAGCTTGGAAAACCAAGAAACGTTAGTAAAAACATGAAGTCCGAACAATATCAAGTGTTCGGTGCCAACCCGAAAATTGGTCTTAGAAAAAAGAAGTGCTTCTGTCGTGCTTTAACATGATACATCCTATCTCAAGACTTCGAGTGGGTCAGCCTACGGCTTCAACCTCCTATCCCGAGGGGGGAGTACTTCTCATCAAGCCAGTTTAGCAAACTAAACTCTAGCGGCTTTTGAGAGAGAAATTAGGCTCCCCGGCTAGTGACCGCACACTCATGTCGAAAAAAGGAGTGATAAATAATAATAATTTTGCAACGACTAAGAAGAAAAACACTTAGTATGAAACGGCTCAAATAAACATAAGAGCCCCCAAGTGATTTGGGTAAAAGTTGACTATATAATGTAAGGTGACATGTAGAATGCCTTCTAGCCGGATTGTAGATCATTTGTCATAGCGGACCTTTTCGCTTCAACCTCTGGACCCAATAGTCCGGAGTGTGTCCGAATACCCTTGCAATTATAAAAACCGGGGCATGCGTGGAGACCAGGCGTAGGGGTCATTAGTGCTTTATCAGACAAGTGCCCAACTAGTTATGTTATATTACATGGTTAGTAAGAAACATCTTCCAGGGAGAATAGTTCCGTTAGGGGTTCCTTTCCCTGGGAGGCATGCCCTAAAGTGCATGTCCGGACTGCGAAAAGAGCAGAAAAACATCTGGGGGCAGGTAAATAAATAGGTAAGAAACAATCTTTTAGGTCACCGACCGATTATTCCCTTAAGAACGCTAGCTTTCGGCTTCACCCAGTCTGAGGTACACATCCGGCTGACCCGGCAGTAACAATCGCAGAGGTGCTCCCTTTACCACCTAGCCGAACAATCGGGAACGTAGGGGTAAGCACAGGAGCCAGGCAACACAGCTTGGCCAAAACTTAATTCATATCGATGCATATAATGGTGAATAAAAGGTACATGCGGAAGTGTGACACATGTGTTGGGCATAAAGCCCGTATTAATAAGCTTCTGTTAAAGAAGCCCCCAGGTATAATGAGCGCGGGTAGCGCGTTAAGTATGTGTGAACAAAGTTTGGACAAGAAAAAAATTTACAAGCAACTTTTTTTCCAAAAAAGTATAACGCTTGGTCGAACCGAACACAAGTTAGAAATTAAAGCTTTGAGCATGAAGGCAACTTAGCTAGTTAATGTGTTCGGTATTGACGATGCGGTCCGAGCTTGATGCGGGACAAGGTTCCATCCCCCAAGCCGGTCCCGAGGTGGCGGAGCAAAGAGCTCGGCACGCCGAAGTGGTGACATAGCATGGTCGATGCAGACCGGCGGAGTGACGCCGAAGTCCCCGGATCATTTTCCTGTGCACAAAAAATAGTGCAAATGGGAGATAATAGTAATAATGATAATTAAAAAATCGTTGCATAATGAATAATTTATGCAAAGTGAGTAATAAAAGAAATATGGCCTGGCGCCGAAGTCGATGTCGATGCAGGGCGTCAGCGTGATGCGGTAAAGGCGTGGCAAAGCCTGAATTCACAGGTCAGTCCGCGCTCCGGATGCGGCGTTCGCCGGACTATGTACGGAGACTGACCGAACCATCATGCGACCGTCGTTAATGCGGCCACCATTTGATAGACCTGTGAACATATGATGGACAAACCAGAGTAATAATTCCTTGGGAAAAATGAACCCAAACAAGCAAAAAATATTAGGGTTAATAGCACCTGGTTTATTTGTTGTAGCAATCCGAAGGAAGATGATGTTGGCAAAGGTTGGCTTGCCGAGGCAAAGCCCTCGGTCCAGCTAATCGTGACGAAGCTGGTCGGCTAGTGACGCCGAAGTTTCCGGAGTAGGTTGATGAAGAGATGATGAATCCTCCAGTCCAGCAGAGATGTCGAAGCCTCGAGGCCAGCCGATGAGTCGAAGTAGTTCGGCGTGATGGACACCGGCTTGAAGAAGCAACAGTGCGACCCTGCCGATGCAGGTCGCGACGTGGTCGATGCCGACTTGATGAGGCGACCGTGCGGTGATGTCGGTATGCCCGCTCCGTGTAATCCGTGTGGCGGCGATGTTGGTGATGATTTGTCCTTCGCGATGCCGGACTCTTGTTCGGCTTGCCGAGATGATGATCCGAAGAAGTTGAGCTCGGCTCAACAAGGTGACGACGTGTCTAGCACAAGTCGGCAGCCGTGGAGCAATATTGCTGGACTGGTTTGACACCAGCATGATGCTGAAGATCATGTTCAAAAGATCTTAAAGCTAGTGGGATGTGTTCGGGAACAATATACAATATCCCATACAAAACTTCCTTCAAAAAGGATGTCCGAAATCCCGTTCATAAAAAAGACGAATTCGGGTCGGATTCGTTTTCGCGCAGAAAACAGATCCGACAAGTGATGCACTAATCGGAAGGTTCCCGGAGTTCGGAATTTGGAGGGGTGGTAGATATAGGAATTCCGCAGTCAATCAACGGTTGGATCTTCCAAAGGACGTCCGAGCTAGAAGCTGGACACCACGCCCTAAACTCGTCCAGATTCCCGTCCAGATTTGACAGGGCTCCGGTATATCGTGGATTGCCGCAGATTCCTCCATTAGAACTCGGCAAAATTTTCCGGGGTTTGTTGTAGACTCAATTCCGCACAATTCCACCAAAGCGATCGTCAAAGCGATACTCGAGGAGGTGGTGGCAGCAGATACAAGTTCGCTGTCCAGAAAAACAGCACGGTCGCTTGAGGGCAATGTTGACGTTGAGCCCCCGAGCTCCATGGATGATTCCTCCATGATCTTGATAGAGATCGGAGTTGATGTTTGATGAAGGCCCTCGTACGAACATGGTGATCCGAACACAGGGCGCAATTCTTGGTCGAACCAAGGTGACCAGTCGAGCTTGTGACGAAGATGCCGAAGTCGCAGTTGATCTGTCGGCGAGCCATCGATCCTTTTGTCGATCACACAGCGGAACTCTCAATGAAAGCACCAATGTCGGTGTCAAAACCGGCGGATCTCGGGTAGGGGGTCCCAAGCAGTGCGTCTTAGGATCAATGGTAATAGGAGACAAGGGACACGATGTTTTTACCCAAGTTCGGGCCCCCTCGATGGAGGTAAAACCCTACTCCTGCTTGATTGATATTGATGATATGGGTACTACAAGAGTTGATCTACCACGAGATCAGAGAGATTAAACCCTAGAAGCTAGCCTATGGTATGATTGTTGTAATGGTTGTGTTGTATATGATTTATCGACTAGCCTGGCCTCGGTTTATATAATGCACCAGAGGCCCAAGATAACAAGAGTCCTAGCCGAATACGCCGGTGGGGGAGGAGTCCTTGTCTTGATCGCCAAGTCTTGTGGAATCTTCCTTGTATGCGGCACCTGTCCGGACTGGCCCATGAGTATGCGGCCCTGGGGGTCCTCGGCCCAATCTAACCGATTGGGGGACGACGTGGTGAGTACCCCCTAGTCCAGAACACCGTCAACCGGTATGACAGAAACTAGGGCGGCAAGAGTGGAACAAAACACCAGGCATAAGGCCGAGCCTTCCACCCTCTACCAAGTATATAAGGTGCATTAATTAAACATGAGATATTGTGATAACCCAAAGTATCCATGTTCCAACAAGGAACAAACTTCATCTTCACCTGCAACTAGCAACGCTATAAGAGGGGCTGAGCAAAAGCGGTGACATAGCCAAACAACGGTTTGCTAGGAAAGGATGGTTAGAGGTTTGACATGGCAACATGGGTGGCATGATATAGCAAGTGGTAGGTAACATAGCATAGGCATAGCAAAAGAGCGAGCATCTAGCAAGCAAAGATAGAAGTGATTTCGAGGGTATGGTCATCTTGCCTGCAAAGTTCTCAGAGTTGTCGAAAGCTTGATCCTCGTAAGCATACTCAACAGGTTCCTCGTGCACGTACTCGTCTCCCGGCTCTACCCAAAGCAAGAACACAAGCAATGGAACCACAATCAAAACATGGAGCAATGCACAAGCAACATGATGCAAAACATGACATGATATGCGAGATGTGATATACAATGCTTATGCGTGCTCCGGAAGGGAAAATGATGAACAAGGCATTAACTTGGCAAACCAAGTATTCCGCTGGAAAGATGAGATGATTTCGGTTGAAATCGATATAAAGATCACCGAAAACAGATGCACGGTTTGCAAATGGCAAGCAAAACAAGAATGACACAAATCTGCGGTTAACAGCATGATAGCACTTGGAATACATCGAGAAACTATGCTACAGCACCCCAACATAAAAACAAAGCATATGGAAGTGATCTACAGGAGATGCTTGACAAAAGAGGAACACTGAGCTACGGCTAAATCACACCATAACAGGTTCAAACAAGCATGGGAAAAGTGCAAAAGATATCAGGTTTGACATGGCATAAACAGCATCAGGTAGCAATGTTCAGAGCAAGCAATCAACATGCTACAGGAACTTATAATAGCAAAACAAGGCATGACATGAATCTACTCAAAGCATAGAACAAAAGTCCCTTACTGACCATGAGCCAAAAAGGATCAGAAGATATGATGGCATGCATGTAAACATAGCAAGTTTCATTAGCAGATTCAGCAAACAGGGCATGGCATTGACAGAATTACGAAGGCACTTTCGTGAGCTCGATGCACTCACTACCGAGCATTTCATGATAAACTAAGCATACATCCATCAAGAAGACATGGCATAGAAGCTATACATGGCAAGAACAACATCATAGCATACACGGATCAAGTACAACAACCATGTAAAAATTGAATAACATGTAAACAATCTGCCAGAAAACATTTTGTAGCAAAAGTAGAGCACGAAAATGACATGCTAGACTATTCCATAATTGCAAACAGGGGCATGAATAGATAGATCATAACCATATGTTCAAAACATTCTTACTTAAGTATCTCAAAATAAGCATGGATCTCTCTGTAGCATCAAGTTTACATGGCATAAAAATAACAGCAGAACAGGGACTGAAATCAGCCACATCACGAAGCCTAGTTTGCATGCTTGTGCTAGTCACCACAGAGATCACAAAAATATATGGCATACACACCTGTAAAGATGGCATGGCATAGAACAAAACACCAGTAGGGCTCAAGTTCATAAGATGCACACATCAATCATGGTAAAAATGACAAAAGTGCATGTTCTGTTAAGAAACAGAAACTAACATCACATAGCCCTCTTCCAACAGCATTTCGGGCATCAAGATGAACTCAAATTAAAATGATGCAATGAGATGAAATGATGTACTCTTCGAGGCGAACAATTCGGTATGCTACATGCGCAAAACAGAGCCACGAGTGCAAAGGTGTGGTGCGATGAACATGCAACAAAATTAATGACAGATAAGGACTTGCACGAATTTCGGGGAAGAAGTCAACCAGGGTGGATCTAGATCCGGGCGCGCGGATCGAGGACGGCCGGCGCGAGTTCGTCGGAGGGCGCGGGTGTCGCCGGAGTTTACGGAGAGGAGGAAGGCCAGAGAGGACGGGCCGGCTGGAGCTTGGCCGCGGTGGCGCGGTCGGAGACGGGGCGGCGACCGGGACGGCGGACGGCGAGGCCGGGTGCGGCCGGGTGGCGCGGCGGCGGGGCAGCCGGAGCTTCGGGCGGAGGCGGCGGAGATCCGGCGTGGCTGGACGACGACAGAGGACCGCGGCGGCGGGCGCGGCCCGGGCGCTTGGGCCGGGAGGGCCTCGCCTGGGCCCGGTGGGCCTGCGCGAGAGGCGGCGGCGATGTGGGCGCGGGCTGCCCACGTGGCAGCCCCTGGTTGGTTGGGTGCGGCGGCGCGGACGTTGTCCGGCGCCGGCGGACGGTGTCCGGCGCGCAGAGAGGAGCGGGGCTAGGGTTAGGGTAGGAAATGATCCGGGATTTCGGGGGAGGGGGTGTTTTTATAGGTAGAAGGAGCTAGGAGTGTCCAAATGAGGTGTAGTTTTCGCCTACACGATCGTGATCCAACGGCGGAGAGCATGGAAGTGACTTAGATGGGTTATTGGGCTATTTTGGAGGGGTGTTGGGCTGCAACCCAAAAGAGGCCTATGCGGTTACCCGGTTAACCGTTGGAGTATCAAACAACCTCCAAATGGCACGAAACTTGACAGGTGGTCTACCGGTGGTGTACCAAGGCCACTTGGCAAGCCTCGGTCCATTCCGAGAATGTTTAACACCCGCTCACGAAAAAGAGACAAGAGGGGTGCGCCGGTGCATGTGGGAGCGTCGGAATGCAAAACGGACAACGGGGAAAATGCTCGGATGCATGAGGCGAACACGTATGCAAATGAGATGCACATGATGACATGATATGAGATGCATGACATGAACAAAATGCAAAACAAAAGACAAAAACCCAACCACGGAGGGAAATATCATAGCACATCGCCGAAAATGGCAAGAGTTGGAGTTACAAAGATGGAAAGTTACATCCGGGGTGTTACACGCGTCGAGCGCCCCGGGAACCAGCGGCAGTGCCAGAAGTGTGAGCGCGGTGGTGGCTTCGACATACGGACCACGGCGGTGGACTCCATCCTTTCGTCGGTGAGGGTGGAGTGCCCGCACGAAGTCTGTGGGCTCTACGTCACTTACCACAAGCTCGCCGATCACCAGAGCGTGTGTCCGCTCGCGCCCTGCAAATGCCCCGTGCCCGTCTGCGGCTACGAAGGCCTGCCGCCGGCGCTCTACCAATACATCAGCACCGCGCATCCCATGCCTGTGCACAGGATCCAGTATGGCAAGGTGCTCCAGCTGCAAGTGCCACTGTCGGAGCCATGGCTCTTGCTGTTCGTGGAGGAGGACCGCCGCGCGTTTTTCTTGGTCGGCGGCATGCTCGACATCAGCGCGCCTATCGCCGTGTCGGTCGTCTGCATCAGAGCGGGGGCGTCCCCACTACCGCACTACTTGGCCAAGCTGTGGGCGAACGGCCCGCCAAGGGAGCCCAAAGTCACGACTGACGCCGTCAAGGTGGAAATGGAGGTGACAAGCAGCAAGGATCCCGGCGACGTTGATGTGCAGGAGCTGACCTTCTTGGCAGTTCCGCCCAGGCTGTTGGCCGGGGCTAAGCTTGTTTCCCTCCACATTCAGATTGACAAGCTCACATCCTGAATGTTTCGACATTGCCTTCTGTTTATCTTAGTAATATGCTAATATGGGGATTACCTTGGTATACTTTAGCATAAGAAATGGTGGGTTTTGGTGGCGCTGCAGCAATTACTTCGACATAAGATCAGTAATTTCCAACAGTTGAACGGATATTTTGTGTCTGTTGGATATAAAGTTCCTTTGGGTAAGAAGTACTACTTGTCATCAAAATGGATAAAAGGAGATGTATGTAGACGTATTTTAGTTCTAGACACGTCCCTTTTTATCCATTTTGATGACAAGCACTCCCTCCGTTCCACAATACATGCATTCCATTTGTCAAAATATAGATGTATCTAGACATGTTTTAGTATATAGGTACATCGATGATAGAGCCAATCGGATGGTTGAGAACACTACAATTCATAGCTACAGATGCGTGTGTGACTCCCAGATGCAGAGGCCGGGGGTCATCATCCTCCTTTTCGAGAAAAAACAGATGCGTGTGTGAGAGGATGAGTGTGTGCGTGCACCTCTTCTCTTCCTGTATAACGTACTACTAAACTCAGAGTACAAGTTTTTGTGGGTGGCAGGATGGTGCATGCGAGAAGTCCCGAGAGATAGGTTTAATGCGTCTGAAAAAAGGACTAGCCTAGAGCTCACCATGCGGCTATTCCTATCGAATGCCCCATTAACCGTAAGATATGTATACGACGGTGCCAGTTATTGCACGTACACAGCAGTACTCCCTCCTTTTCGGTTTATGGTGAGTGGTGGAATATTTTTTGTAGTTTGCAAAAGCACCTAATTAATGCTCTTGTTTTTCTCAAAAAATAATGTTTATCAATGCATTAATTGCAATGCATGCATGCATAAAGTACATGCATTGGTCAATTTTCTCTTAATACTTGCATGCAATGATTTAGTGCACCTTGGAATCTGAACATGTGTTGGGGAACAACCAAATTGAGCCTTATAAAATGGAAAAACTAAAATTTTGAGATAATCCCTATAAAACCGGAAAGGAGGGAGTAGAAAAAGAAGTACTCCATCCGGGAACAGTGTCGCACTTCAAAACTAGAACCGTCAATAAATGTTGAGCTTGCGTCTCGTCACATTCCAAATTACTCCACGCTATATTGAATTGCAAACCTGTTCACACCGATCACAACCTAAACGGTTTCCCACTTAGGAGCTTATTAGTACCACGCTAGTATATTGAATTCCAAACCTGTTCACACCGATCATAACCTAAATGGTTTCCCACTTAGGAGCGTATTAGTACTCGGTTATAAATACTAGTATGCCAAGATGACTGCACATTCCTCCTCAACTCCTCATCCACAAAAACAAACAAGTCATTCAGCATCCTTCCCTTGCGTCTGTCATGGCCAGCGTGAGTTTTGGGTCGACAGATTGCTACCAGGGAGAGGCGAGCATGGAAGCGGAAGCACGAGAGATGTCCCGCCTCGCTGCGAGAGCAGCCGACATGTCCCGCCGCGCGGAAGTAGCAGCACAGAGGTCCCGCCGTGCCGCTGAAGCAGCACGGAGGTCCCGCCGCGCCGTTGATGCAGCACACTGGTCCGGCCGCGCCGTGGAAGCAGCAGAGATGTCCCGCCGCGCCACGAATGCAGCAGAGATGTCCTGTCGCGCCGTGGCGGCCTGGGAAAATTTCTCGCGAGCAGGCGACGACTGTTACAGGCGCATGCATGTGATCATCCATAGCCAGATGGATCAGATCTCCGGCTTGGCGAGGTTGAAGGACGACGTGAAAGCCTCGTTTGAACAGGCTACCGGCATCCTCCGGCAACTAAGGGAGGGTAATGAGAGGCTCCGGGCCGAGCGCGACCTGCTGAGGGAGAAGATCGTCCGAAGTGCAGACTAGCAGGAGGAGACTAGTGCCTTGTTGAAGAGGACCGGCGTCATCGTCAAGAAACTTATGGACGAGAATGACATGCTCGGCAACAAGTGCGAAAGGCTGGTGGAGGAATCCGTGGATGTTCTCAAGCAGCATCTTGAGGACACGAAAGAGCTCATCGCCGCTCGCCACGGAGACTGGTTCCCGCGGCCTGCAGCAACGCATCAAGAAAGTAGAGATCAGCAAGCCAGATCCTTGTCTTCCTTCTTCTTTTGCCCTTGTGTATTTCGGGCGTAGCCGCATGTGGCTTTTTTAATTATCTTTCTAATTATGTAAAACAATTAATCATCCTTATCTTTCTGTGGAAGATCAATGTTGCGAGGCTGGAATGAAGAAAACTCTTGCTGTGGCGACCCTGGCGCTGCTGTTCTTCTAGTTGCTGCTGGGCTTCCTTCAGTTTCCTAGTTTCTTTTGATGTAATAATCGGTTTAGGATGTCGATTGTGTCATCGGTTGTGAAATGTTGGGTTCTAGCGCGGATGTTTGGCCTTTATTGGCCTCTTGGGATGTTGCGATTTCAATCTGGTACTTTTAGTCCTTCGTGTTAGGCTGGAGTTGTGCTGAACTTCTTGTGAATTGTGGTGGTTTTCAGTAATGAAAATCGGAA